>JAJAQA010000005.1:2605805-3205805 GCA_021464565.1 Rutilus rutilus
ATTTTAGAAAATGTCTGAGATCTTTCAGTGGTTATAATGTGAGGCAATGGGGTCCAGCTGCTTCAAGACCGAAAATGTGCATGCATCCTTCACAAAAGTGATCCATCCGGCTCCAGGGGGATAAACGAAGGCCTTCTGAGGGTAATCCGTGCGGTTTTGTCGTAAAAATATACATATTTAAAACTTTATAAACGAAAATAACTGGCTTCCGGTCGCGGTCGACGCGCGTTCACGGAGATGGAAGCGTCGTGACGTAGAACGAACGTGACAGCGCAGCCAGAGAGCAGAGCAAAACAAAACTCTACGTTCGTTCTACGTCACGACGCTTCCTTCGCTACATCCTACGTCATACGCCAGCATCCATCTCCGTGAACGCGCGTCGACCGCGACCGGAAGCCAGTTATTTTCGTTTATAAAGTTTTAAATATGTATATTTTTACGACAAAACCGCACGGATTACCCTCGGAAGGGCTTCGTTTATCCCCCTGGAGCCGGATGGATTACTTTTTGTGAAGGATGCATGCTCATTTTCGGTCTTGAAGCAGCTGGACCCCATAACTTGACATTATAACCACTGAAAGATCTCAGACATTTTCTAAAATAACTGAAAATGTGTTCGTCTGAAAAAAGATTGACATATACATCTCGAACGGCTTGAGGGTGAGTAAACCATGGGCTAAATATCATTTTTGGGCGAACTATCCCTTTAAAGGCAGTGGCGTAGCGCAAACTGCGTTGGCCCACCAGCAAGAGTGGAGGCGGGGCCCCTCACCGCATAATTAGATGGGGGATTCACCTTTTCATTCAAAATCGTGAATTAGTACTGTGGAATTTAATAGTATGTAATTATTTCGTATTTATTTATTAAGAACTTTTCACAAAAAAAAAAGAATAAAAGAAACACCAACAATAAAACAGCAATTACATTAACTTGTTAAAATGCAAGGGAGCACATGACGTCAAAATATTTTTTCTATCTGCAGTATACAACAAAGATTCATGACGTTTAACATTCAATAAAGGTAATATATATTACCTTTAAAATCCTCCAAAGCGCCCCTTTCTCCTAGCATTTTTCTGCGCAAAGTCCTTGACTTGGCTGGCTTTCAATGCTGAGTATCGCAAGTTCAGAAAGTCTGTCCTGGCTCATTGTGCTTCTCATGCAGGTTTTTATTAGTTTTAGTTTAGAAAAAGATCTCTCGCCACTTGCCACTGTGACGGGGACGGTTAAAAAAAGCTTCAGAGCTGTAGCCACATCCGTGACACTTGGTAGAATAGATGTATGCTTCAGAATCAGCAGCTCTGCCAGATCTTTAATTGAGCCCATTTCAAGTTTTTTTATCTCAGAACGTAGGGCACTTCGAAACGAAAGCAACTGTGATGGAAATTCGGAGGAAATATCATCGTTGTAAGTCACTGCAAATGATTCGGCACAAGCACGCAACTCATCATCAGTTGCATGTACGAGTTCACTTGGACGTAAGAAGCGGAATCGTTTCGCTATTGTATTCAAGCCTTTGAAACGTTGTTTGAGCTGGGAAACAGCTGTGTCAATGCACGCGTAAAAAACACCAACTTTGAACATTTTCTCGGGGTCTGTGAGACGCTGTTACACTGGGCTTAAATAATTGACGTGACTTTTTTTATCCAACAACTCTCGGAGCACTGGATCATACCGAGCTAACAATTCAATTACTGACAAAAAGTTCCCGTTGTTTGGTTCATTCAGGTTTTCATTATGCCCTCTGAATGCCAGATTACATGAGGCTCAAGTCAGAGTAACGTCAGTAATTCTTGTAAGCACTTGAGTCCAAAAATTAACCTGACTGTTGTATTCGCTGTCAAGTTGCGCATCAATGGTATGGTCGTTTTTCCACATATCATATGTCACGCAGGCTGCTATATGAGCATGTGAAGATTCGTGTTTCTTTATTTTCTTTGAAAGACCCTGCCAGTCATTAATTCCCACAGTCCATGACGGATGGTGTGATGGACATCTCCTGTCAGCAAAAAGCCAGCATGGCTCACAGTAGGCGCGGTCAATGTTTGGCGAGTAACACAACCATTTCCGAGGAACCGTTCCCATTTTAGAACGTTTTAAATAATAATCTTTCGAAAAACATCTGCCATTTTTGTCTCGGGGATAGGGTCCTTCTGGTTTACATGGTCCCATGTTAAGTATGGCCCTCTTCACACTGGCATCGGTTAAATCAACGGGAAAGTTCGCTCTGTCTGTTGGATACCGTGTACTTCTTGCTGTCGCCTCCTCTGTAATATTTTCAGTGCTGTGACAGTCATCGTCTGGACCGTGAGATCCGCTTTTAGCATCTGAGTCCATGTCTGGCGTATCATTCACCACAGCCGCGCCCGCGCCCACGTTAGAAGCAGTAATGTCCGTGATGACACTGCTAGCAAACTCCTGAGTAACGTTACCCGTGCTCGCTCGCGCAGCTCCTTCCCGCTGATTTGGAAGAAATATGGATGAAATGTTCGGTAGTTTTGCATTGAATTGCTCTTTTCGGTGATGGTTAGTCCGTTTTTGAGCTCCGCTGACATATTTTCTTTTACTCATTTTGCGCTCGTAAGCTTCACTCTCTAAACAGTTGCGGAAATTCTTAATCGTGATTGGATAACAAGGACAACGGATATGGTCATAATCGCCAAACACGGTAGGCTGCAATTACTACCAAAATAAAAGTCCTATACGTTCACATTATAAAAACGCTTTATTTATTTATTCGAGTCAATTTTTTGGGGCCCCCCACAACGCGGGCCCGTCCGCTACGCCACTGGTTAAAGGCCATCTTTCAATTTAATTGTATAACTTAATTTATACAGAATCTTGTATGAAAATGTCAAAACAACACCCATGGTGAATTCTTGTGTTTGTTTTGGATGCAACAACTCCAACTTGTCTGGCCATCGGGTCCACCGATTTCCAAACAAGAAACACAAAGATTTCCGTGCTTGGATACGTTTCGTCCAGGCAAAGAGAAGCAATTTTGCTGCCTCCTCGGTGACAAGACACACGGTGGTATGTGAAAAACACTTCACACCGGACAACTACAACCAAGGAGATCTTATGGAATTTCGCATGGGATTTCGACGAAGGGAGTGGGTTAGGCTGGCAAATGGAGCTGTGCCATCGGTGCATGCAAGTCCACCAGCAAAATCTGGCGGGAGTGAAGAGTCCGTTAGCACTAGCAGAGAATCTGCGCGCCGAAAACGGGAGCTTTGCACAGTAAATCTCATAATACTTTATTTCACTAGTTCACACTTACAAATAAGTCAGATAGAATACATGCGTATTTGGCGTGCTGTCCGAGGAGAGGGCTGCCGGGCTCGGTATTCGGCCCGAACCCAGAGTACTCCCCCCGTATTCCTGGCTGTAAAAGATTGAGCCAAGAGTGAGGAGTCGGGGTGGTGGAGGGATGCTGGAAAACTGTCAAGGAATATTAGGTGAGTTGACAGACAGAGTGGATATATATATACTTCTTGTCATGCTGATTAGGGTAGACATGATTGTTTGATGACGAGTAGATTGGATTGATTATTTGAACGTGCTCCTCCAGAACTTTGTTTATAAAACATCATACAAATTGTTGCATCGAAATGTAGCTCTGCATGTAATTTCTGCAAATGTATTTTTCTTGATGTTATAATCAGGGGCGGATTAAGGTGGTCAGGAGCCCCAGGCTGCTCTTTGTGTGAGGCCCCCCCAAAAAATGATTTAGTGCAATACATGGTCCACACGCAACTACGGTGAACTGGGATACACACATTGAGACAGCCAACACTACAGTGTTTTCTTTACATTCCTTCAAGTGGTGGCCAATTCACATCTACCCACATCTATCTTTTTTTTGTTCGCGGCAGGCATGGCGTTATGGGTGGGCCTGACGGGCCTAGGCCCACCCACTTTTCAACAGGCCCACCCAAAACTTTTCTTCAAAAAACAACAAAAAAAACAACAAAAAAAACTTTTAATATATTCTAACTTTGTCAAGAATTATAAGAAATCGGCAATAAGCTCATAATTTGTGCTAAAATAGTCTAAATGTTTAGTTTTAAAAACTATTTTAAAAAGATATGTCTATTTTGATATTTCTGCGCAAGTTCAGCAGACAGTGGTTCGGGTTTGTTCCGATTTAGAGATCGTGAGCGGAGAGCGCATTTCTGAATATTCCGCATTTGGTCGTTCATTCCGCAGGGTCGCTCGCGGAATAAGGTTGTGTGGAATAAGGGCTGCCTCCAACTAAATTTTTTTCTAGTCGACTAGCAGTTGTTCATTTAAGCCATTTGTGGACAAATCGCCCCTTTATATTAATTTCATTAGGATACCCTAGGATAATGAGCGTTTCGTAATATGGCCGCACTCAAGCGCACGAACGCACACATAAAGCTTGCCACAAAGAACCGGTAAAAGTAATGATTATGAATGTGTCTAAAATAGCAAGCAGACATTGAATTATTTATTAATAAACTGGTGTTTTCTGTGTTGCTGCAAAGATGAAGTTGACGATGCGGACTCGCCAATGCCAGAGAGAAATGCACATTTCATTACATATTCAGACTAGTAGCCTATTTCTTTTGGTTTTGAATATTTTCGTTTAAAAGTAGACATTTCAAGCTTTCTATAATAGATAGCCTATATTTCTCAAATCTGTGAGGCACAAGCTGAGTTTCGGCACCCTCCAGTTCACGTGCAATGCAAGTGATCGTGTCGGCGCCTTATTACATTGCCTGCTATATATTTGCTTATTTATACAGGCAACTGGTTGATAAAACATTGATCAAAATTAAGATACAATTTATACAAAACGCAAATCTTTGAAAAAGAGACTTTCTACAAAACAAAACTCAATGAAGTGGTCAAAATCATGTTTTGCCAGACATGTGTCTCCAGACGATATTGCGCATCTCATGATGTAGGCTATCATATCTTTATCATGCTGCACGCTCACTTTCATAATCAACATTGATTAAATGAAAAAACAATGACGTCACATATTTTCCAACCCAGCCCTCGGCCCTGTTGCAACAGTCGTTGTTTAGGTAGGCTACCTTAAACACGCACAGTCTCGAATTCATCGCTGCAACCAGGAGATGAAAAGAGCTGAGATCCACATCACCTAGCACATCTTCGTCTCTGCCACCCCAGGGTGCTAGCGCGACCAGCTACGTTGCTAGGAGGGTGCCAGCGCCTCTGCCTCGCGAGTGTATGATATCCCTGAAGACGCCTAGCAATGATATACCTTTAGTGGTAGTATACCTTTAGTTAAGTTATACCTTAAGAGTCTTCGTAGCGCGCTAAGAGACAGCATTATCGGGAAACGCAGCCCAGGTATGATGCGTAATGGAGATTCCAAAGCGCTCTTCTTTGGTCAGACCATGGAGAGCGATCGCGGATAGGTCCGTCCTATGCACCGAAACTTTTTACAATGCAACAAAATATTTAAAGAGCATCAAGCTATTAAAATCTGATAACAGTATAGACCTATTAGTCAGTAATTTTTATTAGGTTAAACAGTGATTGGGACAAGGTTTTTAACGTTTTTAATTTAAGGCCCACCCACAATTGGTCTGGCCCATCCGCGCTTAAGTAAATAATAAAAATAAAAAAATTGTCTGCCAATCCGAGGCCCCTGCACACCTGGGGCCCCTAGGCTGCAGCCTACGCAAGCCTGTGCAGTAATCCGCGCCAGCTTATAATGGATTAGTCTTGGCATGACTTTGAGAAGTTAACGTTAGCACCATGAAGGCACGAAAGCCCGCCTAGCTGCTAGCTGCCGTCAGCTTACTCTTGCTACACCCCATGAGGCTGCACATGAGCCTCCTGACACTTATTTTATTGAGCTAATAAGACAGGGTTCCAGACTGCGACCATTTTCTGAGAATGTGCGAGTTCAAATTTTATTATGTGGTCGCATTTGTGCGAGTGCATGCAGGGTCATGTAACGTTAGCCTACTATTCACGCATGAATTTTCCTGCATTGAACTCGGTTTAGTGCCCGCCAAAGTGAATTTTTGTCCTGCCAAAGCTTTATTTGATCGGTGAGTAATGTAGATGAACTGCTGCGCTTGTGACAGTGCGCATGTTTAACTGAAAGAACGAGCAGAGAGAGAGAGCCCCGGTCGCGCGCGCGCACTCTCTCTCTTCGGAGCAAAGAGTGTAAACAAGACTTCACCATCTCCAAAACACATCCAAGTAATGCTTTACACTTTCGCCTGGCATCCGAAGAGAGAGACTGTGCGCACGCGACCCGGGCTCTCTCCAGGGCACATGCGAGGGAATGCCGCTCAGGACTACTTTGAAAAGATTTTGAAAAGATTAGCAGTCTTTTAAATAATGCATGAATGGGGGATTTTCATGAAAGGACTACATTTTTTAAAGTTCAAAGTTGTGATTTTGGTCTGTTTTCAGATTTTGGGAGAGAGTGCTGCCAGCAAAGACGGGGCGGGTGCGACTGCCACTTCAGATCCTGAAGATGATGGAGATGGAGACATCTCTACAACGGACCCTGAGCCAGTAGTGGTCCATCGTGGATCACAGTGCAACATAAGATGTTTACATCGTTCATTAGGTGGTTAGCTTATATCTAGCATTCACCATACATGCCATATACAATCACAAATAAGGATTACATGTCAATTTTTCATGATCTCCATGGTTACTATTTTGTAATTTACACTTTTCAGACAGTAAACATTAAAAATTATGAACTTCATAATGTTAGAAAAATATATTTTGTACTGGGTTGCATTAGATAGTGCATGTGTTGTTGCCAATGAATGTACAATGGTGAACAATTATTAAGATGAATCTCTTTCATCTAAGCTGTTCAGGTAAAGCCTCAGATGGTGGATGTGGGGACTCAAGCCGCAGATCAACTCCACTGGCCAGTCCTGAACAAAGTGATGATGAATGGTCATTTTCTGATATCATCACCCATTCTGGTGATATGTCATGGAGTCCAGGGGAGGAGATGTTGGGCGAGTCCTCTGAGGAGGAACCAGAAGAGCTGGAATCTCTCAGTGACCCAAAGTAAAAACCTTTTTATTAATGGAAACTCTTTCTGATTGTGTATCAAAAAATGTCATAGTCAGAATTAATGTGTTTTTTCCTTTTCTTGTTTTCAGTGCTGTTGACAAGTTCATTGTTTGCCAGAGGCAGTTGCTGTCTTTGTTCACGGTTTGTCCTGCATGCTGTGGGGAAACCCAGGGACACATAATGCACCCGGAAGGAACCTTCATAAAACTCAAGCAGGTAATGTCTTAATTGTCAACTGTCTGTGAGGAGCTGAATTATATTCTGTGAATGTACAGTATGTATATTCATTATTTGTGTCTCAACTATACAGGTATTTCACTGCCTCATCTTAAAGCTGCTTGAGTCTTCAATCTTCTCTCATCTTTCAGGCCTGCAGAACTTGTGGTTATGAGCGTTTTATAAACAAAGTTCGGGAGGAGCACGTTCAAATAAGCAATCCAATCTACTCGTCATCAAACAATTATGTCTACCCTAATCAGCATGACTAGAAGTATATATATATCCACACTGTCAACTCACCTAATATTCCTTGACAGTTTTTCAGCATCCCTCCACCACCCCGACTCCTCACTCTTGGCTTAATCTTTACAGCCAGGAATACGGGGGGAGTACTCTGGGTTCGGGCCGAATACCGAGCCCGGAGCCCTCTCCTCGGACAGCACGCCAAATACGCATTTATTCTATCTAACTTATTTGTAAGTGTGAACTAGTGAAATGAGCGTTACTGGCAAAACTCTGTTTGGACTGCAGTGCATAAGTCCCGGCACTTTATTCCGCCATCAGCGCTATTACACTATCCCTACCGTTGTGCAGGCCTGGAGGAATGAGCAGAGGGGGATCATCAGGGAGTTGAAGGAGACTGGGGGTGGATTGATCCTGTCTGGTGACTGCAGGTAGAATGGTCCAGCTCACGTCACTGATGTAGAACAGGTCAGTGTGTTTTTGCATTAACCTCTAAATGTAAATGTTTTTGACGTTCTTAGATCAGATTCTCCTGGACACTGTGCCAAATATGGTAGCTACTCCTTGATTGAGGATCGAATTAACAAAGTTTTAGATGTTCAACTTGTCCAAGTAAGTTGATGTCACACAGAAATCTTGTGTCTGATTTAGTTACTGATATTACTGTTACTGTTCAGTAATAATCTGTTGGTTTTACAGAGCTCAGAAGTCCCAAGCAGCTCTTGGTGTGAGCTAGAGGGTCTAAAGCGGAGTATGCAGTTCCTGATGGACCAAGACATGCAAGTGTCTGCTCTGATAACAGACAGAAATCGGCAGGTAATGATGCTAGGAGAGATCTAAAGCTGAACAGCATTGACATGCACAGTATCACTCAAAATAAGTTCTAAATTCTATAAAATCAATTTGTGTCTTCTTTGTTTTAGGTGGCCAAGTGGGTACGTGAGAAAATGTGTTCAGAAGGAACAAGGCATATTGGGAAAAGTATGTATTGTGATGTTGGTAGTTCTATATAACAGCCTTGTTTTTTGTAGTTAAATTCACTTTCATAATAATTAAAAACTCTGCTCTGTTTGTCTGCTCTGGAACAGGTGTACAGAAAGCACTGAGCTCAAAATACCCCCCAGAACATTTATTATAGCTTGTCAAATTTGCCAATTTTTGGGTGTGACAAAAACTCGCCGTTTTTTGTGTGTGTCCCTTTAAATGCAATTGAGCTGCTGCTCCCCGCCTCCGTTCAGAAGAGGGCCAATCCTTTACATGAGGTTCGGATAAATGAGGTTTTATTTAACAAAGTTCGGGAGGAGCAGGTTCAGATAATTAACCAAATTATGCACAGCTGGAGATTAATCAGTAATCAACTCAATGACAGAGTATAAATTCACAGCAGACCTATCTCTGTTCATTGAAAGTTTGTCAGCATCCCTCCTCCACCCCATCTCCTCACTTCCAGTTCCATCTACACTTACCAACTGGGGGAGTACTTTGGGCCTAACTCCGAGCTCGGAGCCCTCCCCCCGGACAGCACGCCAAATACGCATAAACTTATTGTATTAATTATATGTAGATGTGAACTCGTGAAACCGGCAATAACGAAACGCAGGAATAATTTTACTCTTACAAAATCTCAGAAAAACCAGTAGCGAAGTGCAGCCTTACGGAGGTACTCAGGAAGAGGTTGCACTTTTAGAAGCACCTGGACGGTTTTGAATGGTTAGTGGATACATTTTTGTTGTGGAGTTACATTGATTAATCTCACGGACTTGCATGTACCGTCATATTTAACTTTTACACAAGTTGACACAGTTCCCTGAGGTCTTTATAGGACAGCTGTTTTTTTCTCTCTCTTTCTTTGGGTCAAACAGTGTTCTGTGCTCGTCTGTACAGCAATGCCAGAACAGTTTGCATGCTATGCTCGAACTTTTGTCATTGCGTTAAAACTGGTTGCACAGTTGTCACTTGAAAAATCCATGGACTGAAAAAAAAAAATATGGAAGTAGTGTCCGTGACATCACCCATAGTTTTCCGAAGAGCATTTTTTAAAGCCCAAAGTCGGCGGAGCTGGTCGTCAATGAAAATGGGCAAAAAGGCAGGATTAGCTGAGGTGACGTGACTCTCATTGATATCAGACAAAAGCACCTGCGTGAAGTTGGCCCCCCACCCAACGCAAACCTTCGCTAAAATATGCTCAATCGTTTGTGCTCCGTGTGTGTCCGTGTGTGTCCTCTCCTCCCCCCTCCCCCCTGTGTGTGTGTTAACACAGTGAACAGTTCTAAAGATTGGTGTTTAAAAAGTATAATTCAATTATCTACAGCGTGATGTGTGTGTGTGTGAGAGAGAGAGTGAGAGAGAGAGAAAGAGAGAGAGAGAGAGAGTGTGTGTGTTAACACGAGGGGCGTAGTTTGTGGGGGGGTTGGGGGGAGATAACCCCCCAATATTTTTTCCATGATCACATGAAAAATATGCAGACCCAAACTTCAACCCCCCCCAATGTTCAAACCAAATCTACGCCCTTGGTTAACACAGTGAACAGTTCTAAAGATTGGAGTTTAAACAGTATAATTTAATTATCTACAGCGTGATGCGTGATGTGTGTGTGTGTGTGTGTGAGTGAGAGAGAGAGAGAGAGAGAGAGAGAGAGAGAGAGAGAGAGAGAGAGAGAGAGAGAGAGAGAGAGAGAGAGAGAGAGAGAGAGAGAGAGTGTGTGTGTGTAGACGTACATTTTCGTGGTCCTGCTGTAATCCTGATCTCTCCTCCATGATCCACACTACAAAACACACACAGTTAATCAGTAAACACACACAACCAGACACACACTCACACACACACAAACCGATGCACTCCACACACTCACTCACTCACTCACTCACTCACTCACACACAAACACACTCACACAATCTCTCTCTCAATTAAATTATTTTCAATTCAGAAAATTTTATTGGCATGACAATTACATTTTGTATTGCGAAAGCATTAAAACAACATGTACATCTATGTACAGTAAAATAAAGATAACATTATATATATTCATGGGTAGATAAAGCAAAAAAATATAATAATAACATAAATCAATAATAAAATAAAATAAATCAATAATAATAATAAAAAAGTATAATAGAGAAATCATGTAACGACTGAACTTAGAAATGTAACATTATATACGTGTGTATGTGTGTGTGTGTGTGTGTGTGTGTGTGTGTGTGTGTGTGTGTGTGTCTGATGGGTGTGTGTTTTTGGGCTGTGAGTGAGTGTGTTTATTAGATGTTTGCTTGTTTCTGCTCATCATATTAATATTCATGTTTGCTGTCTGTCAAACTCCTTGTCGCAGGAGTTTCTTAGTCTAATACAGGGGTTCCCAAACTTTTCAGACCGCGACCCCCAATATTAGATTGCTGACGACCCGCCTCCTTTCTCCTTTCTCCTTTCTCCTCTCTGTGTTTCCCTCTTGTGAGGATTTGCGATTTGGTTACATACTGACAGAGCTAAAACAAAAAGGAACACAATCTCTAAGCCAGGCTATTTTATTAACAAATTATGGACAAAAACAAATACATCCATAACTGTGAGATGCTTACAGACAGAATACGAACAAGCTGCCTATAACACGCATACAACAATAACTTTGTATTCAGAAAAAACGCCTTACATACATGTATGGATTTCCCAATCAGGACCCAGATTTGGTCAATGGGTGGAGCAGATAATAGATTTCTTGCCCACTGAAGAAATTACAAGTAAACAGCATTCAAGACTGCAAGAGTTCCAATCTATATGGGCCTTAGTACTCTTTTTGATGTTTTTTTTTTTTTTTTTTTTTTTTTTTTTGTGATTGCATTGTTTGTGTAATATGTGCTAAATTGTGAATAAAAAAAATTAAAAAAAACAAAAAAAAACGCCTAATGTGATGGATGGGCGCTGTGCGCGGAGCAAAGCAGGTCCACTCTAGGTTTAATTTTGGAGATCGCCACCCGCAGATCATCTTCCACGTTAAGCCGTGACCTGTGTTTATTCTTAATGTAAGTCAGCGCGGAGAATGTCTTTTCACATAAATACGTTGAGCCAAATTGCATGAGGACATCCAACGCGGCTTTCGACAACTGTGGATATTCCAGCGCGACAGAAACCCAGAACTCATCCAGCGTCTTGCCGTCAAATGCCGTCCTCAGGGTTCGATCGGTTGAAAGTTCTATCAGCGCATCTTCCATATCTGACGTCAGATGATTTGCCGTGGTTACATTAAATGGTGACCTTATCCAGTCATATTGGTCGGGAGCGTCTCCTTCAGGGAAATACTTATGAAAGTGATCCAAAAGGGACTGAAGGTGAGCCGTAATAGACGCCTTGATGCTGTTAACACTGAGTGCATTTTCCTCCATGAATTCTTCCAGTTCAGAAAACATGTCTATGCGTCCCATTTCCACTCTCTCTCTCCAACGCACCAGCTTTCTCGCAAATGCCTGCACTTTATCGTTAAGGTACAAAATGTTTGTGTTTTCACCTTGCAGGGACACATTTAGTCCGTTGAGTTTTTCAAAAATACATGACAAATATGCCAGTCTTGTCACCCAGTCAGCATCAGACAGATGGTCAGCTAGTGGGAATCTTTGGTCTGTGAGAAAAATGCGCACCTCATCCCGCAGCTCGTACAGGCGTCTCAGCACATTTCCTCGCGACAGCCACCTGACTTCTGTGTGTAGGAGCAGGCCTTTGTGCTCTGATCCCATTTCATTACAGAGACTGGAAAACAGTCGTGTGTTCAGTGGACGTGATTTTATGTAATTAACAATCTTCACAGCAGTGTCAAGAACATGTTTAAACTCTGCATTCAGGGTTTTGCACGCGAGGGCTTCTCTGTGTATGATGCAGTGCGTGAAATTGAGGTGAGGTGCTACTTGGAGGACTCGTGCCTTTAGTCCTTTCTTTTTTCCCAGCATTGCCCCAGCTCCGTCTGTGCACACTGATATACACTCGCCCCGAGATAGTCCTGCATCTTTAAGTTTGCTGTCCAGCTTATTGAAAATGTCCTCGCCCGTGCATGATCCCTCCAGTTGCGTACAAAATAACATTTCCTCATTTAGTTTCCCCTCAAAAATATATCTGACAAATACAAGGAGTTGAGCGGTGCTGGACACGTCTGTAGATTCATCCAGTTGTAAGGAGTACCTCCCACTCTTCTTCACTCTGTCAATCAGTTGACACTTGATATCCTGAGCCATGTCTGTAATGCGGCGGGATACAGTCCCATCAGAGAGCGGCACTTGTTCCAGCTCAGCGGCCAGTTTATCTCCATGCATGACGCGACTCATAACTATTGCTGCTGGTTTGATTAAAGTTTCTCCAATGGTGTGTGGCTTTTTGGTCTTTGCAATTAAATATGCCATTTCATATGAAGCCTTCTGAGCTTTTGTGGTTATAGCTGTTTGTTTAAAAATGACTTTTTTTTGTCCCTGTAACTCTTTCTCCTTTCTGCGGAAAAAGTCAGTGGGTTTATCTGTGAGGCTGGGGTGTTTGGTGTTCAGGTGTCTTTGCATTTTCACGGGCTTCAGACTCTCATGTGCGAGGACTTCGGAGCACACAACGCATTGAGGGTGTTGTACCTGATTTATAACAATGCACGTGAAACCATAGTTTATGTATTCCTCTCTGTATTTTCTGGCTTTCGAGGAGGGATGGTCCGTTTGCGGGGCACGGGTTTGGCGGGCTGCCCTTCCAGAGGTGGAGGGTAGTCCTGGCGGCTCATCCTCTTCTCTGCCCTCTGTATTTTCTGCTGATCCCGTTCTCTCATCAGCAGGTATCTCTGCTCCCTTCTTGTTCTCTTTTGATGATAATAACCACCGTTTCATTTTTTATCAAAAAGTTAAAAAGTTTAGATCTCAAAATAGACCGATCGCTGTTTAGCAAAACACAAAATGTGCATCTAGCTAGCTAGCGCATGTTGTTGTGCTGTAAATTGTGATTGACAGGTCACTGTCATAATTAATCGGAGCAAACAAAGTTTTATTTCCAGTTTATTTAAATTATCCTAAATTTATACTCGCATCATTACAACCTTTTTTAAGGCGAGACACTACAGGTGAATAGGGTAATTTTTTTAACTAGCCAGTTGATTACCTACGTTGAGATGAGAAAAAAATGTATTACAAGTTTTCTGTAATTTAATGTTTAAATATGCAAATTAGGCAATATCTAATTAAATATGCGCTAATTTGTATATATTTTTAAAAACGAAATCTGAGTATTGGATAAATCCAGATTAAAAAATATTTTTTCATTGTGTTCACATATTAGACGGGGAAAAAATTACAGAGGGATTTATGGAAAAAAATACAGAGGGATTTATAGATATCTACTTTTGTTATCCTGTAAATCAGAATATACTATCAATAGCCTTAAAAAAATATTTTCGCCATGTTTTTTGTAATAAAATGTTATATAAATCAGGCTAGGAATAATATATTTACAAATCCCTCTGTAAATGTCTTCATAATATAACTAGGTACAAGACTGGAAAGTTTGGTGTATATAGGTGCTACTGAAGTGGAGATTTCGTACTTGGAGTATGAGAGAAAGGTCATTTTGAGAAAACAGGCTTTAAAGATTTATCATCAGCCAATGAGATTGCGCATTTAGCCCTTTTACTTTCGCGATTGGTTGCTGATAAAAAGGAAATGATCAATTTTGGATCTGACAGCATTGTACAGCGAAGAGAGAGCTTTCCAGCGGTGCCTGTGATGAAAGAGAGCAGACAGAGATCGCGGATCGGCAGGATGATTTACAACGACAACTTTTGTTGAATTTATGCGAAATCTAAAGACGCAAACAGACAAAGTGTAATAAAATAAAGACCTAAATGTGTATTTCGGACTTTTTTTTTTCACCACAGTCTGAAAGAAGACATGTTATTGAAGACAAATATCCAAAAATCTCAAAATTGACCAGTAAAAAAAAAACAATGTTTTTGCCTGCCGTGTCTGAAAAAAAAAAAAAAAAAATTCTGTAAATCATCTCGCGACCCCCCGCTCTCCACTCCCCCACTTTGGGAACTACTGGTCTAATAGATGCTTTTGATCTATTGCAGAGGATCAACGACTCTACTCATATTCAGGACCACACGCTGGATCTCGTACTATCTTACAGGCTCGATGCCACTGATATTGTGTTCTCAGATGTTCTGCTCTCCGATCATAAGCCTATTTTATTCTCCAGGGCCCAGAAACACCTCAGACTCCAGAGGGTTAAAGAACAGCGACGTTACTGCCTCATTACTGAGAAATATCCTGTAGCTTTTCAGTTGTGTTAGAAAAGCCATGTATGGGGGTTTCCGGTGAGCAGTGTAATGGAGTAATGGACTTCCCCATTCAGTGTCCTTTACCTACCCCACCGACTTTTACCTGACACACTACACAAACTAACAAGACAACTTTTGAATAACAGTACCCATCTAAAATGGCAAGTAAAACAGCGAAAACATCCAAGCGAACATGAAAGCCAAGGCACTCGATACACCAAACGAAGTGAACATGGCGGCACTAACAGAGCTGTTGGAAGAGCATAGAGCGGCCTTGGCAGCCGAGTTCAAGGCTGCAATTTCAACATTAGAAGTATAACTTGACTGTGAGCAAGCCACAGTATCTGATCATGGACAGCGACTTCCCACGCTGGAGTCCCATCCATGCGGAGTCGCTAGATGAGCATGTTGAACGTCTAGAAACCTCCCTCGCAGCCTTAATGGAGAGCAACGCAAAGCTTAAAGCCAAGACTGCGGATCTAGAGGGCCGGAGCAGACGGAACAACTTCAGGATCATCGGCGCGCCCGAGTCGATCGATGGCAGAAATATCTGACCAACGTTCTAATCTAGACCTCCAATTTAATTCAGAGTATAACTTACTTCTAACTCACAAAGTTGAAAAGCAATTGTTGAATGTTAGCTGGCAAAAAAAAGCTGGCAAATCACTTGCATTTCAATCTCGAACTGTCCATGCTTCTAGACTGTCACTGTTAGAAGATTTAATTTTAGGGATCATAGTTTCCGACCCGGATGAAATTAATTCGATTTCTTTCAAAATACTATTCTAATCCTTATTCCTCAGAATGTAACTCAAAGTTTTGAAATGGCCCAAGCACTTCTGATCAACTAAAATTCCCCTGCATTAATAATGGCTCCACAAATGATTTGGGCAGGCCTGTGTCTACCACAGAAATATAAGAGGCAATTAATTCACTTCAGAATGGCAAATCTCCTGGCCCTGATGCCTTTACCATCGTATTTTATAGACTTTCTCCTCTTTTTTAGCCCCAATTCTACAAAGAGTATATAATGAGGCCTTTCTTTCAGGCCGGCTCCCAACAACCATGTCTGAGGCATCCATTTCATTGTTGCTTAAGAAAGATAAAGATCCACTGCTTTGCAGTAGCTACAGGCCAATTTCATTGTTAAATGTGAAATTCATTTGATGGGGTAGAGTGGGAGTATATATATATTTTTATTTATAAATTTGGTTTCAGCTCCAATTTTTTATCATGGATTCGATTACTATACTCCTCCCCTGTAGCATTTTCGCAAACCAATGCAACACTTTCTAAAGCCTTTCTACTTCATCAAGGCACACGCCAAGGTTGCCCCCTTTCACCTCTATTATTTGCTTTGGCTATTTGGCCTTTTGGTTGTGAAGTGAGGAAAAGTTTGAGGGCATTACCTGGTTTTGAACCTCTTATAAACTGTCCCTTTATGCAGACGACCTTCTTTTATATATAATTAACCCAATTTCATCGTTACCGCCAATCCTCGAGATTTTTGTATCATTTGGCAAACTCTGGTCACAAATTATATCTTCAAAAGAGCTAATTGTTCCCTGTCAATTTAGCAGCTGAGACACTTTCCAAACATACTTTCCCTTTCCCACTTTCCCAACATACTTTTAAAGTGTTCTCAAGAAGGATTAAGATATCTAGGCGTATTCATTACTAAGATCACAAAGATATCTCTAGAAAATGTTTTAATTCTTTAATTTATGTTTATAAGGCAGGTATAGATAAGTGGTCCTCTCTTCCTATCTCGTTAATTGGCTGTATTAACTACATTTATTACTAGGGCTATGTATTGGCAAGAATCTGGCGATACGATACGTATCACGATACATGGGTCACGATTCAATATATTGCGATATATTTCGATACTGTGCATAAGGCGATATATTGGGATTTTTTAAAAGTAAAATATATTAAAAATATTTTAAAAAAGACATGATGTGCATAAAAGTCAAAGAAGATTACTTTAGGTAAACAATTCAGTACACAGAAAATCAAACTGCCAGTTTGGGATTGTGGTTCACAGGTTCTAAGTGAGCAAATTTTTATATGCTCAAGTAGGCCATAATAAAAGAAAATAGGTACATAGCCCCTGTCACAATACAAAACAACAACGTGAACTGGACAAAAATGAATGAAAGTGGATGAAAGTGAACAAAATGAATGTGTCATATATTGAAATCAAGTTTTATGTGATAGAAGATTTTAAAAGAACTGGACGCGCGAATGAGGCGAACCACGCCGCGCTAAACACCTCGTGCCGCAGGACCTCCAGACGCGCGTAAACGCGTCTTTGCATTGACTTAATATTGAAATCACTCGCGCCAGATGCTCTATTCGCGTTTGGTGTGAACGATGCACGCGATTACATTTAGAAATAGACAAGCTTTGTTTCCAAATGCACCAAGCAAAGATATCCTTTCAATTGTATAAACTTTTATAAAACCAGCCAATATAATCACAATAAACACATACAAAATGAAATATTTAACATATATATAACAACTGCACAACGTCTAATTTGCAAACAAAATGATTTACGCACTAAATCCAGCATAAACTCCGGCACAATTTGCATATGTTTAAACTCTCAAGACAGACGTCACATCCCGAACCTCACAGCAATTGGCTGCCGACTGCGTTTTTCGCTTCATATTTGTATAAAGGAACTGCCCAACTTTTTGACGCTCTCTGTCGCTCAGTCTCAACGCTTTCTCCGGTCCACTGTCAATCCTAAAATGTCCAGTGGACACGCACTGTTATAGGCGAGCCTGGCGAGGACACTAGTGGTGCGTCTCGGCATAGCTATCTATTGGTAGGGATTTAAACAACAT
Source organism: Rutilus rutilus (assembly GCA_021464565.1). NCBI lineage: Eukaryota > Metazoa > Chordata > Actinopteri > Cypriniformes > Leuciscidae > Rutilus > Rutilus rutilus. The sequence goes on from JAJAQA010000005.1 coordinate 2,623,460, forward strand.
AAACGTGAACCACTGTCTTACGGTCTTACCATGAATATTTTTGGACGTAAAAAAAAAATTAAATAAAAAAATCGATATTGCGTTTTTGAAAATCGATACAGTATTGCAAAATAAAATATCGCGATACTCAAGTGTATCAATTTTTTCTTACACCCCTATTTATTACAGGGCCTATGTAAGCAATAAGGTACAAGAGGCTGTGCTGTATCATGAATAAGTAACGGCTGAAGGGCGTTGTTAGGCACGACGCGAAGCGGAGAACAATATTTCCATTGCAAACAATATTTTCAAAAGTGGCACTATCGCAGAAAGCACAACATAAGCATTGACAAAAAGCATCAAATGCACGTTTCCATTTTTTCAACAGGTCCACTTTGAGTCTTTTCCCCCTCACAGATGGATCTGCATGGAGCCATTCAGGACAAGGAGAGAGGTATGAACTCCTCTTCCTCTTTTTGGGTGGAACCTCTAAGCCTCTCCAGTTTTCAACAGCTTTGTCATCTGTTGGATGGATGTTTGTGACAGTGTCAGACTTCCCAGATCAGGAAGCATCCATTTCTGGCCTTCCATCTACACTGGAGGTTGTGGTGGGTAGTGGATTGACTCCTGTGTCAACAACTGTCGCAACAGCTTCATCCTCTTCACCTTTTTCCACACTCTTTTGTTTTGCAGAAAAAATATGCATATTAGGCCATAAGGTGAAGCCGTTTTCGTTTAACCCCGTTCCCATAATAGGGCACTAAATTATTTTCATCCCAATAAAAACACCTATTTGTATTAAACGCGAAAATAAAAGTTCTCCATGAGTAATCCTGCAGTTTATTTTTTATTAGTGTTTAAAGTCGGCAATAGTTCTTTCCTCGCGTAATCATATTTTTATCAGGAGTGATGAGGCAATCATCACGTGCTTCCCGCTAGACCAATAAGGTGGCCGCTTTTTGGAACGACATGTAAACATGAATCCAAGATGTCTGCGCCCTTGTCGTCAATATCGAGTAGCGAAGACGAAGAAATTACAGCCAGACCTCCTTCAAAACTCCGTAATAAGTATTCTAAACAATGCTATATGCATCTCACGTCCATACATAAAGAAGAAACACAGGATTTTTCACGCACACGGTGGGATACTTTCAGAAACAGCGCCAAACGGTGGCTTGGCTTGCAGGGTGAGAGTCAGAGAATAGCAGAAACATACAAACATTGTCTAGAAATTGAATTTGACAATGTTCCCGAAGACGCTGGGTTTCACCCCACTTGCTACAGGCGTTTCATTGACAAAAAGCGCTTGGATGCGGCCGAGAAACGGGTCACACAGCATCCTGAAGCTCAAGATGCTCAGTCTGTGCCATCGGGTAGTAGTACCTCAACAATTGAATGTCCGACAAAGAAACTTCGATCCAGGACGGGCCTGCCAGTAGCTTGTGCAGGTCCTGTGCTTCCTGCCTTGTGCATAATTTGTAAGAAAACGGACAAGTACATTACGGTTGCAGGCAAACGCCAGAAGGACCATCTTTCACAGGCAGAAACGTTGTCAGCAGGTAGGTAAAAAGTACACACACACACACACACACATACACGTTTGAAGTTTTATGTCGTATGCTGGGTACCATGGCTAACTTTCAATTACATAGATTTGCATTATTTTGCATACAGCTACAGTCAGAACACTCAATATTGTTTAACTGTTATAACACAGTTTGTTACTCTATTTGTTAATCTTTGTTAATGTTAGTTAATAGAAATAGAGCTGTTCATTGTTTGTTCATGTTAGTTCACAGTGCATGAACTAATGTTAACAAGATTTTAATAAAGTATTAGTAAACGTTGAAATTAACATGAACAAATATTAATAAATGCTGTATATGTGCAGTTCATGATAACTAATGTATTAACTAATGTTAACTTACGAACCTTATTGTAAAGAGTTACCCACAGTTTTTACTTAACCTCCTCAGTCCCCGTGTCCACATACGTGGACACCACATTTTTGGCTGTGTGCAGCTTAATACTTAATTCTGTGTAACTGGAACTGGTTTTTCACAAACATGGACACTTATACTGCCATCTGGTGGTGTCAGGAGAAAAAAAAATGTAACATAAATAATTTCAAGATGGCGGAGAACAGAGGCGAAATGTCACGCAGCCACATCAGACCAAAACGCCCACAAGGTAAAAAATGTAATAACATTTCATCGTTGATTCTTGTTAAGTTATGCATAATAGTGTTGTATGATTAAAATGGCATGCACATTTGACAAACTTTTGTAACAGGAAAGATTTACTAGGCTGCTAAACTTGATGTCCACATATGTGGACATTGGGACTTAACTTCGATGAAACTGTATAAGAATTTTAGCAAAAAATTTTACAATTTGTAGTTGCACAACTTACGAGCTTCGTGGCGCGCGTGCACACACACACACACACACACACACACACACACACACACACACACTCTCTCTCTCTCTTGATCACTCGCGATCGCACACACAGACACTCTCTCTTGCCCATTCACGATCGCGTGCGCGAACATACACACACTCTCTTGATCACTCGCGATCGCACACACAAACACTCTCTCTTGCCCATTCACGATCGCGTGCGCGCGCACACACACACACACACACACACACACACACTCTCTTGATCACTCGCGATCGCACACACAGACACTCTCTCTTGCCCATTCACGGTCGCGTGCGCGCACACACACACACACACACTCTTGATCACTCGCGATCGCACACACAGACACTCTCTCTTGCTCATTCACGATCGCGTGCGCACACACACACACACACACACACACACACTCTTGCTCACTGCGATCGAGCGTGCACACACACACAAATAAAAATAACATTCCTAGTTTGGAGAAGTTGAAGTTTTGGAGTGTTACAAAAAAGAAAGCAAATTTTCAATTTTTTTTTTTTTGGATATGTTTTTTATTTGGATATAAATTTTGTTTTTCCATATCAATGTTCAGAAGTGGTGATCAGTTGACAGCTCCGCCCCTCTCTTCACCGAGTGTCCAAGATATACAGCCAGAGGCCAGATGAAACGTCCACAAAGTCACAAAGTCGATCATCGACCTCCGGCCTAGGGTGTCCTGGTGCCACGTGCACTGATGGACACCCTTATGCTTGAACATGGTGTTCCTTATGGACAAACTGTGACTAGCCCGCTCGGGTTCAGATCAGGGGGGCCATTCCTCCCAATCACGCCCCTCCAGGTGTCACTGTCGCTGCCCACGTGGGCGTTGAAGTCCCCAAGTAGAACGATGGAGTCCCCAGTCAGAGCGCTATCCAGCACCCCTCCAGGGTCCAGGGATCAGGTCGTCGAAGCCCCCGCCTTCGACTGCCGCCCGATCCTCTAAGCACCGGCCCCTTACAGTCCCACCTACGGGTGGTGAGCCCACGGGAGGGCAGCCCCACGTCGCTTCTTCGGGCTGAGCCCGGCCGGACACCATGGGGGAGGCCTGGCCACCAGGCGCTCTCATACGAGCCCCACCCCGGGCCTGGCTCCAGGGTGGGGCCCCGGATAAATTTTCCAACTCACCTGGGCTGAGCTGTGGGTCATGACCGAAAAGACAAGATCCCGGATACAAGTGGCCGAAATGAGCTTTCTCTGCAGGGTGGCTGGGCGATCCCATAGAGATAGGGTGAGAAGCTCGGTCACTCCGGAGGAGCTCAGAGTAGAGCCGCTGCTCCTCCACATCGAGAGGGGCCAGCTGAGGTGGCTCGGGCATCTGTTCCGGATGCCTCCTGGACGCCTTCCTGGGGAGGTGTTCCGGGCATGTCCCACCGGGAGGAGACCCCGGGGAAGACCTAGGACACGCTGGAGAGACTATGTCTCCCGGCTGGCCTGGGAACGCCTCGGTGTCCCCCTGGAAGAGCCGGACGAAGTGTCTAGAGAGAGGGAAGTCTGGGCATCTCTGCTTAGACTGCTGCCCCCGCGACCCGGCCCCAGATAAGCGGAAGATGTATGTATGTATGTTCAGAAGTTATACAAGAGTAACAACGAAAAATGTTCAGGCACAGGCTGTAAATAAAAGAGATTTGCACTTTGTTACACAATGGTGTATTGATTTTTTTCTGTGAATTCAGACCCAGTGTCCACATATGTGGACATCATTTTTTTCAAAAAGTGCTTCATGTTCAAAGATAAATTCTGGTTATTATATATATTGGTCCCCTCCTAACCCCAAAAAGCTAGAAGAAATCTAAAATGCACGCCAAACCAAAGCTCGGGTCTGAGGAGGTTTTAATTTACAAATTAATTTAATTGTAGTCTGCTTTATTTACAGGCCAGTTACTGAAAGCTGCTGAGATGAAGGAAGACACTAGCATTCTTGTGCATATTCGAGACAAAGACTGTGTGTCTGTGGAGGTGCGATACCACAAGTCCTGTTACAGACAGTACACCAGGTTCCTGACAAAGTCTACTGCAACAGTTACTGGGACCTCAGAAGAACAGTAAGTTATTATATTGTATTATCAAATAATAATGAATAATTCCCTCACTTTATTGCATATTTCTAAAGTAAAGCATTGACCACCTACTTAGACTGTATATTGCCATTTTGTCTGTAAACACAGTTTTGACTGCACAATCTCGGCACAGTAATTCAATATGATAAAATGTGTACTGGTTTGTGAAGGAAATTATATATTATATATAATTTATTTATTACCATGTATTTTCTTTCTGAAAAATAAATTTAAAAAACTTCTCAAATCGCTTGGTCAATTGCTTTCAATTTGCGACTATTTATACTATATTTAAAATGGAAGCAATTGTGAAATAGTTATTATGGCACATACAATATTTACTTTGCTGTTTTTAATGTGTTTTCTTTTCAGAAATGAGCCAACCTTCGATGCCAGCTACAAGATCTTCTGTGAGCGGATCATCCGCCATAGAATAATCGTAAACCAAGAGGTGCTGACAATGACGCAGCTAAGAAGAAACTTTTTAAATCGTGTGAAAAAACATGAAGATCTTGATGCTTCAAACTACAGGTAATTTAAATACCATGAGTTTCTTTTGCAGCTTTGTAAAAAACATTTGTGAAACATTTTATTTTTTCTCACAAAAATGTAATTCATAATAATGAAATCATAATTCTATTTTATGATGTGTAGAAGCTGATACACAGTGTATTTCAACTAAATAGTTTTCAGTGTGAATATATCTTTTTTTATATACTGTTGTGATTATCTGTCACTGTATCTTTGTTTCAGGCAGGATAAATTGAAGAGGAGGTTGACCCGTGATTTTCCCCAGCTGGTGTTTCACTGCCCCAACAAGCGCAACATCAGTGAGCTGGTTTTTGTTGAGACACTGTCTGCTGATAAGCTGATAGACAGGCTACCTCATCCATCAGGTACAGAAACAACCGAGTCAACTGAGGTAACTAGCCAAAGTGATGGTGAAAACACTGCAAGTACAAAAGCTGGTCCGCAAAGACCAGGTTCAATGGCCTCTATCAATACTACAGAGGACACAAGGACACTTTATAGTGCGGCATTGATATTAAAGATGCTTCTATGTGACTCTCCCGGTATGAAATGCAAACATCACAGTTTGGCTAAATTTACAATGTGTATGTTTAATTTCGATTGTTGCAAATTTTTAAGTACAAGTGTACTTTCTTCAAATGTGTTATATTTAATGGTTTACATTCACACTTTAGTATACTAATGCACCAATACCTGTCTCAGATGTTAGGTACATGTATAAATGTCAGTTTGAGACATATTTTGTGTTGCTAAAATTAATATAAATAAAGATACAAGCAAAAACAACAGCATACAATTTTCGTTTTTTTTGTATTCACAATTGTATACATTTATGGATCGTGGCAAAAAACTGCAGGATATTTTGCGGAGAACTTTTAACATAAAGTCCAAAAGGGGGTTGTCAATGCAAAAATGATTTAAAAAAGTAGTGCCCAGGTGTGGGAACGAAAATCACTTTCTAGCCACTTTTTCCTAGTTCACCTTATGGCCTATATTGCCTTCAATGAAGGACAGATGTCGAGCAATGAATCAAACTACTCGAATAGGCAAGTTTTCATGCTTGAATAGGTCACGTTTGATGTTTTTGAACTCGGCTTCGACATTGGCTGAACTTGCGGTGATGTTGGAGCTCCGGAAAGTGCGGGATCATTACCCCTGTGCAGAGTGGTAAGTAATTTGCAAGCCAGATTATATTGGGAATAATCTCAGGAAGGAAGTGCATATTGTCATGATCACCGTTAGATAGCAAGTGACCTGCTCTCCTCATATGTCTGTTACCCACTGCCGCAGGTCTGTCTGTGTATGGTCACATGGATCCACTTCTTCCAGGTCCGCACCCTCTACATCTGGAATGATGACACACTCTTCTGCAATTCAGGCTTTGAGGTATTTCTTGCACCTTTCTGAAATGAGGGGGGCTCCAGAGCAGTCGTTGCCCTCTGCTTCACTGAGAGCCACAATAGTAATACATCTTAGTAGCTCTCTTGCATCGTCCATGGATTGTGACATGAGAAGCTGAGCTATTGACCTCACAAAGAAATCTTTAATGCGATGTGGTTTTTTTTTCAAGCAGTCCCACCGGCAACCCGCACAATACAATACTTTTGCTGACTGTTTACAGAGTAAGACTCCACAACACTCATTGATGTAGGTCTTAAGATCAGGATCAGAAGTAAAAGCCTTGACCAAAGCTCAGAGCAAAGCCAGAGAAAAGTCACTCACAACCTCTTTTGGAGTAGGTGCACCTGCGCGTATCCATTATGTCAGCCAATGTGTTATGGCATTAACATCATGTCTCTCTGACAGCATTTGCACCACTGGGACACTTGACAACACCCTGATATAGGAATACATGGCCAGATTCGCCCTTTGGTCTCTGTAGTTTCCTCACCACTGAGCCAGTTGCATTAAAACTCACAGTGGGGTTTGTAGATGTCTTTGATAATGTCTTGTACATATACATTTGTGTTTGACTCCAATAGTGACAGAAGAACTTGTCCAGTCCAATGTCTTTAATGCTACCACTGTGAGGTGCACTGTATTTTAACATCTGCAGTGACAAAATAGGATCCTTCTCGCCTAATTCTAAATAATTTCTCTCTTGCTTTGCTTTGCGCAGGGTGGTCAAATTAGGCAGATGACTTGGCTCAGAATCTCCAAAATCCATCAGCTTTGTTGCCTCTGATGCCCTCCATACATGGGGTTCATTCTACCCTCACACAGTTCTTTGGATATCTGCACACGCAAGTTACCAGACATTGCACGCTTGGAACAGCCAGTGTGCAGGGAGTCATCAGTGTTTTTAAGTGAACACTTGAACATCATTGTGCTGTTTATTTCAGGCTTTTTGTCACATTTTATGTCACACTCCTTACAGTTGCCTCTGATTACAATGTATTTGTCTGTGGCTGATGGATAGACCGTGGCTCTTTTAAAGGCAAATGTGCAGGGGCATTTCACTTCTTGCCAAATGTGATGATTTATCACATGCGTCCAGATACCAGGCTTCAAAATTGTGTATTCCCTTTTTTTTTTAGAGAACTTGTTTTTGTTCGTAACCGTTTCAGGCATAAATTCAATCCATTTCTGAAATGGAACTTCAAAATCAAAAGTCCAGCAATCTTTTGGACTGAAGGAAAGGGACCCTGGCTCAAAATCAGTGTCATCACTACTACCACTTGTTTCATGATCACTTTCATGATTAAACCCTAAAGCAGTCCAGATGTTGTGTCTATTTAATTTAACAAAAGTGTAAAGTGCCTTTGCAGTGATTTTGTTGTCTATCTGTTTACTAAGCTCCGGCCTCTTTTAATGAACACAGGACTGTGAAAATGGAATCCCTGTCGACTAGTAAAACTAGTAAAACAACTCAATAATCCTGACTCCAAATTTTTTATTTTTTTCATCTATTACTGTATTGGTCTGAATATAAGGATAATATAATATATTAAGGATAATGTAGCTGGATAATATATCTTATATTAGGACCAATATGGTAATGTTGACCCCTAGATTGTCATTGTCTATTGAACAGAAAAGTCATTGCTAATACTAATATCACTAATTTAGCTATGAAATGTTAACTAGCCTACAGTTGCACATGTGACCCATGTTCATTTTCTATACTAAAAGGCAACTTGTTGCAACTGTAATCAGCATTTCATAGCTAAATTAGTAATATAAGTGTTATTAATGAGTTTTCTGTTCAATAACCATTGACAATCTTAGCTCTCTTGAATGTTGTAAAATTATTCTTGAAGCTACTAATAGTGTAACTGAGTTTTAAAACAATGTATACTTACATTGGCCAGAAATTTGGATTAGTGATGACTTTTGTAGTTTGATATGTATCGACCTTTTCTTCACCTACTCTACACTATTTTATACAAGAGCATTCTTGAACAGAAGTGTCACTTGCCCCTAGTGGTGGCAGTGAAGTGTAGTAGATGAGACTAATTTTCTAAATAAATAAAAAATACAATTAGGAGAGACCAGTGCATGAAGTAAAGACAATTGTTTATTGAACAAATTATGTGATGACAGAAAGTCTTCTTCAATTCAACTTTAAAAATGTGCTCACCTCGAGGATATTTTTGCTGTTCTCGTGCCCAAAATTGCTGAAGTTACATTTAACTACGACTTGATGGCACACACGCAGAAATTAATTTTGCCCAGAGAGAAAGTGAGTGACAGAAAAATAGTCTGGCATAATGTGTGAACACCATGACAATTTTAATAAACATTGCAAAACTACAAATCACTGATAAGAAGTTGAAGTTCTATTAAATAATCTTTATTAGCATCTAGCATTTTGGTAAGAGATTGAATAAATGACAAACCCGAAATAAAATGCAATACATCTAATAATAGGCCTAATAAATATAAACATTTATAAATTGATTTGATGTCTAATATTGTAAAACCTGACGCAGCACAAACGAAAATTTTACCGGCACAAACCAGTGTTGCATGTCGAAATGAATGAATGGCTGAGTGACGTCATCGACCTATAATTCAAATATTAATATTTTAAAACTCAGTGCAGCACAATTTTTTTTTTTTTTTTTTTTTCACAAACGGTGCACAAGCGATTGCGTCTATTTTGGGTGAATTTGAAGCATGTGGGGGGGCTGGTGACGTCATCATCTATAATTAAATGTCTGATATTTTAAAACCCGACACAGCACAAATGAAACCTTTACCGGCACATACCAGCATAAAAGAAACACAAATGAACGAGACTATTTTGGTTGAATTTGGATCATGTGAGGGGGCTGAGTGACCTCAGAATGACCTAAAAATATTCTTTTAATATCTAAAAAACCGAAGCAGCACACTAAACTTTTTACAGCTCAAACAGAGCACAAACGATTGAGCATATTTTAGCGAAGGTTTGCGTTGGGTGGGGGGCCAACTCCACGCAGGTGCTTTTGTCTGATATCAATGAGAGTCACGTCACCTCAGCTAATCCTGCCTTTTTGCCCATTTTCATTGACGACCAGCTACGCCGACTTTGGGCTTTAAAAAATGCTCTTCAGAAAACTACAGGTGACGTCACAGACACTATTTCCATATATTTTTTTTTTCAGTCCATGGATTTTTCAAGTGACAACTGTGCAACCAGTTTTAACGCAATAACAAAAGTTCGAGCATAGCATGCAAACTGTTCTGGCATTGCTGTACAGACGAGCACAGAACACTATTTGACCCAAAGAAAGAGAGAGAAAAAAACAGCTGTCCTATAAAGACCTCAGGGAACTGTGTCAGCTTGTGTAAAAGTTAAATATGACGGTACATGCAAGTCCGTGAGATTAATCAATGTAACTCCACAACAAAAATGTATCCACTAACCATTCAAAACCGTCCAGGTGCTTCTAAAAGTGCAACCTCTTCCTGAGTACCTCCGTAAGGCTGCACTTCGCTACTGGTTTTTCTGAGATTTTGGAAGAGTAAAATTATTCCTGCGTTCCGTTATTGTTTATCCGAACCTCATATAAAGGATTGGCCCTCTTCTGAACGGAGACGGGGAGCAGCAGCTCAATTGCATTTAAAGGGACACACACAAAAAACTGCGAGTTTTTGTCACACCCAAAAATTGGCAAATTTGACAAGCTATAATAAATGTTCTGGGGGGTATTTTGAGCTGAAATTTCACAGACGCATTCTGGGGATACCATAGATTTATATTACATCTTGTAAAAAGTGGCATAATATGTCACAATTTAGCGATACTAAGTCTTAGATAAGGGGGGCCTGCCCGATCTCAGTTTCTGGAACAACCTGCTTCAAAGCTGGAACGGAATATCTTTTTTCTAGAATGGCATTCCCGAATCGTCCGTAGCTTTGGATCTATTTACTGATGCCGCTTCCTCTTAAGGGTCATCAAATGCGGTCTCTTAATGCACATTAGACTTACACGACTCTACGAACTAAACCACATTATACATTACTCACATCCTCTTTCGTTAACACTAAAGATAACTTTGTTACTAGCAAGAGTAAGGTAAGTTCACCGCATATCATAAACCTTGCCTATAAAACCTCCTTAGGCAAGTATACTATCTATACCAACTCTGGTTTTGGTGGTAGTTTCCTTTACTTATTTACTTTACAGCCTACTGTGCGGCTGCTTTCTCCATTAGGCCTATCGAGGCTATCTCATGCACCCAAGTTACCTTCTCCTCAACACGGCCTAACGTGGCCTCCTTTTCGTGACCTATGTGGTTTGATATCATGTCATTCATTAAACACTTCATTCATTGACCTCAGATCTAGCCAATAACCACTGGACATATGGAGTATTTAAAGGTATAGCGGAGGATGTTTTACTTCCTGGTGGGTAACCTATACTAATTGTCAATCATTCTGGTGAATCAATCAAACTTTTCAAAAAGTGGAGAGGGCGGGTCTTATCTAAAATTTGGAAAGATCCTCCGCTATACCTTTAAGCCCGGATAACACCCATTACAACCTTCGCAGAAACTGACGCTGGTCTTTCTGGTAGAACTACTGTGCGTTTACTGAAAATAATTGCACACTTTAGAATGTTCATCAACCAATCAGAATGAAGCATTCAACAGCCCCGTAGTATAACTAGAGCTAAACCTCTATAAATTCTCAATAAGAACCTTATGTAATGTAGTAATGTAATCTATAATAAAGTTTAACTGGTTTGTAATAAGTGTAGATTGTAATGCTGTTTTTTGAGTTGTTTAATCCAAACTCTTCCTGGTCTACATACTTGAGTTTTTCCAGTCTGTAGTTTGGATCCTCCAGTTGTTCAGTGAGCAGCTTGACTCCTGAATCTCCTGGGTGATTGTAGCTCAGATCCAGCTCTCTCAGGTGTGAGGGGTTTGAACTCAGAGCTGAAGACACATAACCACAGCCTTCCTCTGTCACCATACAGCCAGACAACCTACAGACAGACACAACAACAGTCCACATGACATTAGTTTGGCATTCAAATCAGCCTCTTTCACACAATGACCTGCGTAGTTTGTATTTTCAGCTGTATTTTCTGTAGATTCTAGGATCTAGGAGCAGAGGAATCTTTTCAAGGGTTCTCAAAATTTGTCTCTGACAGCCAAATTGTCACGGTTCATAGATCCGTGCGTTCATTTTGCGTATTTGTCGGGTGTGTTTGTAGGTGTTGGGTCTGTGTGTATGGTGGCTTGTTTGTTGCCTAGTAACCAGCTGATCACTCAATCAGTCATTCAGCTGCAGCTAGTCAGCTACCTACATCTAGCTGGAGTGAGATATGCTTGGTGTCAGTTCATCACTCTTGTTTTGTATTCTCACCTAGTTCCTGTATCTGAGTTCCTAGCAGAGTCATTCCTGCAATTCATTTGTGCTTCCAAGCAGCACAGAGATCATCCTTGAGTTTTCTTCAACCAGCTGTCCGGTCTGAGTTACCACGCTGTGTTTGATTCCTGTCTCTTCATCTCTCTCTCCTTTGGATCGCTGGTTTGAATCCACCAGAGTATTGACTGTTCTTTCTGAGTTTTTTTCTGCTGTCCTGTCTGTCAATAAACTGCGTTCTTGCAATTGGATCTACGACTCCCTTTCTGACACAAATAGTGGCCAAAATCTTACAGTGTGAACCTGGCTTTAGGCAAGTCGCTCCACCAGCAGGGAACAGTAAAGGGCACCTAAGTAGTGAGTTTAGGTATAGGGGTGAAACCCTGAAGTGACATTTTTAATTTCTCTCACCTTAATTATCTCATTAACTTCTACACTGCTTCAGTTTGACTTTAACACTCTGGATGTGGATTACTGTATTTAAACACTGAGCAGTGTACATTACTGGGGATTTTGATGCGAGGAATCATCCTGGAGAAGATCGATGTTAAAGTAAGATTTTTGCACCAGAATGCAGGTAGCAAGGTCAAGCCCCAGAGATGATGTTAATTGGTGTGGTGATGAATATTGGTATTGAATGCATTATTTTTTGATTGCAAATGTCATTTGCAAAATGGTCAATTACATCTCTGCAAATGTTGTTTTTGTCTCTTGTTCTGGCATTCCATTGAGATCGGATTTGTTGAAAAAATGTCATCATTATTTATTGTGATAATATATTTTTATATTAATTGTTTAATGGAAAACCATATACCTCAGTGTCTGTAGCTGACAGTTTGTACTCTTCATTCCATCACAAAGAAGCTTCACTCCTGAATCCTGCAGGTCATTGTTACTCAGGTCCAGCTCTCTCAGGGTGGTGTTTGAGGATTGAAGAACTGAAGACAAATTCTCACAACACTGAGCAGTGAGATTACAGCTATGCAACCTGTGTCGAGAACAAAACAAACAGCAATATTAATGTGTTTTCCATGTAGGGTTTATAACAAGGGTTCACTTGTCTGAAGTTTAAAATCATTGGTTACCTGTAAGCCAATCACATAACGTTTGGTTATGACATGTGTTATGCGCAGGCTCAGCCGCATCTAACTTCCACTGTAAACACATGTATGATGCGAAAACAAAACCATTGAGAGAAATACCGGAGTGAACATGGCTGTGAACGACTTTTGCAGATTATGTGAAGTAAATCTACGCATAAATCTGTTTGTCTTGAGGTCATGGTGCAAAGGACCCTAGGTTGATTTTACTCCGAATCATCCCTTTAAGTAGGGATGCACCGATACTGATACTTTTGACTTGGTACTTGCTGAGACCGATACCTGTATTTTCACTATATTTGTAACTTTTTAATATATTGGGTAGAGAAACCAAAAGAATATTAATCAAATTAGTTGGCTTAATTTGGTTAGTAAATATATATTACCTTCAGTTATTTTCATGCTTAAGCATGTTAAAATGTATTGTATGAGCTTCTGTTACCCTCACTGTTCTTTTTATTGCTCTATCATATTTTATTTTTCATTTAATAGCACAGCACATATTTAGAGCCGCTCCAGCAGGGCTCAGTGCTGAGGACTGGGTCAGTGGTTAGAATTATTAGATACTAGTGACATATCACAATTCTCTATTCCAATTTTGATACCACATCAAAAACTACTAGCCAAATAATGTCGATTTAAAACATTATTAAAGACAAGTAAGAAGTTCATAATAAAAATAAATAAATCAAACAAATAATCAAATTAAAAATAGCACAAATAAATACAATAGAACAAAGAAAGGCAACAAATTAAATAAACAGTTGTTTTGGGGTTTTTCAGGTTGGTCTAACAATAGTTTTTTTTTTTTTTTTTCACAAACGGTGCACAAGCGATTGCGTCTATTTTGGGTGAATTTGAAGCATGTGGGGGGGCTGGTGACGTCATCATCTATAATTAAATGTCTGATATTTTAAAACCCGACACAGCACAAATGAAACCTTTACCGGCACATACCAGCATAAAAGAAACACAAATGAACGAGACTATTTTGGTTGAATTTGGATCATGTGAGGGGGCTGAGTGACCTCAGAATGACCTAAAAATATTCTTTTAATATCTAAAAAACCGAAGCAGCACACTAAACTTTTTACAGCTCAAACAGAGCACAAACGATTGAGCATATTTTAGCGAAGGTTTGCGTTGGGTGGGGGGCCAACTCCACGCAGGTGCTTTTGTCTGATATCAATGAGAGTCACGTCACCTCAGCTAATCCTGCCTTTTTGCCCATTTTCATTGACGACCAGCTACGCCGACTTTGGGCTTTAAAAAATGCTCTTCAGAAAACTACAGGTGACGTCACAGACACTATTTCCATATATTTTTTTTTTCAGTCCATGGATTTTTCAAGTGACAACTGTGCAACCAGTTTTAACGCAATAACAAAAGTTCGAGCATAGCATGCAAACTGTTCTGGCATTGCTGTACAGACGAGCACAGAACACTATTTGACCCAAAGAAAGAGAGAGAAAAAAACAGCTGTCCTATAAAGACCTCAGGGAACTGTGTCAGCTTGTGTAAAAGTTAAATATGACGGTACATGCAAGTCCGTGAGATTAATCAATGTAACTCCACAACAAAAATGTATCCACTAACCATTCAAAACCGTCCAGGTGCTTCTAAAAGTGCAACCTCTTCCTGAGTACCTCCGTAAGGCTGCACTTCGCTACTGGTTTTTCTGAGATTTTGGAAGAGTAAAATTATTCCTGCGTTCCGTTATTGCCGGTTTATCCGAACCTCATATAAAGGATTGGCCCTCTTCTGAACGGAGACGGGGAGCAGCAGCTCAATTGCATTTAAAGGGACACACACAAAAAACTGCGAGTTTTTGTCACACCCAAAAATTGGCAAATTTGACAAGCTATAATAAATGTTCTGGGGGGTATTTTGAGCTGAAATTTCACAGACGCATTCTGGGGATACCATAGATTTATATTACATCTTGTAAAAAGTGGCATAATATGTCACAATTTAGCGATACTAAGTCTTAGATAAGGGGGGCCTGCCCGATCTCAGTTTCTGGAACAACCTGCTTCAAAGCTGGAACGGAATATCTTTTTTCTAGAATGGCATTCCCGAATCGTCCGTAGCTTTGGATCTATTTACTGATGCCGCTTCCTCTTAAGGGTCATCAAATGCGGTCTCTTAATGCACATTAGACTTACACGACTCTACGAACTAAACCACATTATACATTACTCACATCCTCTTTCGTTAACACTAAAGATAACTTTGTTACTAGCAAGAGTAAGGTAAGTTCACCGCATATCATAAACCTTGCCTATAAAACCTCCTTAGGCAAGTATACTATCTATACCAACTCTGGTTTTGGTGGTAGTTTCCTTTACTTATTTACTTTACAGCCTACTGTGCGGCTGCTTTCTCCATTAGGCCTATCGAGGCTATCTCATGCACCCAAGTTACCTTCTCCTCAACACGGCCTAACGTGGCCTCCTTTTCGTGACCTATGTGGTTTGATATCATGTCATTCATTAAACACTTCATTCATTGACCTCAGATCTAGCCAATAACCACTGGACATATGGAGTATTTAAAGGTATAGCGGAGGATGTTTTACTTCCTGGTGGGTAACCTATACTATTGGTCCTCCTAATTGTCAATCATTCTGGTGAATCAATCAAACTTTTCAAAAAGTGGAGAGGGCGGGTCTTATCTAAAATTTGGAAAGATCCTCCGCTATACCTTTAAGCCCGGATAACACCCATTACAACGTTCGCAGAAACTGACGCTGGTCTTTCTGGTAGAACTACTGTGCGTTTACTGAAAATAATTGCACACTTTAGAATGTTCATCAACCAATCAGAATGAAGCATTCAACAGCCCCGTAGTATAACTAGAGCTAAACCTCTATAAATTCTCAATAAGAACCTTATGTAATGTAGTAATGTAATCTATAATAAAGTTTAACTGGTTTGTAATAAGTGTAGATTGTAATGCTGTTTTTTGAGTTGTTTAATCAAAACTCTTCCTGGTCTACATACTTGAGTTTTTCCAGTCTGTAGTTTGGATCCTCCAGTTGTTCAGTGAGCAGCTTGACTCCTGAATCTCCTGGGTGATTGTAGCTCAGATCCAGCTCTCTCAGGTGTGAGGGGTTTGAACTCAGAGCTGAAGACACATAACCACAGCCTTCCTCTGTCACCATACAGCCAGACAACCTACAGACAGACACAACAACAGTCCACATGACATTAGTTTGGCATTCAAATCAGCCTCTTTCACACAATGACCTGCGTAGTTTGTATTTTCAGCTGTATTTTCTGTAGATTCTAGGATCTAGGAGCAGAGGAATCTTTTCAAGGGTTCTCAAAATTTGTCTCTGACAGCCAAATTGTCACGGTTCATAGATCCGTGCGTTCATTTTGCGTATTTGTCGGGTGTGTTTGTAGGTGTTGGGTCTGTGTGTATGGTGGCTTGTTTGTTGCCTAGTAACCAGCTGATCACTCAATCAGTCATTCAGCTGCAGCTAGTCAGCTACCTACATCTAGCTGGAGTGAGATATGCTTGGTGTCAGTTCATCACTCTTGTTTTGTATTCTCACCTAGTTCCTGTATCTGAGTTCCTAGCAGAGTCATTCCTGCAATTCATTTGTGCTTCCAAGCAGCACAGAGATCATCCTTGAGTTTTCTTCAACCAGCTGTCCGGTCTGAGTTACCACGCTGTGTTTGATTCCTGTCTCTTCATCTCTCTCTCCTTTGGATCGCTGGTTTGAATCCACCAGAGTATTGACTGTTCTTTCTGAGTTTTTTTCTGCTGTCCTGTCTGTCAATAAACTGCGTTCTTGCAATTGGATCTACGACTCCCTTTCTGACACAAATAGTGGCCAAAATCTTACAGTGTGAACCTGGCTTTAGGCAAGTCGCTCCACCAGCAGCGAACAGTAAAGGGCACCTAAGTAGTGAGTTTAGGTATAGGGGTGAAACCCTGAAGTGACATTTTTAATTTCTCTCACCTTAATTATCTCATTAACTTCTACACTGCTTCAGTTTGACTTTAACACTCTGGATGTGGATTACTGTATTTAAACACTGAGCAGTGTACATTACTGGGGATTTTGATGCGAGGAATCATCCTGGAGAAGATCGATGTTAAAGTAAGATTTTTGCACCAGAATGCAGGTAGCAAGGTCAAGCCCCAGAGATGATGTTAATTGGTGTGGTGATGAATATTGGTATTGAATGCATTATTTTTTGATTGCAAATGTCATTTGCAAAATGGTCAATTACATCTCTGCAAATGTTGTTTTTGTCTCTTGTTCTGGCATTCCATTGAGATCGGATTTGTTGAAAAAATGTCATCATTATTTATTGTGATAATATATTTTTATATTAATTGTTTAATGGAAAACCATATACCTCAGTGTCTGTAGCTGACAGTTTGTACTCTTCATTCCATCACAAAGAAGCTTCACTCCTGAATCCTGCAGGTCATTGTTACTCAGGTCCAGCTCTCTCAGGGTGGTGTTTGAGGATTGAAGAACTGAAGACAAATTCTCACAACACTGAGCAGTGAGATTACAGCTATGCAACCTGTGTCGAGAACAAAACAAACAGCAATATTAATGTGTTTTCCATGTAGGGTTTATAACAAGGGTTCACTTGTCTGAAGTTTAAAATCATTGGTTACCTGTAAGCCAATCACATAACGTTTGGTTATGACATGTGTTATGCGCAGGCTCAGCCGCATCTAACTTCCACTGTAAACACATGTATGATGCGAAAACAAAACCATTGAGAGAAATACCGGAGTGAACATGGCTGTGAACGACTTTTGCAGATTATGTGAAGTAAATCTACGCATAAATCTGTTTGTCTTGAGGTCATGGTGCAAAGGACCCTAGGTTGATTTTACTCCGAATCATCCCTTTAAGTAGGGATGCACCGATACTGATACTTTTGACTTGGTACTTGCTGAGACCGATACCTGTATTTTCACTATATTTGTAACTTTTTAATATATTGGGTAGAGAAACCAAAAGAATATTAATCAAATTAGTTGGCTTAATTTGGTTAGTAAATATATATTACCTTCAGTTATTTTCATGCTTAAGCATGTTAAAATGTATTGTATGAGCTTCTGTTACCCTCACTGTTCTTTTTATTGCTCTATCATATTTTATTTTTCATTTAATAGCACAGCACATATTTAGAGCCGCTCCAGCAGGGCTCAGTGCTGAGGACTGGGTCAGTGGTTAGAATTATTAGATACTAGTGACATATCACAATTCTCTATTCCAATTTTGATACCACATCAAAAACTACTAGCCAAATAATGTCGATTTAAAACATTATTAAAGACAAGTAAGAAGTTCATAATAAAAATAAATAAATCAAACAAATAATCAAATTAAAAATAGCACAAATAAATACAATAGAACAAAGAAAGGCAACAAATTAAATAAACAGTTGTTTTGGGGTTTTTCAGGTTGGTCTAACAATAGTTTTCAGGTATATAATTTGATTAAATTAATCAAATGTGAAATAATACTGCATATTCATCACTGTATAAATTAAATATCGATTAATATTTTATAAATTTAAAAAGTTATTTAGTCAATAGCAGGGAGTGATTACTGTGTAGTTTGATTAACAATCGAACTACACAGTAATCAATTCTGTTTGTTGATTAACAATTCTTGATTGTTGATTAACAATCGAGAAGCAATTCGATTGCTTCTGTCTGCCTCTCTTCGTGCTGTGAGTTGCTTCGGTGCTGTAAGCTCCGTCTTAGCCTCGTATTTCTTTGTTTTGAACCATCATTTACTACAATTTGTAGTTGTTTATACTAAATACAGCTTACCCAACATCTCAGATTGACATCGCTAGCTTCCGTTACTACTAGCACAACACGCTAATTCGCTACTGCTAGCCTGTTAACGCGCCACCCGTGCGCTCAGCTGTTTTATTTATTTATTTTTCTCTCGCGCGCTCGCGCCTTTGAGTTAATAAAAGCTCAGGTAAGTAATAATCAGTCAACAAACACGGTGAGTAATGTCTTGTCCTGTTATTGTCACCTGCACTTCATGTCACATGTTTAGCATTGGCTTCTCTGTTGGCAATGTAGGATTTATATGTGATAAATGCAAGGAGTCAGTTAGGCTGACAGAGAAGATTTCAGAATTAGAGACACGCATCCAAACCTTAATTGAGGATAGTAAGAGTGCTAGAGCTTTAGATACTATTTTGGATGCGCCTAGCATAGTGAACTCTTTACATGATTCGGTTCCAGCTGAAGTAGAGCCTGTGCAGCCGGGCAAATGGGTGACAGTGAGGGATCGCTCTAGTCGCGGATCAAAAAACCACTCTTCCGTTCCGATTACCACAACAAATCGATTTGCCCCGCTCAGTGAAACACCCACTGAGAATTCTGTTGATTGTGCCCTAGTAATTGGTGATTCGATCACACGGAACGTGAAAATAGAGACACCAGCGAACATAGTCACATGTTTGCCGGGAGCCAGAGCGCCTGACATCAAAGTAAATTTAAAAGTGCTGGCTAATGCTAATCGTAAATTCTCTAAGATCATTATTCATGTCGGCACTAATGATGTTCGACTCCGCCAGTCGGAGATCACCAAAATTAATATTAAAGAGGTGTGTGAACTTGCAAGTACGATGTCAGGCACTGTAATCTGCTCTTGCCCCCTTCCTGTTCGCAGGAGTGATGAGATAGTTAGTAGATTGTGTTCACTGAATCGCTGGCTGTCTGAGTGGTGTCCGTGTAATAATATAGAATTCATAGACAATTGGAAAAGTTTTTGGGGCAAACCTGACCTGTTGAAAAGAGATGGTATTCATCCCTCCTGGGATGGTGCTGCTCTTCTATCTAGTAATATGGCTCATAGTCTTAGAGCTCAAACATGACAAATTGGGCACCAGGTCAGGAAGCAGACAGACTGGCTAAACCAACCGTCTGCTAGCGGCCTCGCGTCACCCAGGTCAGATAAATCCCATCACATAGAGCCTCTTTCACCTAGCTATCATCATATAGAGACTGTGTCTGTTCCCCGAATTTGGAAATCCAAAAAATGTTTAAACATATCTAAGGTTAAAAATTTAATTGATGTTCAACAAATAAAAAACAGCTATAATACAGATGAGCAAATGCTAAAGCTTGGGTTGCTGAATATTCGATCGCTTACTTCAAAAGCACTCATTGTTAATGATATGATTTCAGATAATAACCTAGATGTGCTGTGTTTGACAGAAACCTGGCTAAAACCAAACGATTACATTACTTTAAATGAGTCCACCCCACAAGATTACTGTTATAAACATGAACCTCGTCTTAAACGCAAAGGGGGTGGTGTTGCTGTAATTTATAGTAATATTTTCAAAACCACTAAGAAATCAAGTTTCGAATATAATTCTTTTGAAGTATTAGTGCTTAACCCTCTGAGGTCGGCAAACGCGCCCCCGCGTTTTGCTGGATTTTTTTCACATAGCAGCAACATAAACTTAAAAAAATCCGTCATTTACGGTCATATTAATAAAATAAATACATGATTATAAACTATAGAGGGTCTTCTTTTTTTTGTGTACACTCACATTAACATCAAAACCTTGTTTTTATTTTTAAATAAATAAAATAAACAGGGTGCGCTTTCAGCTCACTCTGTCTCCGCAAAAATCTTTCTGAAACAAGTCTGGAAAATGAACTGAAACTCAGCTAATACTTATCACACAACCATGAAACATGCGTCTAAAGAAAGCTTTAAATTTCTACTTTTAAATAAAACAATTCACATTCAAAACAAATATTCTCCTGCAATGTTATCTGTATGAAACTAAAGAGAAGTACAGTTTCTCCCGTCTCACCTAATTATCGGTAATGAGTTAACACCCACTCGCAGAGCGCGCTATTCATAAGATAATGAGCTGAGGTGATCTATGCAAAATAAGGTAAACGCCCCCTGAAATGCCTTAAAACCAGCAAGTTTCATTCATTCACTTTCCTGCGCCGTTGGAAGATGACACGATTTACTGGTGAGGAAGCACTTCAGCTAGTCCTGGATAGTGAAGAGGAGTTCACTTTTTCCTCAGAAGAAGAGCACGACTCTGACGACGAACGTTTGTATTTTGAAGAGCGGATTGATCCAGCCGTGGATAATATTTCGGATGAGTAAGTCTTTTTAAATTTACTTGCATAAGTTGACAAGCTATTTTATATAAACGTAGGCTACATATTTTACTGGTTGGACCATTTCCATACTTGTCATTCAGAGTAATCTATATTTAAATGGTCTAGGCTGCTGTATAAAGTAGGAGAGATGCTTCATGCAGTCTGTTTTCTTTCGTTTTTAATAGTTTTGTTCAAAATAACACATTTCGAGCTTTCCATATATTTCTCTGGTAGATTTTAGGCAAAGCTTATGAGTTTGGGTTCATTTATGAGATGAGCTCCAGTTCACATGCCGACACGGAGCTTTATTGCCTGCTATTTTTAATTCTTATGTATTAAATACAAAACGAAATTCACTTTAAAGAAAGGCTTTATACAAAAAATAAACCTAATGAAATGGTCAAAATCTTGTCTGCCCACTCCATTTGTCTCGCGATTGCGCATGATCTTAGATCATGGCCTGTATGAAAGTTAGGATTTTGAAATTAATTTAGAAAATATTATGTATGTTTAGATTATATTTTGACTAGTGTTTATGCTGCCTCATTATCATCAACGAAAAGTGCTTGCAAATATCTATTGCAAATGTGTGTATGTGCTGAAATGTGTAAATATGCCCAGCTGATGAATTGCAAATGTGTTAATGTTTGCGTTGTGCTATCTCCGTAATGGCCCATTGACACGCAATATATGCCTACAGCACGTGTCTACAATTATTTGCATCAGTTATTCATATAGACTAATGGTAATATACTTTGAAATATTTATGTTATAATAGTTTTCAACTTTTTAAAAAAAAAAAGGAATGTAGCTGCATCACCTTCATCTGCAACTCGGAGGGCGCGCAGCAACACAGTCGAACATCAGAATGAGTAAGTACATATTTACCCATGTTAGTTAATTTTTTTTTACAATATGAGCCTGTATGACTTTATTTTTGGTTGATAATATTACATATTTTTTCTTTGTGTTATCTTATCAGCATGCTATGTCCATCAGTTGTGCATGTGCTGGAATAGTAGTCTAAAATATATGATAATAGTTTTTAACTTTTTTTGAAAGGAATGATGTAGGTTCTGCAATTCGCACTAAGAGGACATGCAGAAATCAGAAAGAGTAAGTACATATTTACCCACTATTTTACAGATGTTAGACCTGATGTTGTTTTATCAACATGCTGACTGTCCATCAGTTATGCATGTGTACTTAGTACTTTGTTCAACCTTTATTAATATTAATATTATTATTTTTATAGGAATGTGGTAGCATCACCCTCAGCCTCACCTGCAACTCGCACTGGGAGGGCACGCGATAGGTGTCGTTCAGTTTTGAGAACAACTGAAAAGTAAGTACACTTATTCCCTTTCTTTCAGATATTAGTATTATTCTGGTTTTACATAGTCCATACAAACATTATGTGTCTGTATGGCTTTGCATCTGGCCAATGTTACTTTTAATGATTGAAAAGCAGTTGTTATTTTGTGTAATAAAAATGCTCACAGTTGTTTGTTTGTTTTACAGCTATAAAGGTGATGGTGATCATCAGACACCTGTTGCAAAGAGGGCCAAGACAAACATTCAGACAAGCAGCAAGCAGTCTACTCTGTCATGGAAAACAGAGACTGACATTAGCCGCGTTTCCACTGTCGGGCCAGGGCCGGGCCAGGGCTTTAAACGGGCCGTGCCGGGCTAATAGCCTCGGGCCAATAGCACCGGGCATGCGTTTCCACTGTCGGGCCAGAAGCTCCACAGCGCTTCACTAAAACACGCCCGTAACACGCCTCTCTAGGACAACGTCACACTAACCCATCATTTCACCAACAAATGGAAGTTTTATCAGAAAACTAATCAGAAATCACTGGAAACAGCGTTGAAAACAAACACGATAAAAGCGGCCGTTTGCTAGCTTTTTTTTTTTTTTTTTTTTTTTAGCAGCTAACAGTTACTTGAATATTTAAAACCCAAGGATCGATGTTTTACCACAGGTTTACAATAAAAAGTGATACATTGATCATAATGAATCAATTTATGTAAAAATTGCACATTAGTCACTCAGAAATAAATTACCGTTAACTTAGGTCTATTTCACAAAAGAAAGAGGACACACTTACTTTTTCAGTCGCGTCTGTTTCTTTATCTGGTAACTTAGTTACAGGACATATTTACATCACATTTAGAAAAAATGATAATTTCTACAAATATATGCCATACGACCTGAGGAGCTTTAGCACTCTCTCGACTCCCATACAGAGATTTTCAGTCAGAGAAACAGAGGAAGCTCCCGAAAAAAAAAGTTACTTTATTTTTTGATAGTCCGGTTTAAAGAGACGAGACGTAGGCTATAAAATAAAAACATGACTGTGATAGCCTTTAAGATTGGTCTGATTTCTTCAAGCGTTCGCTATGTTTTTTTTTTTTTACTATGCGTATCTTCAAGCGTTTACTATGTTTACTATGGTAACGGCTAGCGCGCATAGTCTTTTGCATCACAAACAGAAGGCATTCAAACATGAACGCGATTTAAATTATTTTATTTTTAAGTCTTAAATGCTGACAGAATCATCCGGCGCTGCCGTCTCCCAACGGTAAACTCCTCCTCTGTTGGTAACCACTCCTCTAGCCCGAGCTGGCCCGCTTTGGCCCAAGGTATTCGACGGGCCAGAAATCCTGGCCGTTGGCCCCGAGTAAGCCCCGATCAAGCCCCGGAAGTGACAGTGGAAACGCGACTGGCCCTGGCACGCACTAGCACGGCCCGGCCCTGGCCCGACAGTGGAAACGCGGCTATTGATATGGTTCCACAGACTCTGAGATTCCTGCCTGCACGGAAACCTGGCCCACAGCTGGTAAAAGGCAGGACACACCTTGGAAATGCCAGGCATGTAATGTTCACTTGTGTCTTCAGCCGAACAGGAACTGTTTTCAAAAATGGCACCAAGACATGTAACTATATTCTATCTGCCTTTATTTTAGTTTTTGCTCATTTTGCATTATTTTGCTTTATTTTGCTTAGAGCCCGCATCAACGGGGCATAAGCATTTACTGTGAGATACCTGCAAATTTAGAACATTTAGTTCCTCCACATAGAGGAATTACAATAAAACAGATTGAAAAACAAAACCTTTGAATCTCCTCTTCTTTGTTCAGGCACGTGATGGCCCATTAGCCAGTGGGGGAGTGTCTGTCACACCCCTGGTCTGAATCTCATTAATATTAATGAGCCATTACCACTCCCACGCATAAACCTCTTCTGACAAAAAAACTGTTTTACAAGGTTTAAATCAATGTATTGTTTTATGAGAACGATTAGGCAGGATGATTTTCAGATCATTTTGAAGAAAAAACACTAGGCAACAACATCCATTTGTCAAAAGTCTTGTATACACATATTTAGTATGTGTTTTGAGGTTTTATTTCAGCAACTTTCATTTTTATTTTTTCAAATAACCACGCATAAACATTATTCTCTTAAAAACACAAAGATTTACAAGCATGTTGATCAGATATGATGGTAGCCCTGTTTGTGCTTTATAGAGTGAATTTACACCTTTGCCATTAATATGTTTATAAATAACTGAAAAAACAACAAATGTCAGAGCATGTCAGAACACCTCCAGGGCCCAAAAAACCCCTCAGACTCCAGAGGGTTAATGTAAAAATATATAGTATAAATGATAAATCACGTTTGAGATTTGCGCTGGCTACTGTATACAGGCCACCAGGGCACCATACAGACTTTATCAAAGAATTTGCGGACTTTCTATCAGAGTTAGTATTGGCTGCAGATAAAGTACTAATTGTTGGTGATTTTAATATGCACATCGATAATGAAAAAGATGCATTGGGTTTGGCATTTAAAGACATTGTAAACTCAATTGGAGTTAGACAACACGTGTCAGGACCTACTCATCGTCGTAATCATACTCTAGATCTAATATTATCACATGGAATAGATGTTGATGCCGTTGAAATTCTGCAGCAGAGCGATGACATCTCAGATCATTATCTAGTCTCGTGTAAATTACATTTAGCCAAGGCTGCAAAGCCGACTCCGTGTTACAAATATGTTAGACCTATCACTTCTGCTACTAAAGATTGCTTTATTAATAATCTTCCTGATCAGTTTCATCATTTTAGCATCCCGGATAGCTTAGAAAAACTTGATATTGCAACAGAAACTTTTAACTCTCTCTTTTCCAGCACTTTAGACACAGTTGCTCCTTTGCGCTTAAAGAAGATTAAAGAAAATAGTCCAACGCCGTGGTACAACGAGCACACTCAGGCCCTTAAGAGAGCAGCCAGAAAAATGGAGCGCAACTGGAAGAAAACAAAACTAGAGGTATTTCGCATTTCATGGAAAGAGAGCTCGATTGCTTACAGAGAGGCTTTAAAAGCTGCTAGATCTGCTTATTTTTCAAACCTATTAGAAGAAAATAAACATAATCCTAGGTATTTATTTGAAACAGTGGCTAAACTAACGAAAAAGAAAGCTTCAAACACAGAAGGTTCCAAGCAGCACAGCAGTAATGACTTTATGAACTTCTTCACTTATAAGATTGATAATATCAGGGATAAAATTATAACTATGCAACCGTCTACTACAGTATCGCATCAGGCAGTGCATTGTAGTCTTCCTGAGGAAAAATTTGATTCATTCGTTGCTATAGGAGAGGAAGAATTTACTAAACTCGTTAAATCATCTAAATCTACAACATGTATGTTAGACCCTATACCGACTAAGCTACTGAAAGAGATGCTTCCAGAGGTCATAGATCCTCTTCTTAATATCATTAATTCGTCTTTGTCTCTAGGATACGTACCAAAAAACTTTAAGCTGGCTATGATTAAACCGCTTGTTAAAAAAATGCAACTTGATCCTTCAGAATTAGTCAATTACAGGCCGATCTCGAATCTACCTTTTCTGTCAAAGATATTAGAAAAGGCAGTATCTTCACAACTATGTTCCTTTCTAGAAAAAAATTATATCTGTGAGGATTTTCAGTCCGGATTTAGACCATACCATAGTACTGAGACTGCTCTCGTTAGAGTAACAAATGATTTGCTCTTATCATCCGATCGTGGTTGTATCTCTCTATTAGTGTTACTCGATCTTAGTGCTGCGTTTGACACCATTGACCACAACATTCTTTTAAATAGACTAGAAAACTATGTTGGCATTAGTGGAATTGCACTAGCATGGTTTAAATCATACTTATCTGACCGTTATCAGTTTGTAGCAGTAAATGAAGAGATGTCTTATCAATCACAAGTTCAGTATGGCGTACCACAAGGCTCAGTACTAGGATGTCACGGTTCATGAATCGGCTGTCTCATTTCTGGTGTGTGTGTGTGTGTCTGTATGTGGGCGTGGTTACTCATTATAGTGATTAGTGTTGCCAGCTGTTATCAATCCCCGTTCCCTTTATTTGTGCAGTAATTCCCATCTCATGTTGTCAGATCGTTGTGGTTTCCCCGGTGTCATGTCCTGTTCCCGTGTGGCTCTCTGTTCCCCTGCTGTGGATTTCGTCGTGTGGATTCGTTGTGTTTCGTCACCTCGTCTGGATGTTCCACTGTTTCCTGGTTTCCTGAGCACGCTTCACTTCACCACTACCACAATCGTCATCGGAGTGTGTTTTCCCCGACCTGTGTTTGTGCGTTTCTGACCTTTAATAAACGCCTTTTTACTTGCAATTGCATCCGTTCTGATTTCCTCACAGAACGATCTGACCAAATATGGATGCAGCAAGCGAGTCTCGTCTGAGTGAATTCATCTCCCATAGCATCACGCGTATGGATCAACAAGAGGAGAGCATATCTCACACAGGTCGTGCGGTCCAAGCACTCGTGGCACAGGTGTCCGAGCTCACCCAACAGCTACAACATCTACGAGCTCCCACTGCGCCGCCCACACCGCCCGTTCCCCCACCACCAGCACCAGCGACAGAAAATCAACCTGAGCCTCGTCTACCCATACCGGAGGGGTATTCTGGTGAGCCTGATTACTGCAGAGCTTTTCTCATGAGATGTTCCATGCACTTTGCATTGCAGCCGCGCACCTTTCATAGTGAACACTCCAAGGTGGCGTTCGTACTGACACTGCTGTCAGGAAAGGCGGCTCTCTGGGGAATGGCGGTGTGGGAGAATAAGGACGACTGCTGCACCTCGTTCCAGGCACTCTCCGAGGAGATGAGGAGGGTTTTCGATCGCGCAGCGGCGGGTAAGGAGGCGGCCAGATTACTCGCCGATCTGCGTCAAGGTGAAGGCTCGGTGTCGGATTATTCCATCCGTTTCCGCACCCTGGCCGCAGAGTGCCATTGGAACGAGGAGGCGCAGTGGGACAGATTCCTGCATGGGCTGGCTGACCGCGTTCTTAAAGAGATCTACGTTTTGGACCTCCCTGAGACACTTAATGGACTGGTGGAGCTGGCGTTAAGAGTGGACGCTCGCCTGAATCGGGTGACCGGACTGACACGTCCAAATCGTTTCCAGCACAGCGTGGAGGACCACCAGCCCAGTGGAGCGAGCGCGGTCAGCCCAGTTTTCGACCACGAGCCCATGCAGGTAGGGAGAGCTCGGCTTTCCCGGGAGGAGAGGGAAAGGCGGAGATCCCAAGGACTGTGTTTGTACTGCGGCCGGGCTGGTCACTTTATCCATTCGTGTCCGGTAAAAGAGCAAGCCCGATAGTAAGTATGAGGCTACTATCGGGTGGGATCTCCGCCGAGAAGACCTCATCACCATCATCGACCCTCCTCCCGGTAAGACTGAGATGGCTAACGTCCACACACAGCACTCAAGCACTACTGGATTCGGGAGCGGAGGGTAATTTCATGGACTTCAATCTTGCACTCAGACTTCAGATTCCCATCACTCCCCTTCCGCACAAGATAACCGTCAACGCACTCAATGGACAGGAACTTCCCCGGATCACTCATACTACCGAAATCATCACTCTCATCACTTCTGGCAATCACACCGAACGCATATCATTTCTCCTCATGGACTCACCACTTGCACCAGTGGTTCTGGGACACCCGTGGCTTACCCGTCACAATCCTCGGGTCGACTGGCGCACTAACACTATTTCCACATGGAGTAACCACTGTCATGAGTCCTGTTTGTTGTCGGCTTGTTCTTCTGTGTCTGGTTCTGTGTTTCAGAGTGAGGCAGCGGATTTATCTAACGTGCCCGCGGAGTACCTCGACCTGAAGGAGGTGTTCAGTAAGTCTCGTGCTGCTTCTCTTCCTCCGCATCGTTCCTATGACTGTGCGATAGATCTACTGCCAGGTAAATCTCCGCCTAAAGGCAAACTTTACTCTCTTTCTGTTCCCGAGAGGGAGGCCATGGAGAAATATATTTCTGATTCTCTGGCCTCTGGATTCATCCAGCCTTCCTCTTCTCCTGCGGGGGCGGGGTTCTTTTTCGTTGGGAAGAAGGATGGTTCTCTGCGACCTTGTATTGATTACCGAGAGCTGAACAACATCACGGTAAAGAATTCTTATCCTTTGCCGTTGATGTCTTCAGCTTTCGAGAGGTTGCAGGGAGCATCCATTTTCACGAAACTGGACTTACGCAATGCATATCATTTGGTTCGCATCAGGAAGGGGGATGAATGGAAAACCGCTTTTAATACCCCCAGGGGGCACTTTGAATATTTGGTCATGCCTTTCGGGCTTTCCAACAGCCCAGCGGTTTTCCAGGCACTCGTGAATGACGTGTTGAGAGACATGGTAGATCAATTTATATATGTTTACCTGGATGACATATTGATTTTTTCCTCGTCTCTCCAGGAACACGTTCAACACGTCAGGCGAGTGCTCCAGAGACTATTAGAGAATGGGCTTTTTGTCAAGGCGGAGAAATGCGCGTTTCATGCACAGTCTGTTCCTTTCCTAGGGTACATCATCTCTTCTGAGGGAGTGCGCATGGATCCTGACAAGGTTAAGGCTGTGGTAGATTGGCCAAGTCCAGATTCCCGTAAGGCCCTACAGCGGTTTCTGGGGTTCGCCAATTTTTACCGGCGTTTCATTCGTAATTTCAGCCAACTAGTCGCGCCTCTGACTGCCTTGACCTCCCCCCGAACGACGTTCAGGTGGTCGAACACTGCCCAGGCAGTGTTCAACAACCTCAAAAGTCGCTTCGTTTCGGCTCCCATTCTGGTCACCCCTGATCCCACACGCCAGTTCGTGGTGGAGGTCGACGCGTCAGAGGTGGGAGTAGGAGCAGTGCTTTCACAACGCGCTTCCTCAGACGACAAGATGCATCCCTGCGCGTTTTTTTCTCATCGACTATCGCCTGCCGAACGTAACTATGACATTGGTAACAGAGAGTTGTTGGCAGTAAAGTTAGCGTTGGAGGAGTTGCGTCATTGGTTAGAGGGTTCGGGGGTTCCCTTTATCGTTTGGACCGATCATAAGAATCTGGAATACATCAGGTCTGCTAAAAGACTCAACTCCAGGCAAGCTCGGTGGGCTCTTTTTTTCGGACGTTTTGATTTTGTTCTCTCGTACCGCCCGGGTTCCAAAAACATCAAACCCGACTCTTTATCTCGTATTTTTTATCCATCCGAACGCCCGGTGACTCCCGAGTGTATTTTACCTGAGAAAGTTGTCATCTCCACTCTGGTATGGGAGGTCGAATCGAGAGTCAAGACAGCCCTAGAAGGGGTAACGCCTCCGCCTGGTTGCCCACCGGGTCGTTTGTTTGTTCCGGAGGGGTTACGGTCCGACGTTATTCGATGGGGTCATTGCTCCCACGTGGCTTGTCATCCAGGAGTGACTCGTACCAGTTTTTTAATTAAACAACGATTCTGGTGGCCATTAATGGCTCGCGACATTCACGATTTTGTGTTGGCTTGTTCAGTCTGTGCCACTGGTAAGACATCTAACCAACCCCCAGATGGGTTACTTCGACCGCTGTCTGTCCCTTCGAGACCCTGGTCCCATATCGCTCTAGATTTTGTCACCGCCCTCCCGCCTTCCAGAGGCATGACGGTTGTTTTAACCGTAGTGGACCGGTTCTCGAAGGCGGCACATTTCATCCCCTTGCCCAAATTACCTTCAGCCAAGGAGACAGCGGTCGCAGTCATAGATCACGTCTTTCGTTTACATGGCCTCCCGATGGACGTGGTCTCTGACAGGGGTTCCCAATTTGTATCCAAATTTTGGCGAGAATTCTGTAAATTACTGGGGGCCACGGTCAGTCTGTCCTCGGGCTATCATCCCCAGAGCAATGGCCAGTCTGAATGAGCCAATCAGGACCTCGAGAGAATGTTGCGATGTTTGGTTGCCAAGAATCCATCGTCCTGGAGCCAACAGCTTTCTATGGTGGACTACGCCCACAATTCATTACCAGTGTCATCCACGGGCCTCTCGCCATTTAAGTGTAGTTTAGGTTACCAGCCACCAATTTTTCCGAGTCTGGAATCCGAAGTCGCGGTCCCCTCCGCTCACGCATTCATCCAGAGGTGCCGCCGTACTTGGACTAGAGCCTGTGAGACTCTACTCCAAGCAGGGGGGCGCATGAAGGCCAAGGCCGACCGCCACCGGTCCAAGCCTCCCGTCTACGTCGTGGGTCAAAAAGTGTGGCTTTCTACCAAGAATATTCCGCTCCGCTCCGTGTCTAACTAGCTCCCAAATTCATTGGCCCATTTCCTGTCACCAAAATTATTAGTCCAGTGACAGTCCGACTCAAACTCCCTCCTGCGTACAGGAGAATTCACCCCGCCTTCCATGTGTCCAAAGTCAAGCCCGTGTTTTATTCTCACATTAATCCGCCTGCCCCGGTTCCCCCCCCGCCGCGACTCGTAGATGGGGAACTTACTTATTCGGTTCGTCGTATTCTGGATTCTAGACGGAGGGGACGCGGATTTCAGTACTTGGTGGACTGGGAGGGTTACGGTCCAGAGGAGAGAAGTTGGGTACCTGCTAGAGACATTCTGGATCACTCCCTTATCGATGATTACAATCGACAGGTAATTTTATCTGGGAACGCCAGGAGGCGTTCCTAGGGGAGGGGGTACTGCCACGGTTCATGAATCGGCTGTCTCATTTCTGGTGTGTGTGTGTGTGTCTGTATGTGGGCGTGGTTACTCATTATAGTGATTAGTGTTGCCAGCTGTTATCAATCCCCGTTCCCTTTATTTGTGCAGTAATTCCCATCTCATGTTGTCAGATCGTTGTGGTTTCCCCGGTGTCATGTCCTGTTCCCGTGTGGCTCTCTGTTCCCCTGCTGTGGATTTCGTCGTGTGGATTCGTTGTGTGTCGTCACCTCGTCTGGATGTTCCACTGTTTCCTGGTTTCCTGAGCACGCTTCACTTCACCACTACCGGAGGCCATCGAAGTCCCTGTGCCACAATCGTCATCTGAGTGTGTTTTCCCCGACCTGTGTTTTGTGCGTTTCTGACCTTTAATAAACGCCTTTTTACTTGCAATTGCATCCGTTCTGATTTCCTCACATAGGACCGCTGCTGTTCACTCTGTACATGCTACCATTAGGAGATATCATTAGGAAACATGGAATTAGCTTTCACTGTTATGCCGACGATACTCAGCTCTATATTTCTTCAAAACCTAACGAAACTTACCAATTCACTAAATTAACAGAATGCATAGCTGATATAAAAAATTGGATGACTCGTAATTTCCTACTTCTAAATTCTGAAAAAACAGAGATTCTAATTATTGGACAAAAAACGTCCTCACGTAATAACCTAGAATACTGTCTAACACTTGATGGCTGCTCTGTTAAGTCTTCGTCGTCGGTTAGGAACCTGGGTGTGCTCTTTGATACCAATCTTTCATTTGAAAGTCACGTGTCTAGTATCTGTAAAACCGCATTTTTCCATCTTAAAAATATATCTAAATTACGCCATATGCCCTCATTGACAAATGCGGAACAATTAGTTCATGCGTTCATGACCTCAAGGCTAGATTATTGTAATGCTCTACTGGGTGGTTGCCCTGCACGCTTAATAAACAAACTACAGCTAGTTCAAAACGCAGCAGCTCGAGTTCTTACCAGAACCAGGAAGTATGACCATATTAGCCCGGTTCTGTCAAAACTGCACTGGCTCCCTATTAAACATCGCATCAATTTTAAAATATTGCTGAT
The DNA here is from genome assembly GCA_021464565.1 of Rutilus rutilus. NCBI lineage: Eukaryota > Metazoa > Chordata > Actinopteri > Cypriniformes > Leuciscidae > Rutilus > Rutilus rutilus. The sequence continues at coordinate 2,655,624 of JAJAQA010000005.1, forward strand.
CACTTACAAAGCACTAAATGGTTTAGCTCCGCAGTACTTGAGCGAGCTCTTAACGCATTATACTCCTTCACGTCTATTGCGATCTCAAAATTCCGGCCAGTTGATAATACCTAGAATATCAAAATCGACTGCTGGTGGTAGATCCTTTTCCTATTTAGCACCAAAACTTTGGAACAGCCTTCCTACCATTGTCCGGGAAGCAGACACACTCTGTCAGTTCAAATCTAGATTAAAGACACATCTCTTTGACATAGCGTTCACATAATACATTATAGACTTCTATAATTCAATATTAGGCTGCATAGATTAGGTCAGCTGGAACCGGGAACACTTCCCATAAATCCTGATGTACTTGTTACATCATGAGAAGAATGGCATCTACGCTAATTTTAGTGTCTTTGTTTATCCCAAGGTTTTCCCGCAGCCTGCCGGATCCAGGCCGTTTCCAGATCTGATGAAGGACCTTCGCCTGGACCGATGACAACGCAGTGCTGAAGTGCCAACTAGTCTCTCCCTATGGAGGATCCCTTTCCCTACAGATAAAGCGTCGTCGGGAAAACTCAATTTGCGTATCTACCCCGAATTGATAAAATAAAATAAAATTCTGAATCAAAACTATAAGGAAACACCAGTAATTTGTCTAGGCTTGGTTTGTGGGGAATTCCAAACCTGCACACATATATTCAAACGCACATAACTATAGAACCTGTTCTTAATGCGCATCTGAACGCCATCAGCGTTTCTCACAGGTTCACGTTTGAAGTCTGTGTAGAGAGAATGGTGTCGTCTTGGCGGCCCCAATTTGAGAACAAATGATCGTTGTGACGGAAGCGAATCGATCAAAACTAACTTTGGCTGGAAAATAACTTTATTAAAGAACCGCTATAAAGCCAAAACAATCTTACGTTAAATTATACATTTATCTCTGTAAAGCTGCTTTGAGACAATCTACATTGTTAAAAGCGCTATATAAATGAAGATGACTTGACAATCAGAAACATTAGGCTTTTATTAGGCCGCTGCAGACCGAATGCACATCCAATATAGCCTGCTGTACTGTGTATGCATTTTCTTTGATTACACATATTAAGATATAACCAACTATGTTTACCAGGATGCTTGCTAAGATGGATGTTTAACAGAATTTAATGTGAATTTGTCCATTCAAGCGCAAGACATGAAAGAGAATTCAATTCAATTCACAAACTGTCTGAGGCACTTTCAGGGCGCGCTTTGGATGTTTGCGTTCATTAAATTCCTTGACCTGCAAATGTCCTGTAATAATGTAGGGAACCACTCGTTATACATAAATAATGTAACAGTCCATGTTTTACTTACAAATACGATTTAGTTTTTAACAAAATGACACGTGTGCTGAGTGAACGATCAGCAACCAAGAGCATACAACAGAAGTGCTCTCTCTCTCTCTCTCTCTCTCTCTCGCAGTTAACATTAGTAATACATGCTTCGTTTTACTTTCTTTGCCATTTCTATATCCGTCCAAACTACAAACTTTCCACTGATGCCTGTGAAAAAGGGATGCGCTCTAGGGATAGGCGTTACTATATTTTGCTAAATATTTCACTAATTAGATACATTACTTCATAGACTGTACCCAGAAAAGTGTTATATAAATGTAACAAATTAATTGTCCTTTATCCTCATTATACTCTCTGTTGTAACTGAAGACAAACTCTCACAAGACTGAGCAGTGAAATTACACATGGGACATCTGAACAAGAAAAGCACAATGTAATTGCATACAGAATAAATCTTAGCAGAGTAATTTTTACATATTTAATGCAAAAAAAAAATCAAATATATGTATTTGAATTCAGACCTCAGTGTCTGCAGCTGACAGTTTGGACTCTTCAGTCCGTCAGAAAGAATCTTTACTCCTGAATCCTGCAGGTCATTGCTACTCAGGTCCAGCTCTCTCAGTGCGGTTTTTGAGGATTGAAGAACTGAAGACAAACTCTCACAAGACTGAGCAGTGAGATTACAGCTATGTAACCTGTGTGGAGAACAAAACAAACAGCAATATTCATGTGTTATTCATGTAGGGTTTATAACAGGGCTTCTCAACTCAGGCCCTTGAGATCCACTCTCTGGCAGAGTTTAGCTCAAACCCTTATCAAATACACCTGAACAAGCTAATCAAGGTCATCTGGATTACTAGAAAGGTGCAGGCAGGTGAGTGTGATCAGGGTTGGAGTTAAACTCTGCAGGAAAGTGGATCTTGAGGACTAGTTGATCTTGAGTTGAGAATCCAGACTCAAAACACTTCTGTTTAGCTGTGCATTTAGCTGTTTAGCTGAATGAGCAGAAAGAGATGCATAAGGATGTAGTGTAACGACAAATTATAATCTTTTCCGAAGTGTTGACAACTTAGTGTTAACTAATAATTGTTATAAACAGGTACTACCAACACAATATTAGAGTATTCCTGGAACTGGGCGTTGTTACATTACATCCTTATGTATCGCTTTCTGCCAGGACTTTTACATGCTTTTCTCAACTCAGTGAAGTGATGTCGGTGTCCGGGTTAGTGGTAGCATGAGCCGTCAGGCAAGTGTTATCTAAATAAACTCCTGATGTACTTAAAAACTTTCCAATGCCTCGTTTTATGAGTACAGAACCTATTTGTACTACTGTAGAAGTTTGGTACCATTCTGGGCATTATTAGTGGGGTAATTTACGAGATACAAATTTGGAGCCAATAGCACCTGCACTATAGCCTGGTAATACCAAACTCTGCTACTTCGCTTTGCTTCGTAGACAGAGTCTAGAATGGCATAATTGAAAAGCGTTTTCTTTCTCGCGGCAGGAGGGGAGGAGGGGGGAGGGGGGGTTTAAGAGTTTACTTGTCTGAAGTTTAAAATCATTGGTTACCTGTAAGCCAATCACATAACGTTTGGTTATGACATGTGTTATGCGCAGGCTCAGCCGCATCTAACTTCCACTGTAAACACATGTATGATGCGAAAACAAAACCATTGAGAGAAATACCAGAGTGAACATGGCTGTGAACGACTTTTGCAGATTATGTGAAGTAAATCTACGCATAAATCTGTTTGTCTTGAGGTCATGGTGCAAAGGACCCTAGGTTGATTTTACTCCGAATCATCCCTTTAAGTAGGGATGCACTGATACTGATACTTTTGACTTGGTACTTGCTGAAACCGATACCTGTATTTTCACTATATTTGTAACTTAAAGGGGCAGTCATGGCCTAGTGGTTAGGGAGTTGCACTGGTAACCCAAAGGTTGCTGGTTCGATTCCAGAGCCGGTGGGAAATGACTGAGGTGCCCTTGAGCAAGGCACCTAACCCCTAATCGCTCCCCGGGCGCCACACAAAGGCTGCCCGCTGCTCTGGGTGTGTGTATCCACGTTTGCAGTGTGTGTGTTAACTACTCACTACTCTGCTCCTAATGTGTGTGCATTAACTTGGATGGGTTAAATGCAGAGGTCAAATTCCATTAAAAAGTTAGTGAAAGTGAAAGTGACACGTGACGGCCAAGTATGGTAACCCATACTTGGCCGTCACGTGTCACTTTCACTTTCACTAACTTTTTAATATATTGGGTAGAGAAACCAAAAGAATATGAATCATATTAGTTGGCTTAATTTGTTTAGTAAATATATATTACCTTCAGTTATTTTCATGCTTAAGCATGTTAAAATGTATTGTATGAGCTTCTGTTACTCTCACTGTTCTTTCTATTGCTCTATCATATTTTATCTATCATTTAATAGCACAGCACATATTTAGAGCCGCTCCAGCAGGGCTCAGTGCTGAGGACTGGGTCAGTGGTTAGAATTATTAGATACTAGTGACATATCACAATTCTCTATTCCAATTTTGATACCACATCAAAAACTACTAGCCAAATAATGTCGATTTAAAACATTATTAAAGACAAGTAAGAAGCTCATAATAAAATAAATAAATCAAACAAATAATCAAATTAAAAATAGCACAAATAAATACAATAGAACAAAGAAAGGCAACAAATTAAATAAACAGTTGTTTTGGGGTTTTTCAGGTTGGTCTAACAATAGTTTTCAGGTATATAATTTGATTAAAGTAATCAAATGTGAAATAATACTGCATATTCATCACTGTATAAATTAAATATCGATTAATATTTTATAAAGTTAAAAAGTTATTTAGTCAATAGCAGGGAGTGATTACTGTGTAGTTTGATTAACAATCAGAAACATTAGGCTTTTATTAGGCCGCTGCAGACCGAATGCACATCCAATATAGCCTGCTGTACTGTGTATGCATTTTCTTTGATTACACATATTAAGATATAACCAACTATGTTTACCAGGATGCTTGCTAAGATGGATGTTTAACAGAATTTAATGTGAATTTGTCCATTCAAGCGCAAGACATGAAAGAGAATTCAATTCAATTCACACACTGTCTGAGGCACTTTCAGGGCGCGCTTTGGATGTTTGCGTTCATTAAATTCCTTGACCTGCAAATGTCCTGTAATAATGTAGGGAACCACTCGTTATACATAAATAACGTAACAGTCCATGTTTTACTTACAAATACAATTTAGTTTTTAACAAAATGACACGTGTGCTGAGTGAACGATCAGCAACCAAGAGCATACAACAGAAGTGCTCTCTCTCTCTCTCTCTCTCTCTCTCTCGCAGTTAACATTAGTAATACATGCTTCGTTTTACTTTCTTTGCCATTTATATATCCGTCCAAACTACAAACTTTCCACTGATGCCTGTGAAAAAGGGATGCGCTCTAGGGATAGGCGTTACTATATTTTGCTAAATATTTCACTAATTAGATACATTACTTCATAGACTGTACCCAGAAAAGTGTTATATAAATGTAACAAATTAATTGTCCTTTATCCTCATTATACTCTCTGTTGTAACTGAAGACAAACTCTCACAAGACTGAGCAGTGAAATTACACATGGGACATCTGAACAAGAAAAGCACAATGTAATTGCATACAGAATAAATCTTAGCAGAGTAATTTTTACATATTTAATGCAAAAAAAAATCAAATATATGTATTTGAATTCAGACCTCAGTGTCTGCAGCTGACAGTTTGGACTCTTCAGTCCGTCAGAAAGAATCTTTACTCCTGAATCCTGCAGGTCATTGCTACTCAGGTCCAGCTCTCTCAGTGCGGTTTTTGAGGATTGAAGAACTGAAGACAAACTCTCACAAGACTGAGCAGTGAGATTACAGCTATGTAACCTGTGTGGAGAACAAAACAAACAGCAATATTCATGTGTTATTCATGTAGGGTTTATAACAGGGCTTCTCAACTCAGGCCCTTGAGATCCACTCTCTGGCAGAGTTTAGCTCAAACCCTTATCAAATACACCTGAACAAGCTAATCAAGGTCATCTGGATTACTAGAAAGGTGCAGGCAGGTGAGTCTGATCAGGGTTGGAGTTATGCCGCGTTCCAGGCAACCTGTAACCCGTGTTTTTCCACCTCGTAACTGGGAGTACATCGATCTAGTACGAGTTCACGGGTGGGAAGTCACAGGTTTGACTGCCGTTCCAGTGCACTTTCATGGGTATAAGGTTGGAAAAACACGGGTTACAGGTTGCCTGGAACGATGTACTCCCAGTTACGAGTTGGAAAAACACGAGTTACAGGTTGCCTGGAACGCAGCATTAAACTCTGCAGGAAAGTGGATCTTGAGGGCCAGAGTTGAGAACCATTGGTTTAGAGAAACTTGTGCATGCTGTAACGACTATGGCTCGATGGGTAAAAATGGACTTTTAATTTATATACTAATTAAAAGTGAAAACACTTTCTAAGTCCCACAGACTGGGCAGACTCTGTAACTGAATCCCTTTTACGACCCACTTCCCCCTTTCCACAGTGTGAGCTTCAAAGACATTATTGACATTCCGATCTCAAGAGAAAACCCACTCTGAATCACACACACACACCAAACCGCTCTGAAACTCCTAAAATACAAGTTACACACACACGCATGAATCATTATCAAAATGTTTTTATGTAGTTTTCTTGTCTATGGGATGTGATGGGATAAATTGAGATTTATGCACCTCTGCAGATGTAATGGACACGTGTGTTGATACATTTGAGATGTATCTGTTTCATTAACTGATATTAATGTCGGGTGTGATATCTTACGGATCGTACTGAGCTTCTTTATACAGAGATAGAAACTATATTCCGCACAAAATGTTTATTCCTAGACATAAGGTGGTATTAAAGTTTTAATGCATTTTTCTGTGTACGATCAGAAGAGGCGTTCCTTCACAAACAATGAAACGCTCCCGCCTCAGAACCGAAAGATTTCATTGGGTCCCGTCATCAAACGGGGCGTTACCCCGCGCTGCTTTAAAAACCACAACACAAGCAGACGCTCGCTCTCTGCGCTCATACTCTCTCACCCTCGGGACTCCGAACTCTGAACTCTGCACTCTCACCCCTCCCTGCACCAAGGGCAGCGGAGCGAGAGAAGGCACAGGGCCTTCATCCAAACCAACCGCGGATGTAGAAATCCAGTCTCGTCCTGTAACCAAGTTTTCTCGCCCTTCCCGCACCGGGAAGAGACTTCCGTACCTCTCGGTAATGTTACGATCAGTAAGTTTTAAGAACTTCACGCGAAACGCAAGCCTACAAATCGATGAGACACGGTCCAGCCAAGATACGCACGTGGTCCCGAAGCCCAGCTTCACACAGACAAAGGAACAGAATCGCAAGTAACGTATCAAATGATCTCTCTCGAAGCGGCTTTCACAGTTGTCTCTTAAAAGGTTCTGTTTGTGAATTACCATACTTTCTCCCTCACTTTCTTCCTATTTTCATTCTGATCAAGTCATGTTTATGTTTGTTTGTTTAAACGTTCGTGTGTCTTGTGTAATTTTACGTACGTAGATTAGCCTATATTACTTCCTATATACATATAATCCTTTGTGTGTCATTTTTGATTAAATAAATCTTTTATACTTTGACTGACTCTGTGTTACAATCCCACCAATGTAATTGTCAATGAAATTGCGATAAGATCTGGCTACTAGCTCTTTATTTTGATTCATAAACCCAGCAATTTGCATCCACGGCCAGGAGAGAATTTGTCTGAGGTTTGATAATATAAATATTCCTTCTTAACGGGTATAATCAAAGTATTCGCTGGTCGAATGACTGATGAGAGACCAGTTACAGAACGAAATATTTTTGATAATTAGCAGGTAATGTAATCGCATATGTGAAATTTATGAATTATGACTATGAGTTATGATTTTAATATTTCCCCAAATTTGAATATTGCTCGAGCTAATATTTCATATATGACCTAATTACGATTGTTACCTATAAACGCTACAATGCTTTCATCACCAGCAGGGTGGATTATTGTAATGGACTCCTCACTGGCCTTCCCAAAAAGACCATAAGACAGTTGCAGCTCATACTGAACGCTGAGCAGGACCACAACATATGAGCACATCACACCAGTCCTCAAGTCTTTACACTGGCTCCCTTTAGGATTGATTTTAAAGTATTATTACTGGTATATATATCACTCAATGGCCTAGGACCTCAATACATTGCAAATATGAATATAAATGAATATAAACACTGAATATAAACCCAACAGATCACTCAGATCATTAGGATCACATCAGCTAGAAACACCAAGGGATCACTCTAAGCATGGCAAGTCTGCTTTTAGCTATTATGCTGGAACCAGCTTCCAGAAGAGATCAGATGTGCTCCTACTGTAGTCACATTCAAATACAGACTCAAAACACTTCTGTTTAGCTGTGCATTTAATGAATGAGCACTGTGCCACTGTTTGTCTGACTGTTTGTACTGTACTGCATTTTATTTTTTTAATTATTCTTATTTCTTTTGATTATTTTAATTATTCTATTTAAAGCACTTTGAATTACCATTGTGTATGAAATGTGCTATATAAATAAACTTGCCTTGCCTATAATCTGAAGCACACATAGCACACATAAAATCCCCAAAGTAAAATTAACACTGCTCAGTGTTCATATGTGTCCACTGTACAAACTACAACTGTCTTACAGCTATACAGCCTAAGATGAAATCAACTGAAAATAAAATAAGACATTAAATCTCTCAATATCTCGCCAGAGGATGATTAAACATCCACTAACCAGGGGGATTTAAATTTTTAACCATGACAATGACATATCCAGAGTCGGTCCTCCCTATATGCAAAGTACGCAAGTTGCCCGAACCACCAGTGGCCCCTTTGCTCTCAAAGATGATTTCATGACTAGGGCTCTGCGATTAATATAATTTTCATTTTTGATTTTGTCTTCGAACGATTATGAAAACACCTTTTCCTTTAAAGCAATGCGCTGTCGCACTTCCTACGAAACATCCAAATCAGTAAAATCATGTAACATGACATAGCGTGGATGTCAGTAGTCACTCATACTTGCTACTTTGGGGGGGTTGAATTTTATATATTATAGCCTACATTTTTCAATTTTAGTCTTTTAAACAGACATCTAAAAAAACTAAATGCAATCTAGGGTTGTCAAAAATATAGATTTTTCGATACGTATCGATACTGAAATATCTGAAACTCTTCCGCAGGATACACAAGACCAGCTGCGCCTTCTCGCTCTCTAATCTCTTCGATAGTACGTTGACACACAAACCCGCCTCCCTTCACTCACTCGTTTCATTTAAGAATACCCAAAGTGCACACACATAAAGACATAACTTTGGAAAACCACTAGCCACAGTGGCTGGTGAGCAAAAAAGTTAATGTCAAGCCCTGCATACTGAATGAAACTGAACGAACAGATTAAGAGGTTTTATTGTTTTTAAGGATGCACTGACAGGGCCCTCTGAGAAAGTTTTGCTTAGGGCCCCCAGAAGTCTAAGCCCAGCACTGGAAATACATGAATTCACATGTATTTGTGCTTGAATGGACACAGGCAAAAATATGTCAAAATTCCTGCCTCTGCGAGTGTCCTCAAAAACATGTCACTTACAGATGTGGCCATTAAGAATGCACACTTTTACCCACAATATCATTCATGCAGAATGCTGCTGAATCCTGTCAGCACATTTTTTTTAATTTAAATAAATGTGTTCACAGAATATCCACCAGATGGCGCATGGAACAACATAGCCCAGACCAAATTGCAATGTGCAAATATTCGTCTTCGACCGATTGTTTAATATGCTTATAGATTATTACAGTACGTTGCATTTTAAAAATAGAATTAACATAATTATCAGTGTCTGATAAATTAACTGCAAATAATGTTGTCACTGTGGGAAAATCACACTAAAATAGGCCTATACGGTAGGCTGTCAACCGGAATGCCTATTACGAGTGGCGCTATGCATTGTTCTGAAGTCGGGTTTTATCCTGGTGTGGTGAATTAGTGTTCGACAAATGCAGTGGCTCGTTCATTTGGATTTATTTTTCTCATAACAGCTAAAATAACTTAATTGGCTACTCCGTAATTTTCCGAACATACATATAAGAGTAGAGTAGCCTACATCGTTCAAAACTGTAAACCTTTATTCATATTAGGCTAACAATAAAAGTTTGTCTGTCGTCTCTGTCTCCGGGAACTGCACGTCACAAAAATGAACCGAAAGCCACTTGCTTCAGCTCAGTCAAGTCAAGTCATTTTCATTTATATAACGCTTTTAACAATGTAGATTGTCTCAAAGCAGCTTTACAGAGATAAATGTATAATTTAACGTAAGATTGTTTTGGCTTTATAGCGGTTCTTTAATAAAGTTATTTTCCAGCTAAAGTTAGTTTTGATCGATTCGCTTCCGTCGCAACGATCATTTGTTTTTAAATTAGGGCCGCCAAGACGACACCATTCTCTCTACACAGACTTTAGCGAACCTGTGAGAAACGCTGATGGCGTTCAGATGCGCATTAAGAACGGGTTCAATAGTTATGTGCGTTTGAATATATGTGCGCAGGTTTGGAATTCCCTACAAACCAAGCCTAAACAAATTACTGGTGTTTCCTTATAGTTTTGATTCAGAATTTAATTTTATTTTATCAATTCGGGGTAGATACGCAAATTGAGTTTTCCCGACGACGCGTTATCGTATCTCAGTCAAGATACGAAATGAATCGGCTATGTCTAAAGCCTGATTATGTAATCCATTTGAAACCGAGAGGTACAGAGGGTCTACTCAAACATGTTTATCTATCATGTGAGCGCTTCCCAATGATGAAAGGACAAGGAAAGGGTGAAAATCTCGCTCTCATTAAATGTATGCAAAATCGCCCTTAATTAAATTGTAAAAACAGATCAAATAAATGTGTTTGTCAATGTTGCGATATTGTTTCATTTAAGTTCATAATTATTCTATAAATGTTATTTAGTTTAACAGCAGCACGAAGCACTGTGGTTCGAGATTTATAAAAAAAAAAAAAAAAAATTTTGTTCACAAATCGCACCCTTTTTGTAGGGATTCAAAGATCCCTGTGTAATTTAATATTGAGTTCAACATTTTGTTCATGACAACAAATGAACATGCATTTGAAGATTGTATTCAGTTTAGCTAATGTATAATGTTTAGTAATACACATTTATGACATAAATATACATGTAGCCTAAATTATTTAATTCCTTCATTATCAACTCTTTAATGCTAATGTCTAGAATAGCGATTTAAGTGTGAGTGTGAAACTTTGTTTTAAAGCTGCCGTCGGCAAAATTTTTTTGATCAAATTCAGTGAAATTGACACTATAATCCGACAGAACAACATAAATAAGGTGGTTTTAGAAAAAAACCAGAGCTTCTAACTCCACCTGGAGCGTGTTATTTTGTTTTGCAAAAGTCCACCGTCCCGGATCATCGGGTCCAATCAGCGCAGGGGGGTGTGAGATCTGACTGTCAATCACAGGTCGTGCACACGCCACAGGTCGTGTCATATTTGATAAGTTGTGCACGTGCACACGCCACTCTCTCGCGCAGACGCGCACGTTACAATATCATATGCACACGACACGCCTGAAGTTCGCCTGAAGATTGTACGAAGCGTGATGGCAGAGAGAAAATCTAATAACAAGCTTCCAATTCCTCGGTTATTGCTATCTATGGATAGATTAGCCAGGGCAGCCTACCTCCGAGTCCATGGTGTTGATCGATGCTGAAGAGATGGACGCATTCACAGAAAATCAGGTACACACGCATTGACGGGGGGCGGGTGCTCGTTGGTAGTGGGGGAGGGGCATGAGAGTTGTAAACATTCAAAATTTTGGCTAAGTCAACCAATCTGCCAGACTTGCCGACGGCAGCTTTAAGTCAGTCTCAGACTCAGATAGCCTGTGGGGGGTTTGGAGAAGGCAGTTCAGTGGCTTTATCGTGGGGGTGCAGGACAATAGGTGTTAATGTTCTGTCTTTCATATGGAGAGTGTCGAATAGCCAGCCTGATGAGCAGGCAAAGGCAAAATTATTTTAAGGATACATCTCTCGATGTGTCCAAATGTAGGCCCTATATCTTATTAGATTATGAATATTGTAGTTTTATTTATTGTATTTAAAGGTTTTTCACACATAATTTCAATTTAAGTGTTCAATCCAGTTGTTTCAACTGGTTTTGTAGAGTTTTACAGTGTGTGAGCAGTGTGTGTGATACAGAGCTCTTTAATTCGCGATCGACAATAGAAATTTAAATGTCGCAAGAATACGATTCTGTTTCTTATTTTGCATTGCAAAGGGAATAAACTCTATCGATGCAACCCTGTTTTAAATAAATAAACTGTCCCGACACTTTATTTATACCTTGAAATGTGCGATGGGTTTTCAAACTTAATTAATTTTCTTTTTCTTTTACATTTACATTTACATTTTCATTGTTTATTCTTTGTAATTGAAAGTAATACTGTATTGAAAGTATTTTTCTGATTTGTTCGATCTGTTTTGAAAAATGTCTTCCGTTGCTATGGCGGGGTATCACTGTCAGCGGGGTATCACTGTTTCACAAAAAAATTATTTAGCAGATTAAAGACGAGCTTCATAATCTTCATTTTCTGGTGCGATGGCTGACAATCTTCCTTCATCAGATGTGTCGTCTGTGCAGCAGTTATAATATAAACAGTTACATATTTAAGCATCAAGAACGGTAAAACATAAACACTGTCCGCTACACTGAGGTTCGATCTCGGACCGCTTGAAGCTCCGCGAGGCTCATGTTGTTGCATTGACCACAGAGCTATCGTCTGAATGCTGTTAAGATATCGTCTTATGGTCTTGCAAAGCCTCATTGATGTAGCCTAATATTTTTCTATTGCAATGTTTTATGTTGAAAATGTTTTCATTATTTAATTTATTTAATTTAATTTCAGTAATTTCAGTATTGTGATTATGAATTCGTTCAATGTTTCATTTGAATTGATTTGCTACCAGCTTTCAATCGCTCTAAATGAGCCGCGGCGGCAGATTACGCAATAGAGAGAATAAGCTGACACTTTGCAAAGTCTGTGACTGTAGCGGCTCTTAGCGGTAAGAGGCTGCAAATACACACCCGCAATTTACCGCTGCGGGAACGGGAATCTTTCAAATTTAAAGATGCGCGTGCCTGCAAAAAAGACAAAGTGCAGCAACAAGTTAGCCTAAAAATACACTGCCATTCAAAAGTTTTGGATCTGTAAGATTTTTAACTTTTTTAAAAGAAGTCTCTTCTGCTCACCAAGGCTGCATTCAAATACAACAACAAAAAAAAAAAACAGTAATACTGTGAAATATTATGACAATTTAAAATAACATATTTTTAAAATGTATTCCTGTGATCAAAGCATAATTTGTCCATTCATTCAAAGCATTCATTTAGTGTTTTCAGCATCATTACTCAGGTCTTCGTGTCTCATGATCCTTCAGAAATCACGTTAATATGCGGGTTTGATGCTCAAAAACATTCATTATTATAATCAACGTAGAAAACAGCATCTTTTGAACAGCATTTATAATAATGTAAATAACCGTTTTCAACTGCTAATAATCAGATTTTTTTCTTGATCATCAAATCATCATATTAGAATGATTTGTGAAGGATCATGTGACACTGAAGACTGGAGTAATGATGCTGGCAAATTCAGCTTTGATCACAGGAATAAATTACAGTTTACTATATATTCACATAATGTAATAATATTTCCCAATATTACTTTTTGTTGTTGTTGTTGTTGTATTTGTAATCAAATAAATGCAGCGTTGGTAAGCAGAAGAGACTTATTTAAAAACTTAAAAAATCTTACCGATCAACAACTTTTTAACGGCAGTGTATATCAGTATCCAATGCTGAAGCAAACATCAATCATGTATTATACAATAAGACTTGATCTTTCATGATGAATTTTGGTAAATGCGCTTTAAAAATTATGATCATAATTAGATGAGATATCTTAAATACAGGGTTTGTACGGTCATGAAACACCTGGAAAAGTCATGGAATTTTAAAATAACAGTTTCCAGGCCTGGAAAAGTTTTGGAAAAATAAATAAACACATAAAGTGATAGTATTGGTTAAATAATCTTTAAAAGGTGCTTAACATTCATTCGATCCATCCGACTGTGGCATTCAGCCAGATTTCGTTTTGTAGCGTTGATCATTATAACCAATCACACGCCTTTCTCGGCCAATCAGAGGCATTCAGATTAGTCATCACTGAAACAAAGAGTTTTGTTCATTGTGTGTGCGCTCTCTCTGTCTGAAGTCTGACTGAAACTCGTGAATTCTCCCGTCATGAACAACAAAGTGCAGATTCGATGTAAGAGATTCATGTCACAGTGTCGTCAGCTTCAGTGATTTTAACAGGAGTGTTTGTGAGAGTGCTTAAAGAGCACCTATTATGGCATTTTAAATGTTCCTAATATTGTTTTAGAAGTCCCCAACAACAGTTTTGCATGCATGCAATGACAAAAAAGACTTTAGTTTTCTTATAATATGCATTTATTTTTACCTGTTTTGACCGCGATTCTCAAATGATTCGTTTAGTGAATCACTTTTCAAAACCCCGCCTTTACGTGACGCTAATCTGTGGTGATTGGTCCGATGATGTTAGCAGTGTTTACAGAGATAATACTTATTGTTTAACACGGAGTACAATGATGCTTTTATCAATTAAATTGTGTTATAATAATGATTATAGTCCACTGCTTTGTAGTTTGTAGTAAAACATTTAAAATGAGATAAGGAATTTAATGTTATGTTAGCGAGCATAGCCCAGAGTTCATATTGTAAAAGCACAATCAGTCTTTGTTTGCGTTAGCCCGAGGCATAAACATAACGTTTTTACAAAAAAAAACGTAGGTATTACTCTATTTTTTAAGACAACTCCGAAAACAACGACAAACACTTCACATATCTCAATACAATTGTCATTGAAGACCTAGAAGCTACACGTTGCTTACACAACAAACCAAATAATTATTAAGCATGCTACATAAAACATAAAAGCAACACTTATTAATAACACTTACAGGTTGTGATACGGAGGAGGAAGCTGATGCAAATACACTTAGAACTGAACCTTCCTTCAATATCAGCCGGCTCGCGAATCCAAGTTTGATTGCATTTAAGTTGGTAAAGCAATCGTCTTCAAAATGGCGCGAACAAAGCACAAGGCTCGGACTATACTTCTGTGGTATAGTTGCATATATGAATTGTAGCCACTGATAGTCTTCAAATGCTTCAGAACACAGCGTCTCGTCGCCGTGATGTTTTCAACATTGTTTTCAAGTTTTCCCTGGCCTTGGAGCGCAATAAGTGGCCGTATCGTATTCAAATAACTTGACAAGTTGACGTCATCTAGTCAGAGAAAAAGCTTCGGTCTTCTAACGATTCATAAAAATGACTCCGAGTCGACTCTTACTTTTGAAAGACAATAACTTTATATACGGTGCACTTTCATATTTCAAACTTTGCAGGATGTTTTTGTTCACTTAGATCTATGTTACACACTACATGAAAGGTACATTTCTAAATTCCATAATAGGTGCCCTTTAAACTAGCGCTTGGTCACATTCTGCTCCCTTTCTGGATACAGTTAATGTTAATATAATGTTAATATTTATTCATCAGGCTGATAAGATTAGGTAAAGTCTTCATTTTCTAATGCGTAAAAAGCATTAAAATAATTATTATATGGTTCTAATGTTTTATATGTGTAGCCAGTTTCTCCAAACACAATATTTTTTATGTAGGCTATCTATTAATCAACATTAATAATCATTATTACAATATCAAGTGATATCAAATATTATATTTGTGATAATATCTTAGTTTTTCATCTTTTGAGAGGTGATTCAAATATTCACGGCTTGAAACAGAATGAAAATGGACGGGTTGTGCTGCGTCATACGGAGAAGCCATTCCACCAATTCGGCCCATATTGGTTTGCCCTCCAGGCCAGCGCACAGGTCACGTGACTGACAACTATGAACAGACTGAGTGGGCGCTTAGTAGAAGAAAGGAAAATACATTGATAAGTTGTTCTGAGAGAAACGAATAAAGAAGAAATTCGTGTCCGTGAACACTTATCAATACAACATCAATAAATACATTTCATGACTGTGGCACAAACTGCCTTGAGATCAGGCTGAAATATTAGGCAGAGACTTCTGCATTATCTTAAATACTTTGTTCATTGTATTCGTTGTATTTCTATATGTTGATGAATAGTATGTTAATATAATATGATAACAATAAATATACAAGGTAACACATAAAGTTACAGGTGAACCTCACAGTTGCGAAAATTTCAATTTGTAAATGTAGGCGAAAGTATAGCCCTCGAAATTCTGGGTTCAGAAAACTTGCAAAATCGGTTAATCTTAAACTACACTGAATGCCTTGTGAAAGAAAGGTGAGATGGATGTTCACACACATCAAACAAAAACTATCCCTTTCTTCTGTTAACCTCACGAGGACGCCGACACACTGAATCGTTCTTTGTTTAAATTAGTTCAAAGTAACTGTTCGATGTTATTACAGTGTTATTACAGTGACAAACAATTGAAAGATCATTTAAAAGAATGAATACTCAGGCTTGCATGTAGATAAATGTAGTAGCTAAAAGTACAGGGTAATGCCACAAAACACAAAGCAATCTGTAGTGTACGCCTAAATGTACATGGAAGCTTCAGTACCAAGAAAAATTCCTTGTGGGTGCAAGCACACTTGGCAATAAAGCTCTCTCTGATTCTGATTCTGATTCTGATGTATGACCACTTTCAAAAAATAAAAGCTTTATTGACATGACCATTTTATCGTTTTTTTGTGTTCATTGAGTTAAACTAAAACCTTTTTATTTCTATTTATTTAATTTTGCTGGGAAAATAAATATTAGACAGATTCTTCTTCAAAAAAGCTGAAATATAGCCCTCGTTCACTTAAATATTACAGATTAAAAAACAAAAGAAAACGTGCTGAGTTTCAGTTCAGTGTGTCGCGCTCCGAAGGAAACAGAGACAAAGTTATGTATGTATGACCATATCATATGTATGACCATAAATTACATAGTAAGAGTTTACTCTCTTGGAAGGAAAAATAAATAGTGGTCGCGCCGCTGCCTCACACGCACACAGCAAAAGTTCTTGAATTGGTAAAATACAGTCAACCGAACATATAAGACGTTACAATTTGAATAGTCTGTATTAGAGGTCTTCACGGGTCCAAAAATTCATGCCCGAACCCGAAAGAGACCCGTAATGTGCTACACCGAACCGACCCGGACCCGTCTATTATTTCAAAAGCTGGACCCGGACCCGTGCAGAACCGAGAAATGCCTAACCGGACCCGACCCGGACCCATCTATTATTTGAAAGCTGGACCCGAAACCTCCGGGAAGACACAGACCCGACTGGACCCGATGGTCACATATTCCACCTTAAACTGCTATTACAAGTCAATAAACCTGTTGCGAAAAATACAACTTTTTGTCTTACCTTTAGTTTGTCAGATTCAGACCCGCTGCAGAGCAGAGAACACGGAGATGATAGCAAATAAATAACGTCAGCGGCCATGGCACCGAAGTACGAGCAATCGTTATTATAGTTCAAAAGGGCAAACAGTCAAAGTTATAAACAAGACGGTTAATTTATTGTAAAATCTAAAGCGCTGTTTGGCGGTCCCTCACTGAAGCTCTGGTAACTGGTTGCCATAGAAACATGACACGCGCTTGAGACTGCACATGCGCGCTAGCTGGATCAACCTAAAATATGCTTTTTAACGCACAAGCAGTGTCTAATCACGGCCGGTTTTTCTCCGAGTCTGATCTGACTCCGATCGCACGGGTATTACACACAATGTTAAACAGACCCGGGACCCGAAGTAATAGATGCGGACCCGACCCGGACCCGGCTGATCATTTAAAATATAGACCCGAACCCGTACGGGTCCCGGGTCGGGTCCCGGGTCGACGGGTCTCGGGTTCACTGTGAAGACCTCTAGTCTGTATTTCTATGACGTTTAGAATGACTACCGCCTCACTGCCTGACGTCGTCATACTCAAATTCTAGTCAGAATGTGAGTCTGATACTGCTCCATTGAGCTTTGATTATGGGGCGTGTTTCAACCGAACCAGGAAGGAAAATGCCTCTGCACTCAATTGGATAGTCAACGGCTCTGCCTACAACCAATCAGAGCAACGGAGTAAGTGACGTATGTTTTTCATTCATGTTTACAATCGACAAATGCCTTGATCGCGGTTCTCTGTTCCTCTTTTAAAATGAATGCGCTGTCGATATCTTCTATAACAGATGCGATGGCGGAATCTACACATGATGTTTTATAAACAAAGTTCGAGAGGAGCACATTCAAATAATCAATCCAATCAACTTCAAACAATTGCCGTCTACGGTCTACACCCTATCAGCATGAGAGGAAGCATATATTTATTCACTGTCAACTCACCTAACATTCCTTGACAGTTTTCAGCATCCCTCCACTCACTCTCACGTCCGGAGCCTCTCCTCGGACAGCACGCCAAATATGCATTTATTCTATCTGACTTATTTGTAACTCGTGATTCGTGAAATCTCAATCCTCCAGCGGCAGTCATCTTTGTTGTAAACGAATTCAACCCAAGCGCTCGTTGGTGACGTGGATGATTACGTTACGTTCCTCATCTGTCCATCATCGTATAAAGCCCGGGGATGCTGAAAACTGCCCTGAAAACTGCCCTGACAATTTGATTGGTCCGAACTATTTTTGTTCGGGCATAATAGCTCCTCAACGGATTGAGTCCAGACCGAACTTCCCGACCTAAAATGTTGTGGGTGGGGCTAAGTTCGGCTGGCATCCAGGCTATGCTGTTATATGGGAAAGATGATATTTTACGTCAATAATGACAGTGAAGTACAAAGTTTATAGCCCAATGAGAAATAAATTAAATTAATTTATTTCTTATTAAGCCTAGTTTTATTTTAAATAAATAAACCTGAATAGGCTATATATCCATAGAAGCTGGCATGGTGTTACATAAGAAAGGAGAGATATTATATTATAGCCTAAATATTATTAATATTATTATTATAAACTAGGCTACATTTACTTTTTTTTTACAATAATAATACAGAAGGAACGCAAGAACAGAAACGTTCCTGATTCTGCTTGGAGTGAACCAATGGAAGTTATGTTTAAAAAAAGGTTACAATAGCTGAAGTATGATAAGATGGATAAAAATGTTTTACTTACTGTATAGAATAAAACAATGATAAATACACCAGCGTCACCTAGAAATACAATTTGCCCAAAGCCAGTCTAAAGAAGTTATATTTCATGTCTGAGAATGATCCAACAAATTCTGAGATTCCTCCGTGGATTTTCCTCTGACTATTCCCTTAAAAACAGTCAATTAGAGCCACAAAGTGACCCTTGGTAAGAAAATGATCAGAGGACTTGAGAAAGTGTCACGTTTTGTCATTGTCATGTTTCTGTGTCTTGTCATGTGATTCCCTGTTTGTCATGTGATCCTGCCATGTGTCTTGTCATTGGTTAAAGCGAGCAAGTTTTACATTAACATTAACATTTAATCATTTAGCAGACGCATTTATCCAGAGCAACTTCTAAATGAGAACAATAAAAGCAATCGAACCAACAAGAGAGCAACAGTTTGTAAGTGCTGTGTCCCAGTTAGTCTAGCAAAGTGCAAGTTTGTTTTATTTTTAATAGAGAAACAATAGAAAAGCATAGAATAAAGTAATTAAGTGCTAGTATTAATGGGTCAAGTGTTGATGAACAAGATACATCTTTTCAGCTTGAGTTGGGCAGGTCATTCCACCAGCTTGGAACACTCCAGGTAAAGGTCTGTGAAAGTGATTTTGTGACTCTTTTGGATGGCACGTCAAGGCACTGTTCACCCGAAAGCTTCTGGAGGGCGCATAAGTCTGAAGTAGTGAGTTTAGGTGTAGGGGTGCAGAGCCAGTGGTTGTTCTGTAGGCAAACATCAGTGTCTTGAATTTAATGCGAGCAGCTGTAGACAGCTAGTGCAAACTGATGAAGAGAGGCATGACGGGCCCTCCGTTCGGCTAGTTAAAGACAATGCTTAACGTTGCTTAATTAATTACAATGTAATTAACTAAAATTTAAATAAAGACTTAATATACACCTTGTTAATAAATTATACTAATTTACAGACATGCAGATGCAGACACATTAAGCATTTTCTTTATAACAGCTTTCCATGTGGAAGAAAACAACATAAACATTGTGCCTTTCCACTCGGTTTACGGAGTCGTCGTCATAGGAGTAGTTGGTGTTGATGACAAGAAAATGTGCAAGATAATATTTTTCCCTGGTTGTTGTTTTAGTACATAACGCCATGTAGAGCATTTTAAAATCTCCCAGTGACATGGTTTTACCGCATTGCTTTTAATGAGAATTGAGAAACATTTCATGTCAAACCTCCACGTAGGGCATGATTATTTGAGTATAATTTGGTCATGACGTTTGTTATATTGGAGTATTTTAACCGCCAGCTACATCTCACATAGGCTATTGTCTCCTGAACCTTTACAATTTCTCAATGTAAACAATATATAACACATAACAGCCAAACAAAAAAATTCACAGTAATTTAAATGTCATTTTGACCTTTATTCATATAAAAAGAGGGAAGATGATAATGTGTTTAAACGCTAAACAAGAGGCTAAGATTTATTTTATTTATTTTTTCATTATATTTCTTTAGGAGGCACTGTCTACCTCGTCTGTTTAGAGGAAACACCACTGGTTCATTCATACTACAGTTCACACAGGAGAAAGAGTCTGCAAGCCATAGTTATGAGACACCTTTTCATACACACTTTTGAACACAGTGAATCAGCGAATGTGAAAGTAAAACCTGAGTATGTGGAGTTGACAGTGTGAACAACAAGATATTTCCAACTGTATGTTAACTTTTAATTGTTGTGAAATTGTGTAATTACTCACAGGGCTTTTCTGCAGCATCTCACAGCCGGAACGAGTCTCTTGTAGCCATCTGTTGATGAAGTGAACCTCTTTGGGTTGAGCTCGTCCAGCACCTTCTCTGACATCAGCAGTGTGTAGGCCAGCACTGTGCACATCGAAGAGGAGAGTCCCCTTCCTGGACGATCATCTGGACCGAGGTATCTCTGGATTTCCTCATATAATGAATTCTCTTTGAGCTCAAGTAAGCAGTAAAATAGGTTGACTGAAGCTTCATCTGAGATGTACTCCTGTAGTTGTTGTTTAATGTATTTAGTTGTTTGTCTGATGCTCTCTGTGGTGTCTTCAGTGTCTGTGGTGTCTTCAGTGTCTGTGAGCAGGCCTTTGAGCAGTTCCTGACTGGATTCCAGTGAAATGCCCATCAGAAACCGCAGGAAGAGGTCCAGATGTCCTTTCTTGCTCTTCATGGCTTTATCAAAAGCCTTTTGCAGTAGCTCATGTAATGTGATATCTTCTTTGGGCTCATCAAAGAAAAACTGAAGCTCCTGCATGTTCTTGTTCAGGTAACAGAGGAACACATGCACTGCAGCAAGAAACTCTTGAACACTCAGATGCACAAAGCAGAAGATCTTTGACTCACGAATTCCATCTTCCTTCTTAAAGATCTCAGCGATCATTCCTATGAACTCTGTGTGTTTTCGCTCTGTCTTTTTACTCACATCAATACCACATGATTTCAGATCGTCCTCATAGAACACAACTTTTTCCTTCTTCAGCTGTTCAAACGCTAGCTTGGCCAACTTTAATATCATATCTCTATTTGATTGTAAGAGTGTTTCACAATCTCTCTCTTCTTCTTCATCGTACTTCTGGTTCTTCATGTTCATCTGTATCAGCAGGAAGTGAATGTACATTTCAGTGAGCGTTGTGCTGATGTTCTCTATGATGATATTCTGAAGGACTGTGGCCGTGATCCAGCAGAACACGGGAATGTGGCACATGATGTAGAGACTACGAGACGTCTTAATGTGTGAGATGATTCTGGAGGCCGCAGTCTCATCTGTGATTCTCTTTCTGAAGTATTCCTCCTTCTGCTGGTCAGTGAATCCTCGCACCTCTGTGATCAAACCCACGTGCTGAGGAGGGATCAGATTGGCTGCTGCTGGTCGTGAGGTCACCCAGACGAGAGCTGACGGAAGCAGAGTCCCTTTGACCAGACTTGTAAACAGCACGTCTACTGATGATTCTTTCTCAACAGTGTTTAATGATATATTATTAAAATCCAAAGACAACTGACTCTCGTCAAGTCCATCAAATATAAATGCTAGCTTGCATTCCTTATATAACTTTGATTTCTCCAGGTCCTTCAGGTCCTTCAGGTCAGGATAAAATTCCAGCAGAAGCTCATGGAGACTAAACTCTTTATTTTCCATCAAGTTAATCTGTCTGAATTGAAGCATGAACACACAGTCTATATTCTGATTTGCTTTTCCTTCTGCCCAGTCCAGGATGAACTTCTGCACAGAGACAGTTTTCCCAACGCCAGCGATGCCCTTTGTCAGCACAATCTTTTCCTTTTCCTCCAATTCAGTAAAAATATCATTGCATTTGATGGGTTTGTCCTGTGTTTGTTTGTTCTTGAAAGCATCATCCATCTTCAGAACCTCATGTTCCTGATTGACATCTGCCATATCTCCCTCTGTGATGAACAGTTCTGTGTAAACAGCTTTGAGATCTGCTTTATTTTCCTTTTTGCCCTCAAATATACGTTCTGCTTTCTTCTGCATTTTGGCTTTGTGGTTTTTCAAAAACTTCTGCAAATTCTCTGTAATTAAAAATAATGTAAGCAATTTAAATTACAGGAAAAAAGAGTTGTATTTTTAAGCCACACTTTTTATTAGGTGCCTTTACCATGTACTAACATTTAACACAAGACTATGGATTTACTGTGACTACACTTTGTTCTGGATGATTCCAACATTTCCTGCTAATGAGATGAGTTATGGGTTAGGATTATATGGGTTAGCGTTAGCTTTTGGGTCAATGGTTGAATGCTTGATTCTGGTTGGCTGACAAACTTTCTAAGGTGTGCAATTATTTTCCAGGAAATACACAGCTAAAGTAGTTCCAGGCAGGTCTAGACACATTGCTTAAGACACATTGACACTTACATTCCTTAAATCACAACTATAACATTTTTGGTTTTTTTTTTCACTATCACGTTCTTTTTCGTGTTTTGTTTTCCAGCTCATCTAGTGTGTTATCATGCTGTTCAACAGATGCCGTTATTGTAACGGTCACCAGCTGGAGTGCCCTTGAGAGCCACCAGAGGGCACTCCACGTCAGACTCTCACGTTCACTCTCAGACTACATTTCCCATACTCACTGCCCGGACTCATCATCTCTGATCACTCATCACATTCACCTGTACCTCATTATCACTGATTGCATTCACCTGTGTCCCATCACCCTGTTAGGCCGGTGATACACTGGATGCGTGGCGTTAGCGTGGCGTTTCTGTTGCGTGTCAGCTGCGTCGCGTTTTCTGTGTCTTTACACACCAGAACCGTGGTTGGAACCAGGACTTGATTGTTTAAAAAATAAAATGACATGAAATATATGTATAGACAAAATTAATGGGATATATAAAGCCTACTGATAAAGGACACCGTTAACAGTATTGACGGCAAAATAGACTATGTTTGACAGGTGCAATATTTGAAAATCAATATTTATTTATTTATTTATTTATTTATTTTAAATTACATTTATATCTGAATTTATGTCAACCTATAGACTTTCAAACATCAAAATGTCATTAATTAATATGTATTTATGTACAAAATGGCATAAAAACATATTTTCCCATTCTATTTTGCCTGGAAACGCTTCCAACGCGCTTGCGTGTCGCTTGAAAAATAGGCGTCGGTTCTATTTCTAGCATGCATGTCTCACGCAGGCAGTGTGCAAGCTCTAACCTGTTAACATGGGAGCCGAA
Source organism: Rutilus rutilus (assembly GCA_021464565.1). NCBI lineage: Eukaryota > Metazoa > Chordata > Actinopteri > Cypriniformes > Leuciscidae > Rutilus > Rutilus rutilus. The sequence continues at coordinate 2,679,033 of JAJAQA010000005.1, forward strand.
TTAAAAACGGACACGCCACGCAGCTGAGACGCTTACGCCACGCATCCAGTGTGTCACCGGTCTTACAGATCAGAATTAAATGATTAATCCATGAAATTGTTAATCCGGCTTTGCTCTGTGAAGGCGCGCGCGCTTCTCCAGTGTAGTACACATAAATGGACACAGCGACCCCATAGACTTCAACAGAGAAAAGTGAAGTCAATTAGAAGCACTCACTTCCTGGGCTGAGCTGTACTGCGCAGACTCAAACTGAGTTTGGTGACGTAGAGCAACCTGTCTGTCAGCTGTAAGCGCTCTAGTAGCTGTGCCAACAGAAATCTGAATCATTCCCTTCCGAATCTCGCAGAGACGGAGAGCGTGAGTAGGAGCTTTCCATATGTTAAGATCAGGAGCAACTTTTGCTAAGTATTCTGATTCATTATTTTGTCATTTTGCCTCCACGTCCCCCCGATTGCCTGCGAGCTTCTCCTCCTGTCTATACGGTAGTTTGCGTGGTTATGACGCAATCGTTAGCCTATTTTTACAAAAACGGCTTATACGGGGCCATATAGTGTAAGATACAAGGTAATGGAGCCTTTTATACATTGTCGTGTTTCTTTAGAAATAAACGATGGACAAATGGAGTCTTTAAACGCCTCAGATGTAAAGTTATTCGCTGTCAAAGTGACGTGTTATAAAATAACAATAAAACAAGAACTTTGGATAAGTCCCTTGATCTCATCCAGTGTTCAATCCTTTATCAAAAGTGTTACATTATTAACACACTTAAACTTTACATTACCACCACTGTGAAACTACAGCAAGAGTTCCAACAGCAATCAGTTATAATTAGTAGTTTATAATTTTGTAGTCAACAAAAACATTAGCAAAAAACAAGCAAACACAGCAAATGGTAAGACAATTCAGCTGAATAATCAATGCATGCTGGGAGTTTTGTAGTATGCTGGCACCCAGCATGCATTGTGACATTTTGATTGTCACCATTGTTGAGATTTATGTGCTGAATGTTGATGTCTGTGTGTGTTTCAGTTTTGCAGATGTTCATAAATAGAAATTAGTTTAAAAAAAATATATATATATATATCTCCAGTCTGCCTTATTTATTTTCACAAAACATATAAAATAGCAAGAAAACAAGAACTGTACCTCTGTTTTTAAGAGCAAACACAGTTATTAGTATTCCAGCAATCACGAGCACAACTGTAACTGAAATCAGGATGACTGACGTCTTCCAAGAAATAAACATATTTTCTGCAAAACAAATCAGCAAATAAGCACAGTGTAAATCAAACATATGGGTAAAACTTTATTTTGATAGTCCACTTTAGACATTCTAACTATAAGTAACTTTGCAACTACATGTCAACTAACTGTTACTAGAGTATTTGTATTGTTTGTTCTTTACTGTCATTGTGACGAATAATGTTGTTTTTATTTTTATTTCGGTTATTGTTTTTGTTTACTACACTTGCAATGCGAAACGCAACTGTGATCGCTTGGACTGGGCAAATGTCTATTGTCCATTTATGTATGAAATTATTGTTTGTTCTTTACTATTATTGTGAAGCGTCCTTGAGCCTGGGAAAGGCGCTATATAAAAATTAAACATAATATTATATAGACTGTCTGATTAATATTTACTAACACTTTATTTTGTTGGTCCCCCAAAAGACATTCTACTGACTATAAGTAACTTTGCAACTACAATTCAGCTTATTCTACTAACCCGAACCCTAACACCTAACCATAACCTACCAGTCTACTGACAGTCTACTAATACTCTAATGAGAGTTAGTTGACATGTTGAAAACTTATAGTTTGTGGACTACGAAATAAGTGGACTACAAAATAAAGTGTAACCAACATTTTGGCTTTTTTTGAGTTAGTTTGTTCTGTGAAAAGAGCATGCTAGTTTTCACTGGTTTCCTCACCTTCAACTCTGACATCAACAGTGGCATCATCATACCAGGATTCAGACTGAATTAAACACTTATAACGTCCTTCATCAGAGACTTGGACTGTTGAGAGTTTGAGTGATGCGTTTCCTCTCTGTAGTTCTTGATGGATCAGTTTTGTTCTTCCTCTGTAAGACTGAATCTGACCTGTGTTTCTGTCTCCATGATCATCATAGAGATGCACGGAGTCTTTCAGATCAAGTCTAAACCACTCCACTCTCATGTCCACAACACTGATGTTGGGTTTGACTGAACAGGGCAGAATCACGTCTTCACCAGATACAGCAAATACAGGATCTGCAGGTCCCACCACTGTATACTGCTCTGTTACAAGAGAAAGAGCAGATCTGAACTACACATCCTAAAGGGTCTTTACTCTAATGTTGTTCCAGACGAACATTACTGTGCAATAAATATAAAGTATTATTCACAATGATGAATAAATTACCTGATCTTGAATCTGTAATTCCACTAACAAGCAGGAGAGTCAAACAAATTAACTTCATCTCTGAGACACAGATGCTAAAAATAAAATATGAAAAAAAAGAGAGAAAACATTACAGAAAACTGTCAGCATACATGCTTTTTGCTTAAACTTCTGTTAAAACACCTTACCAGTCAGGGATCACTGGTGATCCCAGATTATTTTAGTTCAAAATATGTTTGAGCTTATATATCTCAATATTAATAACAGTCTGGTTAATTTTGAGTCTTGAACTATAAACTCTCAAGTGTTGGCTTTCTAAATGTATGTGTGTTATGTTTCTATTCAGAATTACTTATGAGCAGTAACCTTTTTATTTTGGGCATTTCATGTATGCAGCACTTGCCAAAATTGGAGGTGACTGGTAAGGGGTTAAAAAGCGAGATACACATTTACAATCACTTTCTGTTCAAAGTTAAACCGGTTAAACGGGTCCAGACAAAACAGGATATAAATACACAATGTGTATCTACATGTAGTACAAATAAATACATATAAACATGTTGAAGGTTGTTGAATCAGGATTTCATTTTCAAAAATGCAAATATATCTATAATTTTGTTTCAAAAACCTTTCATATATTTACAAGATTAAGTATTACATGCATTAAACCTGTTGAACTCAAACATGGTCCTCAAGTCACTCATGTCAGACTTCAGGTAAATGTGTTTCCGATTCTTCCATGACTTACCTTCAACTCAACATTCACTGTGTTCTCAAGAGTGTCTTAATACATTTTGTCCATATGAAAGTTTAGTATGATCGTAAGGAGATCCTTCCTGGTTTATTACCACTTTCTTGTGTAACCGAACAGTTGAACAGACACAGTCCCTCCCATCCTTCAGGCTGATAAACCTGTTGCAGTTTCTTCTGTCACACAGACTGACACTCCTCACTTTATTCTGATTTGAAATATGGCAGACATGTTAATTAAAAGAAAATGCAAACACAAATGTGGATGATGACACAATATACGCAATCCACAAATATAAGGAGAACTGTGACTCCACTACTGACAATATACCAGAAATAAATGTCAAAATACAGTTTATCACATGTAATATTTACTCTTGAAAAAAACAAACATCAAAAACATAATTATAATATAAATCTCATATAACATTTCATGTAAATAATAAAAAAATAAAAAAAAAGAAGTTTGTTGGCCACGTTCACTGTCTTGCATGCCTTGCAGCTTTCGGATGGGATTACTGGTCCTTCTCATGAGGGACCAAGTATTTCATTCGGGCCTCCAGGGGAGGATTAGATGTCAATCGCTGCATCGGAGAGAGGGCTGTTACGCTCTGGAAATGAAGATGAAGCTGAGTTCCCACTGTAATGTTTTTTTTGTTTTGTTTTATTTGGATCCCCATTAGCTTCAGCATAAGCTAAAAGCTATTCTTCCTGGGGTCCTACAAATCAACCATGTGACAATACAATTCATGACATCACATTACACACCATACGCACAAGACATTACACAACATTTGAAAATATATATTGTACAATTAATGCCATTAATCACAAAAATAATAAATAAATAATAAAACAATAAAATGTCGCTGCTCCAAATAGATCTATATTCAAAAGTAAGATAACTAAGAACTCTATAACAATACCTCCTTAATTAAAAATTAATGTTAATTATTTAAATTTTTTGAAGGTAATATTTCTTAAGTGATGTTTTGAAACCATACCGAGTATTTTGTTGTTTAATAATATCTGGGAGAGAGTTCCATTCACACATCGCTCTGTACCTGACTGAACGTTGAATTGATTTGGTTTTCACTATAGGTAGAATAAAACTTTAGTTTTGTATATAAAATAAAAGGTGTTTTGTTTGTTGTAACATTATATAAAAATACCATTAGTGAATTCACCAATCTATTTTTAACTTTAAACCATGAGAGGCGTTCATGCATTTTGTCAACATTTGATCTATACCCACATGAGAGAGCCATACGTGCAGCTTTATTCTGATTCACTTGTATTTTTAGCGCAATTTTCCACCGGACAAATTGCGCTTGTTAACTCATGATTTCTGTTCTGTGCGTCTGTGCGCACCAATCTTGCACTTCTATCTACTCCTCAACCAGACCACCTAGAGACTTCGGGTTTTCGGCATTATGTTAAGGAAGGTCTAATCTCGGGAACGCACAAAAAAAATCCAGGAAAAGATTTACTATCTCTTAGTGTTGTGATCCCATGAGGTGAGAAAATTGCACTAAAACACTCACTGAGTTTTTATTACTTGTTTTTTATATTAGTTGATGAAGTATTGGACCAAATCAACAGTCAACAGTTTCTGCACATGTCTGTCCCAACACAATCGATTATCAATCCAAAAGTTTAGCCTCTTCTCTTTGCTCAACAGAATTTTGCTCTATGCTGAGTTCAAGTTTCGGTTTGGAAAGTAAAGAAAAAAGATCTCCAACCACTAAACTATACATTGAGAATCCAACCCAGTCTCACGGCAGTTCGTGAAATGGTCACGTAATTTAATCTATTGATTCGTGACTCGGGCACGTTTATTTCGTAATTGACCACGACTTAATGTTAAAAAAACTGGAATATTATTATGGATGGAAAGTTATTTGTCAGACAGAAGACAATTAGTTTACTTTAATGGAAGCTTTTCAAAGGTAAGGGTTGTGGAACATGGCGTGCCTCAAGGAAGTTGTCTTGGGCCGCTCCTCTACACAATCTTTACCGATGACCTTCCATCTGTTTTAGATAAGGCAAGCATTTCAATGTGTGCTGATGATTCCACTATATATTTAGCAGGAACTGATATTGGTGATTTAAATACAAAACTACAAAGAGAGCTACAGTTAGTGGTGGACTGGATAAGGAGTAACAAACTGAAATGGTCACGTAATTTAATCTATTGATTCGTGACTCGGGCTCGTTTATTTCGTTATTTTCGTAATGCCAGCACGTTTTTTAAACTAATGTATTTCAATGGGAAACATCTTTCGTGATCACAGCACGATTTTTTCTCCCTGTCGGGCTGCAGCAGATCAGCTGTTTAATCAACATTTATTCACGAGATCTTATCATGGTTTATGTATATATTTTTTTTAATGTTATTATTTCGATCTAACTGCCAGGGAAGCTGGATTGCTTTGCTGTTTATTGATATTTTTAAAATTATATTTTATCAGTAGGAAATCGCGCTGAAGAAGTCTCGTTCAAAACACATCGCGATATTTGGCATCAATTCACGTGTGTCAGATGTTGGTAAGTTGTAAATACGCTGTCCTAATAATGTGTGATATAATGTCTTTTCTGTTTGTCGATATTAATCATATTAGCTCACGTTCAGTCACTGCATTATATCTGTCATCTCCACGGAGGCTTTGCATTTATTGCTTTCTAATTCAAAACAGGGTGATTAAACACTGCCTGTCACGTGACGTGCTATATAGGCCTATAGACCTTTAATCAGTTAATCATATTCATATCAGATTAAAAGTAGTACAATTAGTTCCAAAGTTGTATTTGTAGTAGAAGCACAGTAAAAACAACACTTACCATGCTTTTACCACATTAACATTAGTTTTACTGTGATAAGTGTAGTAAAAAGACAGTAATCACAAAACTTACCATGCTTTTACCACACTATTGGTAGTTTTAATGTGATACTTATTGTAAATGCAAAGTAACCACAACACTTACCATGCTTTAAACCTCAGTAACCTCAGTTTTACTGTGATAGGTGTAGTAAAGGACAGTAATCACAAAACTTGCCATGCTTTTACACCAGTATTGATAGTTTTAAAGTGATATTTGTTGTAAATGCATATTAACCACAACCCTTGCCATGCTTTTAATGCTTTATAATGTAACATCCAATATTTGTAAGGTAAATCAGTACTTTTTCCTTTAAATAATCCTATATATTATACATAATGATATTTTCTTTTCTCTTTTTTCAGCTGAAAAGACCAAAATGGACCTTTCGGACTCAGTCAGCCCATTATTGTTTGATGACAAGTAAACGGAGGAGACGGACAGCTGCAAAGGCAAATATTCACAATGGTATGTATGTGTTGGTTTTAACCCTAAATCAAACATTTTATCAAGCATTTGTTGTTTCTTAAACCTTTTCTCACAAAACCCATAGCCCAATCAGTACCAACATAGTCTGAAAGTCTTAAAGGTCCCGTTCTTCGTGATCCCATGTTTCAAACTTTAGTTAGTGTGTAATGTTGTTGTTGGAGTATAAATAATATCTGTAAAATTATAAAGCTCAAAGTTCAATGCCAAGCGAGATATTTTAATTAACAGAAGTCGACTACAAAAAAACGGCTGGTTTGGACTACATCCCTCTACTTCCTTCTTTAATGACGTCACTAGAACAGTTTTTTGACTAACCTCCGCCCACAGGAACACAGGCGTATTGATGGCGAAATGTCAACAGAGGTGGTTGATGTTTATCTATAATCGGATACCGCAAAAGTTTAATTCGAAGTTGTTAGTTTGCTCTGTCCATTTCACCACGGACTGTTTTTCTAACCTGGGATAATATCAAGCAGGCTTCTCTCAGCGTTTCTTACTGATGAAGGGGGCACTTTCAACTTTATTCCAGCAAGCGGTAAGTAGTGATTTACTATGGAAGTAGCGATCAACTTCACATCGTTTCTCTTAGTAGGATGAAAATAATCTTACTTAAACTGTGATTAAAATATATACAGAAAGCGATCAAAGAACAATCCCTTTCCAATCGCCCAAGCTGTCAATCACACAGCGTGAGTTTATCTGGACACTTGACAAAACTCGTTATGAAATCAGTGACGCTGTTACACTGCACAACGAAGCTCTTACTGTACTTACCTCATGTTTGCATTGGTGAAATCATTAGTGAGAGAGCAGAAACTGCATTGCAATGATAAGATCTTTCACGCGATCAACAGGCTGTCATCTGCTCAATGCTCATCACTGCAACCTTTTATGTGACGGGAATAGATCTAAATACTTTAAAAACTTCTGACGATTCGTTAATCCCGATAGCTGTAATAGTAAAAACGTATAATAGCTGTAATAGTAAAAATTTTCCAGATAGTTCCACATGTAATGCCAGATATTTCATCCTTTAAAGGTCCCATTCCATGGATTATTTTTATTATTTTATAATGTTTCCAGGGGTGCCCTTATAATGTTAGTATGTTTTTTAGATCAAAAATTGTTATAATTTAGAAATAAAAGGCATATTTCCTAGCCTGATTTCATTCCCTGGTTTGAACACTCTGTTTGAAGGGGCGTGTCTGCTGTGAGACTTCAGTGTAAACGCCCTCTGCTGTGATTGGCTGACATGCTTGCATATGAAATATCTGGCATTACATGTGGAACTACCTGGAAAACTTTTACTATTACAGCTATTATACGTTTTTACTATTACAGCTATCTGGATTAACGAATCATGAGAAGTTTTTTAAGTATTTAGATCTATTACCATCACATAAAAGGTTGCAGTGATGATGAGCATTGAGCAGATGACAGTCTGTTGATCGCGTGAAAGATCTTATCATTGCAACGCAGTTTCTGCTCTCTCACTAATGATTTCACCAATGCAAACATGAGGCATATAAATACAGTAAGAGCTTCGTTGTGCAGTATAACAGCGTCATTGATTTCATAACGAGTTTTGGCAAGTGTCCAGATAAACTCGCGCTGTGTGATTGATAGCTTGGGCGATTGGAAAGGGATTGTTCTTTGATCGCTTTCTGTATATTAATCACAGTTTAAGTTAGATTATTTTCATCCTACTAAGAGAAACGAACGATGTGAAGAGTGATCGCTAGCAGTACTTCCATATTAAATCACTACTTACCGCTTGCTGGAATATAGTTGAAATAGTCCCCTTCGTCAGTATGAAACGCTGAGAGAAGTCTGCTTGATATTATTCCAGGTTAGAAAAACAGTCCGTGGTGAAATGGACAGAGCAAACTAACAACTTCGAATTAAACTTTTGCGGTATCCGATTATAGATAAACATCAACCACGTCTGTTGACATTTCGCCATCAATACGCCTGTGTTCCTGTGGGCGGAGGTTACGGTTCTAGTGACATCATTAAAGCAGGATGTAGAGGGGTGTAGTCCAATCCAGACGTTTTTTGTAGTCAACTTCTGTTAAATAAAATATCTCGCTTGGCATTGAACTTTGAGCTTTATAATTTTACAGATATTATTTATACTCTAACAACAACATTACACACTAACTAAAATTTGAAACACGGGATCACATAGAACGGGACCTTTAATAGTTCACAAGATTTAACAGGTTGTCAAATTCGTACGATACTCGTACATATTTGTATACTACTCGTACACAATCCTGCAGCTTTTACTTCTAGTGCTGTCATTGGCTACTGCCTCAATTCCTGTACATATTTATCGCGATATTTGTAAATCAGTTGCGCCCCTTCTTGGAAAGTTGTCGGATGTCCCACACACTGTCAGAAAGTTGATATTAATTGCATTGTATTTATTACAAATTGGTCCCCGTCTGTTTATGTTCCAGTGATACATGATGTCTCTCCACACCTCATAACCTACCTCTGTTTGCAAGAGTGGAAAAGCTTATCTGACTTGTCACATGACATCAGATACTCGATTATTTTGTCATAATCAGATCAGTTACACTGCTGATAACTGTCCCGTTTGCATGTAAATCATTTTCATATGATTATTGCTTGCTATTAAAGACATATTTTTATTCATAGAATGCCCACATATCAGTGAACTTATTACATGAAAATGCTTTTAACATTTAATTATGCAACACTCTTTACAGAAAAATATCCCACAGTTATGGATAAACTCACAACATCATCATCAAGTGCCGTGCTGGGCCCATTGGGCGACAAGTGTCCTCCAACGTATTCGATCCGTGGCCAAGTTCTTCACATCTTCCCATGGGACACTGACATTCTTCAGGTCTTCGTGAAACATCTGTCTCTGTGTCTTCCTTGGTCTTCCCTGTCTCCTGCATCCTCCTGGTGGTGTCCACTTCACTTCATCACTGTCTTTGGGTGTTGTTGGCAAGCGTAGGATGTGCAGAGATGGGAAGTAACGAAGTACAAATACTTTGTTACTGTACTCAAGTAGATTTTTCAGATATTTTTACTTTACTATTTATTTTTGTGCTGACTTTTTACTTTTACTCCTTACATTTTTCAAAATTGGCTCGTTACTTTAGTTTCGCGTCATCAACCCTTTGCAGGGAGTTTGATCAACAGGCGATCTGACCAATCATAATTCGCCATTTTGTCCGACAAAGCAGTCAGCAGAGTTAGATTAACATTGGAGGATTTAAACTTGAAAAACGAAGTGTACCGACGTCTTTTCGCGTAAAAACAACATTCCTTCTTATGTTCCTTCATGTTTATTTGATGCTATAAATTAACTAGAAGGAAGAGATGATCGGTTCACGAGCAGCTTTAACCGAGGCTCTACAGCGATCTGTCAGACACATTAAAGAGCCACAAAACGGTATTGTTTAAATTTCTTTAAAAAATGACTAAATTTGAAAGGTGAGAATTTGTTTCATATAAAAAATAGCCTGGTCTGTCCTGTCTGTCAGCGCCTTGTCAGTGTCCTCTTTGATCCGCGATGTATTTTTCACTGCATGAGAACAAGGTGTGGCGTGAGACTGGCGTCGCTTGTCGGACATAGCAATAGTAACTAAAGCATAGCAACATTAACTAAAGGGAATGGAAGGGAATGGTTTGGAACTGTTTGCGAACAGGTCACTTGACGCACCACTACAAGACGACTTGACAGATTTGGCGGCATTCATTTGCTGAAAAATCATTACATAGCCTACATGTAGTTCTACCAGAAAGACTCGGGAGATAAAATGATATAACAAGTGTAAATTTATTAATAGCTCAGCAAGCATAGTCTTTGGCGTAGGCCCCGTCCTTAGCAAGCAATGCGAGGGTAACGGAATCTGCAAATCCCGCCTGAAGATGAAGGCAGGGGCGCAGCCGACCCCCTGGAGGTAAAGGAAGGGACCATCCTGGTGGTGGTGGGGAGGATGGAGGGAAAGGACCATCTTGGAGGTGGTTGGGGAGGATGGAGGTAATTGGCGCCGTCAGTATCTGCGAACTCAGACGGATGTAAGTACCATTCTTTTATACTGAGAGTGTTAACACATGATTGGTTAGAAGTGAGTTAATTCATAACGCGCTGATTGAGTCTTCCTGGCAGAACTTAACGCTAAGCTTACATATTCCTTTAAATGTTAAGGGGAAGATTCAAAAAGAGAAACTGGATCTGTGAATTCTCACAGAATCACAATTGAATTCACAATTGAATTCATATCTTGCTACTCAGTCAGAATCTCATTAACCTGGAGTCCCAGTCTGTCACAATAATCATATAGGCTATGTGATGTTTTAGGCCTATTGGCAGACATCCATTTAAAATGTAGGCAATGGCTTATAAAGAACCTTTTTTCCATATCTACTTAAGTTTCTCAGCTTGCACTCTAGTAGCATTTGTGTGGTCCAGGTAGCTTTGCATAAAAAATGGTTGTCATTCGCAAGGCTACTTTTACTTTTATACTTTAAGTAAATTTCCAAGCCTGTACTTTGTTACTTTTACTTGAGTAAAGAAGTTAAATCAGTACTTCTACTTTTACCAGAGTATTTCTTAACACAAGTATCTGTACTTCTAGAGTATGGGAAGTGGGTACTTTTGCCATCTCTGCGTGCATGTCTACGCCAAAACAAACCATCATCCCTGCATGTGATTCCGCGTGCATGTCTACGCCAAAACGAAACGTTACCCCCGCATGTGATTCCGCGTGCATGTCTACGCCGAAACGAACCGTTATCCCCGCATGTGATTCCGCGTGCATGTCTACGCCAAAACAAACCATCATCCCCGCATGTGATTCCGCGTGCATGTCTACGCCGAAACGAACCGTTATCCCTGCATGTGATTCCGCGTGCATGTCTACGCCAAAACAAACCATCATCCCCGCATGTGATTCCGCGTGCATGTCTACGCCGAAACGAACCGTTATCCCCGCATGTGATTCCGCGTGCATGTCTACGCCAAAACGAACCGTTATCCCCGCATGTGATTCCGCGTGCATGTCTACGCCGAAACGAACCATCATCCCCGCATGTGATTCCGCGTGCATGTCTACGCCGAAACGAACCGTTATCCCCGCATGTGATTCCGCGTGCATGTCTACGCCGAAACAAACCATCATCCCCGCATGTGATTCCGCGTGCATGTCTACGCCGAAACGAACCGTTATCCCCGCATGTGATTCCGCGTGCATGTCTACGCCGAAACAAACCGTTATCCCCGCATGTGATTCCGCGTGCATGTCTACGCCGAAACGAACCGTTATCCCCGCATGTGATTCCGCGTGCATGTCTACGCCGAAACAAACCATCATCCCCGCATGTGATTCCGCGTGCATGTCTACGCCGAAACGAACCGTTATCCCCGCATGTGATTCCGCGTGCATGTCTACGCCGAAACGAACCGTTATCCCCGCATGTGATTCCGCGTGCATGTCTACGCCGAAACAAACCATCATCCCCGCATGTGATTCCGCGTGCATGTCTACGCCGAAACGAACCGTTATCCCCGCATGTGATTCCGCGTGCATGTCTACGCCGAAACGAACCATCATCCCCGCATGTGATTCCGCGTGCATGTCTACGCCGAAACGAACCATCATCCCCGCATGTGATTCCGCATGCATGTCTACGCCGAAAAGAACCATTATCCCCGCATGTGATTCCGCGTGCATGTCTACGCCGAAACGAACCGTTATCCCCGCATGTGATTCCGTGTGCATGTCTACGCCGAAACGAACCTAATCCCCGCATGTGATTCCGCGTGCATGTCTACGCCGAAACGAACCGTTATCCCCGCATGTGATTCCGCGTGCATGTCTACGCCGAAACGAACCGTCATCCCCGCATGTGATTCCGCGTGCATGTCTACGCCGAAACGAACCATCATCCCCGCATGTGATTCCGCGTGCATGTCTACGCCGAAACGAACCATCATCCCCGCATGTGATTCCGCATGCATGTATACGCCGAAACAAACCAAATAGCCGGATGTGATTCCGCGTGCATGTCTACGCCGAAAAGAACCATTATCCCCGCATGTGATTCCGTGTGCATGTCTACGCCGAAACGAACCGTTATCCCCGCATGTGATTCCGCGTGCATGTCTACGCCGAAACGAACCATCATCCCAGCATGTGATTCCGCGTGCATGTCTACGCCGAAACGAACCGTTATCCCCGCATGTGATTCCGCGTGCATGTCTACGCCGAAACGAACCTAATCCCCGCATGTGATTCCGCGTGCATGTCTACGGCGAAACGAACCATCATCCCTGCATGTGATTCCGCGTGCATGTCTACGCCGAAACGAACCATCATCCCCGCATGTGATTCCGCGTGCATGTCTACGCCGAAACGAACCATCATCCCCGCATGTGATTCCGCGTGCACGTCTACGCCGAAACGAACCATCATCCCAGCATGTGATTCCGCGTGCATGTCTACGCCGAAACGAACCATCATCCCCGCATGTGATTCCGCGTGCATGTCTACGCCGAAACGAACCATCATCCCCGCATGTGATTCCGCGTGCATGTCTACGCCGAAACGAACCATCATCCCAGCATGTGATTCCGCGTGCATGTCTACGCCGAAACGAACCGTTATCCCCGCATGTGATTCCGCGTGCATGTCTACGCCGAAACGAACCATCATCCCCGCATGTGATTCCGCGTGCATGTATACGCCGAAACTAACCGTTATCCCCGCATGTGATTCCGCGTGCATGTCTACGCCGAAACGAACCATCATCCCCGCATGTGATTCCGCGTGCATGTCTACGCCAAAACGAACCATCATCCCCGCATGTGATTCCGCGTGCATGTATACGCCGAAACAAACCAAATAGCCGGATGTCATTGAAAAACACGACAAAAAGCGATTATGCGTCTCTATAACACGCCGATTGGAATACGAATTGGCGTGTCATTCATACGCCATTTAATGAGATCAGTCTGACTTTTGAGTCCTCAATTTTGTTGACTTTTTGTTACAAAATGATGTGAAAACTGTCCTGCCCCCTCATTCACATAAAAATATATATATGATTTAACTTCTGTGACTTTTTGTGTTATAAAGGCTGTATGGGTCCGTGTATTTTGGTGTCTATTCCCTTTTCCTTTTTTGAAATATGGAAGATGATTTAACACTGATCAGATGAATAGAAAATTAGCAGACAAAACAAATTTTCCTCATACAAGATTATTATTTTATAAAAAATAAAATAAATTATATAAAACTTGTATTTTTAATATGTAAAAACACTGGTTGAGGCCTGCATGAGACAAAAGGGCCCTGCTGGCTAATTAACATTCGACCTCCCCCATACACCTCACTTCCTCTCAGAAACAACTAAGAACTCACACAAGAACATGGTTTAATGTGAATGTTTATCATTGACTGTTATGTTTTTGGTGTCATTTGAAATGTCTCAAAGTGAGTGGTACAGATATCTCATATCCAGATAGATAAAATAAAAGGTAATAAGGTTTATAAAAGTTTAGAGAAAACTGGTTCAGAGCCATTTGAGGGTGGTCTCCCCCATCCCCCATGTCACTTGGTCAGAGGATAAAGGAAGGTGTTCTCTCTCTCTCTGAGCTCTTCTTTGCTGGACAAGAATGGAATAGGTGCTCTCTCTCTCTCTCTCTCTCTCTCTCTCTCTCTCTCTCTCTCTCCCTCTCTTTCTTTCCCTTTCTCTCTCTTTATCTCAGGTGCAAGCTGGGTAAGATTATTGGTGTAACAAATGTATAACCATGTTCTAGATATTTGAATTGATTGTGGAATTGATCTCTGATACCTGAAATATTAAATTGTTACATGTGATTATTCTTACTGATTTTGACATTGTTCATTTAATGGTTAAAAGGAATAGTCATACATTCGTTCACTTTTAGTGAGGCACAGATGTTATTAAAACCTTTCATTTATGGAGTCAGATGAAGTAACGAGTAAATACATATGATTAATGTATTACAAATTTAACCAACCAATACTTTGCATGAGTGAGGACAGAACACGTGATACCTTCCCCGTGTATTTGCGAACCGAGATTGGACCAATATAGCGGGCCTTACATAACTGTGATTTTTTTGTCTGGCTGATGTGTTTAATATTGTTTACATTGATAAATTGTAAAGGTTTAGGAGGCAATAGCCTATGTGAGATGTAGCTGGCGGTTAACATTTAAAATACCCCAACAAATGTCATGATCAAATTATACTCATTATAATAAATAATTTTCATGAAGACAAAATTATCATGCCCTATGTCTAAGTGGAGGTTTGACATGAAATGTTTCTCAATTCTCATTAAAAGAAACGCCTCTCTTAATCAATGTGCACTGGCTGTCGATAGCCGCTCATTAAATTCAAGGCTCTGACGTTTGCCTACAGAACAACCACTGGCTCTGCACCATTATACCTAAACTCACTACTTCAGACTTATGTGTCCTCCAGAAGCTTTCAAGTGAACGGTAGATGTATCTTGTGCATCAACACTTGACCCATTAATACTAGCACTTTAATTATTTTATTCTATGCTATTCTATTCTATTGTTTCTCTATTTAAAAAACTTGCACTTTGCTGGACTAACTGGGACACAGCATTTACAAACTGTTGCCCTCTTGTTGGTTTGATTGCTTTTATAGTTCTCATTTAGAAGTTACTCTGGATAAAAACATCTAATTTTAATGTGAAACTTGCTCGCTGCGGTGTAGCCTAGTGATCTTGGTCTTTTAATATCACTGTCTTGAATAAAGCTATAACGTGTAAGTATGTTGTGTTCAAATTCTGCCGGATCTGCTTGTCTACATAGTAAGCTATGCTTTATTAATAATGTGTATACAGATTGGTCTTTTAATATCACTGTCTTTAAAGGAACACTCCACTTCTTTCGGAAATAGGCTCATTTTCCAACTCCGCTAGAGTTAAACAGTTGAGTTTTACCATTTTTTAATCAATTCAGCCGATCTTAACAAACAATATTAACAAACTTAGTGCCTACACAGTAAGCACTTCAAAATACCAGCACCAAGGACCACCACCCATATTTTCCTAGCCGCCCCAACACACACACACACACACACACACACAAATCAAAGAAACAAACAAAACGAAGTACAAAAAAAGAACAATGGTTAGGCCCAAACGCACACAGCGTTCATCTCAAAACAGTACGACAACGAACATTCTCATCACATGTAGAAGAGTACATTCCAGATGATCACCTCACGACATTGTTATACTACACATTCACGAGTTATTTGAGAACAGTTGGATAAGCAAATATTATTCACAGCATCAGGACAATACAGACCAGATGTTCATAAATCGTACCTAGGCCACGAAGAGCGCACTTATAGGCCCAAAAATGAGAAATTAACAAACAACAATGACATGACGTCACGTGTAATGCCCTCACAAGTAACGCACACCAACCACATTTATAGTCCTCATAACTAGAGCTAAATCACCATCCAGCGGAGCGAATGCCTACTCCTACAGTCTGAAAACGTGTAATTAATTGTGTTCATATTGTGGGCTCATCTGCTTGACTGCACACATACTTTATTAAAAAAAAGATTTAATTGCATTCCGTTGGAAGGAAAGATATTGTTAAGCATATGAAACTGTCATCTACTCCTCTGGATCCTATTCCACCCCGACTTTTTAAAGATGTGTTTGCAACCATAGGTCCTGGGATACTATCTATTGTAAACAGCTCATTATCAAATGGTGTTGTTCCACCCTGTCTTAAACAAGCAGTGGTTACTCCCCAAATCAAAAAGCCAGGCCTTGATTATACTGACATGAATAATTTTCGTCCAATTTCAAAATTACCTTTTATATCTAAAATAATAGAGAAGGTTGTTTTACTCCAAATCACTGAGAATGATATTCTGGACAACTTCCAATCTGGATTCAGAGCTGGGCACAGTACAGAGACAGCTCTGGTAAAAGTGCTCAATGACCTTTTAACAGCAACTGATTCTGGGCTGGCGTTTGTTTTAATTACATTGGATCTCAGTGCCGCATTCGACACTGTCGATCATTCGATTCTTTTAGACCAGCTGGAGTGTGAGGTTGGCATCCGTGGAAGAGCGTTAGCATGGTTTCATTCATATTTACAGGACAGAATATTCTCTTTCCATTTTCCAAATGCTTCATCCTCTGAGGCCACCTTAAAATATGGTCTCCCTCAAGGCTCTATTTTGAGTCCAACATTGTTCTCTCTGTACATGTGCCCTTAGGGATCTATTTGTCGTCGCTATGATATTTCTTATCACATGTATGCAGACGCCACACAGATTTATCTACCTCTTAAAGTTGGGAATGAACAGTCACTCAAGTCCTTGTTGGACTGTTTAAATTAGCTTAATTATTAATTGGACTGTTTATTATTTATCTGAATTGTTAATTTCCTATACCCCAACTCAGAGACTGCGTTCTTCACAATCCAACTTGTTGGTGTTCCTCATACACGCTTACGATCTATGGGTGACAGGGCCTTTTCTTCATATGCTCCTGTCCTTTGGAATTCTCTGCCTCTTGATCTTAGGGAAGCCCAGAGCTACAACATTTTTAAAGGTAGACTTAAGACTTATTTTTTTAACCCTCTGGGGTCTGAGCTGTTTTCTGGGCCCTGGAGGTGTTCTGACATGCTCTGACATTTGTGCTTATTTCTGTTACTTGTTACATTTTCATGGCTAAAGTCTAATTACACTGTATTCAGCACAAACTCTGCTACAATAATATATCAGCAGCATGTATGTAAAAGTTTGTAGTTTTGAGATAATGACATTTATGCGTGGTTTGTGAAAATACAAAAAAGAATTGTCACTGAAATAAGGTCATGAAACCCATACTGATTATTTCTTCACAAGACTTTTGAAAATTGTATGAAGTAGCCTAGAATATTTGCTCTAAAACTATGTGAAAATCACCCTGACTGCTCATTCAGAGAAGACAATATATTGATTTAAAATTTCTAAGACGTGTTTTGTGTGAAAAAGCAATATGCGAAGGGGCGGATCATCTCATTAATATGCAAGCTTTTCACACCTGAGAAAGACAAAGACACTCCCTAATGGCCCTATTAGGAGCTATCAGGCCCTGTCATTCTGAGCAACCTTGCACAAAGAATGAGGAGATTTAAAAAAGAATGGCTTTTTGATTGGATTTATTTTTCAACACAACATAATCCAAAGATACACACAACAAATACACAACAACATTTCCAAGGTGTTTGATTTTCACTTTACCATGTTCATGTACAGAGACTCATGTCAGTGGCATCTGGTCCCTGAAAAAAAAAAAAAGTGAACATACTGATATCAAGAGAAATAGAGAATATATTTCTAAAATGTATTGGGAATAAATTTTAGATTTTTCTGGTTAAAATTGCTTTTTAAAATTCACAGAATACACACACACACACACACACACACACACACATGTGTTTCGAACAATATATAATGAACACCAGGTTTGTTGTGCCTTGTAAGCAGTAGGCTATGCACAGTGCGTTTCAAAGGCGATCGCGCTCCAAATATGATACATTCAAACGCGATCGCGCTCCAAATATGATACATTCAAAACCAGAGCTCGCTCCAAAATATGAAACATTATGGTTACCATATTATACATATCTACGTTTGAGCAGATATCCACAAACACAGTAACAGTAAACACGGGTCTAAATATTAAAATATTCACCATATATCTAGCAACAGTTCAACTGCAATGTGAAATTTATGCAACAATAACAAACTAATATGTAAGAATTTCTTACCTTACATCTTTCTTGTCTTCAAATCGCGTTCTTCTTCTTCTGAGGTAAAGCCAATGTAAGCTCACGGCACGTCTTTCAAACTCAGCAAAATCCAGCAAAACGCGCGGGCGCGTTTGTCGACCTCAGAGGGTTAAATTAGCATTTGATTGTTGATGTTACTTTTATTGCTTGAGCTTTGTATTGCTAAGTTTGTGTACAGCGCTTTGAGAAGTTGCTTTTAAGTTTATTTTGTTTAACCCTTAGGTATCGAAATTTGGTAATAAATAATTCTCCCTCTATACTTCTGACAGGATCATTTTATTTAGCAAAATATTTCACCCTTCACCGATGGCGTCCAGGTCGCACTCAGTCACTGTTTGGTCTAAACGCTAAAACTGCTCTCATGTATTGTCGCTGGACAGCAAATGTGAGTAAATTCTGACATCTTTGCAGGACTGTGATATGAAGAGTGTGCAAAAGTAACATATTTTAGAAACTGTGTGCAAAAGGCTATGGTCATGTTACATTTATTTTATTTTTATAGTTGTTCAGTGTTCTGTTCACGTCTATTGCGATCTCAAAACTCTGGCCAGTTGATAATACCTAGAATATCAAAATTGACTGCTGGCGGTAGATCCTTCTCCTATTTAGCACCTAAACTCTGGAACAGTCTTCCTAACATCGTCTGGTAAAAGTTTAGACCCTGAATATAAGATGACCCCATTTTTTCAGATGTATTTTCAAGAAAAAAAACATTGTCTTATTTTCGGAACAATACGATAATTTTATATATAAAGGTTAATGTGCCTTTATAAGGTAGTTGGTGTTACAGGTGTTTGGGGGCCGTACACCACTTACATTACTTACCCACCCTTTGTAAAATAGATAAATCACTTAGTTCAGTTGGACAACAGATGCTACATGCTGTTTTTCAAAATTCATGAAAAACGAGAATGCATTCAAAAGTGATGTAATACCCACTTATAGATAGTGGCTCCCTGATGCCCGCAAGTTATAGGCCTATAGACAGAGTAAGTTTAAAAGCCAAGGTGAAAAGCAAGCGTGCATTCATAAGCATGCCACCTCCCTTTACAGTTATGAATGAATGAATGAATGAGGCATTTATATAGCGCTTTCATATGTACCACTGTACACCCTAAGCGCTTTACAATCATATCAGGGAATCTCTCCTCAACCACCAGCAGTTATCCAGCTTTTGGCAAGGAGCAACAGCTCATTTGTATTTAAAGATACACACAAAACGGCATGTTTTTGTCGTGGGGTAAGCGTTCCTGCATTGTCAGTGTCCACACTGCTTATTTGGATCCAGATGAGCCAGAGGAAGTAACAGCAGGTGTTGCTGGGCCGTTCTGAACATGGGGAAACGAGATGGTGCAATATGCACCCTTAAAATTATGGAAAGTCCGTACTACAGTCCGTAGCCTTTGTGTGTACTTTCTGTAGAGCAAGAAATGTAACATAGGTAATGTTAGGGTGGGGGAGCACGCTCAATCAAACGACCAATCAAAATTTGACTTTGTTTAACAGACTGTCCTTAACTAAAATATTGCTATTTTAGCTTAATATTCACTCTAGGAAGAAAATGTAATTGGCAAATGTGAATTTTAAATAGCATTTTTTATCATTAAAATCCCTTTAACATTCATGGTGATCTGAGGGGGGCGTCGTAGTAAAATCTCTAGACCTGTGTGAAGTTTTATGTACATGTTGCTCACATATTACTGTAGCCCTGTTTATGGTGAATAGTGCAATCAGACTTTAGCCATTAATATGTTTTTAAGCAACTGAAAAAAGCACAAATGTCAGGGCATGCCAAATCTTCTTCAGGGCCCCTAAATGCCCAGAGAGTTAAGTTCATGCCTTTCACTCCTTAGTTGTCGGGTATTGTTTGTAGCTACGCTTTGGTTGTGGATTCTTATCTCTCTGTTTGGATCATATTGTGGATTTATTAAATACTATTTGGATTTATCTTGCATGGATTGCCTCAGGTCATTTACGTTTGAATAGTGCTTGCTCTCCTTGGGCGTGTTCACTTTAGCACTTAATGAGCTGAGATGAGAACGACTGACATCTCTCTCTTTTCATACAGATTACATAAACAGAGAATGTTTGTTTTTATATAAATTACTTCATTTAAAAGAAGAGAATTCAAGCTTTAAAAAGACATATCTCGTGCCTGTGTGACTGAGTATTCGCTGAGTTACAGTTCATTTTCGGATGCATTTCAGAATGAAACGACTTCACTGACAGAGAGAAGGCAGAACTCGCATCATGTTTATTTTACAACAACATGAGGGTGAGGAATTACTGACAGAATTTAAATTTTTGGGTGAACTAACCCTTTAAATCTGCTAAAATTACTTTAAAGGTGCAGTGTGTGATTTTTAGCGGCATCTAGTGGTGAGGTTGTGAATTACAACCAACAGAAGTTACGGTGGCCGACAGGAAAATATGTCGTCGCCTGAGACAGCAGAGAGTATCCGATTAAGATATTAGTTTAGGGCTACTGTAGAAACATGTCGGCACATTTCAATGTAAGGGGAACCCACGGTGTATGTAGATAGAAATGGCTCATTCTAAGGCAATAAAACACAACGGTTCATTAAGTAAGGTCTTTTATACACCACTGAATACATAGTTATGTATATGATATTGCATTTCTGTCAACAGATCCTCCTAAATATTACACAATGCACCTTTAAAAGATCAAATAATTGCTTTGAGTTTTGTTAACAATCAAAATGTTATACACAATGTGTCAATGCTGTTTGATAAGTCTAGATCAATGTGAATGGATTCATGACTGTTAAATCTATATATGTCAGTATTTTATGAAGTAGAATTGAGCAGAAGTTGCTTTGAAGTTTTCTTCAGAACTTAAACCTGTTATAACCTGCTGCTTTCCCAGAAAACTAATAGAACCAGTTTTTCAAAAGGACACGTGACATGAGAGTGAAACTTTGTAGAGAATCACTGTCTGTTGTCAAAAGACCCACACAACATATCTGAAATTACAGGTAAAAAGAGACAAACAACACTGAAAAGACAGACAGCACTGAAATACTGTATATAGTTCAGAGACAGACAGACAGGTAAATAGACAGACAGCACTGATATATATAGTTAGGAGAGGTAAATAGGGTAACTGTCACACACACACACACACACACACACACGGGCATCATGAGGTGTGTTGGACACCGGCTGCGTCTGGAGGAAACCGATCGGAGAGAGCTGTGCAGGCAGGGAAGAGCTGAAAACTGAGACGTGAAGTCGGACACTTTCTGCTTCCCGTAGTGTTTGCATACTTTACCACAGCTGAAGTGAAATGAATGCAATGTTTGTCAAATACACAGATGTTTCAGATACGTTTCCATTTAATACTTTATGTACTGCTTAATACAGCGTCTGTTTGTACAAGAATAAAGTGCAACATTAGCCTATACTATTTAAATACCAATGTAGTGGGGTCTACCTTTCTTTATCAGTTTTGATAAACATGACGCAATATAACATCACGACTACATCAAAAGAAAGAGAAGAGCCTGGACCTAAAATGGTGCAGTTACACAGATCAGCACGTGCGAGCATACAGCACATGTGTTAAAGCTAATACTCAATTAGGCTAATATATTTGTACACAGAACATGACAAATCCAAATGAACACACACCTTGCACTATTTTATTCATACAATTGTAATCCCTCATTTATTTGATCAGACCTCTCACTTACCATTCTTTGCTTTTGCTCTTCTTAAAAAAACATTTAAATGATCTTAGGTGGACTTCCTTATTTGAGAATTATAATTTGAAGTTCTGTGTTGTTTCAGATTCATCTTAGAGAGATAACAGAGGCCATAACGCGCTATCTGGATAAGTGTCTGCTTCCGATCGCCACAGTCGGGGAACCAGGTTTAGTGCTCCTGATCAATACTATAGACAAACGGTACAACATTCCCTCTGTGTCCTATATTTCCCACACTGCTTTCCCTAAATGTACGAGCATACTTACGATGGTGTCATGTTGGAACTGAGAGATGCCAAACATTTTGCATACATGGGGATTGAGTGAGGAAAAACATACAAATAAACATTCAACTGGCCACAAATAGAAAAGGAAATAAAAGAAAGTGTACAGACGTCGATAGAGCGGTTATTGAGACACTTTAACCCTCTTGGTGTTCAGCACTGTATTTATTTTCTGCATAAATGAGAAATATAAGTTGTAAACGTATTTTGTGGCTTTCTCTGCATTTAATAGCACCTGTTGGCAAACGGAGAGTAAATAAGCCACACTCATACAATCTCCAACACAGTCACAATCAGTCACAAATACATTTTTATAATCCCACATCACAAAGTATGTTTAACAAACTAAGAAACAGCTTAAGTTCAAAACATATCATCAAATATAAGCAATATTATCTTTCAATGGCTCATTGAGCCTCGAGACAATCTCCTCTCTATCCAGAAGATGCTGTTAAAGGGGACGCACACATCAGTCATGCTGTAGGAATGTGCAAACGGCTGGAGGGATGTTTCTCCCATAGTTGGAGAAAACAACAGAGAGAACCTCTAAATCCTCTGACCAAGCAATCGTTGAAGCAGAATCTAACAGACACTGTTCTTGTGGGGAATTCATAAGGCCAATGCTCCCCACTTTAGTAAAAGTATCTGTGTGTGTCTGGCACTAGCACTCCCTCTGAAAGACTTCACAACACCTCAGGCAATGTGGTTACATGTCGACACACATCTCTGAGACCGAGCAATGTGGACATGCTGGTTTTCGTGAACAAGTGTAGTATGAATGCTGAAATGTGATAGCCTAGAAATCTAGACGCACCCTAGCGGCAGCAAAATGTATTTTGCAGCCAGGTGGGTCTAGCAACTCTCAATAGACCTTCTAGCTGCAAAAACCTAAATTGGGTCAGGCCAATCACATCGTGTATAGAGTAGGCGGGGCGGGCTTAACATATGACGACAGAGTTGCGACGGCTGCCACTTGAAAACAAAGAATGGCAGCTGCTGATGGAGAACAGTCTTTCGAATCGGCTTTGGCCGTGACCCTGGAGGACTTGGAGTTAAGTTTTTCTTTGACAAAAGAGCAAAGAACGGCACTTAAGTCATTCTTAAAAAAAGGAAGATGTGTTCGTCGTTTTGCCAGCCAGATATGGCAAAAGTTGAATCTATCAACTAAGCTCCGCTGGTGGGAAAACGCTCTGGTTGGTTGAAGCGCTGTCCTATTGCGTGCAGAGGGAATTTGAAAGACAGCCGTTTATCCCGACCCTCGGAGTGAGCGTGTCTATGGTGAGTTTCCAGACCTAACATCTTGATGTAGGTCTGGCTTGCCAGGCTAGAAATGTGACTAAGCAAGCCTTGCTAAGAAAATCATAAGAGAGCATAGAAGTAACTCCACTCTGTTTCAAGCCTATTTGTTTACCTGAATGTTCTTGATGTTTTTAGGTTGATATAACTATACCAAGTGGATCAAAGTGTTGGTAATAATAAATACCATAATAAAAAGCTATGAAAAGGACTTGCGTTGACTGACACTGAAGCACGAGAACAGATGCCTCCTCTCAGATGCATGTGATCCCGACTTCAGTTCTCTTACACAGCTTATTACTGCACTTGAATGGTCAAATACACAGTTGTCAAAATGCACATTGTGTGGAGTATTCACATAAACACAGTCTGTTATCAGATGTGTAACAGTATATTAGAGCGGTGTTCATATTCATTCTTAAAGGGAGTCTTATTAAAGACTTATTAGCAGCATTAGCAGGACCAGCGAGCAGCATACAAGAGGCACGGCAAGAGCGCGCAAGTGTTTTTTTTCTAGAATACTCTGTTCTCCTGTTATTTCAGTGCTGCATTTTAGTCAAGGTAAGCCCATCTTCGATTCTCTGCTTATTTTGTATTTTTAACTTCACATAATTCTGTATTTTAGTTAGACGCGTTGCTACATTAAACAACAGCCGCGAGTGAAAATTATTATTGCAGTCTAATTTGCACTTAAGCCTTGCTCCTAGCAGTTTCGATATCGAGTTTCGATTTTGAAACCTATCTATTCCGTGAGCACTTAACCTCATAAAAAAAAAAAAAAAAAAATCCTTTCCCTTTGAAACATCACTTATCAGGCTTATGCTGCTCTGAATAATGCCTGAACTTCGTATTTTGAGCACTTCTTGCGTTGTTGTTGTTTTTGCCTCTTCGTGATGACTCGCTTAATTTAGTCCTAATTTGTAAGTCGCTTTGGATAAAAGCGTCTGCTAAATGACTAAATGTAAATGTACTTATTACATGTTAATCCAAAACAACAACAACAACAGAATATCACTCACTGCTTTTGACTGAATCACTTCTGTATCTTTAATATGGATCAGTTCATTAGCAGATCAAAGAAAGCATCTAGGAACGCTACTTCTAATAATCAAAGACTAAATAATCCCAGAAGCTGCTCTTTGGTTGGGTTTCAGACATATACTATGGAAAGGAATCCAAGGCACTTCTTTTGGTCCAAAAAGTTAAAAGCCTTTATTCACAGCAGAGCTATCACAAGAGAAACCTCTGTATACTTTGTAGTGATTAACAAGATGATGGGTCCCCCTGTAATGCTTCTTTTGGTTTCTTCTAAAGCCTGGAACACACCAAGCCGACGGTCGCCGTCTGCCATTTTTTGTGCGTCGGCCGACTAAGTTTTCTCAGTGTGTTCCTCACGGTTCTGCACTGTCGGCTGAAACTGGTCCTCGTCGGCTGATGTTGAATCAGCGTCAGGCCGTCGGTGAGAGGGAGAACTCTGATTGGCTGTTCAGCTTAGGCCTAGTCCACATGGACACGGGTATTTTTATAACCGGAGTTTTTCCTCGTGTGTTTTAAAAAAAAATCCCGTCCACACATGCTCGGTTTAAAAGAAATCTCCGCCTACATGAAAATGCATTGTCAAGAGCATGCCACACCAGCAGGCGGCGATCGTAAAGCCACGTTGGCCAATCAGAAGCCTGAATCAGAGGCAAAAACCCCGGTTTTACTGTCTACACGACAACACTGCAGTGTTTCTGAAAATCCTCACCCTGGCAGGGGTTTTCAAAAATGTTCGGTTTCAGTGACCTGATACTGCGTTTCCGTGTGGACGAACGGCCGAACCACGTAAAAAAAGTCACGGTTATAAAAATACCCGTGTCCGTGTGGACAAGGCCTTAGTGAACGAGTCAGTGCACGAGAACAACAGCAAAACAGCGAGCAAAGAAGGCAAAACGGTACAGACAGAAGCTATTTTAATGTTACGTCATCTTACCTGAGTGTTCCTTGGCGAATATTTCAATATTAACATGAGCGGAGGGGAATAAAGAAAGTGTTTAGCAGGACTGATATTCAAAACGGAAAGCATGCACTGCTTTGTTTATGGTTTGTGTATCTGCAGCGTCGGTTTCCCTTTCTGAATGACGAATATAGATGAATATATCTGCAGAAATAAACAGTTTTCTGATTTACACGCAGGAGCAGAACGCTCGTTCTAGCTGACAGTCGGCTGTAGTTCTCTCGCTGTGTTCAAGTGCAGCTCTTTACCCCGACGCGAGGCGACAACACAGACGGCTTTCATCAGCGCTAGTTCGCCGGCGTCGGCTTGGTGTGTTCCAGGCTTAACTCTACTGACTAATTACATCTACAGCTGTGATTTATAAAGCTTGAAATGTCTACTTTTAAACCAACCCATTCAAAGACAAATACTCTCTGTGAGGGACCAAGCAGTCAAAGCCAAAGAACGCAGGATTTCCAAACAAGAAATACTTTATTATATGCAAAACACTTAAAGTTACACATTACATGAATTGAAAATTGACTGAATCGTAATAACACATAATCATGTGTTTACATTATCAATCCGTAATGTCACAGTATCGTTTAGTTATGTCTTTGATAATCGAGTCGATGTTCATGTGTGTTTAGAGGAAGATTTCTGCTGTCAAACGCCAGCATTTCAGACAGAAGTCGGCAGCTGATGACACTTTAATTGTGAAATATTCACTATACACATTTCTACAGAGCCGCTAAAGAGACATGAGGGAAGGAAAGAAATATGAGATGGGAGGAAAAATGATATGCATGCTTTTATGATCTCTCGCAAAAGTTCCCCAGAGAACATGTGTGGCCGTTCCCAAAGAACACAAAGGCAAAAGCATTGAAATATATATTTTTCTATAAATATTTTTTCCATCACCATGTTCCTTGCGGTATGTAATATATCTAACGGGCTCTGTGCATTTTAGTATCATTATATAATTATAATATTTATTTGATTAATTTGCCTTTGCAATTTTCATTTTCATTATTGTATGAAAATACATATAATAATAAAATAACCAAAGAACTTTTGTGTTCAACAGAAGAAAGAAACTCATACAGGAAATGGTGAGTAAATGATGACAAATATTACATTTTTGGGTGACCTGTCCCTTTAAGGCATCCCTCACTATCAGTGTTAATTTTGACACTTTCTTTAGTCTTAAGGTCCTTGCACACCGAGTCTGAAATTCGTGTCCAAAATTTGCGCACGATAAAAAATAAACACGACCTCACGTTTTGTCGATCACGTTTACACACTGCCTCCGAATCTTTCGTCCGTCATAAAAAAAAGATCGGATCAGGTTGGATTTTCTGCGTTTTCCGCATCCGTAGCGAGCAGTTTGAGTGGTGTTCTGACAATTCAGAGCCATCGAATGACGAATGCGAAAAAACACATGAACATTTCAGACTCAGTTTGCAAGGACCTTTAGTCTTCATCTTCAGGCGAAAATGCTTATTAGTCTTTATTTTGCTCATTTTTGTCAACTTTTAGTCATTACTTTTAGTCAAACTGCAGTTACCAACATTCATTTTGGAAGCTATTGTATATGTAGTCTTTAGACAAAAACAGTCATTATCATTTTTCTCTTTAGATCAATTCAATTAAGCTTATGGGAAATTGGAATGAAGGTAACAGGCTGTATTGGCTTTGCACTCTTCGCAGTAGCACTTGAGTAAATCTACATATCCATGTTCCTTAGTTCAGTGCTTCTCAAACCTTTCAGATTCAACATCCTTCTGCGAACCCCCTCTCTTCCACTTCGACTGCAGTCACACAGTAAGGGACAATATTTGATTTTTCCACTGCATTTTTACCTTCATAAATCCCTTTATAAAATAAATAATGATTTTAATAAATAAAAAATGTGATACTTTCAAATATTAAATTAAACCACCAGTAGGTGGCGACAAGTCACTATAAAAACAAGAACTTACACAGGGATGTTTTTGTATCAAAGAGAGTTGTAATGTAATAAATATTCTATTAATAAAGTAAAGCATGAAGTAATGGTTTCTGTTCATTGATTACATATGTTTGTATTTAGGGGTTTACTGTAAAATAAGGTAACCCAAAAAGACACATATTGTAGCCCATATATATACCCGTTGTGGCCCATAAGAGCCCTAGATATGACCTATCTGGGTCCCATCATCAACCCATGTGGGCAGACTCCTGTAGGCCCTAAATGGGAGCTACCTAGGTTACCCATATGGGCCCGATGTCAAATCTCTATGCACAGTCTATATTTGTTCTTCATGCTAGTGAGTGCTATATTGTCTAGGCAACCCTGGTCTCGCAGAATACCGTGAGAAATGAACACGGCCCCTGAACTCTAAATCTGTGGCAGTTTCACAGAATCGCCGATAATCCCCTGATGTGCCCACAGAAGTGATGCCTATGTAAGTCAATGACAGGCAGCACCCGTGGTCCACACACAGATTCCCTGATCAAACACCTGCGCTCCCCCAGTTGACGTCGTTTTATAATTTGGAAACGTATGGCCTTATTCTGGGTTTACTTTAAAAAGTAAACCTTCACTTTAAATATTTATAAGTGATTTTAACTTATATTATATATGAGCATTGTTCTGCCGTCGTTTGATCGCTAGGATAACTTCTGTTCCGTGACGGCACCACGTAATATTCAGTGGTCGCCACAGATTCCTTCACTGGACGATAATCAACCCAGTCTCACGGCAATTCGTGATATGGTCACGCAATTTAATCTACTGATTCATGACACGGACACGATTTATATAGTTATTTTCGTGATATCAGCACGTTTTTTAAACTAATGTACACTGAAAACCCTAATAAGTTGATTGAACTCAATTGATTTGAGTAAACTCGTTCCCTCAATTTAATTTAATTAATTTAATATTAAAGTCTCACAGTGACGTTTTTTAAACAAATATTTTCTGGGTCACAAACTGAAGAGGTAGTAACAATGGTAACAATATACCATATTATCTCTTGCAAATCATCTGTAGAACATTCTCACAGTGGTGTTAAAGTCTCACAGTGACGCTTCTTTAAACATAAAGCTGGTTTGCCAGAGACTGCAATTTAGGCTTGAGAGAATTCTGTCCCATTGACATTAGCACACGCTGGATGAAATCAAACGTGTTGGCAAGTGATTTTGGGTAATTCAGGTCTAGTGTGTGGATCAGACCGAAGAGGAGACACATAGCCTGTGGGAGGTCCTGCATTTTTTCCATCACCTCTTGACCTTCAAGTATTAGTCCAATCGTAGAAGTGAAATGCAAGGAATTGTGGGGCTGGAGTTCAGTGTCCTCAAATAAGATGCCCCCTGGCACATCAAGGATGGAGTTGCGATGATCAGACACCTAGTGAAAAAACAGGCATACATAGAGTATTGCGATCAGGAATCAAATGTTTATCAATGCATGTTTATCAGAACGTGCACTAGATTTATTAAAAACACAAATCACTAACCCTAATCCCAAATTATATGGACAAGTATGCATCTGACTTTATAAAAATGTACATATTTCCAGCAAAGACAATACTTTTTTTTCAAGTATGCAGTATAAATGACGTTTATTAATTTGAAGACTTGGCCACATTTGTATTTTAAAGGAATAGTTCACCCAAACATGAAAATGCACTCACTCTCAGGCCATTCAATATATATTCAATATATATATATTTTTTTTCCATCTGAAAAGATTTGGAGAACTGTAGCATCACATCACTTGCTCACAAATTGATCCTCTGTAGCGAACGGGTGTTGTAAGTAAGAGTCCAAAGAGCGAACGTGTGGATTAATTGTGATGTTTTTATCAGCTGTTTGATGAGTTTGAGCACCTGTTCAGATCAATCTGTGAGCAAGTGATGTAATGCTAAAGTTCTCCAAATCTTTTCAGATGAAGAAACAAACTCATCTTCATCTTGAATAGTCTGAAAGTGAGAACATTTCCTGCAAATTTCCATTTTTGGGTACACTATTGCTTTAAAATCAACATGATTTTCAAATGAATTTTCAATGCTGGATGAACTAACCCTTTAAAGTTGGAATGGCTATAAATACCATATGAAGTTCGATGACAACCCTCAAGACTTTAGGACTTCACTGCGAAACACTGGGGGGAAAACAGAGCAGGATGCAAATAGCAAATCTAATAAATCAAATGCAAATCTAGCAAATGAGCTAGAGCCCAGATAGTATGCCATCATTCTCTGATGTTGGACAGCTAGTGTGAGGGACACATTTTTAAAGTTTTGAGATTCACGAATCATTTTTTTTTTTTTTTTGTGTTTGCCCTCAAAACGCATTGTCCAAACATCAGACAGTGGGCCAGAGGCTTTAATCATCTGGGGGTAATGCTCAACGAAATGATTTAGCTTTGGTTTCAATCTAAAACCAGGGAATGTTGATTGCAGCAGTTCTCTGTGCTCCTTTATTTTGCTTCTCAAGAAATTAATGGACTCTAGCTTCTGTATGTTTTGATGCCACAGCCAATTCTACTATATCTTTTAGCAGCATCAACATTTCCCATGAACTATCTCCTTCTGGGACATCATCCCCAATTAAAAGAGGAAGAAGTCTAAGCAAGGTCCCATTTTCATGGCCATTGCCACCAATTGTTCCTTTGGTAGCAAAAGCCTTTGGAATTGGCTGAGGTCTGTTTGTTTTATCTGAGAAAGTGTGTTTTTGCATGAATTTTTGCCAGATGAACTTTTAAACTACTTATGGAGTTGACCGTACAAAGACAGTCATTGTGTAGGCATGGAAAAGGTACAGTTTTTGTATGACCACCATGTTTTAAACGATAATGTTTGAGAAGTTCCCCTCTTTTTGCAGAGTTAAAAATGCAACACTTAGATTTCCACATGTTCTTGTCTCATATCACCTGTAACAGAAAAACAGTCGAAAATATTAAGTCAAACTAAGACAATTACATTATAATTAAAATGGTAATCTTACAGTGTTACACCTAAACCAGCAAATAAAGGTCTCTGATAAAGAAAAATAAAGAAAAGGCAATCATCCTGGAAGGCCTAGATCAGATGATGAGGCTAAATCGCTTTGTTGGTAATTATTGGTGACAAGCGTGATGTTAATTTACCATCTATGAAACATCACTAATTCGTCATAGACTCGTAGCTATAGTAACAATGTTCTTATAACTTATGCTAGATACTTTACGAAATACTACGTTTTACAAGTCAAAATATCAAATAAAGCGATTTCTCAATCAATCAGAAATGTATCATGAAAATATTGATAATTACTGGTGAAACAGACAAAGTTTGCCCGGGAACAATAACCCACATGGTCTAAGCAGTAACGTTAGCTGCCATGTTCTTTCTTGCACAGAAAAAAAGATCATCAAATATGTATCTCACAGGTAAAATAAGAAATAAGCTGTTGACATTTCAAACCATCACAAAATCATGAAGAAAATATCGCTAATTAATGTTGAGGTTGTCAGAGTTTGACCAGAAAAAAACATTAACACTAACGTTAACTGGTCTCAAGTAGCTGCCATGTCCTTTTGCCGAGCAATACACGATTACACAATGATTAAGTTTATATTTTACTAATTACTATCACTAATAAAATAAAGAATCGTTTGATATCGCAGTTATCACATCATCACAAATCCATCAATAAAATAATGTTAATGTAACGTAAATGCCTCTGGGTTAATGCGAATTAGCTCAAGGATATAGGGAATTTTAGGTATACTAATATTTATGACTCATATTCATAATTCATAAATCGCATATGCATTTACTTTATCAATTATAGGAAATGCCTCGTTCTGTACTGTCTGATCATTACAGTTAAGAAGAAGTATTCCTGTTTACAAAACTCCAAGAAAGTTTATCTTCTGGCCACGAAGACAAAACCCCTTTGGGTTTATAAATTAAAACTACTCAAAGTAGTTTTATAATATAGAGCCTGTAGCTTTATAGATCTTTTGTTTCATTGACTTTATAAAAAGTGGGTTTTCAAACACAGAGACAGTTAAAAGTATAAATGGGTTTATTAATAAAATGGCACACGCTAGAGATTATAAGCTACAAATATAAACGTACGTAAAAATGCAAACAATAAACAAACAAACATTTAAACAAACAATAACCTAAGTGATCAGAATGAAATGAAAGAAAGAAAGAAAGAAAGAAAAGAGAATAAAGAGAAGAGAAAAGTTAGTAATTATTACATACAGAAACCAAAGTTCGCGAGACAACCTGGAAAGCAGTTTTATCAGATAAGGTTACCGTCACTTGCACGTTTGTTCTCTGTTCGGCGCGATGCTGAAACTGGCAGGACAGCGCGGATGGTGTCCTGTTTCTGTTGCGTCTTCAGGTGCCGCGAAGTTTAAAGGCTTACTGGATGTAACATTACCGAGAAAGTTCGTCTTCCGTGCGGAAGAGGTTGCAAAGCTTGGTTGCAAAGACGGCAGGCTTTTACATGACGAGGGCCATGTGTCCCAGAGGCCGAGGCGAGGGCCTGTCCAACCGGAGCAGCGCTGCACGTGGAGAAAGAGGAGGAGGTCAAGCGGGATCGATGAGAGAAGAGAGGGATCAGAGAGAGAGGAGACGTCTGCTTGTGTTGTGGTTTTAAAGCAGCGCGGGGTAACGCCCTGTTTGATGACGGGACCCAATGGAATCTTTCGGTTCTGAGGCGGGAGCGTTTCATTGTTTGTGAAGGAACGCCTCTTCTGATCGTACACAGAAAAATGCATTAAAACTTTAATACCACATTATGTCTAGGAATAAACATTTGTGCGGAATATAGTTTCTATTTCTGTATTAGGAAGCTCATTACGATCAGTAGGATATCACACCCGACATTAATATCAGTTAATGAAACAGATACATCTCAAATGTATAAACACACGTGTCCATTACATCTGCAGAGGTGCATAAATATCTCAATTTATCCCATCACAACCCATAGACAAGAAAACTACATAAAACCTTTTGATAATGATTCATGCGTGTGTGTAACTTGTATTTTAGGAGTTTCAGAGTGGTTTGGTGTGTGTGTGATTCAGAGCGGGTTTTCTGTTGAGATCGGAATGTCAATAATGTCTTTGAAGCTCACACTGTGGAAAGGGGGAAGTGGGTCGTAAAAGGGATTCAGTTACCTCTTGCCAAGTCTGTGGGACTTAGAAAGTGTTTTCACTTTTAATTAGTATATAAATTAAGTCCATTTTTACCCATCGAGCCATAGTCGTTACATATCCCCCTTTTTGTTAGATAAAGACCTCAGAAGGACTTTATCGAACAACAAATTAGCGCAATGGTCGATGGCAAGTGGCTGATGACTGAGGACTCAGGTCAAATGAGGTTTAGGCGAGCCCCGGATTGGGACCCCCTTTTTTTTTTTTTGCGGTTCCCTAGGAAACCACCAGACACGGCTTTGTGAGCTTTGCTGTGGCTGCTCACATTTGGTAGGGTCTGGTACAGGGTGAAAGCCAAGAAGGGAGTCAGGGCGTGGTCGGTTGCTGTGGAGGTGCACAGCGCAGCGTCAGCTGCGGTCCAGGTATGGACACAGGTGAGGTGTTCAGGCTGGGCGGTTGCCCATGCTTGGAGGGACTGTGTTGAGTGCGAGTCCTGCCTTGGTGTTCAGGACTCAGGGTTGCTCTCTCCGTGCGATGCCGGATGCCGGACCTGGTGATGTCTGATTGTGGCTGCTTTCCCGCGAACCACCACAGCATCCTGTTAGAGGCAATAGGGAGAGAGAGAGAGAGAGAGAGAGAGAGGGAGAAGGAGAAAACAACAACAAAAAAAAAATTCCAGCGAAGGACGTCCTTGGTTGGCTTAGGACAGTCTTTTGTTTTCGCTGAGGTTGGTATGCCACATGCTTTAATGTCCCATGTGTGGCTTTGGTGCTGCGGTGTTCAGCACATGGTGTGTTTACTGGGCACGCTTGACCCCCCTTTTGTGCGCTGTGACCTTACAAGCTGTGGCGCTGTGATGGCAACATGTGCACAATGCGATTTGAAAGTCCGGTGAACGCAGCATGTGCGTGGACTCAGAGAGCAATCTTAGTTACTGGCTGTCAGTGTTCAGATGTCGTGTGAGGGTGGCAGGTGGGGTAAGCGGTGGCATAGGACAAGTTTGTTCTTCAGAGGCCCGCATGACCTTGTTTGTACACAGCGGAGGCAGCGTTAGTGGCTCTGAGGTGTGCAGTGTAATTGTCAAGGTTCGTTTGTGCTGTGTAGTCACTGCAATCGTGATGGTGGTAGGTATGTGGCGCAGACATTGGTCTGGTTGCACAGCTGCAGGTCAGAGATGACCTTGAAGCAGCAGGTGTCAGTGTTCGTTTTCTGTGTCGGTGTCAGACGTGGCTGCACTGTCTTCATCTGTCGTGTAAGAAGACTCTGCCTCACCAGTGTTCTGGAGAGAGTGGTTACAGGTTCGACGGTCTGGGCTAGGAGTTCTGGACGGCGGGTGATGATGGTTCCAGAATCTTTCTGAGCGGTCGGTCCGACGCTTTGGACGGGCACCGTCACAGTCGTGCCGCCACCTGCTGTCTGGTTCTGAGCGGTGCTCAGAGACGGAGTGAATTGTGTGTGTCTTTACCGTCTTTTCATCCATGGCCCTTTGCTTGGTGTAAGCCTTGTGGGCTAAGTCTCTGAGTTCTCGAGTAGACATGGTTCGTGGGCAGACGAGCACACCGAGATGTTTACTCACGGTGCTATGCAGGTTCCGCAGAAACAAAGTTCTAAAGTTTATATCTTCTTCCATATCTGGTGTGTTGGTTGCTCCGAAGAACGTTTGTCGGAGTCGGCCATAGTAGGAGTGTGGGTGTTCAAGTCGGGCCTGTTTGACGACAAATGCCGTGATAAACCCTTGGTCTGATTCTGGGTCAGAGAATTCGCGGATCAAAGCTTGTCGCAGTTGCTTGTAATCTGCTTTGACAGGCTCTGGTTGGCGATCCAGAAAACTACGCACATCTCTGCTTGAGGTGATTCTTACCAGGTACAATTTGTCCCAAGCTGTCGCGTTGGCGACAGTTTGCAGGTGAAAGTCAATGTCTTGAAGGTATGCGTGAACACTGTGGTCTCCGGCAAACGTAGGAATGTTTCTGGCCAGCTTGTCAAGGCTTGTTGGAGGAGAGCTGTTGCTGGGGGCCCAATCCGTCTGGAGAGGATTCTGACCCTTTACAGCTCTTGGAGTTTGGCTGACAGGCGTGGTGTTGTGCAGTGGGCTTTTGCCCCCCTTTTCAGCTCTGGGTGTGTGGCTGAAAGGCGCAGACTCGCTGGAAGGGGGAAATGGTGTGAGATGTTCTTCCCCTTCCCGGTCGCGGTTGAAACTGTAAGCATGTCTCAGTTCTCTGCGAACCATGTCTAGTTCGTCTTCGAGATCGTGTCTCTGCTGAATGAGCTGATGGATTTTAGTCTCTGCTCTCTCAAGGAGAGCTTCAGCCCGTTGGAGCCTTTCGTTGAGTTCCTTCCGGGTGTTTTCCTCCGACTGCTGTCTTTGATCTGTGTGCAGACGAAGATCGTCCAGGGCTTTTTGAAGTCTTTCAACTTCCTGTTGTAGCGTTGTGTCCGTCTCGTCCTCTTCCTCGGTCAGGAAGATTAGCTGGTCTAGACGGCTCTGTGTGTGTGTTCGGTCCTCCAGGGCCTCTGTGGCCTGGAGCTGTAGTGCGGCTGTCTTTTGCTGCAGGTCGGCGTTGCTCCTTTCGCTGTCCCGGGCCCTGGCGACGAGTTTGAGTGCGAGGTTTCCGAAGATTTTGGACAGCTGCTCGTGGCTGTATGTCTGGGCTGGATCATGGGACTCGAACTGGCTCAGGTCTGTGTCCCGTTACTCTTGGCGCGAGCGATGTGGGTCCTGGGGCAGCACGGTCCTTGTTATGTCTCTCAGCCATGCCTCAAGGTCGTCCCAGCGGACTGCAGGACAGGGTGAGCTCGACATCTCGGCTTACTGTTGGCGAGAGAAGCACAGCACACACAAAAAAGAGACAAAATGCAAGTTTGTTTTAGGGTCAAATGAGCTATACTCATTCGGGCTAGGCCGTTTATGAGAATTTCGGGCTAACTGATGCCGACAGTTAGCGGAGCCAATTTCGTGGGTATGGCTAAACCCACAATAGAGATTTTGACAGGCGGTAGCCTGGGAGTCGTCTAAAGACGCTGGCTTTGATCGTTACTCTATTCGCTTTCCTGGGGTCTCTCTTAGGTTCTGTCTGTAAGTGAAATGAAAGAAACAAATCACAACAGAGTGGAGAAAGAGACAAGGTTGAAGGTAGGGAAGATCAGAGGGAAACACAACACAAGGAAGTGAATTGGTCTGCAATGAAATGTCACAAACAATAACACGGGGAGCGTAATTTAAGGAAAATAAATCAAATAAGATAAAATAAAATAAAGTAAAGAGGCCTAAGCCTTATTAACACTGCGAGAGTTCCTGATCGGGCCAGGAGATGCGTGGGTTATCGGGACAGGACCTCGAAAGAAGGTGTGTCTTAGAGAGAGAAAGGTGAGTCCAAGCACTTAAAATACACCCGAAGGAATAGCTAGTATTCTGTGGTTCCTAATAAGTGGATGGGTTCTATCAAATTTTAGTTTACCTGGGGTGAATAGAGGTCATCCAGGTGGAAACCAGCGGGCGCGGTCAGACTCTCCGACGGTCCCAACACCAGACAGAGCGCAGTGTCAGTAACGCCGGACAGATGATCCCCGCCCACTGGAAACCACCAGGGATGACTTTTGGATTACCACAGTGCACTGACTGGGTCCTAACAATAGATACACAATAAGGGATTGAGAGGTTAGACTTAAAGTGAATTAAGGCTTTCTGTTTTCATCAAATTGAGTAAATATGTATGCAGGGGTCAGAGGCAAAGGCTTTACTAAAATAATGATACAATGCAAAGGAATTATGATAACCGATGGTTAATTATCGGAATAACCTACCCCCCCCCCCCCCCCCCCCCCCCCTTTGAAAAGGCTGGGGAAAGAGAAGAAAAAAAATTTATCAATGAAATAAAATTCAAATAAACAACACAGGCTTGGGACGCAGGCAGAGGGATAGGCCCTGCAGTGGGTTTGTGCCACAAGGGAAAGGGGCGTATTCCTTCTCCGTGGTCCACCTGGTTGTTAGTGAACACAATTTAAATTAAAATTCAAACTAGTTTAAATTAAAATTCAAATAAGCATGCAAGGAGAGGTCCAAAATAATAATAATAAGGAAGGAAAGAAAATCAGAATGATAACAGTGATGTATCAATACTAAAAATAATCAAAACTGAAATTCAGAATGACTTCCTATAATCCTTACAATAACACTGAGGTTATTAGTATTGATCAAAAAAAATAATCAAACGAAAAGGGGAGCAAGGAGACACTTCAATGCAGACTGGGGGTGAGACAGATATTGATAAGTCGACCCAAGATGGCCACACGGTGGCGTGCTCCTTTCTAGGTGGACTATCAATGAACTGAGTGACTCAAATCTAAGCTTTAATTCAAAAAGTTTTTTCGAACCTCACTTAAGGTGTGACAATCAAAACAGAAAAGAGAATTGTCTAACTCCAAATAATATCAGCATAAGCTAAGCTTTGAATGCAGGTGAATATTTGAGAGTCAAACCATTCATTCTATAATCGAGGGAGAGAAACAGGAAAATTATTAGCAGAAAAATGAAAGCCGGTATTATCTGAGAGCGTCCACCAGATGGCGTTATTGCGCTCATGCAGGCTGACGTCAGTGGGAGGCAACGCTCACACAGGATGACGTCGGTTGGGGGCGCGTAATTTGAGAACTGCCCCACACTTAGAGGCTGCCCTCTAGTGTCGGTCAGTGGCGTAATTCAGCAGATTTTTTTTTTTCTGTGGAATCACGTGGTGTTTTGCGCTTCTGTTGCATGCGGAAAACTGACGCGAGTTTCACAACATGTGACTAACAGGAATTACACATTATACATTATACACATGTGACGGTTTAAAGAAGAAGAACAGGGATTATCATCTGTTTTCTTATTTCATAAAACTAGTCTCCAATTACACATTATATATTATACACATGAGACGGTTTAAAGAAGAAGAACAGGGATTATCATCTGTTTTCTTATTTCATAAAACTAGTCTCCAATTACACATTATATATTATACACATGAGACGGTTTAAAGAAGAAGAAGAGGGATTATCATCTGTTTTCTTAATTCATAAAACTGGTCTCCAATTACACATTACATATGGTTTACAATAGAAACAGGTATTAAAACTTCTTGTTTTAATCACTAGAAACTGTGAGCAAACAGGCATTGAACATCTATTTACTTAAGCTGTGAGCACAACAGGCATCAAAACAGCTGTGAGCAGGACTTATCAACTGCTCATCTCCCATAAGCATTAATCAAAATAGCACTTTTATGATTTTTGCGTAGGTTTACGAAATTGGATCGCGAGGCCAATTCCTGACCAGGAGTTTATCGTTAACGTATTGTATATCATAAGGCCTATTACGACTGAAAAACTATCAGATTTACGTCTTCGTCCTAAAAGAGATCCTTCGTCTTCATTTAGTCGGTTTAAATCATGTTACATGTATCAACTGCAAAGAGTTTTGCTTCGTCTTTACAGAGACAGATGTAATGTCATGAACTGCAGTTTTAGCAGAGCTGAGCTGGCTTTGTGCCTGCCTTCAGCTGGGTGAGTTCGCCTTAGCGACTTACCTCACAATTCAAAACGCGCGTGTAACGTTACAATTATTAATACCAATAATACACATTCAACTGAAACTGAATTTGCCCACAAAAAATGAAGTTTGAAACTGCTCGAAATATCTCCACCATAAAACTGTAACGTAAATGCCTCTGGGTTAATGCGAATTAGCTCAAGGATATAGGGAATTTTAGGTATACTAATATTTATGACTCATATTCATAATTCATAAATCGCATATGCATTTACTTTATCAATTATAGGAAATGTCTCGTTCTGTACTGTCTGATCATTACAGTTAAGAAGAAGTATTCCTGTTTACAAAACTCCAAGAAAGTTTATCTTCTGGCCACGAAGACAAAACCTCTTTGGGTTTATAAATTAAAACTACTCAAAGTAGTTTTATAATATAGAGCCTGTAGCTTTATAGATCTTTTGTTTCATTGACTTTATAAAAAGTGGGTTTTCAAACACAGAGACAGTTAAAAGTATAAATGGGTTTATTAATAAAATGGCACACGCTAGAGATTATAAGCTACAAATATAAACGTACGTAAAAATGCAAACAATAAACAAACAAACATTTAAACAAACAATAACCTAAGTGATCAGAATGAAATGAAAGAAAGAAAGAAAGAAAAGAGAATAAAGAGAAGAGAAAAGTTAGTAATTATTACATACAGAAACCAAAGTTCGCGAGACAACCTGGAAAGCAGTTTTATCAGATAAGGTTACCGTCACTTGCACGTTTGTTCTCTGTTCGGCGCGATGCTGAAACTGGCAGGACAGCGCGGATGGTGTCCTGTTTCTGTTGCGTCTTCAGGTGCCGCGAAGTTTAAAGGCTTACTGGATGTAACATTACAGAGAAAGTTCGTCTTCCGTGCGGAAGAGGTTGCAAAGCTTGGTTGCAAAGACGGCAGGCTTTTACATGACGAGGGCCATGTGTCCCAGAGGCCGAGGCGAGGGCCTGTCCAACCGGAGCAGCGCTGCACGTGGAGAAAGAGGAGGAGGTCAAGCGGGATCGATGAGAGAAGAGAGGGATCAGAGAGAGAGGAGACGTCTGCTTGTGTTGTGGTTTTAAAGCAGCGCGGGGTAACGCCCTGTTTGATGACGGGACCCAATGGAATCTTTCGGTTCTGAGGCGGGAGCGTTTCATTGTTTGTGAAGGAACGCCTCTTCTGATCGTACACAGAAAAATGCATTAAAACTTTAATACCACATTATGTCTGGGAATAAACATTTGTGCGGAATATAGTTTCTATTTCTGTATTAGGAAGCTCATTACGATCAGTAGGATATCACACCCGACATTAATATCAGTTAATGAAACAGATACATCTCAAATGTATAAACACACGTGTCCATTACATCTGCAGAGGTGCATAAATATCTCAATTTATCCCATCACAACCCATAGACAAGAAAACTACATAAAACCTTTTGATAATGATTCATGCGTGTGTGTAACTTGTATTTTAGGAGTTTCAGAGTGGTTTGGTGTGTGTGTGATTCAGAGCGGGTTTTCTGTTGAGATCGGAATGTCAATAATGTCTTTGAAGCTCACACTGTGGAAAGGGGGAAGTGGGTCGTAAAAGGGATTCAGTTACCTCTTGCCAAGTCTGTGGGACTTAGAAAGTGTTTTCACTTTTAATTAGTATATAAATTAAGTCCATTTTTACCCATCGAGCCATAGTCGTTACATTAATTAGTGGCTAACGTTAAGTTGGAAAAGTTTGACTAATTGGACTAGTTGGAAAATATTGTAATTAACGTTATGGCTGCGTTCTCTTTTATTATAGAGCCGTGCAAGGATTTAAAGAAACATATTTCAGTTTTAAAAAGTCACACAAGGTCCGTGTACGGTTTGATAGTTTGTTTTTTCGTTTGAACCACAAAACAAAATAACGAGAAACCACCTCTTTTTCGTTTGTCGTTTCAATCCAAAAACAAAGAAACGGACCAAAAAGAGCCGTTCTCCCGTTATTGGGTTCTGAATCCACAAACGAAAAACCACTAAACCAAATCCACATAACGTTTGAAGATCTACATTAAAAGAAAGACAGGTTGCCCAAGTGACCCGGAAGTAATAGTAATTATAGCCTATTATATTTCTATAATAGTGAATCAGCCTAAAGGGGTTGTGTTCGCTATAACCACCGCCTTGCTCTACATTATCCCGCTTATTATATGGCTACCCACCTAATACATCAATAATCTGACACAAAATAGTGATTTAAAAAGGAGTTTATTGATTTAAAAACGATTGTATTGCTACTATTATTGTATTGATTCTATAGCCTACTCACCAGAATGAGCTCTTTCTCCTCATGTTTGATTGTCTGATTTACACGTGTGCTATTATACTGCGTGAACAGTTTTAGGAGTTGTTGACTGTCACACTCACAAACTTAAAAACACGTCTCACATATAGGCCTACAGTCCAGTGGGGTGTGTGGCTCTAGTGTGTGTGTAATAGATGTAACCGGTGGCTCGCGACACCAGTTATAAAATCACTTTTCTGCGTTGTGAAGACAGACACGGGACAACAGGCGGCGGTTTCACTGGGTTTTACTCTCTGAGATCTGATGTAAAACAAATAAAAGCAGCCTCTGAGTACAATCACCCTTATTTTGCTCTCTTCCATACATTAACAATGTCAAGAGCGAATACAGAGAAAACATACCTGATGTAAAACAAATAAAAGCAGCCTCTGAGTACAATCACCCTTATTTTGCTCTACAAAACAAATGTGACGTAGATTTAATTACCATGTGCTTTTCATCTCCACATATAGGCCAAAGACACAAATATAACTTAAATTGGGCAAAATGACAAAAATAACCACACAGGTAAGTAAAATAACATAATACACATAATTTGCAATGAAGATATAGACATAAAAGCAATGCTTAAAATAAAGATTAATGAGGATTAGCAGGAGCTAAAAATAACCCACCTCTTCCATACATTAACAATGTCAAGAGGAAGAGGCGGCGGCAAAACAGGAAATTATGTAGGCTCATGATGACATCACAGCAATTAAAGGGGAAACGTACTCAACTCACTTAGGCAATCATATCAGGTGCATGTGAAAAACAATTTTGTGAGAATTATAACAATCAATACATATGTTTTAACACACTTTCTGTACCTGTTACACTCACCCCCCAGAATTCACACAAAATTCTTAGAGTATAACAAATAAAACACTGGTCACTTGGATTACATGGTCCACACTTTAAAAACAGTGAAGACACCACATAGGAAGTTACCCAACCAAAAGGGATACAAATATGGAGAAAGTTGGCCAAACTTCTACACATTTTGTAGGCATACACAAAGTGCCCATTACACTTTGAAAAACTCAGACCAGGTACATAAACAGGATTAATATACACAAAATAGAGAAGATTACATTTTGGTTGAGGTATTACCAGAGACCGTGTAATACAATACACAAACCTATACATGAATAACAGGAGATACAGACTCCACACCAAGTAAGGTTTCGAGTTGAACCATTGACTCAATCAGCCTACGAACAGGTCTAAGTACTCTACCAAACCTGGTAGTGTAACGATCGTCAGAGTTATGGTCAACCAAAGGATCACGTGAACTGTCAGGAACAGGAACAGTAGAAAAGGCACTAGCTACAGTGTCAAGGTCAACAGAAAACTCATTTTGTGCTTCAGAAAGAGTTTGAGAAGAATGGGTTGAGACCCAAGAAGCAGTACGATCATCATCACAAACAGCAATGTGAGAAATGACAGACATGGACTCAGCATGTGACAAATCATCAGTGACAGGTAAGGTTGACTCAACCACATCACATACAGATTGAGAAGGTGTGGAACAAGGACCACCACTAGCACTTTCACCAACAGAAAACTCAGTTGAAGGCAAAGGAAGAAAGTTAACTGGCAACAATAGATTCCGATGTACCACTTTCTCATGACCAGATTTGTCACGGATCTTGTAAATGTGCAGTGAAGGTTTGGAGGCAACAACGGAATACATGGTGGGTTCCCATTTATCGGCAAGCTTCCGTTTACCTCTGCAGCCTTTGTTGGCAATGAGAACATGATCACCAACTGACAGAGGCAATCCTTTGACTCTCTTATTGTACTGATCAGACTGATGTTTTTGTTCTGCAGTAGAGTTCTTTTGGGCCAGCGCCATAGCAGACTTTAGATCACTGACAAGAGATTGAACATAGTCATTGTAATCACAGATTGACTCATCACGAAGCACGCTTTGAAACATAAGGTCAACAGGTAATCTCGGCACCCTCCCGAACATCAGGTAAAAAGGGGCAAACCCAGTTGTTTCATGGGCAGTGCAGTTATACATGAATGTCATTGTTTGTACCAACTGTGGCCACTTTTGCTTAGATCCGGGTGGAAGCGATCTCAACATGTTACCTAACGTTCTGTTAAACCTTTCAGTTCCACCATTCCCCATTGGGTGGTACGGGGAAGTCCGTGACTTGTCAACACCGGCAATATCAAGAAGCTCTGCTATCAGCTCACTCTCAAAATTTGCTCCCTGGTCCGAATGGATACGCTGGGGAAATCCATAGATACAAAAGAAGCCATCCCACAGTTTCTTAGCAACACTTTTAGCACATTGGTTTCGGCAAGGAAAAGCGTGAGCTAACTTGGTGAAATGATCCGTAATTACCAAGACATCCACAGATTTATTGTTCCTATCTTC
This sequence comes from Rutilus rutilus, assembly GCA_021464565.1. Classification (NCBI taxonomy): domain Eukaryota; kingdom Metazoa; phylum Chordata; class Actinopteri; order Cypriniformes; family Leuciscidae; genus Rutilus; species Rutilus rutilus. The sequence goes on from JAJAQA010000005.1 coordinate 2,722,080, forward strand.
AGCAGACCAGAAATCAATACAGATGAGCTCCAATGGGGCAGTGGTCTTGATGCTCTCCAAGGGCGCTCTTGCTGCTGGCTCTGGAGTTTTACTCAGGACACAACGGACACAAGTCTTGACGTAATCACGCACATCACGTTCCATCCCAGGCCAATAGAACCTCTGGCGGGCTAAAGACAGGGTACGTGGCTGACCTTGGTGACCGGCCAGATCATGAACACCAGAGAGTGCTTGCTGTTTCATAGAGGCAGGCAGGACGAATTGAAACTTTTTATGCTTAGAGAGTGGATCTTTGACAGCTCTATACAGGATGCCATGAAGCAAACAGAGTTTTTCCCACTGCCTCAAAATCCTCAAAACTAGCAAATCCTCATTCGCACGCTCACGCCTGGTAGGTCTGCGCTTCCTGCTGACATAGAAAGCCACCCTCGAAATAACTGCGTCTTTGTGCTGCTGACACTGCAGTTCAGACAATGGAAAGGCATGGGGTACATCTTGACAGTCGGGAATCAAAGTTGTCAAATGATCAGCCAGGGATGTTGCCCTGGATACAGCTCCTGAATCCCAATCATCACAGACAGACAAGATAGACGACACATCCTCAGAAGTCATGGAAGAGTTGATCTCAGAGCTTAGATTGAGTTCAGTTTCAAGTGTCTGTGGCTGGCACGTGAGATGGAATGTTTTCTGTACAGAATCATCGTCCACACTGTGAACATACTTCAACAGTTCAGAGTAAGGCTCGGACAGAAGTCGCTGACTCAGTGGGCTGACGAACGGGTCACGACTGAGCGCATCCGCCACGACATTCAACCTTCCAGGAACGTACTTGATCTTAAAGTTGTACGGGGCAAGTTTTGAAACCCAGCGCTGCTCACATGCATCCAGTTTAGGTTTCGTCAAGATGTAGGTAAGGGGATTATTATCCGTCCACACGGTAAACTCATGACCTTTAAGCCAGTGACTGAACTTATCGCACACTGCCCACTTGAGGGCCAAGAATTCTAGTCTGTGTGCAGGGTAATTGGCTTGGCTGCGGCTCAAAGACTTGCTGGCGAAGGCTATGGGACGTGCTTTGTCCTCACCACTGGGAACTTGAGAAAGTACTGCACCTAGGCCGTCCAACGATGCATCAGTGCAGAGAATAAATGGATGCTCAAAGTCAGGGTGTGCCAGGACCACGCTCTCGACAAGGGCTCTCTTTAACTCCTCGAAGGCGACATCACAATCAGGAGTCCAGTCCTGGGGAGACAACTCCCGATAAGTGCCAGATCGATTACGGCTACTTGTGCCTTTCGCCAAACGTTTTTGACCGGCCGTCAAATTGAACAATGGTTTTGCGACACGTGTACAGCCAGGGATGAAGCTCTGGTAATATAAAACCATGCCCAGAAATGATCTTAGTTTCTTTGGCGAAGGTGTGACATTATCTTCCTTCATCAGGTCATTCTTTTGAAAGGCTGAAATGACTGCTACCTTTTCTTCATCCACGGAAACTCCAGATCCGCTGATCACATGGCCCAGAAATTTGATGGAGCGCCTCAGAAAGTGACACTTTTTCGGAGCCAACTTCAAATTACTAGCTCTCAACCGTGAAAACACTACTTCCAAGCGTTTCAAAGCCTCCTCTTCAGAGCGGGCGAAAACCAGCAAATCATCTAGATAGCAAAGGAGGCTAGAAAAATTTAGATCTCCAAACACACTGAGCATCATGCGCATAAAGGATGCTGGGCTGTTACACAGGCCTTGGGGAAGACGGTTGTATTCGTACAAGCCCATTGGTGTTGTGAATGCTGTGTAATGACGATCAGAAACATGGAGCGGGACGTTGTAAAATCCTGACGTCAAATCAACAGAGCTGAAGAAAAGATTGCCTCCTAGAGCAGCCAGGCAGTCTGCCTGATGAGGCAAAGGATGAGCATCCTTAATGGTCTTCGCATTAAGCCAGCGAAAGTCCGTACAGACTCTGAGAGATCCATCCTTCTTCCATACCATTACCAAAGGAGATGCATACTCGCTGACGGATTTGCTAATGATGCCTTTCTCTTCCATTTCAGAAAGTACCTCTCTCAACTTCTGGTAGTGGGCAGGAGGGGTTCGGCGATATGGCAGGCGAAACGGACGCTCATCGCTCAGATGAATTCGGTGGACAAAGTCTTTCACCTCTCCACAATCGAGTCTGTCTCTGGAGAAAACATCTTGATAGGACACGATAAGACTCGTCAACTGCTCCTTCCATGACTTTGAGACCTCACACTTTTCGATATCAATGTCCTCCAAACCATACTCATGCAGTGACCGCACAGGGTCAACAGGTGGAATAGACTTGGGGAAAGCTGCATCAGAAACTTGAGGTTTGCACACATCTTGTGAGACTGTAACATCCTCCACTGCTAAACAAGGAGACACATCAGCCAGCTTAGCGTTACGTCGAAGAGTGATTGGAGACTGGGTGGGATTTAAGATCTTCATCGGCACCCATCGATCACCCCACATAGGAGTCACCACACGTCCAACAAGAACATGACGTGGCGCTGAACGTGACGTAGTGGGCTCGACGATGACGGAGCTTCCTGGGGAGACATTCGTGTTAGCTGGTAGTTTTCCCCAGACAAGGTGCTCACACCTGGGAAGCAAGGTAACGGCCTGACGAAGCCTAACTGTGCCGAGCTTAGCGGGCTGTTGGGGACCAGACCAACGAGAAACACCGCTCAAGAGCTCAATAAATTCTTCACACTCAGGGTTGCTGTTTTGGCAGGAAATTAGTTCCCAGTATTTCTTTTCGGCTTTCATCTTCTGAAGCACACTTTTGATTACATTACTGCCGATAATGAACTCATCCTTCTGTCCAGGCACTACTAAGGTTGGCACGACAAACTTGAACCCGTAGACTTCGATTTCCAGGTCATATGTGCACTTAGGCTGAGTAGTCAGACCACCGCAGCCCACCAGGACCACATTACCAGGAATCACTGAGGGTTGAGGGAGAACTCCATCGGCACGCAACTTGGATTCACTTTCCGTACTCAGTGTGCAAGCCATACTGCCAGAATCTAGCATACCGTTCAGCACGGACTGGCCACCGACAGTCACAGGAGCATAAAAGAGTTCACTAGCTCCATCAATTTTCTGAGATCCCACATATAGCACTGTTTTGTCGGGTGGCAACAATTTGCAACTATTTACAAAAATCTCATGTGGGTCTGACTCATCTTTTAGGGGAAATACGCCACTGCCCATGTTATCCCCCTCCGCACATGGGCTATTTAGTTTAACTGAATGGCTGAAGGCGGCAGCTCAAGGCCTGTCGTCCTAGGACAATTGCTCTTAAAGTGTCCAGGTTTGAAGCAGTTACGACAAAGCCTCTGGCGCATACAATGAGTATGTGTAGTGTGCTCTTTAGATTGACATACTCTACATGCTGAGCTCAGACTGGGCTTGGGGTCTGAAGTTCTGACAGGACAGTTTGGGGTGGACGAGGACAGTGAGGCAGTGCAGAGAGATAAGACTTTGTCCATCATGCCAACCAACTGCTGCATACTAGCATCAGGAGTAAAAGGTGCAGCGTTGGGGTTCAACTGACCAGTTAAACTTGGTATCTGACTTGAGAGTTCAGGCTGTTTGGGAGAACTTGACACAGAATCGTCATAGACAGTTACAGTGTTCTGATGGCAAGCAGACACAGGCAATGAGCGTGAAGTTCTAGCAAAAGCTCTCTTCAGAGTCCTGCGATGACTATCCAGTCGCTCTTGAACTTCAGCAGCACTCCACTGTTCAGCAGGCTTGAACTGAAAAGACAAAGCAAGGCCAGGATCTGGACAGTGTGAGATAAACATCATAACAGCTTCAGTAGCAGGGTCCTCAACACACTTGTTCCGTCTACGCAAACACTCATCAGCCACATCAATCGCCTTATTGAGCCGTATCCAGTAGTCCATTGGGCTCTCGTCCGCCCTAGGCAGGGTGTTATAAAAGTCAGACATAGGCATATTTGAATACATCAACTCACTGAAATTGCGCTTCAGTATATCGAACACGGTGGTGGGGAGCACTGCAGCAGTCGGCCCAGGGAAGCTGCGCAAGGACACTTTGACTACATCTCTCGCTTTTCCAGCTAACCTGCTCAAAATGAGATCAGAGGCAGTTTCATCAGTGCATTTCTTTCTGTTCAAATAACTGTACATCAAATCTTCCCATTCATGTACAGTAAATGAATCACTTTGATCACCTCTAAAGAACGGTGGAGGCGCAACATCATGTTGGACAATGACTTTCAAATTAGAAGCATCAAAACATTCGCCTGAATGCTGTACATTTGACTTAGATTGCACTGGGCTGGGCTGTTGCGTTAAGTTGAGACTGGCTGAAATGCTTTCACCAATTTTCTGTGCCAAATCAGAAATAATACTCCCCAAAGACTCAGGGGTAACTGCACGATCAGTGTTAGGGCGTGCAAAAGGGGTAGAACAAGCAGCGGGGCTCACAGAGGTACCAATTGCTGAATCAGATGTAAGTACATGGTCAATTTCTGCATTAAAGAATGTCCACCCTCTTCCAAAACATCGAGGTGAAACTCCAGACATATTGTCAGGACGATTAAGAACAGCCCCACTACCCCTGCCTACTGGGAACATGGCACTAGGCCGTTGCACAGGGCTATAATTATCCTGACTAACAGTGTCCTCAAACATGACTTAGTTTGAATAGAAAACTTAAAGAGAATTGTAAAAAAAAACAGTTTCAGAAAATGGAAATAAAAACACTGAAATCACTTAATATGCAGATAAGTGTAGTTTTCAGAAATACTCATTTAGACTCTCAAAACAGTTCAGTGTGACGTTTCACGGAGGAAAACAAAGTATGTGACGATCACAAACACTCAGTCATCGAGTGTGCAGCAGCGCAAAAAAAAGTTCAATACAGCTTTGCACGGAGAAGAGGAGAAAGAGAAAAAAAATCCAGTTTTGATCACAAAAACACTCATTGAGGAGCGTGCAGCAGCAAAAAAAAAAACGTTTTTTTTTTCTTTTTTTTCTAACACAAAGCTCATACGGCGATCGTCATTAATAAAAATCAAACCAGTTTTTCATCACACCTCGTAAAAGGCAACCGTTCAACCTTTACCGTCTGTGATATGAGCAACAGAAGATAGAACACTGATGACGAGATCGGACGAGATGAAATGAGCTGCGGCCTCCGCGATCAGCGAAACACTCTCACATCCAGCGATCTTTCACGGCACACCGTCGTCTGTTGAAGCAGCAGCTCCGGCGATCGGTAATCAGCCGATCATGCGAAATCCGAAGGGTTATGGCACCACGTGTAACCGGTGGCTCGCGACACCAGTTATAAAATCACTTTTCTGCGTTGTGAAGACAGACACGGGACAACAGGCGGCGGTTTCACTGGGTTTTACTCTCTGAGATCTGATGTAAAACAAATAAAAGCAGCCTCTGAGTACAATCACCCTTATTTTGCTCTCTTCCATACATTAACAATGTCAAGAGCGAATACAGAGAAAACATACCTGATGTAAAACAAATAAAAGCAGCCTCTGAGTACAATCACCCTTATTTTGCTCTACAAAACAAATGTGACGTAGATTTAATTACCATGTGCTTTTCATCTCCACATATAGGCCAAAGACACAAATATAACTTAAATTGGGCAAAATGACAAAAATAACCACACAGGTAAGTAAAATAACATAATACACATAATTTGCAATGAAGATATAGACATAAAAGCAATGCTTAAAATAAAGATTAATGAGGATTAGCAGGAGCTAAAAATAACCCACCTCTTCCATACATTAACAATGTCAAGAGGAAGAGGCGGCGGCAAAACAGGAAATTATGTAGGCTCATGATGACATCACAGCAATTAAAGGGGAAACGTACTCAACTCACTTAGGCAATCATATCAGGTGCATGTGAAAAACAATTTTGTGAGAATTATAACAATCAATACATATGTTTTAACACACTTTCTGTACCTGTTACATAGACAACAAGCAGTATGTCATGCAAGTGAACATAAACATTTTAATAAAATAAATTTATTCATTTCTTATTTGCATAAAATAACATGAACATAACTCAACTTAACAGCCCTTTATAGTGTTGAACCCTTTAATGTGGCAGGCGACTTTGAAGAGGGTAATGCAATGACTTGATTTTACTGCAGAATTTGACTTGTTTGTAGATAATTTACAGCTGACTAACCTTTGCATATAAGGCACTGAAGAGTTGACCTCCCTGTTGCCCCCTGGTCAGCAGTCAGAGCCACTGTGCTGACCCGGTTTGCCCGAGCGCATTGCCCCAGGTCCCGCAGCGCCTCCTTAATAGCGGCAGCACCAGCTCCTCATCCCACAGTTTGCTCATCAATGCCACTGTGGGGAACAAAGAAGTTACTTTACACAATTCAAGCAAGTCACGTTGATTATTTGCTGTTGTGTTTCAAATCTATATTTGTAGTTTTCATGACATAACCCGGGGGTCGGCAACCCGCGGCTCTAGAGCGTGACGTGACCGCGGCATTACATGACGTGATCAACTGCTAAACTCAAATGTGCTCTCGCGCGTTGGCTGGCGCAGAGCCATAGAGAGAAAGAGTTGCGACACTCTTTGATGTCGCCGCTATGGCTGTCACATGGTTCATGTAAGCCCCAATAGTTCCAGAACATACGCTGGCTGTCATGTTCTTCTATGGGACAGACAGCAGCGACTGCATTATTGAACGGTAAATATAAAATAAAACACACACCCAAGTACTTTTTCAGCTGTTATTGCATTATTGCATTTTGTTAATGTCAGTTTTGCATTTGGAGATAAGTTTTAGGCTATATTTTTGGAGGGAAAAGCTTAGTGTTCATGTTCGCATGGGTAGTAGCACTGGCTTTAGCGGCTCTAACTTAACTTTTCTATATCATTCATCTGATGATGGACGTCTCATGATATTTATTTTAGCACAACTGGGCTGTATTAGGCTATTGATTCCCGTGATTTTGCTTATAAATTTTGATTCAGCCATTAGCCTACCTTTGTGATCACGCAAAGAGGTCTGCCGTGGCGGTCCGTTCAGAGTTCGCTTAAATATTTTTTATTAAACAATGACAGACAACAAAAATGTGTGCTTGTGTGAGTGTGTGTGAACAAGGAAAAACAAAAACCAGGGGCAGGTGATCCATGAAACAGACAGGACTGGTGATCCCATAAGGTCCAGCATTGTTCTCACAAGCCGCTTCACTCAAGACAATAAAACATAATGAAAAGTTAGTAACTTATATCCCAAAAAATTTTATCAAATAAAAGTTGCTATAAAGGTGGTAGCGATTCATTACCGAACTCTTACTGTCACAGCTGACGAAGTCGCACTAGCTAGCAGGCAGTGCTTGAAAATGGGTTGAAACAACCAACATAAAATATAAATAATTACGCTGTGCATATACAAATGAAGACCAGTATAAGCATCACAAAGGGCCTCTGATACAATGTAGACAGTTGACAATTCAAAAGAGGTCGATATTTCAGCAACTTGCCTCTGGAACAACTCGACGCGCAGCAATGTAAGTGAATGGGGTCCAACGCCCAAATGACAGTGTTTGGAACTAATCCGATCTTCAAATCCCGGAAGTAGGCGGTTAAAAGCACCGCCATTTTTTACAACGGAGGTCTATGGGAGTGTCGCAACTCTTTCTCTCTATGGCTCTGGGCTGGCGCTGAGCCAGAGACAGGCGCGCTCAGAGCTGTCATCACAACTGTTCAGTGTTTTCAACCACATAATGTTTATTTTAGGTTTCAGAAATATAAGTACTAAAAAAAAACAATACATTTAGAGTTTGTAAAATACACACTGGTGTCAAAGGAAGAGGCAATAATAATCCTAATAATTAGACATGTTCTATTCATATCAGATACACATTGTGTAAGTAACTTTAAAGTTTACTCTATTCTTCTCCCAGTTCACCAGCCACTTGCTATTATGCATTTCAGGAGAAGTGGATGAATTCACGTGTTGTAAATCCAACAGGTCCGATTCTCTGACCTGTGTCTGCGGCAAAAACTAAGATGGCGCGTCATTGCTTGTCACGTGACACACCGCAGCAGCAACAGAGCTGAATGAATGATGATCTGCTTTTATGTCATTTTTCCTTTTTTATTCAAAATATTCACAAATTTGTTAGCTATGGCATGAAATACAGTATATGATATTCCGATTGTCAAATATATGCAAGTTGAGCATACAGCTCAACTAACGCGATCGTTATAAAGGTGTTTAAACAACAAAACACTTCCACTTGCATATATTTGACAATCGGAATATCATATACTGTATTTCATGCCATAGCTAACAAATTTGTGAATATTTTGAATAAAAAAGGAAAAATGACATAAAAGCAGATCATCATTCATTCAGCTCTGTTGCTGCTGCGGTGTGTCACGTGACAAGCAATGATGCGTCACCATGGAAACCATAAAGTGACACATTCTAAATAACGGTGGCCTTGAAAAACTCACGCTGGGGGGTCAGCCAGAATATTTTAAACTTACGTGTGAAAGGGTTAATATAATTAAAAAGCTAATATAGACACTTAAAGCATGTGTTGCCTTCATTATAAGGCTTATATAAGGCTTTTAATTTTTTGCGGCTCCAGACAGATTTTTTTTTTTTTTTTTTTTTTTTTTTGGTCCAATATGGCTCTTTCGACATTTTGGGTTGCCGACCCCTGACCTAACCCAGCTTTACATAAGGACTCCACCATAGATATTTAAACAACCCAACACATTTTGGTTTCACACTCATCCCTTTTCCGCAGAAATGGTTATAAAACGAGCTCCTTAACCATTGTAAACGTTAAAGGATTTGTTCACCTCAAAAAGAAAATTTCCCAATACTTTACCAATCCCCCCTTAGGTGATTCTTATGCTAATTTGAGGGGGACTTTAGATTTTTTTTTTTATTATTAAATTGATCTTGCCTAAATGTATGCTCACTCATTGCATTTTTACAATGGGGTAATTTTGTTTTTTAGGATTTATACAACACAAGGAAGCTTGATTTCAATCTTTGAATTAAATTGAAAAAGTAGCACAAATAAATACAATAGAATAAAGATACCAATAAAGAGAAATAAAGAGAAAAGTTTTTGTTTAGGTCTAACACTATAGTATTCAGAAATACTACAGAGACTGAATAAAGTAATCAAATGTAAAATAACACTGGGTAATATTTTAGTCCTGACTAAATTAAATACATAGGCTATTAATCCTGGGGCCTGTACCATGAAGCCGGTTTAGGTGGCTAGCCAGCTATGTTTCAGTTTAGTTTCCGCCAACCCTGGGTTTTAGGTACTATGAAAGTAGCTTGGCTTTAATCGGTGTTCGTTGCCATGGTATCTTACGCTGCACGGCTAACCTGCTCCGGGGCAGGTTATGTTCTGGATTCGAGATCTCAGACTGAAGTTTGACCAATCAGCTGAGAGCAAAGAAACATATAGGTGACGTAACTTATTCCAAGTGTCGCAATGACTTCACCTTTTCTTCCAAATCAAGTAAAAATCAAATAAAGAGTTTTTAGCATGGCAAAATCCCCTTTTTGTTATTTGTTATTTGTATGAAAGATACAGATTTTCCGCGGAAGCAATGTCTTCTTTGCGAACTTCTTTCGCCGCACATAAAGAATTTAACACGTCGAATTCATGCACTTACTGTACCGCAAATATTGCGTTGCATTTTTTTGCAAGTGGTACATACTTGCACGGTGGGTGACGTACAGAAGCTATAGGGGAAAACACGGTTTGTCAAACCTTTCGCAAGGTCGCTCTGCAGGAGTACATGAATAGTTTCTTTAATAGTGTTCCCCGGACATTTATCGACCATGTCCATAAAAGAGGGCTTTTATAAAATTGCTGGTTTAAGATATAATATTGATAGGGTGACATCACATGAACACTTAAAAAAAAAAGAAGCTAATTTCACAAATGTACTATACATGTTAAGAATTATTTTAAATGTTTATTATTATTATTCTGTTAATCTTATGATAGGATTCCCTAGAGTCATTGCAACATGTATGCAGTCTATTGCTCCAGTCTCCACTGCTCTATAGGGGAACATGAGGCAGATTGTGTTAATAGGAAGTCCTATCACAGCCTTAATGTTCAGGTAGAGATGATGTGATTATGTGAGATGATTATTTTCTGTGAGATGAATCTTTAAATGAATAGTAACATTAACAGATATAACAATGATCTACTGAACATTTCATCTGCAGACGACTTGTGGTCATAAACGTATGATCACAAGTTTGGATGCCAAATGGCCTGGCTCCAGTGCTTGTCTCACGAATTTTCCATGAGTCTGTGTTGTGTCAGCGCTTTGAGGAAAGCAAGTTAAATTTGGTACAGTACAAAACACTGTTAATTTGAACTGAGATAGAAAAACTTTCACAATAACCCCATCATGACCATCAGACAGAGCCACAGCACCGCTTCAGTGTGGCCCTCAGTAAAACCAGAGTGAAGATCGAGATGACCTTTGGCCTCCTAAAGGCACATTTCAACTGTGTTTGGCACTTAAGAGTCACCAGAGCGGGCATCACAGATAGCATGTGCCATTCTGCACAATATAGCCACCAGTAGAAAGGAGCGAGAAACACCACAAAACCAGCTTCTCCCCGATGAAACTGACCCGATCACACTTGACCACCCAGCTGGTGCAAATGTAGATGCAATCACCATACAATATTACACTTAATAAAAGCACATTGAAACTGCAGATAGGCCTCAAACTGTTTTATTGGTTTTGTGGGATGAGAGGGAGAAAGAGAGCAAGACAAAGTTGCATTAATAAATATTCATACTAAAGTGTTACTTGGTTAAATAAGTTCACATACTGAGATCAGTTTAATCCAGCTGTTTGATCTCCATTTTTTTTTTTGCCTCCTCAGCTCACAGTCCAGTCTCCTTTAGTGAACAGTCTAGTTCAAGACTCCTTTAGTGTGCAGTCTAGTTCAAGACTCCTTTAGTGTGCAGTCTAGTTCAAGACTCCTTTAGTGTGCAGTCTAGTTCAAGACTCCTTTAGTGTGCAGTCTAGTTCGAGACTCCTTTAGTGTGCAGTCTAGTTCGAGTCTCCTTTAGTGAGCAGTCTAGCTCAAGACTCCTTTAGTGTGCAGTCTAGTTCAAGACTCCTTTAGTGTGCAGTCTAGTTCAAGACTCCTTTAGTGTGCAGTCTAGTTCGAGACTCCTTTAGTGTGCAGTCTAGTTCGAGTCTCCTTTAGTGAGCAGTCTAGCTCAAGACTCCTTTAGTGTGCAGTCTAGTTCAAGACTCCTTTAGTGTGCAGTCTAGTTCAAGACTCCTTTAGTGAACAGTCTAGTTCGAGACTCCTTTAGTGTGCAGTCTAGTTCGAGTCTCCTTTAGTGAGCAGTCTAGCTCAAGACTCCTTTAGTGTGCAGTCTAGTTCAAGACTCCTTTAGTGTGCAGTCTAGTTCAAGACTCCTTTAGTGAACAGTCTAGTTCAAGACTCCTTTAGTGTGCAGTCTAGTTCAAGACTCCTTTAGTGTGCAGTCTAGTTCAAGACTCCTTTAGTGTGCAGTCTAGTTCAAGACTCCTTTAGTGTGCAGTCTAGTTCGAGACTCCTTTAGTGTGCAGTCTAGTTCGAGTCTCCTTTAGTGAGCAGTCTAGCTCAAGACTCCTTTAGTGTGCAGTCTAGTTCAAGACTCCTTTAGTGTGCAGTCTAGTTCAAGACTCCTTTAGTGTGCAGTCTAGTTCGAGACTCCTTTAGTGTGCAGTCTAGTTCGAGTCTCCTTTAGTGAGCAGTCTAGATCAAGACTCCTTTAGTGTGCAGTCTAGTTCAAGACTCCTTTAGTGTGCAGTCTAGTTCAAGACTCCTTTAGTGAACAGTCTAGTTCGAGACTCCTTTAGTGTGCAGTCTAGTTCGAGTCTCCTTTAGTGAGCAGTCTAGCTCAAGACTCCTTTAGTGTGCAGTCTAGTTCAAGACTCCTTTAGTGTGCAGTCTAGTTCAAGACTCCTTTAGTGAACAGTCTAGTTCGAGACTCCTTTAGTGTGCAGTCTAGTTCGAGTCTCCTTTAGTGAGCAGTCTAGCTCAAGACTCCTTTAGTGTGCAGTCTAGTTCAAGACTCCTTTAGTGTGCAGTCTAGTTCAAGACTCCTTTAGTGAACAGTCTAGTTCGAGACTCCTTTAGTGTGCAGTCTAGTTCAAGACTCCTTTAGTGTGCAGTCTAGTTCAAGACTCCTTTAGTGTGCAGTCTAGTTCAAGACTCCTTTAGTGTGCAGTCTAGTTCAAGTCTCCTTTAGTGAACAGTCTAGTTCGAGTCTCCTTTAGTGAGCAGTCTAGCTCAAGACTCCTTTAGTGTGCAGTCTAGTTCAAGACTCCTTTAGTGTGCAGTCTAGTTCAAGACTCCTTTAGTGAACAGTCTAGTTCGAGACTCCTTTAGTGTGCAGTCTAGTTCAAGACTCCTTTAGTGTGCAGTCTAGTTCAAGACTCCTTTAGTGTGCAGTCTAGTTCAAGACTCCTTTAGTGAACAGTCTAGTTCGAGACTCCTTTAGTGTGCAGTCTAGTTCGAGTCTCCTTTAGTGAGCAGTCTAGCTCAAGACTCCTTTAGTGTGCAGTCTAGTTCAAGACTCCTTTAGTGTGCAGTCTAGTTCAAGACTCCTTTAGTGAACAGTCTAGTTCGAGACTCCTTTAGTGTGCAGTCTAGTTCAAGACTCCTTTAGTGTGCAGTCTAGTTCAAGACTCCTTTAGTGTGCAGTCTAGTTCAAGACTCCTTTAGTGTGCAGTCTAGTTCAAGTCTCCTTTAGTGAACAGTCTAGTTCGAGTCTCCTTTAGTGAGCAGTCTAGCTCAAGACTCCTTTAGTGTGCAGTCTAGTTCAAGACTCCTTTAGTGTGCAGTCTAGTTCAAGACTCCTTTAGTGAACAGTCTAGTTCGAGACTCCTTTAGTGTGCAGTCTAGTTCAAGACTCCTTTAGTGTGCAGTCTAGTTCAAGACTCCTTTAGTGTGCAGTCTAGTTCAAGACTCCTTTAGTGTGCAGTCTAGTTCAAGTCTCCTTTAGTGAACAGTCTAGCTCAAGACTCCTTTAGTGTGCAGTCTAGTTCAAGACTCCTTTAGTGTGCAGTCGAGTTCAAGACTCCTTTAGTGTGCAGTCTAGTTCGAGTCTCCTTTAGTGAGCAGTCTAGCTCAAGACTCCTTTAGTGTGCAGTCTAGTTCAAGACTCCTTTAGTGTGCAGTCTAGTTCAAGACTCCTTTAGTGTGCAGTCTAGTTCGAGACTCCTTTAGTGTGCAGTCTAGTTCGAGTCTCCTTTAGTGAGCAGTCTAGCTCAAGACTCCTTTAGTGTGCAGTCTAGTTCAAGACTCCTTTAGTGTGCAGTCTAGTTCAAGACTCCTTTAGTGAACAGTCTAGTTCGAGACTCCTTTAGTGTGCAGTCTAGTTCAAGACTCCTTTAGTGTGCAGTCTAGTTCAAGACTCCTTTAGTGTGCAGTCTAGTTCAAGACTCCTTTAGTGTGCAGTCTAGTTCAAGTCTCCTTTAGTGAACAGTCTAGTTCAAGTCTCATTTAGTGTGCAGTCTAGTTCAAGACTCCTTTAGTGTGCAGTCTAGTTCAAGACTCCTTTAGTGTGCAGTCTAGTTCAAGACTCCTTTAGTGTGCAGTCTAGTTCAAGACTCCTTTAGTGTGCAGTCTAGTTCAAGTCTCCTTTAGTGAACAGTCTAGTTCAAGACTCCTTTAGTGTGCAGTCGAGTTCGAGACTCCTTTAGTGAACAGTCTAGTTCAAGACTCCTTTAGTGTGCAGTCTAGTTCAAGTCTCATTTAGTGTGCAGTCTAGTTCAAGTCTCATTTAGTGAACAGTCTAGTTCAAGTCTCCTTTAGTGTGCAGTCTAGTTCGAGACTCCTTTAGTGAACAGTCTAGTTCAAGTCTTCTTTAGTGTGCAGTCTAGTTCAAGTCTTCTTTAGTGTGCAGTCTAGTTCAAGACTCCTTTAGTGTGCAGTCTAGTTCAAGACTCCTTTTGTGAACAGTCTAATTCAAGTCTCCTTTAGTGTGCAGTCTAGTTCAAGACACCTTTAGTGAACAGTCTAGTTCAAGTCTCCTTTAGTGTGCAGTCTAGTTCAAGTCTCATTTAGTGTGCAGTCTAGTTCAAGTCTCATTTAGTGAACAGTCTAGTTCAAGTCTCCTTTAGTGAGCAGTCTAGTTCAAGTCTTCTTTAGTGTGCAGTCTAGTTCAAGTCTTCTTTAGTGTGCAGTCTAGTTCAAGTCTTCTTTAGTGTGCAGTCTAGTTCAAGACTCCTTTAGTGTGCAGTCTAGTTCAAGACTCCTTTAGTGAACAGTCTAGTTCAAGTCTCCTTTAGTGTGCAGTCTAGTTCAAGTCTCATTTAGTGTGCAGTCTAGTTCAAGTCTCATTTAGTGAACAGTCTAATTCAAGTCTCCTTTAGTGTGCAGTCTAGTTCGAGACTCCTTTAGTGAACAGTCTAGTTCAAGTCTTCTTTAGTGTGCAGTCTAGTTCAAGTCTCATTTAGTGTGCAGTCTAGTTCAAGTCTCATTTAGTGAACAGTCTAGTTCAAGTCTCCTTTAGTGTGCAGTCTAGTTCGAGACTCCTTTAGTGAACAGTCTAGTTCAAGTCTTCTTTAGTGTGCAGTCTAGTTCAAGTCTTCTTTAGTGTGCAGTCTAGTTCAAGTCTCATTTAGTGTGCAGTCTAGTTCAAGACTCCTTTTGTGAACAGTCTAATTCAAGTCTCCTTTAGTGTGCAGTCTAGTTCGAGACTCCTTTAGTGAACAGTCTAGTTCAAGTCTTCTTTAGTGTGCAGTCTAGTTCAAGTCTTCTTTAGTGTGCAGTCTAGTTCAAGTCTTCTTTAGTGTGCAGTCTAGTTCAAGACTCCTTTAGTGTGCAGTCTAGTTCAAGTCTCATTTAGTGTGCAGTCTAGTTCAAGACTCCTTTAGTGTGCAGTCTAGTTCGAGACTCCTTTAGTAAACAGTCTAGTTCAAGACTCCTTTAGTGTGCAGTCTAGTTCAAGTCTCATTTAGTGTGCAGTCTAGTTCAAGTCTCATTTAGTGAACAGTCTAGTTCAAGTCTCCTTTAGTGTGCAGTCTAGTTCGAGACTCCTTTAGTGAACAGTCTAGTTCAAGTCTTCTTTAGTGTGCAGTCTAGTTCAAGTCTTCTTTAGTGTGCAGTCTAGTTCAAGTCTCATTTAGTGTGCAGTCTAGTTCGAGACTCCTTTAGTGAACAGTCTAGTTCAAGTCTTCTTTAGTGTGCAGTCTAGTTCAAGTCTCATTTAGTGTGCAGTCTAGTTCAAGTCTTCTTTAGTGTGCAGTCTAGTTCAAGACTCCTTTAGTGTGCAGTCTAGTTCAAGTCTCATTTAGTGTGCAGTCTAGTTCAAGTCTCATTTAGTGAACAGTCTAGTTCAAGACTCCTTTAGTGTGCAGTCTAGTTCAAGACTCCTTTAGTGTGCAGTCTAGTTCGAGACTCCTTTAGTGTGCAGTCTAGTTCGAGACTCCTTTAGTGAGCAGTCTAGTTCAAGACTCCTTTAGTGAGCAGTCTAGTTCAAGTCTCATTTAGTGAACAGTCTAGTTCAAGTCTCCTTTAGTGAGCAGTCTAGTTCGAGACTCCTTTAGTGTGCAGTCTAGTTCAAGTCTCATTTAGTGAACAGTCTAGTTCAAGACTCCTTTAGTGTGCAGTCTAGTTCAAGACTCCTTTAGTGTGCAGTCTAGTTCAAGTCTCCTTTAGTGTGCAGTCTAGTTCAAGACTCCTTTAGTGAACAGTCTAGTTCAAGTCTCATTTAGTGAACAGTCTAGTTCAAGTCTCCTTTAGTGTGCAGTCTAGTTCAAGTCTCATTTAGTGAACAGTCTTAGTTCAAGTCTCCTTTAGTGTGCAGTCTAGTTCAAGACTCCTTTAGTGTGCAGTCTAGTTCAAGTCTCCTTTAGTGTGCAGTCTAGTTCAAGTCTCATTTAGTGAACAGTCTAGTTCAAGACTTCTTTAGTGTGCAGTCTAGTTCAAGTCTCATTTAGTGAACAGTCTAGTTCAAGACTCCTTTAGTGTGCAGTCTAGTTCAAGACTCCTTTAGTGTGCAGTCTAGTTCAAGACTCCTTTAGTGTGCAGTCTAGTTCAAGTCTCATTTAGTGAACAGTCTAGTTCAAGTCTCCTTTAGTGTGCAGTCTAGTTCGAGACTCCTTTAGTGTGCAGTCTAGTTCAAGTCTCATTTAGTGAACAGTCTAGTTCAAGACTCCTTTAGTGTGCAGTCTAGTTCGAGACTCCTTTAGTGTGCAGTCTAGTTCGAGACTCCTTTAGTGTGCAGTCTAGTTCAAGACTCCTTTAGTGTGCAGTCTAGTTCAAGACTCCTTTAGTGTGCAGTCTAGTTCAAGTCTCCTTTAGTGAACAGTCTAGTTCAAGTCTCATTTAGTGTGCAGTCTAGTTCAAGACTCCTTTAGTGTGCAGTCTAGTTCAAGACTCCTTTAGTGTGCAGTCTAGTTCAAGACTCCTTTAGTGTGCAGTCTAGTTCAAGACTCCTTTAGTGTGCAGTCTAGTTCAAGTCTCCTTTAGTGAACAGTCTAGTTCAAGACTCCTTTAGTGTGCAGTCGAGTTCGAGACTCCTTTAGTGAACAGTCTAGTTCAAGACTCCTTTAGTGTGCAGTCTAGTTCAAGTCTCATTTAGTGTGCAGTCTAGTTCAAGTCTCATTTAGTGAACAGTCTAGTTCAAGTCTCCTTTAGTGTGCAGTCTAGTTCGAGACTCCTTTAGTGAACAGTCTAGTTCAAGTCTTCTTTAGTGTGCAGTCTAGTTCAAGTCTTCTTTAGTGTGCAGTCTAGTTCAAGACTCCTTTAGTGTGCAGTCTAGTTCAAGACTCCTTTTGTGAACAGTCTAATTCAAGTCTCCTTTAGTGAGCAGTCTAGTTCAAGTCTTCTTTAGTGTGCAGTCTAGTTCAAGTCTTCTTTAGTGTGCAGTCTAGTTCAAGTCTTCTTTAGTGTGCAGTCTAGTTCAAGACTCCTTTAGTGTGCAGTCTAGTTCAAGACTCCTTTAGTGAACAGTCTAGTTCAAGTCTCCTTTAGTGTGCAGTCTAGTTCAAGTCTCATTTAGTGTGCAGTCTAGTTCAAGTCTCATTTAGTGAACAGTCTAATTCAAGTCTCCTTTAGTGTGCAGTCTAGTTCGAGACTCCTTTAGTGAACAGTCTAGTTCAAGTCTTCTTTAGTGTGCAGTCTAGTTCAAGTCTCATTTAGTGTGCAGTCTAGTTCAAGTCTCATTTAGTGAACAGTCTAGTTCAAGTCTCCTTTAGTGTGCAGTCTAGTTCGAGACTCCTTTAGTGAACAGTCTAGTTCAAGTCTTCTTTAGTGTGCAGTCTAGTTCAAGTCTTCTTTAGTGTGCAGTCTAGTTCAAGTCTCATTTAGTGTGCAGTCTAGTTCAAGACTCCTTTTGTGAACAGTCTAATTCAAGTCTCCTTTAGTGTGCAGTCTAGTTCGAGACTCCTTTAGTGAACAGTCTAGTTCAAGTCTCCTTTAGTGTGCAGTCTAGTTCAAGTCTTCTTTAGTGTGCAGTCTAGTTCAAGTCTTCTTTAGTGTGCAGTCTAGTTCAAGACTCCTTTAGTGTGCAGTCTAGTTCAAGTCTCATTTAGTGTGCAGTCTAGTTCAAGACTCCTTTAGTGTGCAGTCTAGTTCGAGACTCCTTTAGTAAACAGTCTAGTTCAAGACTCCTTTAGTGTGCAGTCTAGTTCAAGTCTCATTTAGTGTGCAGTCTAGTTCAAGTCTCATTTAGTGAACAGTCTAGTTCAAGTCTCCTTTAGTGTGCAGTCTAGTTCGAGACTCCTTTAGTGAACAGTCTAGTTCAAGTCTTCTTTAGTGTGCAGTCTAGTTCAAGTCTTCTTTAGTGTGCAGTCTAGTTCAAGTCTCATTTAGTGTGCAGTCTAGTTCGAGACTCCTTTAGTGAACAGTCTAGTTCAAGTCTTCTTTAGTGTGCAGTCTAGTTCAAGTCTCATTTAGTGTGCAGTCTAGTTCAAGTCTTCTTTAGTGTGCAGTCTAGTTCAAGACTCCTTTAGTGTGCAGTCTAGTTCAAGTCTCATTTAGTGTGCAGTCTAGTTCAAGTCTCATTTAGTGAACAGTCTAGTTCAAGACTCCTTTAGTGTGCAGTCTAGTTCAAGACTCCTTTAGTGTGCAGTCTAGTTCGAGACTCCTTTAGTGTGCAGTCTAGTTCGAGACTCCTTTAGTGAGCAGTCTAGTTCAAGACTCCTTTAGTGAGCAGTCTAGTTCAAGTCTCATTTAGTGAACAGTCTAGTTCAAGTCTCCTTTAGTGAGCAGTCTAGTTCGAGACTCCTTTAGTGTGCAGTCTAGTTCAAGTCTCATTTAGTGAACAGTCTAGTTCAAGACTCCTTTAGTGTGCAGTCTAGTTCAAGACTCCTTTAGTGTGCAGTCTAGTTCAAGTCTCCTTTAGTGTGCAGTCTAGTTCAAGACTCCTTTAGTGAACAGTCTAGTTCAAGTCTCATTTAGTGAACAGTCTAGTTCAAGTCTCCTTTAGTGTGCAGTCTAGTTCAAGTCTCATTTAGTGAACAGTCTTAGTTCAAGTCTCCTTTAGTGTGCAGTCTAGTTCAAGACTCCTTTAGTGTGCAGTCTAGTTCAAGTCTCCTTTAGTGTGCAGTCTAGTTCAAGTCTCCTTTAGTGTGCAGTCTAGTTCAAGTCTCATTTAGTGAACAGTCTAGTTCAAGACTTCTTTAGTGTGCAGTCTAGTTCAAGTCTCATTTAGTGAACAGTCTAGTTCAAGACTCCTTTAGTGTGCAGTCTAGTTCAAGACTCCTTTAGTGTGCAGTCTAGTTCAAGACTCC
Source organism: Rutilus rutilus (assembly GCA_021464565.1). Classification (NCBI taxonomy): domain Eukaryota; kingdom Metazoa; phylum Chordata; class Actinopteri; order Cypriniformes; family Leuciscidae; genus Rutilus; species Rutilus rutilus. Next base: position 2,740,889 of record JAJAQA010000005.1, read on the forward strand.
TTTAGTGTGCAGTCTAGTTCAAGTCTCATTTAGTGAACAGTCTAGTTCAAGTCTCCTTTAGTGTGCAGTCTAGTTCGAGACTCCTTTAGTGTGCAGTCTAGTTCAAGTCTCCTTTAGTGAACAGTCTAGTTCAAGACTCCTTTAGTGTGCAGTCTAGTTCGAGACTCCTTTAGTGTGCAGTCTAGTTCGAGACTCCTTTAGTGTGCAGTCTAGTTCGAGACTCCTTTAGTGTGCAGTCTAGTTCGAGACTCCTTTAGTGTGCAGTCTAGTTCGAGACTCCTTTAGTGAGCAGTCTAGTTCAAGTCTCCTTTAGTGTGCAGTCTAGTTCGAGACTCCTTTAGTGTGCAGTCTAGTTCGAGACTCCTTTAGTGTGCAGTCTAGTTCAAGACTCCTTTAGTGTGCAGTCTAGTTCGAGACTCCTTTAGTGTGCAGTCTAGTTCGAGACTCCTTTAGTGTGCAGTCTAGTTCGAGACTCCTTTAGTGTGCAGTCTAGTTCGAGTCTCCTTTAGTGTGCAGTCTAGTTCGAGACTCCTTTAGTGAGCAGTCTAGTTCAAGTCTCCTTTAGTGTGCAGTCTAGTTCAAGTCTCCTTTAGTGTGCAGTCTAGTTCGAGACTCCTTTAGTGTGCAGTCTAGTTCGAGACTCCTTTAGTGAGCAGTCTAGTTCAAGTCTCCTTTAGTGTGCAGTCTAGTTCAAGTCTCCTTTAGTGAGCAGTCTAGTTCGAGACTCCTTTAGTGTGCAGTCTAGTTCGAGACTCCTTTTGTACAGGGCCCTGACTGAGTCTGTTTCCACCTGAAACATAATTCCACCACAAACATGATCATTGCAAGTTTTCTGGAGGCTCATCAAATCACAAAAAGTTCCTTGACTTCCTACAAACACAGGACTGACTGTAATTTATGTCAAGGGTTTTAAATCCTTACACATTTCTTCTGAAGCCCATTGAGGTAGAGGCCTCAGTTTCTGGGGCAGGTTGTGAAAAATCCTACAATAAAAGAGATGTGTAAGGGCCAGTCCCTTTTTTTATGCCACACATTCAAATGTTTGCCATAATAAAAAGCCCAGTGCATTCACATCAGCAACTGTCTGAGAACACACAGACAGAGTGTCTTCATTTCCTCCACCCTAATAAATAAAAATAGGCCAATGTAAAGCATAACTGTTGTAAAGCAGGTTATATTTGGTGTTCTGTCTGCTGCATACTGACCTCTGTGTGGGAGACTGTGTGTGTGTGTGTGTGTGTGTGTGTGTGTGTGTGTGTGTGTGTGTGTGTGTGTGTGTGTGTGTGTGTGTGCTGGCTTCAACAGAGACACTGTATTTCCCTCTACTGCAGAACATACAGTCAGCCATATTTAAAACTTAAAAGTAGTAATGTATTGCACACGTACCCAGTGTTACTTGCTTAGAGGAGCCAGCACCAGGGTCAGATTGTACAGCACCTGTAATCACATCCATAATCGGCCGTCCCTTATTGCCCACTCAGAGCCAACTCCTCCGCCACAGTGTATTCTGAATTTAACTCTTTATTTCTGTTTGTTGCAAACAAGTGTGATAAAATGTTCACAAAAGTAATAAAAGGTTGTGGTACAGATGGTGGACAACCAGAATGAGACTTTTACCGCCGCCGTTCCCGCGGCGGCAAAATTGGGATGTGTATTTGCTGCCTTTTACCGCTGAGTGGCGCTGTAATCACAGACTTTGAAAAGTGTCAGTTTATTCTCTTTATGACGTAATCTGCCGCGGCAGTAATCTGAGCTGAGGTCACAGATAAATTCAAGATAAATATTGTGGTTAAACGAATTCAAATTCATTAAATTTAAACAAAGTAGACACGTTAAAAGTAGACACGCTGTGTGCCCAGTTTTTCTATAATTTAGAAAGGCTATATGTCAATAGGTTACTTTATCATTTACTTACATAAAATTAAAACATTTTCAGGACTTGCAGTTACTAACCGATGTTAGTCGGTTTAAGCATTCTTTGTTATATTCAGAATTAAATAGGCTTACATGTTGTTATGATTATCAATTGAATTATTTAATAAATAATCAACCACAATGCCTATTACTGCCGCAGCAAAAATAAACCAGTCGAATTTCAAAGTCGTTCGCGAAATGACTAGGCTATACCGGGTGGCGCAAGTGACAGGGCAAAACAGCAGCAACTGCGGCATTTTAAAAGGTAAGTTTCCTATCTGTTTATTTAAAAAAAAAAAAAAAAAAAAAAAAACTTTTTTCATTATTTGAACAAAAATGACTGATTGAATATGTAAAAATATAAACAAACAAAGCAGAGAATAAAACAAACTTTTAGGGAAAAAATATAGGCCTATTATGCTACAACAGAATTGGTTAACATTAACGAAAGCAAAATATGTAAAAATACATTTAAAACAAAATAAAACAAAACAAATTCATGGCCGAATTCAAATCGGTTCAAATACCGAACAAACAATAGCAGATCTAGGCTATTCAGACGATAGTTCTGTGGTCAATGCATTAATAATAGCCTCTCGGAGCTTCAACGATCTGAGATCGAATCTCAGTGTAGCTGACAGTGAATATGTTTTTACGTTCTTGATGCTTAAATATGCATCTGTTTATTAAAGTCAAAGTCAATCGTCTTGTTTAATTATCAATTGTACATTACAACATAAATTTGCAACATTCCAGTTGTGCCGCTGCAAAGACGACACTGATGAATCTGTTGAAGGAGACTGTCAGCCGATTGCACCAGAAAATGAAGATGATGAAGGAAGCTCGTCTTTAATCTGCTAAATTATTTTTTTTGTGTGTGTGAATCATTCACGAGATTGAGATGACTGACAGTGATACCCGGCCATAGCAACGGAAGACATTTTTCAAAACAGATCGAACAAATCAGAAAAATACTTTCAATTAAAAAATAAACAATGAAAATGTAAAAGAAAAAGAAAATTAATTAAGTTTGAAAACCCATCGCACATTTTAAGGTATGAATAAAGTGTCGGGACAGTTTATTTATTTAAACAGGGTTGCATCGATAGAGTTTATTCCCTTTGTGATGCAAAATAAGAAACACAAAATCTTATTCTTGCAACATTTTAAATTTCTGTTGTCAAAGAAATTGCAGCTAAATTAAAAAATTAAAACGGTACAAAACGAAAAAAGTTCAAAGCAACATAAATTAAGAACAGGCGTTTTTCTTTGCCTCTCTCGCGCTGGATATTTTTTTACTAAGTTTGGTCTCCCTCACTGCGCGCGGCGGGTCTTTCTCGAAATTAAGCATTAATAATACAGCTGATAATACTGTATATGTTGCTGTGTGTCATCCACACAAATCACGAAAGAAAAAACTGTAACAAATAGCTTTTGTTCCTTCAAAGATACAACATGCCTTGCTGAATTCACCTTACAATAAAACGAGATGGGTCGCGAATTAAAGAGCTCTGTATCTGCTAAATTGAAATTGTGTGTGGAAAACCTTTAAATACAATCAATAAAACTACAATATATAATTTAATAAGATATAGGGCCTACTGTACATAGGCTATGGACTTTTGGAGATTTTGAGATTAATCCTTAAAAGAATTTAGCCTTTGCCTGCTCATCAGGCTGGCTCCGACACTCTCCATATGAAAGACGGAACATTAACACCTCTGTCCTGCACCCCCACGATAAAGCAACTATTGCCTTCTCCAAACCCCCCACAGGCTAGCTGAGTTTGCAAAACAAAACAAAGAGTTTGCCACTCGTCGTGGTGTGCCAAAACACTTAATTATAAACTTCAATATTTCATTCAAAACAATCTCAAAACGCTTTGTGACATTTTGAAAAGCCGTGGATGCATTACTGCCACTGGAACCATGAACACAACAGAATACTGGTTCTGATTTTATTGTTTGTCGTTTAAACGTCATAGGCTATATATATATATATATTAACAGAACTGCTTTTGAAATTACGATTGGAATTATAATAGGCTACAGAAGTAAAGTCATTGTATAATATTTGTTCCTTAGTGTAAAATGGAAATGCATGGTGATTTTATTTTGTAAATAGGCTATAAGCAAAAAACTATGTTTTAGAACTAGACAAATCTCTCTGCATCAACAATAGACTATAAAATGCATTAATAGGCTAATATAAAAATATCAGTAGTCCAAGTTAATTCGGGATTCGAACCCGTGTCATCTAAATGATCGTAGCGTAAGTTCAACCACTCGGCCACGATTCACTCGTTGCGACATGGCCTAACGTTCCAGTGTGTGTTCACTCAAACGCTCTTCATTCAAATGAACGCGCCGTCGCGTTTGTCGAACACTAATTCAACATGCCAGAATAAAACCTGGCTTTAGAACAATGCATAGCGCCACTCGTCGTGGTGTGCCAAAAAATTTACAATAATTTAGTTTCATTTATTTCAGTGTTAATGTTTGAGTTAAAAAAATCCTCTACAAATTAAATTAACACAAAGTCGGCTATAAGAGTCCTTTATAGGCTACGTAAAAAAGCAAAGGGCTTACAGTCTTAACATTTAGGCTACTTTGCTTAAATTCGATACATTTATTTTCAGTAGGGCCTAATAAATTTGTAGGGATGTAATTTCAGTATGCTTTACCAACGCTATAACAGACACTAATCATGGAGGCGCCCGCGCGGTCACTTGCATTGCACGTCAGCTGGAGCGCATCTCATCCTCCTAACTTAACGAAACTCAGCGTATGCCTCACACAGACATGATAAATACATCAAATACACAAAGCTTGAAATGTCTTCAAACGAAATAATTCAAAACGAAAAGAAAAAGGCTACTCTCTGATTATGTCTTTATGTGCATTTCTCTCTAGGTGCGTTCACTACAAATATGGCGATCGTCAACTTCATCTTTGCAGTCGACACTGTCAGAAAACACTTGTTTATTGATAAAAATCAATGCACGCATCACCGGATTTACAAATACACATCTTGCTTGTTGCACGCACACATTATGTCGAAAAAACGAAATATTATGTTGAAATAACATTATTATTAATAATACATCTTTTAGAATATTTGATTAAATGCTGATTGTTGCGCTTGTTCAATTTAATAAAATTAAAACTTTAATTGTGATAATTAAAATAATTGAAAATTAAATATTTAGTGGCCAAGTTTTGCTAATTTATTATATAGGCTATTATATGCCCATTGCCTATATTAAGTATATTAAGACAAGGCATATATTAGTTATTTTAGCTGTTATGAGAAAAATAAATCTAACGAAATCTAAAATCTAAATCTAATAAATCAAAAAAAAAAAATCTAACGCCAATTCAACATGCCAGAATAAAACCTGATTTTTGAACAATGCCTAACGCCACTCGGCCTGGTGTGCCAAAACACTACATTTTAAACTTCAATGTTTAATTCAAAACAATCTCAAAACGCGTTGTGACATTTTTTTAAAGCAGTAGCCTAGCCTATATACATTAAGGGCATTGAAACCAGGATCTTAACTAAAACGCGTTCCGAGTAATCTCTCAAAAATTATGGCACACTACTCCATGTATTTTTTTTTTTTTTTTAAGGACTGCTTTTGAAATCACTATAAATTACTATGCAATTGTATCGCTCACGAGAGCTCTTCATTTATCTAATTCCTCAATAGAATAGTAAAAATATTCCGCGTCATTGCTCCTAATATCGTCTCTATTTTTAACTTTTGATTCTATTTTTTCAGTTCTAAAATGTATTCTATCTTTGGTTCTATTCTGTTGTAGCCTAATAAGCCTATTTATATATATGAAAAATATGCCTATTAGGCTTAGGGTTTTATATTTAACCCACTTACATTTTAAAATGCGGCAATTGCTGCTGTTTTGCACAATGTCCCTTTGCGCCACCTGGCGGTCATTTCGGGAACGACTTTGAAATGCGGCTGGTTTATTTTCGCCGCGGTGATTTCGCCGCGGCGGCTGGCGCGGCGGTAATAGGCATTTTGGTTGTCCACCATCTGTAAATAGCCTACTCTTTGAATTAACTCCTTGAAATAACCACTTTGAATTATATTTTTATATTTTGTCTTTATCTGCTGCCAAGAACATTTGGAGTTGGGGTTGCATCTAAAAATCTAAAAATCAATGAATATTAATCTTTCTTAGTACATACATGCACATTTTTTATATATTATAAAAATAATCTATAGGCTATATTACACATAGGCATACATATATACATACATAATTTTACATAAATATAGAACGTATTTGTTTAACTTACGCATTAACAATCAGCAATCTTTCTCCAACAGTCTTCTCTTGCTTTGGCACAGAGACCGTATTGTTTCGAGCTTGAAATACATATTTAAATTAATCGTAATTATGAATGATTATCTCTTGCTCCTCCGCGAAAAAATATATCCTCTCGCTCTACCCGCGATTGGTTGTTCAGTGTCGACGTCACTCTTTTATGTGCACGCGCGCGTGGAGTAATCATAGCTTAAGGATCAAAGCCTGAGTTGACAGAGAAAGTTGATGAGCTGCATCATGGTACCAATAAAGCCTGATTGCATCGGTTTGGTTTTGTCAACTCAAAACTAATCCTGTAACCCCGAGTTTGTTCAGCTACCTTCATGGTACAGGCCCCTGGTGTCCCAACAAGTAAAACAAAAAAGTCCTAAAAAGTCAAGTCAAAGAAACGTACTAAACCAACATATATTCCAAATATCAAAATCAACAATTTACTATACATTTTGCCATTAAATGTTCCTTTAAATATTTTTTTAAAACAAATTTTTCTTGTAAAAATGTGCTATCAATGGTAAATCATTACATATTTTCATTCCTCTATACGTTACGGTCCGTTGTTTTGCAGTGGTTGTCGAAACAGGAAATAAATAAATAAATAAACATCCCTTTTATTCATGCCTGGTGTAAAAATTATGACTAGTACTACTATACAAAAGTTGAGAGTACAGGGCATTAGGAACTCTAGACACAGAAATATTTCTTATAAAATAAAGCAGAGACAATCCTTCACCAGTGCATTCTTAGTATATTAGCTCTTCTATAACAGTTTAAATTCAGTCCTGTCGCTCTGTTCTGGACAAATTTAATTTTTCAAGTACATTTTTTTTTACTTTACTTGATGCCCTGGTTGCCAGACCGCTGGGCAATAACACGCTATTCATCCAATCACTGATTGTGCTGCAGTGACTGACATCCCTGAGAGCCAACAGTAGCGGCATATTCATAAGACCCGCCCACAGGTCGTGGGCACCGCCGCTGTCAGCATGATGAGAGACAGATCAGATGAGACAACAGCACGGAACATTTTATGTAAAAAAAAAACAAAAACATTTTATTAACCATTTAATCTTCTTTACAGATCTTGAAACTCCTAGCAACAGTTTGCAACATTGATGGGGCAAGCATATGGAGCGAATTATGTGCCATAATTTAACAAACAAATCCAGCTTTTTGCAAACAAACTCAATCTACTTTGCAAAGGAAAACTCCACTCGCAAACAAACTCGATCCGCTTTGCAAAGGAAAACTCGACTCGCAAACAAACAGAAAGCAATGTGCAAGCACAAAGGTCAGTTTGAGTGAAAATGCAGTGGAGTTACAAATATGTATTGTGTTTTACAAATATAAATAAATGAGCCAAGATAATACTTCACAAATATATACAAACCATCCTTCAAATTGCATGTAACCTTTGAACAAATACCAAATCTAGTGTATACAAATGCATATCTGTCTGTTATGATTGTGTGACGCTTCGCTTTTTATGAGATCTCTCGGCTCGATTTTCTCACAAATGCGTCCAGGCAGATTTTCTCACAAATGCAGTTGAGCAACTTCCTCTTCTAAAACAGTAGATGGCGCTAAACTAGAGGCTAATTTAGTGCTAGTCTCCCAGGAGAAGCACTGATTTGAAACTTGCCTTTGCCTACAGCTGAGGAAAATGACCGGTGAACGGGTGTGTTTCTGTCTTATTTGATCTATAATTAACCTTTTTGAGGTTTTCTCTTGCAAAATATTTATTGCATATCTAGACAGAAATCCACATTAGCACTTAGTAGCACTTCATTCTCTCTAGGATCGGGGAATCTAAGCTGAAAGCTCTGCCATCTTGTTGCTTTTTGTCATTTTTTTCTGCATCGGACTCATGCGAAATTACTAAATTAGTGATTATGTCTACACTTGAACAAATCTATTTCTTTCGTTCTCCATAAATGAATGAGAACATTTCATTTAATTGAAAGGAGGGTCCCACTTATTTATTTATTTAGTTGGAATTCAGTCAGCGTTACTGTTAATGTAATAAAATAATTAATGAACAAAACAAACAATATACAATTGTTTCTTAACTTGCCTGTGACGTATGCTGTGCCCAAATTATTATTTTGGACACACAAATGAAACCCGCCGCTCAATTAAATGAAATGTTCTCATTCATTTATGGAGAACGAAAGAAATAGATTTGTTCAGTGTAGACATAATCACTAATTTAGTAATATCGCATGAGTCCGATGCAGAAAAAAATGACAAAAAGCAACAAGATGGCAGAGCTTTCAGCTTATAGATTCCCCGATCCTAGAGAGAATGAAGTGCTACTAAGTGCTAATGTGGATTTCTGTCTTGATAGGCAATAAACATTTTGCAAGAGAAAACCTCAAAAAGGTTAATTATAGATCAAATAAGACAGAAACACACCCGTTCACCGGTCATTTTCCTCAGCTGTAGGCAAAGGCAAGTTTCAAATCAGTGCTTCTCCTGGGAGACTAGCGCTAAATTAGCCTCTAGTTTAGCGCCATCTACTGTTTTAGAAGAGGAAGTTGCTCAACTGCATTTGTGAGAAAATCTGCCTGGACGCATTTGTGAGAAAATCGAGCCGAGAGATCTCATAAAAAGCGAAGTGTCACACAATCATAACAGACAGATATGCATTTGTATGCACTAGATTTGGTATTTGTTCAAAGGTTACATGCAATTTGAAGGATGGTTTGTATATATTTGTGAAGTATTATCTTGGCTCATTTATTTATATTTGTAAAACACAATACATATTTGTAACTCCACTGCATTTTCACTCAAACTGACCTTTGTGCTTGCACATTGCTTTCTGTTTGTTTGCGAGTCGAGTTTTCCTTTGCAAAGCGGATCGAGTTTGTTTGCGAGTGGAGTTTTCCTTTGCGAAGTAGATTGAGTTTGTTTGCTAAATGCTGGATTTGTTTGTTATAATTATGGCACATAATTCGCTCCATACAAGCACCATGGTCACCGTTCGGGACTCCGAAAGTGAAGTCAAGTCCTGCCAAATAGGAGACCAAATGGGCACAATTCAACTCTCCTTGTGGGATGGTCAAATTGACCTCGTAAATTGGGTAAAACGTACATGTTCACAAATTTGTCAACCAGATCATTTAATGGCAAAACCACATTAACAACCACCCGGAACACCACCATAATGCACAGCAGCACAACGATCACATTGCCCAACACATCAAACACAAACGATTTCGAAACTCTAACAAACACACTAACACAAACAGTTGAAGGCAGCACAATAACGATTAAAAAACTGTGTCCCAAGTGCCACAGTACACAGCAGTCAATCAACATTAAAGAGAATTTCCACAGGTGCACAACCTGCAAAATTCTTCGCAAACAGTCCAGCTACATTACAAAGTGTAATGGAGCACTAATCTTCAAAATTGGAGAGGATGAGCTGTCACTAGCCATCCCAAATTCTGTCCTGACAAAGTTTATTCACAAAGAAAAAGACATGACCTTTCTTGATGCACAGGACATAGAGGAGTATCTTCTCACCTGTGGGCCAGTGAGTGTTAATTACACAAATGATAACCATAGAGTGGAAATCAAGAAAGCAATTTGTAAAACTGAACTCACCTCAGAAGAGACACCTGAGCTTGAGCAAGAACTTTGCTCAATAACGGAAGCAGTCTCATTACCTTCGACATCCATAAAAACAAACCCAGGTGAAAAAAGGCCTGCTGCACCTGAAACCATAGATCCAGAACAAACACGACCCCTTAAAGACTAACCATGACATATCATGACATAACCTATCCCTTTAAAGGAGAACTCTGGTCAATTTTAACATTGAGCTCATTTTTTTTGTACACATGGACTGCTGTCAATACAGAGAACAACAACAAAAATCAGTGTTGCCTACACCGTGTTATCATAAACATCACTTTTATTCATATCTTTCACATCTACTGCAGTCAGATTCACCCGTGTTCACTCTGAAGGAATCACTCACATGACCTGTGCACTTGTAATGACACATCAAGGATGTTAAGAGGCTAAAAGCAGGTTTAAAACTTGCCCCATTGAAGTCAACAGGGTGCAAATTTTAAAAAGAGGATAACACGGTGTAGGCAACACCGATTTTTGTCATTCTCTGTATTGACAGCACTCCAAATGTACAAAAAAATCTAAAAGTCTAAAATTTAAAAAGTCTAATTCATGATCATGTTTTTATTTTCTTTCATAAGTAAAATTAGAATAGGTTTCTTATGTTATTGAAAAGTCTAAAAGCTTTTTTTTTGGAATTGTTAGACTTCACATTTATGGCTACTGAAAAACAAATCATATTTTCCATGTTCATGTACAAACGTTTTTGTTCAGGCACTGTAATTATTACACTTTCAACTCATGTTCATATACCAACTTTTGTTCAATGTAATTATTACACCTTGATTTATAGTATATTGTTGTAACTTAAAGATTTTTTCCATTTCCAATTTTACCCTGCAATAAAACAATATTTAATTCAATTTCTAAAACTGTGTAAAACTCCTTACAATCATACATGTGTTCTTCAAGGTTCAAAAAGGGTCTTTTTCTGAAGAACACAGGGTTCGACAGCGATATTCAATGTAACTATTTAACCTTAGATCAATCCTTCACGTTGTCTGCACAACTGTTTACTGCATTTAGTAAATAAAATCAGCTCACAAATTTGATTAAGACAAATATTTTATTTACCATTTTGCATTATAGTATTAAATTCTCTATGTCCATGAGGTTACTTTCACATGAAAAAGAATGAACATCCAGACAACATGTGCAATATAACTCAAAAGAATAACACCAGCGGCCATTAACATAACGAAGGACAAGAAATTCAAGACACAGATTGGGTAATTATTCTAAACAACACAACAGATAAGTAATACACATACAATGATCTGTACACAACAACTCGGTAAAGTTGTTCTTACAACATGCAGTAGACAGCACGATAGACCTGATCTATCCACAGCCCAAACGGTAAATGCTGGTAAGGATCAGGTTATAATGAAACGATAATTACAGACAGGTGATCTTAATTTATGCTCTACAGTTTAAAAGAGCGCTGTGTGTGCGCTTTCGTATGCTTGTGCACTTCAACTTGTTTTGACGATATATTTCAAGACCAAATGTCCTCACTTATATTGTTGCAAACTGAAAACCGACTAATTAACACATTCATCAGTAGGCTTATTATCAGGAAAAAAATATTATTTATTAAAATATAGTGCTCATGTTTGTGATAAATTTAGGGTAAGATCTTGGGTAAGAAATATCATTAGCTGATATAAAATAAATGGAAATCTATGTTCTCACTAAACTCTGAATTCTCACATACGCCTACGCCAGGGTCAACGTACAGTGCATGCGCGAGACGTGAATTTAGTCATCAGAAAATTATCCTTGTTAGATGAATGTGTAAATATGTGCTGTGTGCTGGCGATAGATTTCTAAAAGAAAAAAAACTTTACAAAGCACTATAGGCTATATATGTGTGTGTGCAGGGCTGCACTGGTAATCTGTCATACCGGGCAAATGCCTGGTGGGCCGACGTGCTTTTTGGGCTGATACATTTTTTTTTAACGGCCCATAAAACTCATACATCGGCGGCCCATTCGTTTTGTTTTGTTTAATTGACAGCGCTGGGTTAGTGCCGGTGTTGTGCCGAAGGTGTAATGCATTGGTCAAAAGAAAGTAAGCGTTAGTTTTTTTTCCCACTGACAGACCGACCCATGAAATGTGAAGATCAGCGGCCCATTGGTTATTTTCTTGATTGACACTGGGCTGGCCCAATCACAACTTAAACACCTCCCCCTTTGGTCTTTGAGTGAGCGTGCAGTGTCAAGTTGTGTATCTGTCAAAATAATCTGAGAACGCAAGAAATGTGCAGAGAAATAGCGTGAAAAATAGATACAGGTCTTTCAAGCAGACGCTGTAAAATATGTCAAAATATGTTTTCTGCAGCAGCAGCAGGACCTTCATCAGATCCAGTGGTGGAGGATAGTGAGGAGGATCAGGAGAGACATGAGAAAGTGTAGTCCGCGGTAAGCAGAACTACTTTCAAAACACTTTCAAAACACATTACCCAGTTACACATTATTTCCACATCTGCATAGTTGACGATTACTAGAAGTTTAATGAGACGCGTTTTTATCCATGGTTTCCGCCAAAATAAAAGCTTGATGCAGTTTCCGTCAAAATAAAAGATCATGTACTAGAAATTAGTACAAAACTAATTATGAAAGTTTTCTTGATATTTCAGTGCATTTGTTTTACAATATGGCTAATAGACTACTATCATCAGATTAATATTATAACTATTATTATGTAGTTGTGTAATATAGACAGACACTGTTACTAAAAGAGGTTTGATTTTTTCTTTGTTTAATTAGTACAATTAATATGGGTTGGATTAATATGGATTATATGGGTTAATATGCATGCCCCCAAATCCCCCTACATCCCCCTAGGGACAGAGGTCCACCCACCACCGTTTTACCAAAGATCCTGTGGGAAACAGTGTTATTGCTATTCCAATGCAGCTTATAGCTTGTTTTTTATTGGATACATCACTGTGGAGTATAGTTCGATTGTATTAATAAATTACAATTTTGTATTTATTTCATCTGTTAACTCTCACTCGTTCCTACTCACTCATTACATGGCATTACTGGTTTTAATGAATACGAGTTGAACAAAAACATTCAAGGACATGCAAAGATGGGTGGTGTTTATGATCACATGTAGTGGGCCAGTCTACGCCAAAATGCCAGGGCCGATTTTCTGTCCCAAGCCTCCGTGTGTGGATGCATGTGTATGTGTGTGAGAGAGAGAGAGAGAGAGAGAGAGAGAGAGAGAGAGAGAGAGAGAGGAAAAAAGAGAGGAAAAGAGAGAGGGAGTCTGTAATACTATACATGGGTGGTTGACGTGAACTCAAATCCAAAGTGGAAAAAAAAATATTTCTAAAATGTATGTCAAATGTCTTATAATTATATTGCTTAATATGTGAATAACTCAAAACTAAATGTGTCCCTTTCTAATTCCTTATTTATTTAGCATTTTATTAACTTTTTTGTGTGGTAGTCCCAAATATTGTCCACCGGTGTGACAACATTTTTTATGTTAATATTTAATTCAGGGATTGTGTGACAGATAAGACAAATATGCACAATCCTTATCAATTTGTCCTTATTACATTCCCACATCAAAAGTAACCAATAAAAATTCACAATCATGTTATTATCCCACTATAAGATGTACACATAGGGACTTTACCCAAACGCCTGGATTATATTCAATATAATTAGTATAAAACCTAATGAAGCTTCAATCCATCCTTATATGTGCATAGTGATGATATCATTATTATACTATTCAACACCTTTTACATAAATTTGTGCATTTAAAGGACTTTTCCACTTATAATTCAGTTTGTCACACCACAGGACATTTCGTCACACCATTGGACAACAAAAAGTACCGGTATGCCCCTGTTTTGTACAAAGTCACATTTATTATTTCTTGTTCAAATAATTTTAAAAAATCATTAAAATAAAGTTACAACTCCAAGTTCAAATGTGTTTTGTACAATAAAGTCAGAAGAAAAAAGAATAAACGATGCGCGTGGAATCTGCCTAACAAACATCGATTTCATTGGCCTTTTTATGCAGTGGTATTACGCAACAAGGAAGTGTATACAAACTGGATACCACTGTTTTCAGTGGAATCTGAGAAATGCGGCAAACAAGACCGCACCTCTCTATCATTAACAGTTTTTAAGATAATTACACATATGTAAAAGTACGCAATTTTGGGCGGTATCGCCTAATCTGTCCCCATAACATTTATATTCATATCCCATTGAAATGTGCGATCTCAAGAGCTTAAAACCATAGACAGTATATAAACTGGACACAGCGACCCTATTGGATTCAACGGAGACAAGTGAAGTCAATTAGAAGCTCTCACTTCCTGGTGGTCGAGTGTACTGCGCAGACTCAAACTGAGCTTGACGACGTAGATGTGACGTGAGCAAACCGTCTGTCTTCTAGTAGCTGTGCCAAGAGAAATCTGAATCATTCCCTTCCAAAACTTGCAGAGACGAAGAGTGTAAGTAGGAGCTGTCCATGAGCTAGGAGCAGGAGAAACTTTTGCTAAGTATTCTGATTAATTATTTTGTCATTTTGCCTCCACGTCCCCCCGATTGCCCGCGAGCTTCTCCTCCTGTCCATTCGGTAATTCTCTACTGTGCGACAGAGAGTTGCGTGGTTATGACGCAATCGTTAGCCTATTTTTACAAAAACTGCATCTACGGGGCCATAGTGTAAGATACAAGGGGCCGTAACGTAAGATACAAGGGGCCGTAACGTAAGATACAAGGGGCCATAACGTAAGATACAAGGGGCCATAATGTAAGATACAAGGTAATGGAGCCATTTATACATTTTCGTGTTTCTTTAGTAATAAATAATGGACAAATGGAGTCTTTAAACGCCTCAGATGTAAAGTTATTCGCTGTCAAAGTGACACCAAAATGAATGGGAGTCAATGGAATGCTAACAGCAGGTGATGGTCTGCTAATCAATGGCGGCGCCCGGGAGAAGCTTCAATATTTTATGAAACCCTGCCCTCCTGCTTAAAACAACTAACTGAGCTAGCGATGACTCTCCTCTTCCTGATTCGCATCAGCTATGAAATCAGCATGATATGATTAGTTTCTAAAGCTGTCAATCATCTCACGTGAACCAACCAGACCATAAGGCTGTTCTAAAGCAATGACGCTGTCTGTGTATAGTTCCTTATTCTGAGCTACAAACACAACTAAACACATCTTTTCATCTGATTCAAGAAGCTAATAAATGCAGGATTCAAATATATCTGTTTTGTGTGTGTGATTTCTGTCCGATTTTGGTTATTTTATAGGAACAAAGAATGTTTACGTCCACTGGTGTGACAGCCATTTCCACCAGTGTGACGCTGATTTCATGTCACACTATAGGACAGTGCTGTCACACCAGTGGACATTTTCAAGATCAAGGCCAGTTTGCAGCCTAGTTATATGAGAGACAGTCTTCAATCCTGACTAACAGTGTTAAGGTTTACATTATTTTCAATAGTCAATCAATATAAATTGATGAAAATTTTCAGATCAATACTTAGATTATGTCACACCAAAGGACTGCATAATGGATCCCATTTCCAACAGTGCAAGGAAATAGCAATATTATGAAAATATTTGAAACAGGACTCACCTTGTGGGCAGTCCATGTACTCCAGTGAGGTCTACTGTACTTCCTGGATGAAGAAGGGCCCCTCTCAGTAATAGGGTGCCCAAATTAATGCCTGTTTTATATCTACAGAATGGCGTCACACCAGGTGGACACCAGTTTTGCGGACAAAATGTAATGCGTCACAATTATTTTAAATGGGGACCTTATGATTTATAACCTTTAGTTTCATTAAGTTAACACCGCTATAACATCTATTCAAGTATTTTAATGTATTTGGACTTATTTTTAATTTAATTACGGTAGTTTTAAAGGGATACTCCACTTTTTTCGGAAATAAGCTCATTTTACATCTCCCCCAGAGTTAAACAGTTGAGTTTTACCGTTTTAGAATCCATTCAGCCGAACTCCGGTTCTGACGGTACCACTTTTAGCATAGCTTAGCACAGATCATTGATTCTGATTAGTCCAGTAGCATTTCTTTCAAAATGACCAAAAAGTTTCACTATTTTTCCTATTTAAAACTTGACTCTTCTGTAGTTAAACCGTGTACTAAGATCGACGGAAAATGAAAAGTTGCGATTTTCTAGGCTGATATGGCTAGGAACTACTCTCATTCCAGCGTAATAATCAAGGAACTGTGTGTCTGTACCATGGGTGCAGCAGGCGTAATGATATGACGCAGCGCCTGAAAATAGTCCCCAGCTCGGTAACTTCTTCCAACGTGACCGGGACTAAGTTTGTCTAACCTATTAGACCTATTTTCAGGCGCTGCGTCATATCACTACGCCTGCTGCACTCATGGTACAGCCCCACAGTTCCTTGATTATTACGCTGGAATGAGAGTAGTTCCTAGTCATATAGGCTTAGAAAATCGCAACTTTTCATTTCCCGTCGATCTTAGTACACGGTTTAACTACAGAAGAGTCAAGTTTTAAATAGGAAAAATATTGAAACTCTTTGGTAATTTTGAAAGAAATGCTACTGGACTAATCAGAATCAATGATCTGTGCTAAGCTATGCTAAAAGTGGTACCGCCAGACCCGGAGTTCGGCTGAATGGATTCTAAAACGGTAAAACTCAACTGTTTAACTCTGGGGGAGATGTAAAATGAGCTTATTTCCGAAAAAAGTGGAGTATCCCTTTAAGATAAGCAACGCTACCCCGGACAGTCACGCCAGTGGACAAATGTCATGTTTAAAACTAAATATTTACATATTTGAATTATAATACTCATTAATTACAGATGTATTAGTTCTGGAAGATTAAACTGTATATAACAACAGATATTTTAATTAAATATTATATATTTTTATTTATATTTGTCACCATGAACACAAAAATGTAGCGTCACGTCAACCACCCACATACACACACACTGGGTTCTGGGATCTCATTAGCAAAAAGCCTTTTCCAGCCGTGCAATATTCTACTTTAAACATCTGTTCATCTGTTTCACCGTTTATATCACTCGATCTGCTTCCAGTCAATATCATGACGGTTGTGAATCCACCATATTCTTAGTAAATACTATTGTTGTATCACAGAATGTGGTTTTAAGACTTTATAGACAAAAATGTAGTTAATAGACCTAAAATATGTGACTCCTATCATAAACATAGTGCCTTTTTTATTTTATACAATTTGTAGAAATTTTCTGACATTAAGCTCCAAGCCATCAGTTGCCCTTCAGCACTCATGTACTCACAGAGAACAAGTACATTTTCATTACATTTAAGTACATTTTCGATATACTGTATTTATTTTGGACTGATTGTTGGGATAAGTTAAATAATGATTTGAGAGTCAGTGGTAATATCATTCCCCCAATTTCACAGACAAGGTTTAAGCCATATTATTAGGCTAATTCTGCTCACTAATATTGTTCTTTTAAATTTTTTTTTTGTTTTGTGTGTAAGCTAATTTAATTGAGTTAACAAGAAAAATATTAACACAATAATTTTTAAAATGAGATAAGCCAGTGAGTGGTACTCTGCTACCACCTGCTGGTATAAATATTTACTAATATAGTTCTCTTTTTCACATTTAGACTTTATAAAATAACTATTCTAACATTTACAATCACTTTTTGTCAAAATTCATTACGTCATTTCCATTCAAATAATTACTTTGGACAACATATGCCACATATAAACCTCAAAATGTTGTTCTAAATAAAATGTTGTTCTAATAAAATGAATAGTTATTCTTGCTTACACTTTTATCTATTTATCACTTTGTTTTACTACACTTTTACTAATTATCTAACATTAGACTCTCACTTGAAGTTGACTGAATCTTGAGCTGCTTAGTGTTTTATTCATCTTGTGTATTGGTGCTGTGCTGTAGAAATACGTTGAGTTTCCTCTCTCCTATCTAGCTCTACCTGTCCCTCTCCATATTCTCTCTCAGCCGTTGTTTAGTTACATTCAGACATCAGCTATTGTTGTACTATTTGAAAAAATTAAATGCATGCAAAATTTACGTTACTAAAAAAGGCATTTTACTTATATATAGCATTCACTGTGGTCAAATGAAACAAATTCAGTGATTCTTACTGAGGAGATCTTGCTTCTCTCGCAGAACAGCCTGTGCCATCGAGGACCTCTTCATCCACACGATGATGGTACGGCTCTTTGCAGTCCACTGAGTCACTGCAGTCAGGGAGTAGAGACTCTGTGCTGCAAGATTGAAGAGTGTGTGAGCAAAGCAGCCCAGCTTCACAAACTATAGTCTTTTCATGGCTATGTCCATGTTTGCTGCATTATCCACAGTAGCAGCCACTACTTTGTCAAAAATGCCGTATTCTTTCAGGATGTCGCCGATCTCCTCTGCCACGGCATGTCCGGTCTGGGCTGTGTAGACAGCTTTGGTTTTGCCCTTCACTAAATAGTGTGCTGGGACAGTCAGGTAGTGGTCTTGAGCAACGCTAGTCCAAGAGTCACGAGTGAGGGCAACAGAGTGGACATCAGCAAGCTCAGAGATTACTGTATAAGAACTGTTTTCTGCTGTGAACAGCAATTCCTGCTTTGCAGAGCTGTATTTACAGCAGCACTCGATCCTTCAGAAATCATTATAATAAGCTGATATAATATTATAATAAGCTGATTTGCTGCTCAATAACCCTTTCTGATTATCATCAGTGTTGAGAACAGTTGTGCTGATTCATAGATTTGGGGAAACAAATTCATATTCATATCCAGTACAGAAGCCCAGTGTGAACCAGTGTAAGATTCCTTCACATTAATTTCACACTCATATGGCCAACAGAAAACTGACAACACTTCCAGTCGGTTATCCAGATCCAGAGGCCTCTTAATGTGGACAGATGTAGATGTGTCCTGATTGGCTAATGATCCAGTCTGCTTGATCAGGTCACTGTGAAAGCGTGCTAATGCCCAGTGTGAACGCAGCCTGTGTCTGGTAAGGACACTGTCAGTTATCTGCTGTTTTTACTTATTCTCATTATTTCTCATCTCACTCTGTGATCTTCCTTGGCGCTCTCAATCACCCGAGGGTCTCAGGACAGAGAGTGTGCGCTCGATGGAGAGGAAAACATCATGAGATATACAGTTTTAGGTTTTGTTGAAGTGCTGTGAATAAGATTTCTGGGGTTTTCTCCCTTCATTATTGTAATTAATGCTCGTGTGCCTCGTGTGTTCGGTGGATCATCACCCCAGCCGGCCCATGATGCTCTCTGCCTCAGACACACACACTGGAGCTGAGGAAGGAGGAGTAGGGCAGATTCACTTGTTAAATGTGCACATGAACACACTAAGGCTTCACTCTCAGCGGGACACATTCACTTCAGCATCATATATTAACAAGGGTGGGTGATGTTGAGTCGTCCCAGTGCCTTGAGTCTGGCTACACGTGTCCTGAAATCATGTTGCAGTATTTTAAAGTGCATCTCAAGTGCAATCTGAGCTGTGATCTGTTAACTGGCTCTACTCGGGTGAGGGGTTTCAGATTGTAGAATTGACTCAAGTGAATTAATGTGCAGTGATCTTACTCTGTGTTCCTCCTTGGTCGTCCCCTGATGTTCTCAGGACAGAGAGTGTGTGCTCGATGGATTGAACACACATATGATGTTATTCAGTTTTATAGTGCATTTAAATGCTGTGAATGTGTTATACCTGATTATGCTCTTGTATACGAGACACTGCCTGATATAAACACACATGTGATTGATGTGATGATTATGTGAGGTTGAACTACAATACACAACAGTATTCAACAGTATTGTAATACACTTAAATCTCAATTATCTCTCTCTGATGTGTGTGTGTGTGTGTGTGTGTGTGTGTGTTCTCTGTTCCTCATGTTTCTTCCACAGTTGAAGACACTTTTCTTCACTATGATCTTACGCCACTGGAGGATGATCACACACTGGGTTTCTACGGCATTAAACATGAGGATCATATTATCGCAGTGCACTGTGGATGTATGCATTATTTACACTAGTATTTGACATTATTAAAAGCATTTATTTATAGTGTTAAACTAACTGAGCTTTTCACTTCAGTCTTCTCCCCGTATGAGATGAGTGACTGTTTTCCTGTAGAAGGCCAGTTTCTCTTCTGAGTCTAAAGTCCACAAATGCTTGTTTTCTCCATCAGTGGTTTTGCATCACACACATTTATAAAGACACTGATAGACAGATCTACGGCAAACAATCATAATCTCCACATCGTCTCACAGTGTCAGGTCTCTCTGAAGAGAAATATAGAAGAACATCCAGGACTGGATCTAGAGTTAAATATGAGCTCTTAACATGTAAATGCATTAAAGTCACACTGAATTCAGAGAGGAATCTTAAACCATGTTCCAGTATTAAACACTGATAAAACACATAATCCAGTATAAATATATTCATACTGAGGGTTGAGGTGTAATATTATGATGGAGTTTGTGTTCCTCTATGCATTCATATGCAAATATGTAATAATATGCACATAATATAATCCTTTTCTTTTACTTACATTTATTAAATCAAGTTTGCACTTAATATTTTTATTGTGTGAGAATTGTTTCCCTTCCTTGTGTTTTCAATGGTTTAATTAAAGGTTCTGTGAGTAATTTCAATAAAACTTCCCCAAAACTAGAGCGAGAACATGAATAGAGGACAGAAATAAATGATCATGTGAACTAACTCTCAGTATTAGTAGAATAATAGAGTTATAGTTCGTATATAATAAGTTTACATGTAGTTGCAAAGTTATAGTCTGTTGAGGAGCCTCAAAATAAAGAGTCAGCTGATATTAACCAGAGGGTTTATTAATACTCTAATAACTGATAAACTGATATCCACATAAAGAGTTACAGAGTATTTTATGCATTACAGTAAACAGAAAAGAAAAGTTGTTTCAGGTTATAAAGTTATTACTATATGATGAAAGATTATGAAGACAAACATTGTGCTTCTTTATAATAACATGCACTGATGGCTCGATATCAACAAGAGGAACATTTACTATATTTTTCATATTTCCATGAGTCGTTTATATAATATAGTTATTTGTGTAATGAAATATTTTATATTAAGAGGTCGACATTAGAAGAGAATATAGTGAATTATATGGTAGTAAGTTTGAATGATCTCACACATTAACTGTTCATATTTTCTCTTTATCTTTGTTAGATCATTTAAGAATTGCAACCGTGTGTGGGAACGGCAGGGGTAGAAACACAAAACTCACTCACTCACACTTACACACAATCTCTGCACACGCGACACACACACACACACACACACACACACACACATACTTCAGGTTCACTATCTCTGTGGGGACTCTCCATAGACTTAATGGTTTTTATATTGTACAAACTGTATATTCTGTCTCCTTACACTAACCCTGCCCATCTCACACACACACACACACACACACACACACACACACACACACACACACACACACACACACACACACACACACACACACACACACACACACACACACACACACACACACACACACACACACACACCTTTATTTAGATATTGACCTTTGAACCTTAACCTCAGGGCATATTTGAAGGCTTATAATTATGGGACAAAAAGGGTTACGGACATGAGACCAACTGTTATAGAAAGGTGTTGACATGGGTTATAAATTGAGTAGTCATAATCTATCAAGCTATGGTGTGAAAATAAAAAATCCCCTTTAGAACAAGACAATATTTAAAGTCTGATGCCACCAATTAAGTATTTACAACTTCCAATTTTAGGGAAAACCCTGGACCTCGCTAGACCCCTCTTCAGTACTTGTGTTAACATCAGCACCCCAGTTGTAGTTCCTCCGCTTTAGGGTCATGCCAATATATCAAATATCACACACTGTCTAATAAATAATTACACTGCATGTATATGATCTATGCTAAGAAAAGACAAAAATGTTCGTTTAATGACGATATTTTAACTAAAACAGGAGACCAGCGCACCAACTGCTCTGCTCACGTGACGCCAAGCGGACTGTCCTCATCTCCATAGTTACGGCCCATGTTGCTACTTCCGCTATGAAAAATGTAAAACACACACACACACACACACTGTTTTTCATAACTGAAGGCTTGAATTTTAAAACCGTCATATTTGACGTCAATCTACTGTAGTGCTGCGTTATAAAACACAAATATCTTTTAAGACAAGAGATATTTAATTTTCCACTTAATGTCCGCTGTTTTTGTTTTCCCGACAGGAACCTCGAGAGTCACATGATTGAAACACAAAACAAAACGTAGGCAAAAATGTACCAATCACACAGTTTGCGAAAGAAGTGACATTTCCCATCACTATCTTTTTAACATGGGGCTTGACAGCTGTTATGCCTGCCTCAGCATTTGACATTCGCATGAATATGAAGCCCAAAATATCGTTTTCGCCCTAGTGGCTTGCTATCGTACAGGTAATATGAGCAAGTTAACACTGACAAAGGCTAAAAAATAACATACATTTTAAAGCAAATTGATATATGAAATAATAATCTATTACTTATAGGATACAATATTAATTTTAATTGTACAAGAGCATCTGGCCCTGATAGTGTGTGCTGAGAAAAGTCCTGGCCCTCAGACAAGTGCAGTTGGTGACCCCTGCCTGAGAATATAGGCCTAACACTTACTACAGACTTACTCGAAGGGAACAACTCACACACAATGGGATAAAACAGGAAACTGACTTAAATGAAAGCTATTCATGAATCAAACAAAAGAGACATGACTATAGTTGAAACAACAGTTCACTTTACTGGCTGAAATTAATACAATAAGAGACTATGCCCTGTTCAAAATAAAAACTACATATCTTCAGAGAGAGAGAGAGAGAGAGAGAGAGAGAGAGAGAGAGAGAGAGAGAGAATTAATATTCTAACATGTGGAAACATGAGCTGGAATAACACACAGTTGGAGAGAGGAACAATACAATAGGCTATGTACAGTTAACTACAGTACATATACAAACTATACCCAACTACAGTGAAGCAATACATTTCGACCAAAAATGTTAATGCTAAAAAAATCTCTCTAATCTCTCTAATAAAAATTCTCCCTAATAACTCCTCTCCCAGTTCCTCATTTGAGGAAGTATTCTCTAAGTCTTCCTCTTCAGAGAAGTCATCTTGAATCTCAGAGAATGTTTGCAGTCCAAGAATACTTCTGTATGTTGTGTGTGCTGTAGCCAGTTGTGCTTCAACTTCACACACTCTTCTCTTCAGCACACAGAGTAGTCCCTCACCTCCTTTCTCCATTAAGCCCTCTGCACTGCCTGAACATGTGACATTAAAATAAAAAGAAATGAGCCAGTGGTTTCCAGAGAAGCAAACTGAAGATAAAGACTAACTTACATTTCCCATCGGTGTCTTCAGTGAGCTGAGAGGTAAACTCCTCAGTCAGTCCAGCAACACTCCTCATCTACTCCATGTGCTGCTTGACTTCACGAACCACAATAACCTCTTCTTCTTTCAGTCTAGCCAGCAGCATTACCTTGTCAAAAACATTTTTTTCCCGCTCCATATCACCATGACCTGCAATACATTACATCAAAGTGTTATCTTACAACCTCCTATAAAATATTGGGACAGAAGATATAGTGCATGCTGTAATACTACAATAGAGACATAAACCCTGACAGGATGAGACTGAACCCCAGCGCTTCGATCACATCTATTTACAAATTACTGCATTCTTCTTTTTTTTGCATATTGCCCAATGTCTTACATTTTTTACATCAGATTCCATATTTACAGCAAGATGTGTGCATCAAACAATATGTGTTCAGTGCATCTCAGAGGAAGTGCTTGCATTCCCATGGCCAGGAGTAGTTGTCCACAGCCAGGAGATCATTGGGAGGAGGCGGTTCTTCAACTTCCCCCACAGTAGCATTGTGGTCATCGATGGCAACTTCCAAGGCTTTCTTCTCAACAACAATCTTTCTTCTCAGCTGATGCCTTCGCTTATTGGTATAGGTCAGGACATCTCTGCACTTTGCAGAAATATTGGAAATATTTGGATATTGCACTCAACCTTATTATGATTTTGACAGTTTTTCAGTATGCTGCCCTGACTGGAAGTAAACATACTTTTTTTTTTTATAAATAGCTTTGCTATTTTTGTTATGTATAACTCAGTGGTGAATTCATTTTTCCACAAATCTGCATTACTAGTGTGTCTCTCACCAGCCTGACGATACAGCTGAAATGTTCGCTGTTTGATGCCCAAATATAGCCCCTCGATGGTCCTCTGCAGGGCATCTTGGATTGTTGCTCCTTTGTACGACAACAAACAAATTAATCAATGCCCATTTCAGTTTACAATCAGCCTCTTTTCAGATCCCCTGTACAAGAGCAGAGCCAATGGTTCTTTAAAATATGCCATCAAATAATTTTTTCTTGAGGTCCACTGCTGAACATCAGACACCCACTGCTGGACTGTGTCTTGCTGTAGAGATAACTCAGCAGTGAATTTCTCCAGGTCCTTTGTTGCCTCTGCAATCCTTTGTACAGTCTGTCCAAAAGAAATGTCCATGTTAACAAATGCTGAGACAATTTAAAAACAAAAATGTTATTATACATATTTGCCTAGTTAGTACCTTGATGTATCTTTTGGCCAATGTCCGGTCAAGGTTTTCTGCCTTGCGCTTGTTCCTTGGATTGTTAGCATGTCTGTGCGAACTTGACACACAATGTATGTGCAGTAATTTAGGTTCACAGTGAGGACCAAAGGTCAGATACTACACTGATCATTCTCTAATACTGTCACATAATAATCATACACTTAATTAGCGAGTCAGAAGTTTAATTATTATAAAGATCAGTGTAAAAGTGCTGACTAGACAGTTGTTTTCTAAGGGCGCACCTATGCATGGAGCTCAAATGCAAAGGCCGAGCGTCAGTGTTCAAACCCCTTGGTCTCAATTTGGACAAAACTATACATGAAAAATGCTCACCGGCTTTTGACATGTGCTTGGCACATATGGCTGCTCGGGAGAGGAAGCTGTTAACCTGCTCAACCTCCTCCCCGATTGTTGTTCCAGCTCCTTCTTGACTGCGTCCCCCCCATTTTAACTGTAACACATTTACATGAATGTTATTATTTAGAAAACAACAAGTAGGGGCAGAGGACAGACAATCATAATGTGTGGTACAAATGATAAGAAATACATCTAATTGTCATGATTACCTCACACATGCATGAATGCGCTTTTGCATGCATGATGGAGACAAATGGGCGCATGTTCAGCAAGTCCTCCAACTCTGGACAGTGGTCCACAACTCTCTGCAGATATGGCCAATATTTGCAGACCACATCAGAGCACAAGAACTGGACGGTCTGTGAAGCTAGCTGTTTCTGGAGATATAATGGGTATGCAAATATTTCTCCACGCAACATATTCAGTCCCTTCAGCAAAACCCCATGACGGCAGACAGCAACTTCAACACCTTCCTCGTCTAGTTTGCTTGCAGACTTGTTGGCGGACTCTCGTGCTGCGGTCCACTGACCCGCACCACATCTGCCTTTCCCTGGATTCTTAAACAGATGAGGGAAAATACAGACATTTACACGGTTACATTTTATAAAATAAGCTGTAAATCATGGTATTTGATGGAGTAATGCCGCTCTATTACTGAAATAAACCAAATAATGTTTACATTTTGGGGGAAAAAACTGGCAAGCATTCATAAAAATGTGAAATTGTGGTGTTACACATGAAGAAATATAAATTTAGCTTACATGTCCAGTTGTTCCATGGATGTAATCAACAAAGGAGGACACCTCAGCATCACTGGCCAAAAAGACTCCATCAAAACCCATCAGGTCTTGAAAGATATATGTAGATGTGGGTGAAACTGATTGTATAAGCGAGCTCCACGGAGCACTCCTTCAGTCTATGATATTGGTGGATGGTGTGATACAAATTCTTGTATTTTGGAATTACTCCAAAAACATAAAATATATAAAGTATTGAAGCATACCCTGCATCATTTCTAATTCATTCTAGTAACATATATTGCAGTGAATTCTAAACAGTAGAGAGGTAGCAGAAAGAAAGCATTTACAGAAGAAAACATTGTATAATGCTCCTGTTGTTAGTGTTTTTTAGGTCATTGTTTTGTGGGTGATAAAGTGTGTTTGTTGGCTGTCAACCTTTGCTAGTGTTCTGGAAGAAGGTGTTGATTTGAGACATGTATGAAGTGATTTTTAGTGCATTGTGAATGTGAAATGAACTGCTGTGCCGAGCTGAAAGTTGGTTAGGAGAACTGTGTGAAGAGTTTTGAAAAAGTATTGAGAAAAGTGTCCTAGCGACTGTAAAAACTGTAATTACATTAGTATTAAGAGTTCCTTAAAATGTTTTTAAATACATTAGTCATTAATCCAAAGTTAAATGTAAAAATATTTTAAAAATAAAAATAACATAATGCAGAAATAAAGTGTGTGTGTGTGAGAGAGAGTCTGTTTGGTTTCTTCTGTAATATTGTAAGTAGCATACAGTATGGTATGCTAACCAGAGGTAACACCAACTTCTGTTTAAAAAATATGAAAACGCAAGCAAAAAAATTGCTGAGATAAGCTTTGTAATCACTTTTCCCCAAAACACGGGTGCTATGCACAAATAACAAAGTATTGCCAAATGTTTATAGCCCCTTTCTAAATGAAAGTTACGAAATGACACCCACTGCTATTTCAACATTCGAGATTCCAGCGAACTTTAGGTTATTCTTGGTTGAAAATAGGAAATAACAACGACTGCTACTTCAACATACGAGATTCCAGCAAACGTTGTTATGTTTGATTGAATTTGTATTAGTAACAGCGATTTTTCAAAGTGTTTTTTACATCTATTGAGCAGATTGTCACCGTCTTTTTGTGGGGTGGTAAAGTGCCCAGAATTCAGAAATCGTTGCTTCAAAGATGCAACTGAATGGTGGGCTCTCTTTACCCAATTTCATGTTTTACTATTGGTCAGCAAATATTCACAAGATAACATTTTGGCTTAGTTCGTTCACTGGAGGCAAACTCATGTATATTGTCACGGATTGGCCAGGTTCTTCCACCACAATCACCCAGCGATCACAGTCACCTGAGTTTTAATTAGACACACCTGCACCCCATCATCCACTCTGCTTCATAAGCACACACCACACACCTCTCATTGTCCGGGCTCGTTTATCCGAAGTGGACTCATAGTGCTTCTCTCTGTGAGTGTCACTAACTAAACTTACCTGTGTTTACTTACCAGTTCTCCATGTCGATTCCAGTCTGTCCAGATCTCCTCTCCAGTGGTGTGCGAGCCTTAAGCCATTCAGTCCAGTCAAGTGGTGCGTGAGTGTGTGCCGTCAGCCTGTCAGCCTCTTCTAACGAAGTTTGTATTCACTCTGGAAATCTCCTCCCGCCGTTCCTGCAAAGGAAATATCATTATTCATCCACGGATTGCACTCAAGAATTCTCCATATCTGAACTCTGATACTCACCCTTTTCTGCACGTTGACTCATCCTGATACTCTGCTGTTGAAAATAAACACTACATCACTACTTACCTTGTTGTCCGTCTGCTTCCGTAACTAGTGATGGCCAGATCGAGGCCTCGTGAAACAATGAAACAGTTGAACCAAATGTGCCATATTGTTTCGAGGCTTCGAATCAATCCGACACCCGTCTCAACGGTGACACCTAGTGGTCACTTGCAGGTGTTGATCTGAAACAACCTTGACGAGCCATTAAAAAAATGTGGTGTTTTTTTATTATTATAATTTTCTAATATGTGAAGCTTGTAACCTATAGGCTCCTCACTGTGCATAATGTTATTTTGGTCCTGCAAAATGAATATTAATAAAAGAAATCAAGCCACAATGTCTCACTTTTTTAGAGATTTTTATTCAAAAATATTAATTTCTCTGCTGTGGAAGGACTTAGCCTACTTCTTTTTTTACAGATAATTTCTCCAGCCTTTGAAAAAATCCTCTCACAAGGGACACTTGTTGCTGGCATGCAAAGATATTTTTAGCATATGACGCATACATGCATATATGTACTTATTTCTAAAATACATACTTTCACATATATTAGGGATACAAATCTTATATCTGAATGCCTTGAAATTAAATGCCTATAGTTGGAGATTTTGTCTATTGTGTGAATACCAAATATAGTATTTTAATACAATAATGCAGTGTTTTCTTTGTCATTTTTGACAAATACATCCACAAAGTACCATAACCTATGCCACAGCTTTAAAAAAGCATCAGTATCACATGCATGTACACTGTAAAACTTTTCACTACTACAGTAAACAGCATTTACAGTACTCCACTGTAATTACCAAATACAGTATATACCACATTTTACATTATTAAACTTGTCGACAGCAATAAATTGTATTTTTACAGGGAATACTGCTTTTATTATTACATAATTAAAATATTATATTTTAAGGTTTCATAAGAGTAGTCACACTAGGAAAAAGAAAACAACATTTTCTGGGTTTTAAAACATTTATTTAGTTAAATTGCCTTCTGTGAACATGTTGGCTGAATTACTTTTTAAACATAAAATGCAATTTTAACACTTAACAACAAACAGGTAACAGTTAGCACTTAATTTAAGGAATAGTTCACCCAAAATTTTAAATTAGCTCATGATTTACTCACCCTCAAGTCATCCTAGGTGTATATGACATTATTCTTTCAGACGAATACAATCAGAGTTCTATTAAAAAATGTCCTGGCTCTTCCAAGCTTTATAAAGACAGTGAAATGCCTAGCCAGCGCCACGGCCAGACACAAAGACGACAATGTAAGTGACATTACGGTGCAATTTTAACGATGTGATTAAATAAAAATTCCAGATACAGCATATTCATTTTTTAACTATGTATTTGATTACCCTTTTTTACCAGGTTCTTCAAAAAGTAAAGTCACAATCAATCAAAACTATGTATAAAATCATAGATGATTCACAAATAATCACAATCATTTAGAAAACATTATGCGATAAAATTTCAAATTGGAGCCTGTACTCCGATGATTCTTGCACCCAACAACACAAAAAGATGACATTTAATAACAATAATAATAATTTAAGCTCCTTATTATGTAGCCGAATCTGTGCTGGTTTGTATTGGCCGCCTTCAGTTTTCCCTTCCTTTTGCCACCAGCTAGCGCCGTGACGTAACTGTGACGTCGGCTCGAAATTGGTCTATTGACCCTTTTCACAATGACGTCAGAAAACTTCCGCTTTTCCGCAAAGCAGGGTATACGTACTTCCGTTTTAACTTGCGCGTGCTGGTTAACGTTACTTCAGGAGAATACAAAAGGTGATAACTAACAACACGAAAGGTAAAGTTTAAAATAATAATGTTTACATATTTAGCGTTATTGGTTCTTATATTTAGCGTATTTTGATAACGTTAATGATAATTTCCAGTAACTTATAGCATTCTTTAACGTGTCTCTGTCGTGGAGGGGAAAGTTAGACTAGCTAGCAACAAGATAAATCGCGGTCAGCCTGCTTTAATAACTTTTAATAACTGCTTTACTACTTTATTTCTTCCTGTTTTCATTTTTCACCAGTTTCCCATCCAATAAGCATGGCACAGTCATCTTGTAGATGCTATTGTAGTGTTCCTTGTTGTTCAAACAACAAACATAAATTTCCCTATTTAAGTTTCCACGATTTTCCAGTGGACGCTGAAATACGTGCCCGTTGGGTTAGGGCGATCAAAAGAGACGAGGGACCGAGTTTTAAAATCCTCCGTGGGAGCACTTACGTGTGTAGTCAGCACTTTACCCCAGAGGATATATGTACATCAGCCAGTGGACGAACCAGGATTAAGAAAGGAGCAACGCCGTCTAGATTCCCCTGGAATGACTGGGGTAAAGGTAGGACATTATTAAGCCTGGTAGTACTTTAAAATAACAATAAATCATAATTTATTACATTATTTACAGTTTACATACAAGTATGCTTGAATGAAATAAACGAAGAAATGTTTATTAATAGCTGTATTTTTTTTATACAGCTTATTAGTCCATATATAAACCATAATAAATCATCCTGTTGGCATTTAAATTGCCATTTGTTATAATTGCATTTGTGGTGGTATTACACATACTTTTTTGGTTCTGAGAAATTATTACTAAATATCCATATTGACATTTATGTGTATCTATTTCACATCTCTAGGAAGAGCCTCACAAGCTCGACAGCCGGTTTACCAGAGAGCAAGGAAGCATTTTAGGGCTGCAGTCCTAAATGAATCTCAGGAGATGCCTGTGGGAGACTTCACAGAAGAGGCACTGCCTGCCTCATGACTAGATCATGACTATGCCTGCCATCCTTCTCCTGGTTAGTAATTCAAAAACAGATTAACAGGTTTTTCTATGTGGCAAAAAATGACTTCGTAACTATAGGGTTCGTCGGCAGAGCAGCTGTGCTTACTGTAAAATGCTTTTACAGGAAACTCAGTTACTCTGAATAATACCACACAATATGATAATGATTTGGATGATTGAGAACCATTACAGAAATTACATTGTAATCTTAGTTATTGTAGTCTCTTCATTTCATAAAAGCCAAGAATTACTGTCAAGCTCACTAACAAATAACATCCAATAATGAAGACGAAGTGAAAACTAGTATATGACTCAATGATAACCATTAAGGTGTATGTTTTTTCTTGCTTTAAAGGTAAACTGGATGCTGCCACAAGGAGAATTCAAGAGTTGGAGCTTCAGGTTTTGTCACTAGAACGTGAAATCCAGCAGCTGACGGTTAAGCAGCAGCAGCAGCAGCCTCTGATTTTCAAGTTCTGTGTCACAGATGAGGACTTTCGTTACTACACTAGGTTCAGCTCAAAGGAGGTCTTCACTGTGTTTTGGGAGTCAGTTTACCCTTCTGCTTCAAGGCTTTTGTACTGGTGCAAGGCACAGCGAACAGCACAAGAGACACCGAGCCCTCAGCGAAAACTTCCGCTCATTGATGAACTGTTCATGTTTCTCTGTCGTGTTGCAGCTGGGCTTCAGGAGAAAACCCTGTCATCCATCTTCAAGGTCAGCTTGTCTACGGTTAGTCGCATCATCTTAACATGGACAAGCTACCTTTACCAGGTTCTTGGCTCGCTACCATTGTGGATGACGAGAGAGCAAGTGCAGGCCACAATGCCTGACAAGTTCAAGCTCTACTGCCCTCAGGTGAGAGTGATAATAGACTGCACCGAGATCCGTTGTGAAACAGCATCTTCTCTCTTACTACAGTCGGAAACATTTTCCAACTATAAAAACCACACCACCTTTAAAGGTCTAATTGGCATTGCCCCATGTGGGGTTATCACATTTGTATCTAAATTGTACACAGGCTCCATCTCCGATATAGAAATAACTCGCCAATCACAGATCTTGCAGTTACTTCAACCAGAAGATGGAGTAATGGCTGACAAGGGGTTCCAAATTGAGAAGATGCTGTCACAGGTGGGGGCAACCCTCATCATCCCTCCACTGAAAACATCGAATCAGCTCAGCACAGAGGACACCCAGAAAACACAGGCTATTGCCCGTCTGAGAATTTTAGTTGAGAGGACGATACGCAGGGTGAAGGAGTACCACATTTGGGATGGGCTTGTTCCTCTTTCTATGGCAGGTTCAGTCAATCAGCTGTGGGCCATCTGTTGCCTACTCTCAAACTATCAGGGACCTCTTGATATCAAAGGGGACAAACCCGTCTGAAGTGTTTCCTTTCTTGGGTGAGACTAATTCTACAGTACTTTTAGCCGTTTGACACTGTGTAGATATACTGTAAATACAAGTGCTTTGTAATATATTTTTAAATTTGATACTGTAAATACAAGTGCTTTGTAATATATTTTTTAAATTTGTTACATTTACTATCTTTTCTATGAACATAGGGATTTGTATGTTATTAATAAACAATGTTGTGAAGCATTCTGTAAAAAGTTTATCCAGAGTAAAATGCATTTACACCTTAACCATTAAAAGAACAACAATATTTTTAAAACGTGTCAATTTTTTATTTACATATTTGATAATAGCATATAAGTGAGGTGAATGAAACTAATAAAAAGCTTCCATAGCAGCTCAAAGCTACAAACAAGATTGGAAGCAGTTCCTTGCAACCATGGAACATAAGCAAAAAGTGACCAAGACAGACTATAAAGCCCATATATATTTACATACAATGCAACATTGACTGAAGTTGTAAAATGAAAAAGTATTTACAACAGGAATTGCATGCATCACAGATGTACATAGAACTATTTACATTTGAAAATTCTGCCTCAATGTAATAATGCATCCATGTAGATGTTGTGATAAAAATAACTTGTTGAGTTGATGATCTCCTCATCCCTAAATACTCTTTCAACTGTGAAGTCAGTGTGGGTATCTGTTATAAAATCACACCACTGAAGTCCACTTAAGGCCAGCTGGCCTTGAACCTGATAATAAGTGACACCACAACAAAGGATGCATATCGCTCCGTCGCCAGAGCAGCTCTAGGACTTTCCGATCACTGCCTGGTTCATCTTCTACCAACTTACAGGCAAAAACTTAAAACTGCTAAGCCAGTAATAAGGACTGTAAAGAGATGGACCAACGACACAGAGCAGGTCTTACAAGCCTGTTTTGAATGCACTGACTGGAGTGTTTTTGAAGCTGCTGCCAGCGATCTGGACGAGCTCACAGAGACTGTAACATCATACATCAGTGTCTGTGAGGATTTATGCATCCCTACCAGGACTTACTTATCATTCAACAATGATAAACCATGGTTCACACCAAAACTCAGACAGCTTCGTCAGGTCAAAGAAGATGCCTACAGGAGTGGGGATAGGATCTTGTATAATCAGGCCAGGAACACATTGACAAAGGAGATTGAAGTGGCTAAGAAGAGCTATGCCAAAAAGCTGGAAAACCAGTTTTCCTCCAACGACCCTGCATCAGTGTGGAAAGGCCTGAAAGACATTACCAACTACAAGACACCATCCCCCAGCATCGACAGCAATAAGCATCTTGCGAACGAGCTGAATGTCTTTTACTGTAGATTTGAGACCCCCGATCAGACACCCCATACCCGCCCTGACCATCTCTCTACACAGCCATCAACACCTCCAGCCATCCCCCTCCCCTCCCCCCCTGCACTTCAGATCAGTGAGGATAATGTGCGTCAGATCTTCAGGAAACAGAAGAGAAGGAAAGCACCAGGCCCAGACGGTGTTTCACCAGCCTGTCTGAAAACCTGCGCTGACCAGCTGGCCTCTATCTTCTCACTGATCTTCAACAGATCACTGGAGCAGTGCAAAGTCCCTTTCTGCTTTAAACGCTCCACCATCATCCCAATCCCGAAGAAACCAAAGATCACAGGACTCAATGACTACTGACCTGTTGCCTTAACATCTGTGGCCATGAAGTCATTCGAAAGACTGGTGTTATCATATCTGAAGGACATCACTGGACACTTGCTGGACCCCCTGCAGTTTGCCTACAGAGCAAACCGGTCTGTGGATGATGTGGTCAATATGGGACTGCATTACACCCTACAACATCTGGACAAACCAGGGACCTATGCAAGGATTCTGTTCGTGGACTTTAGTTCTGCCTTCAACACCATCGTCCCATCACTGCTCCAGACCAAACTGACCCAGCTCTCTGTCCCTAGCTCCATCTGTCAATGGATCACCAGCTTTCTGACAGACAGACAACAGCTAGTCAGAATGGGCAAAATCACGTCCGACAGCCGCACCATCAGCACCGGTGCTCCACAGGGATGTGTTCTCTCACCACTGCTCTTCTCCCTGTACACAAATGACTGCACCTCTAAAGACACCTCTGTCAAGCTCCTGAAGTTTGCGGACGACACTACTGTTATCGGACTCATCCGGAACGGTGACGAGTCTGCGTACAGACAGGAGGTGGAGCAGCTGGCTCTTTGGTGCAGTTATAACAACCTGGAGCTGAACACGCTCAAAACAGTGGAGATGATCGTGGACTTCAGGAGAAACCCCCCTGCACTCCCTTCACTCACCATCATGGACAGCACTGTGACTGCAGTAGAGTCATTCAGGTTCCTGGGCACCACCATCTCTCAGGATCTGAAGTGGGACACTCACATAGACTCTATTGTGAAGAAAGCCCAACAGAGACTGTACTTCCTGCGTCAGCTGAGGAAATTCAACCTGCCACAGGAGCTGCTCGTACAGTTCTACTCAGCTGTCATCCAGTCCATCCTCTGCACTTCCATCACCGTCTGGTTCGGCTCTGCTACCAAAACCGACCTCCGTAGACTACAGCGGATAGTTCGGACTGCTGAGCGAATCACTGGCACTACCCTTCCCACACTCAAAGTACTGCACTCATCCAGAGTGAGTAAAAGGGCTCGCAAAATCACTCTGGACCCGTCACACCCAGCACACTTTCTGTTTGAACTGTTACCGTCTGGTCGACGCTACAGAGCACCGAGCACAAAAACAACCAGACACAGGAAAAGTTTCTTTCCCCAGGCCATCTACCTCATGAACACTTAAATGTTCCGCTACTGTGGAACAAACATGTGCAATACTTCCCTCAGACATTTCATTATAGCACCTTATAACTTTATATATATTTATAATTTATAATCTTTTTATTTTTATTTTATTTTTTCTATTTTTTATTTATACCTATGTTACTTGTCTTGTCACTTTATATTGTATGTGTACTGGAAGCTACTGTCACCAAGACAAATTCCTCGTATGCGCAAGCATACTTGGCAATAAAGCTCTTTCTGATTCTGATTCTGATTCTGATAATATTTGTGGCTTTTCTTAAGGCAGGCCTGGCCTCGAACTGTGATCAGGTGTTTAACTTGAGCAACATCTTCAACATCACAACTCTTTACCTCTGCCAACCCAAATGGAGGTGTTTCTCTGGGGTTGAAGACTTTAGCATCAGGGCTGGCTGCAAGGTGAGGTGCATCAGGGTGGATGATGACCCCACACTGCGTCACAGAGACATCACAAAACTCTGAATATTGCCTCAGTATGTCAGGTTCCAGGTCCAGCCCTCTTTTCATAGCAGCTGTCTGAGGAGTTCCTCTCAGAATGCGAGCAGCCAAGGATTTTGCAGTAGACTCTCCACGGACATGGCATATTTCACCAAATCTGCTGGCTGTAAGTCGGGGTTTGCGTACCTGGGTCCACAGCTAGCATTCTGACTGCAGTCGTGTTTCTTCCTCAATTGCAGCAGACATCTCCCTTGACACCTTAAGGCTCTCTTAAGTGGCATTGTTGCTTGTAGTTGGGCTCAAATTGGAAATTAAATTTAAAATTGTAACCTTCTAAAGGCAACTGAGGAAATCCAGGGGCACCAGGGTTTTTAATAATGTCTCAACTTATCTCGGGAGGGCACTGGTAAGAGAGCAAAGACCCAAATGGCACAGGGCCAAATTTAGAGTCCACAAAATTAAGGGCCTTGAGCCCGTGCAGCAATTTGCAAATGCCTGGTTGTGGGCGTTTGTCTTTAAGTTTCTCAGCACTGGCAATGATGTGAGGATCTGGAAGAGGCCCTGACAAAAAAGTAAGATATGTCAAGTTAAATGTACATATCATTGTCACCTGACCTTTCATGTTTTAGCAGACACCAACACATATCACCTCTCTATAAATACACATGAAAATGTTTTGAGCTGCCCCAAACCCTTACATATTAAGAAAATTAAGAAATGTTCATAATTTGCAGAAGATATTAACTGAAGAACTGAAGGCTTAAAGGGAAAAGATACTAATCAATGTTCTATTATACATTAAAATATTTGGACGTGTGTTCATTCAGACTTACCACCATATGCTCTGTACAGTGTACATTTCACTCCAGTTCAGGCATGATCCTTAGTCTTTGGCACTGGTTTACGCACTACCATGTCATTTGTTGCCTCAGGAGCAATTCCCTGTAATATATTGATGAGAAATTATTAATTGACAAACGTCATTACAAAATTCTAGTCCAACATCATTAAATGTAATGAATGTTAAAGTATTACATGTGTCCTAGGCCGGTGCCAGGTCTGCAGTGAGCTGGTGCATGACAGTGGCAATGGCACTGTCTTGAATCCCATGGTACAGTAGTGAGCACTTTGAAACAATAATGCCACAATGTGGTTGCACAGTGCTTTCCCAGCAGAGCAGGTACATGACATGCATTTCACTACCACAGGAACCTCTTTCGCATGAAATGTAACCTGATAATAGAAACATGAAAATAAGTTTTTGCTCACAACAATTTTACATTTATTTGGAGTAATTGAACAAACTTAAGGATTAAAGCAAGTCTATGAACTCTGAACACCAACTTTTTATAACTTATAACACTGAATATTTATCAGCCTTTAATGTCCCCTAACAACCCTCTTCTGTTTTTAAATGTAAGATTGTCATCTAGAGTTTGGCGCCACACACTCATTGACACCAGGCTGAGAAACACACTGAACCACAATGGAACTTTGTGGGATACTGCAAAGTCTGCAACCGCAGCAGAACATGAAAATCAGAAAAACCTGAAGATGATGAGCCTCCTCATTTTTCCTCATGGACCTGTGACAGCGCCCTCTCACTGTCACCTCATCGACAACTACATTCGAAACTATTCCAATGCAATGTTTTAGTGAAAGGGCACAACATTAACCATGAATGCGTTACTGACTTTTATCTAACAATACAAATTATGGACTTTCACTGCAGAAGAGAAAGCTAACAACTAGCAGCTACCGTTATCCTAACTCCTCCGCTAACGTAAGTTGGGCGGGACAATACAAAATGCTTACCTTCATATGCAAACAGGTACTGCTCAATGAAGAATTTGTATCCTTTATCAAGTTTGGACCGTGTGGTGAGTGAAAATTTGTCTGCAAGACGATGTACATCATCTAGATGTATTTCTGGCAGGTGTTGAAGGGACTGAGTAAACTCCATAGCGTAGCGTTATGCTGGCGGCGGAAGTAAACATACACTGCTTTGAGTCAGAACGGAAGTTGCGTGACGTCGTGTGAAAAGGGCCTATTGGGATGAAATCCTTGGATCCATTTTCAGACCCTATGCTGGTGCAGTGGGTCCTGGGTTCCTCCTGGTGCACAACAATGCCCGGCCTCATGTGGCGAGAGCATGCAGGCAGTTCCTCGAGGATGAAGGAATGATACCATTGAAGGGCCACCACGCTCACCTGACCTACATCCAATAGAACACCTCTGGGACATTGTGTTTCGGTCCATCTGACATCACCTGGTTGCACCTCAGACTGTCCAGGAGCTCAGTGATGCGCTGGTCCAGATCTGGGAGGAAATACCCCAGGACACCATCCGTCGTCTCAGTAGGAGCATGTCCCGACATTGTCAGGCATGCATACAAGCACGTGGGGGCCATACAAACTACTGAGAACCATTTTGAGTTGCTGCAAAGAAATTTCAGCAAAATTGACAAGCCTGCTGCATCATTTTTTCACTTAAATTTCCGGGGTGTCTTTGAATTCAATCCTCTGTAGGTTGATCATTTTCATTTCCATCAAACGATGTGGCATCCTTTCGTTCATAACACATTACCCAGTGTATATATGTGTATATATATATATATATATATATATATATATATATATATATATATATATATATATATATATATATACAGTGAGGAAAATAAGTATTTGAACACCCTGCTATTTTGCAAGTTCTCCCACTTGGAAATCATGGAGGGGTCTGAAATTGTCATCGTAGGTGCATGTCCACTGTGAGAGACATAATCTAAATAAAAAAATCCAGAAATCACAATATATGATTTTTTTACTATTTATTTGTATGATACAGCTGCAAATAAGTATTTGAACACCTGTCTATCAGCTAGAATTCTGACCCTCAAAGACCTGTTAGTCTGCCTTTAAAATGTCCACCTCCACTCCATTTATTATCCTAAATTAGATGCACCTGTTTGAGGTCGTTAGCTGCATAAAGACACCTGTCCACCCCATACAATCAGTAAGAATCCAACTACTAACATGGCCAAGACCAAAGAGCTGTCCAAAGACACTAGAGACAAAATTGTACACCTCCACAAGGCTGGAAAGGGCTACGGGGAAATTGCCAAGCAGCTTGGTGAAAAAAGGTCCACTGTTGGAGCAATCATTAGAAAATGGAAGAAGCTAAACATGACTGTCAATCTCCCTCGGACTGGGGCTCCATGCAAGATCTCACCTCGTGGGGTCTCAATGATCCTAAGAAAGGTGAGAAATCAGCCCAGAACTACACGGGAGGAGCTGGTCAATGACCTGAAAAGAGCTGGGACCACCGTTTCCAAGGTTACTGTTGGTAATACACTAAGACGTCATGGTTTGAAATCATGCATGGCACGGAAGGTTCCCCTGCTTAAACCAGCACATGTCAAGGCCCGTCTTAAGTTTGCCAATGACCATTTGGATGATCCAGAGGAGTCATGGGAGAAAGTCATGTGGTCAGATGAGACCAAAATAGAACTTTTTGGTCATAATTCCACTAAAGGTGTTTGGAGGAAGAAGAATGATGAGTACCATCCCAAGAACACCATCCCTACTGTGAAGCATGGGGGTGGTAGCATCATGCTTTGGGGGTGTTTTTCTGCACATGGGACAGGGCGACTGCACTGTATTAAGGAGAGGATGACCGGGGCCATGTATTGCGAGATTTTGGGGAACAACCTCCTTCCCTCAGTTAGAGCATTGAAGATGGGTCGAGGCTGGGTCTTCCGACATGACAATGACCCGAAACACACAGCCAGGATAACCAAGGAGTGGCTCTGTAAGAAGCATATCAAGGTTCTGGCGTGGCCTAGCCAGTCTCCAGACCTAAACCCAATAGAGAATCTTTGGAGGGAGCTCAAACTCCGTGTTTCTCAGCGACAGCCCAGAAACCTGACTGATCTAGAGAAGATCTGTGTGGAGGAGTGGGCCAGTTCTGGTCGACGACGACACACATGCATTATATTGCATTGCATAAAATGTGTGCTGGTCAACTAGTCTAAAATTAAGAAACCCATATAAAACTGTAAAAAAAAAAAAAACATTGTACAATTAAGATAGGCTACTTAATGTATTATTCGAATATCAGAATATGACAATGATTACACAGTCAAGTCAAGTCAAGTCAAGTATATTTGTATAGCGCTTTTCACAATACAGATTGTATCAAAGCAGCTTCACAGTATTAAATTAAAATAATACAACAAGGTTTGTTTCTAGTGGAATTTATTGATAAAATCAAATTAGATCCCCAGAATATCCCCAACAGGAGTCCAATATTACACAGGAGTCCAATAATAGCAAAACGAATCACTTATTCTAAAAAGAATATCAAGTATACCGTTAAGTTAGACGAATCCGACATATAATCGAGGGCTGTGTTAACAGTAAAACGTTCGTCATTTAACGAATTTTAAAAACAAGGATGGATAATACAAAATGCTTTCTGGCATTTTCACAGAAAAAAACAAAAAACAAAAACAAGCAAGAACAAAATTTAAACTTAGCCCGTCAAATTTAATTTTACAATTATCTTCTCTCTCTTTGTGCGCGCGTCCGTGTTTGTGAGAGAGAGCTCGCGCAGCACTGATACAATGGTACTTTTTAATCCATAACTAACGCGCTAGTTTTCATACAAAATAAATATGTAACATAATTAGGTACTTTAGCTATTATTAACACAATAATGTAACACATGAAGGCTACGTTTCTTAGCACTGAGAATTAATTAATAAACGCCTGTTTCTCCAGACTCGCACTTAATCCACAAATCACATCACTTTCATAATCACTAAGCCATAGCGATTTCAAGTTTATTAAGATTTATTGTTCAGCATTTCTTGAGCATTTTATTATTTGCATGGCTGAATGATGTCTTCCTCTTTTCTGAGTGACCATGAAGAACGGAGTATTTTAAAATAATCCATGCAATCCGTGTGATCATCGAATCCATAGGATTAGGTTAACTCAGTACAATATTTCAACTTTCCACATCGAGCCCAGCCCAGCCCGTTTACCTTCAGGAGTCAGATGTACCGTGACTACTGTACTCTCCTCGCTTATGAAATCAGTCAGACGGCGGCCGCGGGAGTGGAAGGCGGATCGAGCGGGATTCTTTATTGGTGTCTGTCGATTTTCAGTCTCTTTTTAATGATAGGCCTTACGCATCTGTCAATCATCCCCGCTTGCTATTTGGGGAATGAATCCAGCGCTATGATTGGTCGAACTCTTCTTCTTTTGCTGTCGCTTGATTTGAGGACTGCGCGTGCAGAGGCGTCACCAGGTTTTTGCGTAGTTTAGACTAACAAATCGTACCAGCGTACTTTGAAGTCAAAATGCGTATCCGCTACGCAAAATGCGTACAGGTTGGCAGGTCTGTATATACACTGCTCAAAAAAATTAAAGGAGCACTTTTGAAAACACATCAGATCTCAATGGGGAAAAATATCATGCTGGATATCTATACTAATATGGACTGGGTAATGTGTTATGAACGAAAGGATGCCACATCGTTTGATGGAAATGAAAATGATCAACCTACAGAGGATTGAATTCAAAGACACCCCGGAAATCTAAGTGAAAAAATGGTGTTTTAGTCATAAAACACCACACTTAGGGAGATTAACCTGTTTTTTTTTCTTTCATCAAACAATAGTGATAAAAGTAATATGCTGGTAAATCGGTGTACACTGATGCACTGAATTTTGTTTTACACCATAATTTGTGAAGGTCTCTGATAGACAGATGTCTTCATACCTTTGTTTTACTGTGTTTTTAAAAACATTACATAGATGTTTTATTACATTAAATATATAAGAGTTTCTTGTGCTGCATTCTATATCCACATACCACCCCAAAATTCATGGGAGCATTGTCTTATTTGAACAAGGAGAAGCCGAGAACACCTAGAGCTCACTAAAATTACAGCAGATTAGAGGAAACATTTGTTTTTCAAAGTTGCTTTGCAAAGTGTAAGGAAAACAGACAAACACACGCACACACACAACTGTGCAATCACACGGTCAACAGTTTCTAAAACAGTTAGAACCTATAATAAAAAAAAAGGCATGAATCATCCCACCTTTCACTTAAAATTACTACTTATCAACTGTAATTCATTTACTTAACAGTTGTTTAGAGACATAGACAAAAGATCTGTGTATCTATGACTGTGCGGTGAAATGCAGAGTTTTAAGTGTAATAGTTCTAAAAGTTTGAAGTGTAATGGTTGAGTAGGTAACAGAAAAAGGACATAACTCACTTTTCATGTTGGGTCGGTGTGTCTTGCGATCCCACAGCATAGACAGACCAGAAAGATGTCCTAAAAGAAATGTCATTTGTTTAGTCTCAACCAGTGTCATGTAGAAGGACTGACATTAAATTCTCAAAATGCTGCATTTGTTCATGTTTTCATTCTTCCTATGAACATATTTGACCACGCTCAGAGAGTAGTACAAAAGACTGTACAAAAACAGAGAAACTAATTGTAAAGCGTGACATAGTTTAGTGGAAAAATATAATTTTACATACTGTATCGACATAAACGAGGAGTTCTGTATTCTTTATGGCTAATTGTCTCTTTTCCTATATGCCTTACACAAATTGACCTTGAATTTACTTTTGTGCACACATAATTCCTGTATAACGATTATGTTTGAATGTTATCTATAGTCTTTACAAGGACATGCAACTTTATAGTTCTTAATGTGTTTGCATTACAACAGTGTGGCATAGTTCCTCTAACAAATCTGACAGAAGAGCAAAAAAAAAAAATTACAAAGATTTTTAGCACATGTAGTAACTTTATTTGAGTCAAAGAAGATGGTGATAACAACTGAAAACAAACTATAATCTTTAATGTTAAGCGGGACGTTGAAATAAACAATTCTGCGGACATTAACTTAATATAATATTAAGTATAATGTAATATAATATGAAATACTGGTTTGTCAAAAAGAGAAAGCTCAGTCATATATTTAAAAAGCCTCTTAAATGAAAGGCCTGCGTTCATCACACACATTTTCCCATGTGTGGAATAGCATGAACTAACATCGGTTTCACCTAAAACTAAACACAGACCAACAAACAAAGAAATGTGAACAGTGTCATCTCAATAAGATGACTAAATCTAGTGGAGTAATAAAAAGTCATTTGTGAAACCATATTTACAAACGTTTAACAAACTTACAAATTGTTCATCATTTGAGTTTTCTACATTCTGTATGCATCATAAATGATGTTTGTATGGCGTAACTTATTTTCTTAGTGATTTGGGGTCTTGAATTTACATGGTGAATTTCTACACACGTCATTTTTTTAATTTTATCTGCGGGGTTTGCCAGCCTCTTCTTAAATCTTAAATGAATGTGCAGCTCTCAGTGCAATAGTCAGATGTGATTCAGTTGTAACAGATTAAGTGTAAAACAGCATAACTTACTTTTCGTGTTGATGCTTTGTGTAATCCGAAAATCATAGATAGCTGTAAAGTTGCACTAAAAGAAATATCAATTTAGTCAAACACTCTCAAGCAGAAAGACTTTCACTTAAATTCTTAATTTGCATTTATTCCTATAAACACTGAATGTTGACAGTTCTCAAAGAAGAGTCCAACAAACAAAATAGTGCTATCTGAATAAAGTGACTAACACTAGTGGAGTGATAAAAACATCACTTACAAGACAAAATTTACAAACTTTCACAATTGCTCACGAATGGATTTTGTGTATTTATTATAAATGTTACTTTTCAATGTATGCTGAGCCCTCTTTTCTTACTGATTTGGTCTTTTGAATTTCACAGGTGTTTTGGACACACATACAGTAACTCCTGTATAAAGATTATGTTTGTATGTTATTCACGAGTGTGAAACTCAGAGTGGTGTGACACACCCCTGACAAAATATGTTGGCGTGTAAAAATACACACAAAGAGTTTAGCACAACTATTTACACACACACACACACACACACACACACACAACTTTGTGACAGACAACTTTCATTGCTTTTTGTGGCGAATTTTTTTTATTATAAATGTTTGAATGTTTCAAATCCCTATGCGTTTTATTTTACTCAGAATATGTAATTTGTTGTTTTGCAACACACACACACACACACACACACACACACACACTATGGCCTGGGTTAAAAACTAAAACATTTTCTGTAAAAAATACTAAAATAACAAAAGTAACAAACAAATTTATATACACTAAAAAGATGTTTTTGTGTGCGAGCCCAGAGAATCATCAGAAAGCTTTTGATGAAGTGTCATTCTTTAAACATCTAGCCTAAGCAACTGTCGTAAAACCATTAACAAACCCATTTAGGATGCACTCTTCCCCCGCCAGTTCCACTCGTAAACACCTTCACTGTGAGTTATAAATGTTTAGATTTTTTGTATTTTTTAACACTGATCCTATTGGCGTCAGGAAACAGATACAGATGTTCTAGAAAAAAACAACAACAAC
Source organism: Rutilus rutilus (assembly GCA_021464565.1). Taxonomy (NCBI): domain Eukaryota; kingdom Metazoa; phylum Chordata; class Actinopteri; order Cypriniformes; family Leuciscidae; genus Rutilus; species Rutilus rutilus. The sequence goes on from JAJAQA010000005.1 coordinate 2,784,386, forward strand.
AACAACACCTTTTCTTATTGAGAAGAATATAGTATGGGGTGTGTGGGTATAGGACTCTTTGGCTTGATGAACGTGTCGTCTTAGGCATTAACATAAACCTATAGTTCAGGTACTACTGATCCTACTGAGATGCTCACACACACACACACACACACACACACACACACACACACACACACACACACACACACACACACACACACACACACACACACACACACACACACACACACACACACACAGTTGTTCTTAAAACATCTCCAGACATATTATTTTAACGAATATAGCCAGTGTTTTGTAGATGTAATGGTATTCCTGAATGTCTTGACTCAAATATTTTGACTCAGTTAACATATAGGCTACCCTATTGATCAACCAGCAAAGATTTTGACACTCAGGGTGTCAACATTGCGTAATACTTGCTTGGGTGAATTTCACCCCCAACAATCAAAGAAAAATACAATCAGCAACAGTTTACCCCCAACAGACTGGAAGGAGCCAGTTACCCAGGATTCAACAAATGACCAGTCAGTTTGGCACTGTAAATCAGAGACACATCTGTTTGATCTGTTTTTGTCTTTTAAAATATCCTCCACCAGACAACACCACGGGTGGACATGTGACAACGCGGTCACACGTCAACCAGGAAGCAAATCTCACCAAGCTTGACACTGTAAATCAGAGACCCTGTTTTTGACACATGGATTCCCTGTCAATCACTAGGATCATAAATCAATCAAATATCACCCCATAAGTGACACATGGTATATGTTAATACTACTAGCCTACACTGTAAAATAATTTTTGCTGCATTAAATTAAGGCTGTATAGTCATTTCAACTGTTAAATCTTGAGTAATGATGAATTGCTTTGACTTGTGAAAGTGAAAACTGATAAACTTATGTTAATGTAAAAATATTTTGCTATGAGTTATTGATCACATTTTTCCCCAGTGTAGTTCATTGTAATGACATTGTGTTTTCCTCTTTTGTGCACTTTTACATAATACACACTTGTATCTGTTCCCAAGAAAGTGGAGCTGAAATATGTGCAGTAAGTGGATATTTTCTAACTTTCCAAAGGAAATAAAGTATAAGACTTTGTAATGTCCATTTGTTTCCATTGCACTGGACAGTGAATAAACCCTCTCAGATGACTGTCATATGGAGGAACTAGCCTACCTGCAAGTGCATAAATAACTTTACTTCATTTATACTTGTATGCTTTATGGCTGCAATATAAGTTGCATGATTCCACATCTACAGAAAGGCCTACAGAAGAGTCTGCACAGACAGAGGAGACACAGGCCTACAGGTGGGCAGTGTATAGCCAACGTCTCCTTTTATTTGTTGCATGAGGCATGTGTCTAATATCTCTTGTTGCAGGCACTTGACCACTGGCTTTTCTTTACAAAGAACAATTGAAGTAAAACTCAAGGAACTAAGCATATTTGTCTTTTATTAAACATTTAATGAAAAGTGTTTTTTGGCAATGTTGTGTAATATGGCACATGCAGCAATGTCACAGGCCCTGTCGTGCAACCCTCAGACTTCTCAGACACTGACATCTTCCCTTTAGTTAGCCAAAGTTCATTTCATTGTGTGCCCTTGTCCTGGCTAGAGCTGCATTGTAACTGGTTTGGGTCAGGGAATGGGGTCATAAAACACCTGTCTGCAGGAACATGTCATAATCACCTATAATATAATTTCACTCACCAAGCCTGTCACTTGAAGCAAATAGCCATACCTTCTTAAATGTCCGCGCCAGCGAGCGCGTTGGGGCGTTTAGTGAAACTGACGCAGTTTAAATAAATAAAATAATGATTTAAACTGTTTTACTTCTGATATAAACATTTAGATTAAATATGCCATTCAAATTATGGAAATTATATGGAGTTAAACACTTAAACATGAAATCAATAAAAAGTTACAACATTTTTTTTTATATTCAATCAATAGAAATATTTGTTGTGGATGCTGTGTTTCTGAAAAATGTTCCTGTGGCGTGAGTGTTTTAATGTTTTAACCACAGAGATAATTGTCTGAGAAAATGGTTTCGTGCAAATAATTCCCAAGGCCTTTCCGTTTCCATTAAAAATAGATAAAAATAAAAATACTATTTGGCCAGTGGAAAAGATTGAGAAAAACTTTCTCTGAAATGTATTTTACACTATTTGATTTATGTATTCAAAAACAAGGCAAGGATAGGCAACTACTTGATTTTTATTAATGTAATGTCACGTGTTTTGTACTTGTACCGTTAAACGTTATCACGTGGATGAATAATTATATGCAAATGATATGCAGATGAGGATCTGCATAGTAAAACTAGGCGTTGTAAGCTCCATATATGGTTATTTCAGGGTGGAGACGCATGTGCGCACAATCTTCCGCTGACTGGGATTTATAAAGTGAATTCTGCGCAGGTTCTGGCGTACGAACGGTTTTATAAGTCTAAATATTTTTTTTTCGTACGCCATTTTTGGCTTTCGGGCGCACGTACACTTTTAGTAAGGTTCCTACGCACAGTTTTATAAATGAGGCCCCTGATCTATGATGTCCACAGCCGTCCTCCAGCATTCCTGCAGCTCCCGGACACGTAAACCAAGAGGCTTCTGGACCCGGACCCTGGGCAGCTTCTGGGCCCCACATTATAAGATTAAGGTTATTATTATCATGAAGAATATTATTTATCATCAAGCTTTTCTATGAGCTCTTTCATTCAGCAGACTCTTGTATGCTCAGAAACAGTGTGTGTTTCAGTTCATCCTGTGATATGATTCAACTTCTGCTGTGCAAATTATTCACTTGTGTTTGTTTCAATTTAACTTTCAGATGGAGCGTGACAGAAATAAATAAAACAATTTTTTTTTTACAAAACTACATTTGTTTCTATTTTTTTTTTTTTTTCAATAATTTGTGCTTTGGAGCACCAAATGATGGTCATAGAAAAAATATAATGGTTCCTTCAGCAAAGGCCAATCCACACGGCCCAGACAGATGCCCACAAATGCCAACAGACAGTTCATGAGTTCACACTTACAAATAATTAGAGTAAAAGAGTTAGTCAGAGTAAAAGAGTATTTGGCCCGAACCTAACCTAGCCAGAGCCATCGGACATGACATACCAGGGCGTATCCAGTCGGTGGATATTGGGGATACGGGTTTTTGACCCAGTAGGGGATAATGTATATGTATGCAGAGTGAAGAACCGGATGTGTAATTACGCAGATTTTATGTCCTTAGGAAAGAAAGTATCAAAAGCATGGAGAGAGGGAGAGAAAGAGAAAGAGAAGTTCAGGGAGGAGCAGAGAGCGGATGGAGCGAAGACAGGTGGATGAAAGGAGGGAGAGGAGTGGAAGAGAGGAGCGGCTAAGATATTTTGGAGAAAGGAGGCGTGGAAGAAGGGAAGAGTTGGGAAGGTATCGGGAGGAAAGGAGTGGAAGAAGAGAGGTGGAAAGAAGACAGATGGATGAAAGGAGGGAGAGGAGTGGAAGAGGACAGACGAGTGGTTGGAGAAGGAGTGAGCCGGAGGGTGAAAGGAGGTGGAGGAGAAGGAGGAATGCTGATAGCGAAGGAGGAGCTAGAGGAGGAAGGAGGAATGAAGTGAGGAGACAGGAGAGTACGAATGAAAGGAGGCCAGCGGGGGATCCGGAGTTCAGAAGCCTGATCCGAGCCCTCCATGCATTCTTGAAATTATTTCATTACACCGTGGAGGTCGAGGACGGCTGGTCTGGTAGACTGGCGGCCCAGGCTAAGAAGGTCCAGCCGGCCTTCCAGTCGGCAAGAACAGAATGTAGACTGCAGGACAACACCAACGAGTGGCTCCAGAACGGCCTAACAATTATGGAAGAGCATTTCCAGGGGGCCCTAAGGAGGGCGGCTAAGGAAATAATAGCGAGCCCGGGGATAGATTGGAAAGAGGCATGGCAGGTGGCAGTAAAATGGACCCGAAGAAGATATAAGAGGTTGAAGGAGCAGACCATACGGCGGGCCTGGAACTTGGTCAAAACCCTTATGGCACGTAGGAGGTCTGAGGAAGAGGCCGAGGAGGGGACGAGTGTGGGCCTGGATGCCGAAGCCAGACCTGAATCCCCGCGGGAACCGGAACAGGGATAGCGGGAGCAGGAGGAACAGGGCGAAGCGGTCCCCATGGAGGTGGATCAACCCCAGAGGCCAGCATCCCCAGTAGCACCCACAGCCGAGGTTGTGGGGGAGGGGGCAGAGATCCCTGTGGGGGAGAAGATTCCTAGGGCAAAGTAAAGTTGGGCCCCTAGCACGAGTAGGGCAGTGGCGAGGGGGATAAAATCCACTGGACCCCAGCAACGGCCCGAGCAATGCTGCAGCACTGGCTGGGGCATTTAAACTGCTGAAGGGGCCTTCCCATCAGGGTCCCGATTCTGATAATAAAAAGGGATTGGTCATAAATTTGTCTCATGTCTTCGTGTCCATGTTGTGCACAAAGAATAAAGATTATATTCTATATTATATTCTCCTTCCTCATCTTTCCCTCTGTTAGGTTCACGGTCCGGGTCGGGCAGGAGGAGTTTGCTGAGGGGTCCGGGAGCAACAAGAGGGCGGCAGCGGCGAAAGCTGAGCCTACAAGCTAAATAAGTCTTCAACTTTTCCTGTGTGTATATTATATATATATATATATATATATATATATATGTACATGTATATTGTCATTTTAAATACTGTATTAACTATCTTTTAATAAAAAAATGAAGAAGAAGAAGAAGAATACCAGCTGTCTACTCTGCAAAATTTAAACATTGCTATTTAAACAGTGCTTTCAGGTTGCGATAGGAGACAGGCACCATTGACAGTATGGAATCTGATGCATTCCAGAGTTCTGTCACATCACGGGGAACAGCAGATCGTCTACAACTCCGGGAGCAACAAGAGGGCGGCAGCGGCTCGATCGGCTCTGGAGGAGCTCAGGAGAAAAGGGTCTCTGCCGGAGAGGGGGAGAGAACGACTGACACCACAGAAAGAGTGTGATGACCGAGAGAGGAACAGGAACAGGGGAAATGGGAGCTCTAGAAAGATGGAAACTGAAGGAGAGATGAGAACTAGTCCGTAGAAGTCCAAGATCCGGCCGTGAAACAACCAAATGTGTTTCTGACCTCCTGTGGCGTTTAGGTGCGGCTCGAGCTGAAAGCGACACCGTAATGAAAGCCACTGATATGAAGCGGCAGCGGTTCCTGCTCTGAGGTCAAAGGTCAAGCCTACAGTCCAACTGTGTCACATCGAGGATGAAACGCTTTCGTTTGCTCACACTGGAGTTCAGCTTTATGCTTTACAGTAGATTCTTCATATTCCACTCTGGAAATATATTATTTCTACACTGATCGGCTGATAATTACGCCAACGGTCCCCTTCAGATGATATTCTATTAATCTGTGAACCGTCACCAGTGATTGTAATCTAGTCTCTGTGAAAGATGATTGACACTGACAGCTAGTGAAGAGCATGAGGGTTTAGTTCACAGCAGAGACTCGTTCAGAAACAGAGAAATGCACTAATAGTGCTAAAACTACTCCGACTAGTAGCCATCAGTGTCTGGGACTGTTTTCCATTGTTATTCCAGGTAAAACAGACGAGACGCACCGCAGTAAACCTGTAGCGACCCGTATGGCTTCTAGAGGAGACGCTTCAGCCGTTTAACCCCCTGAGGTCGGCTATCGCACCGGCGCGATAGGCTCGTTTTTTTCCTTATCAGTGAAAAAAAAAAAAAAATTTTTTTTACTTTTTATCTTATATGCTTGTGTTGTACATCATTCGATCCTGTTAAGTGTGTATTATTTTTGTGTATACTCACAATAAAAACAAAGTGTTGTGCTTTTCGCCAAATAAAGAAAAATAAACATGATGCGAGTTCTGCTTTCTCTCTGTCAGTGTAGTCCATTCTGAAACGCGTCCGAAAATGAACCATAACTCAGTGAATACTCAGTCAAACAGGCATACAGACACACAGGCATGAAGCTTGAATTATCCTCTTTTAAATGAAGTAATTTATATAAAAAACAAATATTCTCAGCTTGTGAAATCTGTATTAAAAGAGAGCGATTCCAGTCGAGCTAATTAGAGCTCATTCAGATGTAATGTGACTCCGCCCACGGAGAGCGCGCGCTATTCAAACGCAAATGTCTGAGGCAATCCTGCAAACTGTGAACGCCCCCATATCAGCTCGAGAAAACACATCAGATCATTGTACTTGTTTACACAGTCTCGCAGCGCTGTGAGGAATACTATTATAATGGAAAATTTATCTCAGAAGTACGAGGAGCAACAGATCCGAGGCTATGGAATAATGTAGTACGTTTTTTTTTTCATTCTCAAGTGCGTCGTGTTTCTGTGCATGAATGAATGAATGAACGGCAGAGATGCCGCTGTTTACCACAACTGGCAAAAGACGGTTTAAATTGGAATCGTTTCTGTCTGTGAATGTTTCGCTTTTAGCAAACTGTATTGCTATAGGCTACTGAGTAAAAATCGAGTGAAATATGTTGAAATAAAATGTATTTGTATAAGCAACGTATTAAACTGCAAATTAACATTTATATTTCTTATAATAAAAACGAAAGTTACTATGTTACAGACATATGAAAGACAACATTTCATTGATTAGTTTTGGATATATTATACATTTTTACTGTAAAATATCTGCCACCTCAAATAAGCTTTTGTTTGCCAATTTTTGCTCATATGTTAAATATAGTATGTTTTGTCAAAAATAATCAAATAAGTTATAGTGTTTATTCCAATGTAGCCTAGGCTATATTCAAGTAATGAATCCTTAACTTTGAAATATGTATGATAAAATGTATACTTTAGTTTTTACAAAGAAAGATTACACTTGAATTGTTGTTGTAATTGTAACCTTTTTAATAAAATAAAAAAATACAAGGTAGATGTAAACAAACTAATAAAAGGCAAATATAAGCCTTTTCTTTAAAATAATTTTTTATTGTGTTTTATTAGTGACAAATTTGGGGAGAGGATAAATATTCCAAAACTGAAAATACAGTATGAGAATTAACTGCACAATTACTAGACATGTTTTCCTTTTGATATTATAGGCCAATTCGCAAGCACAATTTGTGGAAAAAAAATATATATTGAGATGCTTCCAACTGTTGCTCTTGCATTCTTTCTTGTGACACACCTGAATGAATGGCTCATTAAGTATGCGGGCCCCATTGTCTCCAGGTGCGAACCACTAAATACAGTGCCCTCCACAATTAATGGCACCCCTGGTAAATATGATCAAAACTGGCTGTAAAAAATAAATCTGCATCGTTTATCCTTTTGATCTTTCATTCAAAAAATCAGCAAAATTCTAACCTTTCATTTAAGTAAAAGAATTGAATGTGGGGGGGAAATCACATTATGAAATAAATGTTTTTCTCCAAAACACGTTGGCCACAATTATTGGCACCCTTTTATTAAATACTTTTTGCAATCTCCTTTTGACAAGATACCAGCTCTGAGTCTTCTCCTATAATGCCTGATGAGTTTGGAGAACACCTGACAAGAGATCAGAGACCATTCCTCCATACAGAATCTCTCCAGATCCTTCAGATTCCCAGATCCATGTTTGTGCTTCTTCTCTTCAGTTCAGCCCACTCATCAGGTCAGGGGACTGAGACGGTCATGGCAGAAGCTTCATTTTGTGCTCCACAACAAATTTTTGTGTTGATTTTGATATTTGTTTTGGATCGTTGTCCTGATGGAAGATCCAACCACTGCCCATTATAAGATTTCTAGCAGAAGGCGTCAGGTTTTGATTTTTTATCTGTTGATATTTGCTAGAATCCACGATGCCATGTATATGAACAAGAAGTCCAGGACCTCCAGCAGAAAAATATGCCCACAACATTAAAGATCCAATGGTATATTAAATTGTACACATGGGGTACTTTTTATCCTTGTGTTCACCAAACCCATCTAGTGTGTTTGCTGGCAAAAAGCTATCTTTTTAGTCTCATCTGACCACAGAACCCTGTGCCGTTTGAAGTTCCAGTCGTGTCTGACAATTAAATTTGCTGGAGTTTGTTTCTGGAGGAGCGAGGAGGATTTTTCTTGAAACCCTCCCAAACAACATGTGGGGATGTAGGTTTTTTTTTTAGGTTTTTTTTTTTTTGGCTTTCTGACCCCAAGACTCAACTAATCTCTGCAATTCTCCATCTGTGATCCTTGGAGAGTCTTTGGCCACTCAAACTTTCCTCCTCGCCGTGCATTAAGACAGTATAGACACACGTCCTCTTCCTGGCAGATTCGTAACATCTTTAGTTGATTGGAACTTCTTAATTATTGCGCTGATGGTCAAAATGGGGATTTTCAATTCTTTAGCTATTGTCTTACAGCCACTTTCTATTTTGTGATGGTCAACAATCTTTTGCTACACATCAGAACTATATTCTGTGGTTTTACTCATTGTGATGGATGATTCAGGGGATTTGGCCTTTGTGTTTCCTCATATTTAAACTCCTGTGAAACAAGAAGTCATAGCTGGACAGTTTCATGTTCCTAGTCACCCTGGTGTACTAAAAAAGGTAAATATTAATGGGAATATACTTCAGAGATATTTTACTCGTAAAAAATTCTAGGGGTGCCAATAATTGTGGCCAACGTGTTTTGGAGAAAAACATTTATTTTATAATGTGATTTCCCCCCCACTTTCAATTCTTTTACTTCAATGAAAGGTTAGAATTTTGCAAATTTTTTGAATGAAAGATCACAAGGATAAACGATGCAGATTTATTTTTTACAGCCAGTTTTGATCATATTTACCAGGGGTGCCAATAATTGTGGAGGGCACTGTATGTATGATCGTTGACGCCCACTCCGCATATTGCCTTTCCAGACAGAAAGTGTTTTGCAAAATTTAAATCAATGCATTGTGTTATGTGAATGATTAGGCAGGATCATTTTCACATCATTTTGAAGAAAAAACACTAGGCGATGACATCCATTAGTCACAAGTCTTATTGACATATATTTAGAATGTGTTTTATGGCCTTATTTCAGAAACTTTAGTTTTTAGTTTTTTCAATAACCACGCATAAACATTATTCTCTCAAAAATGCAGACATGTACATGGCATGGTGCTCACATATTATGGTAGCCCTGTTTGTGCTATATAGAGTGAATTTACACCTTTGCCATTAACATGTTTATAAGCAACTGAAAAAAGCACAAATGTCAGGGCATGCCAGAACATCTCAAGGACCCCAAAAACACCTTAGACCCCAGAGGGTTAATACAGAACTAGAGTCAGACGTTCAAGAACACACGCTTTCATTCCCATCTGCTTCATTTTCTGTGTGTCACATGATCTAATCTCGAGTCTCTCTCTGGCCTGGCAGGGACTCCGAGGACAGCCGACGCTACAGGACTGCCTGAATCGTTAATTTTTTATAGGGCAGCAATAGAGTCTATCTTACGGTATGGTATCACCAGTTGGTTTGGTAATCTGAGTGTCAAACTTAAATCACAGATTCTCAACCTGGTCAGAGTAGCGGGCAGGATTATGGGTAAGATGCTACACACCATATGACTAGTAAGTCAAAGTCCAAATCACACTCTTTGCTGTCCAAACTTAATTGATATAAGTACCAATGTAGAACATTATATTGAAACTGTGTCTATTCCTCGTTTAGTGAGATCAAATAATAAATCTACAGCAGGATTTAGGAAAAATCTAATTGTGATTAAACCAGAAAATCTCAATATTAGTGAACAAAAACAATTTATAAAGCTAGGTCTTTTAAACATTAGATCGCTTACACCTAAGGCGGTTATTGTAAATGAAATGGTCACAGATAATAGTTTCGATATACTTTGCCTTACTGAAACCTGGCTTAAACCAAATGATTCGGTCTTAATGAGTCTACTCCTCCTGGATACTGTTACAAGCATGAGCCCCGTCTGATTGGTCGTGGCGGTGGTGTTGCTATAATCTATAAAGATATTCTTACTGTTACTCAGAAAACAGGTCACAGGTTTAATTCGTTTGAAGTACTTGTACTAAATGTTACTCTCTTAGATGTAAGAAAGAAATCCCTATTATCTCTAGCCTTGGCTACCGTATATAGACCGCCTGGGCCTTACGCTGATTTCCTAAAAGAGTTTGCAGACTTTCTCTCAGATCTTTTGGTCAATGTCGATAAAGCATTAATTGTTGGAGATTTTAACATACACGTAGATAACACAAATGATGCGTTAGGGGCTGCGTTTACAGATTTATTAAACTCCTTTGGGGTCAAGCAAAACGTAACTGGTCCCACTCATCGTCTTAATCATACACTAGATTTAATTATATCACATGGAACCAATCCAACCGATATAGATATTATACCGCAAAGTGAAGAAGTCACTGACCATTACATGGTAACTTGCATACTACGTACCGCTGAAATTTGTCATGTTGCGCCGCATTATCAACCAGGCAGAACAATCCTTCCAACAACTACAGATCATTTCTCAAATAGCTTACCTGATCTGTCTCAGCTGCTCAGTGAACCCAAACAAACAGATGAACTAGAGGAAATGACTAGCACTATGAGCACCATTTTCTCTAGTACATTAGACATCGTTGCACCAATTAGATTAAGAAAGGTTAGAGAGAAAACGAAAGCACCATGGTACAACAGTGCTACGCATGTTATCAAGAGAGAAACTCGTAATTTAGAGCGTAAATGGAAACAAACTAATTTAGAGGTCTTTAGAATCGCGTGGAAAGACAGTACGTCACGTTATAAAAAGGCCCTAAAAGCGGCCAGGGCTGAGCACCTCCGCAAACTAATAGAAAATAACCAAAATAATCCAAGGTTTTTATTTAACACCGTGGCTAGACTAACAAATAAACAGACGTCACCTGAACAAAATATCCCGTTACAGTTTAGTAGTAATGATTTTATGAATTTCTTCACTGAGAAAATAGAAAGCATCAGAAATACAATTGTAAACGTACAATCTTTAATGATGTCTTATGATTCAGCCTCAATTATCGCTCCTCAAGAAAAACTACAGCGCTTTGCAACTATAGGACAGGAAGAGCTAAATAAACTTATCATTGCATCTAAACCAACAACGTGTTTATTAGATCCAATACCAACTAAACTACTGAAAGAAGTGTTACCTGTAGTGGAAGAGCCTCTCCTCAATAGGTGTCTTTATCCTTAGGTCATGTTCCAAGAATATTCAAGCTGGCAGTTATAAAACCTCTCATTAAGAAACCACAATTAGATCATAATAACCTAGCAAATTATAGACCAATTTCAAATCTTCCATTTATGTCTAAAATACTAGAAAAAGTGGTGTCCGCTCAATTGTGTTCTTTCTTGCAAGAAAATGACACCTATGAAAAGTTTCAGTCAGGATTCAGGCCGCATCATAGCACTGAAACTGCGCTCGTTAAAATCACAAATGATTTACTATTAGCTTCTGACCAAGGCTGTATCTCAATACTAGTTTTACTTGATCTTAGTGCTGCGTTCAATACTATAGATCACACAATACTCTTAGACCGACTACAAAACTACACTGGTGTTCAGGGACAGGCATTAAACTGGTTTAGATCATACTTATCAGACCGTTACCATTTTGTCTATTTAAATGGGGAAAAATCGAAGATAACGTCAGTAAACTATGGAGTGCCGCAAGAATCTGTGTTAGGCCCTCTGCTATTCTCAATATACATGCTACCACTTGGTAATATTATAAGAAAACATGGAATTAATTTCCATTGTTATGCTGATGACACTCAATTATATATTTCATCACGACCAGATGAAAACAATAAATTATCTAAATTGACAGAGTGTGTTAAAGATATAAAATACTGGATGACGTGTAATTTTCTGCTATTAAATTCAGATAAAACGGAGGTATTACTTAGTCCAAAAAACTGCCCACAAAACCTCTTACAATACAACTTTACTTTAAAAGGGTGTCCTGTTACTTTATCCTCTACAGTAAAAGACCTGGGTGTTATATTAGACCGCAACTTGTCTTTCGAAAATCATATTTCATATGTTACAAGAACAGCCTTTTTCCACCTTAGAAACATTGCTAAGCTACGTAACATGTTTCTGATGCAGAAAAGTTAGTTCATGCATTCATGACCTCGAGACTAGATTACTGTAATGCTTTATTAGCTGGTTGTCCTGCATCCTCAATAAACAAGCTACAGTTAGTGCAAAATGCAGCCGCTAGAATTCTTACTAGATCAAGAAAATATGATCATATAACACCAATTCTGTCGTCTCTACACTGGTTACCTATAAAGTTCCGTATCAATTACAAAGTATTACTTCTGACCTATAAAGCCCTAAATGGTTTAGCTCCAGTCTATTTAACGGATCTTCTATCGCCCTATAATCCATCACGCTCTTTAAGATCAATAAATTCTAGGCTTCTGGTCATTCCTAGGATATCTAAGTCCACTAAAGGAGGGAGAGCATTTTCACATTTAGCTCCTAAACTCTGGAATAGTCTTCCTGATATTGTTCGAGGCTCAGACTCGCTGTCCCAGTTTAAAACTAGATTAAAGACGCATCTCTTCAGCCAAGCATTCACATAATACCTACCTTTTATACTACAGTTGAATCAGGTTGAATGCATTAATATTACGAACAGCAGCTACGCTAATTATTTCCCATCTGCTTTTCTGTTATCTCGGGACGCCAGTCCCGAGGTAAATACAGATCGTCAGCTCCAGTTTGTATCCAGCCTCTCATGGAAACTACAGATTCTCCAACACCCGTGAAGAGACGACTCGACGCCCGTGAAGAGACGACTCGACGCTGGCGATATGTTTATGCCCTAAATCAATACATGATTAACTAACTGTATTTCTCTATGTACATTTCTGAAATGCACTTTCTGTAAAGCTGCTTTGAAACAATATGTATTGTGAAAAGCGCTATACAAATAAATTTGAATTGAATTGAATTGAATTATTGAAGCTCTGATCCTCTTGCACTTTGGTCCCTATCTGGTTGCCAGTTATGTACCCTCTCCTTTGTTTGGATGTTTTATGCTGTCTATATGTTTTATGTCTGCCTGTGCAGCAGTACCCTGTCTCTAAACCAAATTTCTCCCAAGGGAGACGAATAAATGAACTTGACTTGAACTGTCACTCCCTCTCTGGCCTGCGGAGATTAGCGGACGCTCATGGGGAGACGCTCACCCATAGTTCTGTGGAGCACAATGGGCTCCCCAATTCACCGAGGTTAGGGTTAACACACACACACTACGTTATGCAGCCGCTCGTGGGGAGGTGCTCAAGTTTACATCTAACCCTAACCGGCTGCAGGACTGCCTGAACCGTCACTCCCTCTCTGGCCTGCGGCGTTATGCAGCCGCTCGTGGGGAGGAGCTGCAGGTGGTGGAGCAGGAGAGAGGGGCCCCCAATACCAGGAGGTACACACACACACACACACACACACTCACTCACTCACACTTTCTCCCACACACACACTTTCTGAGATATGCAGCCGCTCATGGGGAGGAGCTGCAGGCAACATCGGTGCAGCGCCCCGGCCTCCCAATTGTTTGATACTAGCCGCCAGTTAATGCATAAAAGAAGAAGAAACGCGGACGAACATCAAAATTCAATGAACAACAAAAAAAAAAAAAAAAAAGCACCCAGTTAGTGAGTTGTGCATCGTCGGCCAGAGGACAGGGATGGCGGTGGACTTCATTAAGGAAGGCCACACTGGACCCCTGAACGGCCTAAGGTAACACATCTAGTGAACTCTCTCAGCCGCTGCTGTTTCTGTGAGTTTACTCCTGTAACCTGTTGATCATCAGTACTGGGAATCTTGAACCGGTAACACTAGTGTTGAGGCTCTCGACTCCATTGACTCGGGTTTGCTTGTGTTGGCATGACATGTTTAGCCTCATTGTGCACCTTGTGTATATTTTAAATGTAGAAGACACGATATGTAAATATATGAGATGTAGAGCAGTATTTCTCCACTGGGTGGCAGACTGTGCCGTCTCAGAAACCGCAACAAACGTTCATTTTGTTTGTTTGTTTTTCACAATAAACGTAATGGTCGCTTTGGTGGCCATGGGTCTGTGAAAGCGCTATATAAATGCAGTCCATTTACCATTTCTTCTGTCTGTAATCTGTTAGTCTCTTAAGGACTGTTCCTCAGGTGCATGTGCAAACATTTCATCAACAACAAACCCTTTCCAATAAGAATCTGTAAAGCGTATTTGGATTTTATAACATTCTTTTAAATACAGAATCTGGAAAAAGGGACACTTCTTTATTTGCCTATAATTTAGGCCATTTACTGTCGTTCCAGACCAGCATGAAGAATGAAGATTTATATTGAGCCTCATTTGTGTCTTCATCTGTGTTTAGCACACAAATTAATGTTTTATTTTGGATTACAGATTAAATATTAAAGGAGCTGTATGTAAGATTGTGGCCAAAACTGGTACTGCAATCACTTTCAAATTACGGTAGAGCAGTCAAATTATTGTTTAATTTCCTTGAATTGATTTCAAATAAACCCTGATGGTTCAGAAACACTGCCGAGATGCTGAAGAAACCTCTCTTATGATCAGCTGAGAAAGGCTGTGCTGCTTAATGAAGTGTGGAGCCTGCCATACAGCTTCAGCTTTCAGGATTCACTGATTAACTACTATCTTTAGAAACATTAGAAATGCTGAAAAACATCCATTTCTCTTTGGTTTGTTTTAAATAATCTGAGGACAAACTTTTCTTCGAGTATATTGTTAGCTGGACAAAAACTCATGAGCAAATGGGTAAGAGACTGGAAATGTTTTTTGTCAAAGGTTTCCCCCATAATGAGCCCAACAAAGAGACTCAAACTGGTTTAAATAAAACACACACACACAGCTCAAAAGAGTCTGGAGCTGACAGGAAGAAACATTATATTACCATACCGCAGAGAGGAACATGACAGAGATAGAGAGCGGTCTGAGTGTCAGACACACACTGATTGAGAAGAGATGTGCAGTAATTTTGTAGTCTTATTGATCCTCCCACCTGCGCGCTGCTATTTACCTTTTTACGGCTAAAACTGAGTTCCCACGGGACTTCAGCGCGAGACTACAGCTAGCCGTCTAAAACACTATTTAGGTGAATTTAAACAATGGCTAGGTTGCTAAACGCATCTTGTTGTCATGTAAGGGCCCTGTTCATGTTGGACAGACATTTTAATTGCATTTTGTGTCTGTTAAGAGGCACAAATACACTCTTTATCGTATATGCCCCCATAACTGCCGTTTTAGCTGAGTGGGAGCTCTGGGCATTAGCTGTAATATCTCCGTGTTGCAAGCTCCGATCCGGTTTTTTTTTTTTTTCTATAGACAGTACTCACAAAGGTCTAACGATCAAGATTAACTTAAAACTTAACTTATTAACTTGAGTTCTCCTTTAAAAGATATTTTCCACGATTCACAAATAGCCCAAAATATGACCCTCGGGCACACAAAGACGGCTGCTATAACCAAGCATGTCATTGGGGATTGTTATTCTGAAAGTCTGAAAGAAATTCAGTGTTTTGATTGACGAATCAACTGACATAGGCAATGTAAAAACGCTGTGTGTGGTTGTTCGTTTTTTTTGACGAGGGACCAAAGAAGATTCAGACCAGGTTTTGGAAACTGGTGCAACTCTTCTCGAACACAGACGACCACAGACATGCTAGAGAGGGATTACAGACACTCTGAATGGACTCCTGCACACATCGGAGTGTGTGAAGAATGCTGGTGGGTGTCACGCCTTCAAACCGACGAACACTATGCTGCGCTCCATGACAGCATCCAATCTGTACAGTAAAAGGATTCCCCAACCAACAACATCTGCCAACACAGCACAAGTGGATGTGGCATCCGAAGATGACAGCGACTTGGAGATAGAATTCAAATCTTTCTAATGTTAATTGTAAACGTTTTTTTCTCTCTGTATCATAGTTTAATTATTAATCTTTTATTTATTTATTTATTTAAGTTGATCATAGTTTAATTATGGTCTAGTTCAAAATGTCTTTCAGCATATCTTTTGCACTTCGGCAAAAAAAAAAAAAAAAAAAAAGTAGCCAGACTTCCTCCAGTTAGTGTGAGTGTATTACACGGCTTGTTTAAATTGGCTGTAAAATTATTTGGAAAATAAAATTGTTGGAAAATAGCTATATTGTCTGTGTTTGGTTCGTGTACGATAATTTTTCACAAAAAATGATAATTTTGAGGTTTTGGTACGATACTTCAACATTTCTAATCTGGCAACACTGCTACCACTTGCTTCATTACTGAATGACTCGATGACTCTCCACCTACTGGCGGTTTTTATTTAATATTTAAAAGCATCACTTCGTTTTTACCATCATTGCATATTTACCTATTTAACTTTTTTTTATTTAAAGCATTATGTATTTTATAAAGGTATTTGTAAAGGTAAAAATGCACTTGAAAAAAATCGATTTAAGGGAAAAAAGGTGAGACGAGTGTGGGTACGCAGAAGGACATTAAGCCTATTGGGGTACAACTCTAAAAAGTTTGAGAACCACACAATAAACATCAAAGCACAATACACACACCAAGGGCAGAAAGTAGACCTAATAGCCTACTCCCATGGTTTGAATATGACACAGCCCCACCTAAGATATTTTTCACCAGCCGCCACTGCATCTCATAGCACTCAGAGTGACTGGGATAACCGCCTGGACCTTCAACCAATCTGAACTCTTCCTCATGATAAACATAAGGCCTATGGGAGGACACAGTCCTGTGTCTTCTGGCCGTGTTTCTAAATTCCCTTTCCCTATGACCATTTCTGCTGTTAAACATCTGAGAATTCCTAATCATATTTCTTCCCCTTTCTTTCAGGGTGAAATCTGTGTCATTCGCACGAGCCCGTGCATCTGAAGGAAAATAATGATAATTTGTTTTATTCTGAACAGGAGAACTGCTGGAGAGTCCGAGTCTATAATGTGGACACGGTCTCTAAACACATCCATCCTAACAGTATGTTATCAATCCCTAACGTAAAATAGTGAATAATTGTAAATAATAAAATAAAATAATAAAAGTGAAAAGAGAAAACAAACCTTCGCGACGTTTCAATATATACTCTATCTCAGGGGCGTTTCTAGGTTTTAAAAGCACCAGGGGCTGAACCCGAAACATCAGGGGCTGGGTAACAAGATAACATGATTCGATACAGAGAATAATGTATATTTTAGGCCTATATGCAGGGGGCAGACTGGTTAAATTCAGTCCTGGCACTGTAGCCACACCAACCCATATTAGCACACAGACACACACATCCAAAGGTGAGGTAGTTAGGGGGGTTCGGGGGCTCCCCCGAGGAAATTTTGATTTCTCTGACCTACATATGTGCATTTTAAGGTGTTTGAAGGCCAACATTTTTTGATAACAACAGCTTTAAAAGCATGTCAGTGGGCAGTAGCATAAATTATTTGTCAAGCAGAAAACAGATTCTTAAACATGAGAATGAGGATAACTGTTGAAATGAATGATCCACACTAGAAAATGGAAATGCAAAATATTTCTGCTTATTGTTGACACACAATCACATATTCCAAACAGGAATGGCCTTAAATGATGAATCTTTCAAGGATTATTTTGCATAGATGTAAACTTTTTAGCATTAAAGATTAAAGCAACTTGTTTCTTTCTTGAGTTAATCAATGTTTTTGGCACTATTAAATCAGTTCAATTAAATTTCAATTGTTCACTCATAAAGTCACTTGTCACCATTACTGGCCTAATGATGCAAGTTGTGCAAACACAGACAAGCGGAGTGATAGAAACTGTGAAAGGGCTGATGCTGGTGAAATATTCCAACACATTCGAGGACCTTATATATATAGGCTACATATCAGAGTTAAATAAGAATACACTGTAATAATGTTAATCAAGCAGACTAAATCACACGACTGTGCAGCAATATTTAAGCACATTATACAAAGGAAATAATACAGATCTAGACAAATTGGGTTGCTTATAGTTAAAAGAATGTCATGAACGATCATTTAGTCTAGATGTAGGCCTATTTTTCACATTTTTGGTCACAAAATATTTAGTCAGTTTTGATGACTTTATTAATATTCTAACATTTTATCAATATTGCAATGAAAATTGAGTAGGGCTACGCCAAAATGTGTAACATTTATGTAGCCTACAAAGAAATACAAAAGCCCCGACATAGAGTTTTGACGCAGCTTTAATCTCCCTTTTGGTTATTTCAATACTTAATTGACGACAGAACACGACGTTACATGCTAGTTTATTTTGCGTGATACAGGGCGCGCCGCATTTGCGTGATTGAAGAGTGCGCGCCGCGAGCAAACGGCTGACACAACGTAAGTAAGTTAGTTTTTACTGACATATATGAGTTTTACTGACATATAGCCTGACAACATCTGGTCTGACAGAAGACTGTGCGGCGGTGCTGACTGCGTTATTTTTTTTAAACCGGGGGGGCGCACGCGCCCCCGAAGTTCATCCGTGAGAAACTTGAAACCGGTGCTTGAACTTGAACTCAGGTGACTCATTAACACTCGCACTACTGGCCTCGCCCTGCTCTCATGGCTCGTGGACTCGTGCTGCTTGCCACTTTGCCTATTTTGTGTTTTCTATCACAGGAAAAGCAATTGCTGAGATTTTTGTTTCTGAATTCTTTTTTTTTTTTTTTTTTTGGGGGGAGGAATTGACTCGCGGGCCGCATCAAACTCTTTTGCGGGCCGGACGTTCCCCACCCCTGCTATAGAGTCTGTCTGCAGCCTCCCCATATCGCTAGGTTTGTTCGACTTGAACTGGCACTGCACAAACCGATCGGGGAATGACATCATAGTACAGCGAGAGCGAAAAGAAAGTAGACGGCTCCTTATGCTTTCAAATTGCTCTCGCGGTACTATGATGTCATAAACCGATCGGTCTGTGCAGCGTCGGTTCAAGTCGAACAAGCCTGATGATGTATGATTCTGTGGCTGGCGGCTGTGACGTAATCGGAATTTGGATGACGCGGCATGTTTGACGTTGCTTGGCAACTCGTCTAAAACTTTATCTAGATTCTAAAATATGTTTGTCCAGCATATTTATCTATTATCTATGCATATTTCATGCATGAATCACAATCAGTCAATGTTGCCGTCAATTCGACCACTAAGCGACAAAGAGAGAAGCCTGAATCAGAAAACGCTGATTTCCACTGACGGCAGAGACGGTTTAATTGAGAAGCCAGAAGCATCGAAAGGCCTTCCGAAAAAATTCAAATTTGACGCAGTTTACGATGTCGACCAGTCTACTGAGGAGTTATATCACGGATCCGTTCATTCTCTTGTAAAGGTAAATTAATGTTGATGTGTGCGTGTGTGTGTGTGATCTATCTCTGTACACCTCGCTCACTCGTAATTAAATAACCATAACTTGCTCAATTGTCTACCGATTTTAAAACGGTTTGGTTTGTTATAACATTAAACGTCAGAGATGTAGTTATGACCATAACTTAGATATCATATAAAGTCTAGATGTCTTAAGGCGGAGTCACTTCCGGCATCACCGCCACAGGGAAGCTGTGAATTAAGGTGAGCAGCACGCACACAAATCCTTTTATCTCGCTAAAATCTTGACGGATTTACAAACGGTTTGGTTTCTTACAAACGTTATTAACATGGCTATAATTATTTCATATGGAAGTCCATTGGTATAATTATTCATATGCAGTGTCATAACTACATCCTTGACGTTTATAAAAAACCAAACCGTTTGAAAATCGGTAGAGAATTGAGCAAGTTATGGTTATCTAAAAGTACATGAACCATGTTACGAATGAGCGAGCTCCCTGTGGTAACTCCCTATGGGTTTATTTTTATTGTTAGATTTCTTTGATTTCTTTTGCTTTGTGGTGTAAAGGCTCCTTCTGTTCGGGTAGTTTGTGATGAAAGCATCCGTGTGTGTGTGTGTGTGATATTTTTGTGTTAGCCAAAAAATAAATTTTGGGTGTTTTTTTATTTAATGATCCTGAAGTCCAAAGTCGTGCTTTGTATATTTAATGGTGGGGCCACCATGTAACATCTGTCTGTCTGTCTATCTTTTGTCTTTCTATCTTATCTGTCTGTCTGTCTGTGTTTTTGCAACAGGGTGTTGTTCAAGGCGTCAATGGGACCATTTTAAATTACGGTTCAACTGGCTCAGGGAAAACTTTCACCATGCAAGGATTGCCAAATTCAACCACCGAAAGGGGAATCATTCATAGAGCTTTGGAGGACATCTTTGAGGCAATTCAGGTATTACATTTCACCATCATAGTATTATAAATACACTAACATTCAAAAGGTGGTTTGTGGTTAGTAAAATGTTTAGAGCCAAGAAACTATATATTCATTGTGCTAAAATTGTAAAGTGACATTTAACCTAAAATGTTCTATTGCAAAGAACAAAAAATCGCGTGTACAGGTTTCTGGCATGGAAATATACAACGAGGAAATCCAAGATCTTTTAGGAGAAAATACCAAACAGAAGTTACAAGTATGTCTCTTACACTGATTACTCAAAGCCATTCTAAATTAGCTAAAATGCGCTGAACAATGCTATGTGTTTTTTAGCTGAAGGAGCATCCTGAACATGGATTTTTTGCAATGGGTCTGTCAATGCACACTGTGGAGAGTGTTGAGGAATGTGAGAGAATCATGTTTAAGGGATTAGACAAACGCACTGTGGAACCAACACTCACGAACAAAACGTCGTCTCGTTCACACTGTGTTTTCACAATTTACGTGGAGAGCTGCTTCACAGGTTTGTGTCTTAGTTTTTGCATGAATAAATCTGCATATCGGTATATGCAACATCTCTGTAATTTTAGATGCTGCTGGTGAAGAGCATTTACATGCGGGAAAACTCAATTTCGTGGACCTTGCAGGAAGCGAACGACAGTCCCAAACCGGTGCTTCTGCAGATCGCCTTGAAGAAGCCCACAAAATCAACCGTTCTATTTTTACCCTTCGCAAAGTCATAACTGCGTTGGTGGATAGTTCCAGTCATATACCGGATCGTGAATCCTTTCTAACTTGTTTGCTTCAAGACTCTCTTGGCAGAAACACACAAACCCTCATAATAGCCTGCCTCTCACCAGCCAGCTGCAATTACAACGAAACCATCAATACACTAAACTTCGCTGCCTGCGCCAAGAGAATGCGGAATCGCCCAGTCATAAATGTGGATCCAAAACATTCCCTACTTCGTGAGTTTCAAAGAAAAAGTGTGTACTTTATCAAGAAGTTGCGAGTGTAAATTTGAAGCTCTTTCAATTGTGTTCAATTTTGTCTTTTAACAGCGCTTTTGGCTGGTCAGAATTCAGAAGATCCTCAAAGCAACCCAGAGCACGACACTAAACAAAAGGTGTGTACATGGTGTCAGTGGAAGAGTTTTAAAATTGTTTCTGCACTAGGATGAGGCCTTCATCTCGGAAGATCTTGAAGAATTTTTGAGGAAACTTTCCATTTTAATGTGTTGATTGTTCATTGTCAATAGAAATACTTATTTGCATCCATTATTTGCAATTTATTTGTATTTTTCTGTATAGCATAGCATGGCGCTAGCATAAATGTATGCTAAATTTAAATTAAATTTTAGGAATATGAGAAGACGCGTATGAGAGTGCTGGCCGACATTGAGACTTTGGCCATCAAAGTCCAAAGTTTGCCAGAGATGAAGAGCGATGATGATCTGGCCACCATCCATCTTCTTAAGCAGCTGAGCGAGCTCACCGTAGAACATTTTAAGATCATTCTCAAACATACCCCTGGTGTGAAGGGACTGTAACTACAGTTACCAGGACTAGCTGCCAGTCGGAGCTGTATGGAGCTAGAAGAGTATGCACACACTCATTCACATATGCACACACAGGATACACAAATGCTCACAAAATTACGCTATTGGCGATTCTATTCGAAGCAGACAGACTGGCTAAACCGACCGTCTGCTAGCTGTCTCACGTCACCAAGGTCTGATAAATCCCATTCACATAGAGCCTCTTTCACCTAGATATCATCATATAGAGACTGTGTCTGTTCCCTGAATTAGGACATACAAAAAACTCCTAAACCCATTCAAGGCTAAAAATGTAATTATTTATCTAGTGTAAATGATAAATCACGTTTAACATTTGTGCTGGCTACTGTATACAGGCCACCAGGGCACCATAAAGCTCAATTGGAGATGCTTCCAGAGGTCATAGATCCTCTTCTTAATATCATTAATTCGTCTTTGTCTCTAGGATATGTACCGAAAAACTTTAAGCTTGCTATGATAAAACCGCTTGTTAAAAAAATGCAACTTGATCCTTCAGAATTAGTCAATTACAGGCCGATCTCGAATCTACCTTTTCTGTCAAAGATGCTAGAAAAAGCAGTGTCTTCACAACTGTGTTCCTTTCTAGAAAGAAATGATATCTGTGAGGATTTCCAGTCAGGATTTAGACCGTACCATAGTACTGAGACTGCTCTCGTTAGAGTCACAAATGATTTGCTCCTATCATCCGATCGTGGTTGTATCTCGCTATTAGTGTTACTCGATCTTAGTGCTGCATTTGACACCATTGACCACAACATTCTTTTAAATAGACTCGAAAACTATGTTGGCATTAGTGGAATTGCTTTAGCATGGTTTAAATCATACTTATCTGACCGTTATCAGTTTGTAGTAGTAAATGAAGAGATGTCTTGTTGATCACTAGTTCAGTATGGCGTATTCACGCCCAGACGAAACTTACCAATTATTACATCCGCTAGGGGTGAGACGCAATAAACAAATACGACCAGCTTCCCACAGGCCGTCAGATCAAAAAATAAATAAATAAAAAAGAACCAATAACGAATACCAAAGGCGGCGAATACAATGAATTTATTGCATTATCACAAAAGTGAATAATAAATCAGTTAGAAGGACCCATGGCCCAAATAAATAAAAAAAGATATAAAAATAAAGTATAATTCGTTGACAACAAAAACAAAAAGTGAATAATAAATCAGTTAAGGCCCCCCTTTTTTATCGGATTTCCGGGGGGCGCGAGTGTCGCGTTTATTTCCGGTCCGCCGGGAGAAAAACTGTTGTGTTTACATGAGTGACAATGAGCATTTATCAAGATCAGCTAAACGTAGGATTCTCAAAAGTATGCGAGGTTCACGGCACAGACTCTTTAAGAGATGTCCAGGAGTTTTGTTTGAGGCACTTAGTGGAGACAAAAAGAGATATTTTAGCCTGTTTGCCGACGGGATTTGGGAAGAGTATTATTTTCCAAGCCTGGCCGACCCTTTATCAGCATTTAGAAGGATTCCCAGCAGATCCAATTTTACTAGGTGTGTGTCCCCTCCTATCTATTATGGACGATCAAGTGAAGTAGATCCTTCTTTGATTTTCTTTGCTGACTGACTTGTTGCACGCCGGTCTGTTGTTGTGGGGACATTTCCACGCCCCGAAACGTGACGCTGAACGAAACGAACTGTAATTGGTTGTTTGACATGTCGGTCAAACGGCCTTATGGGCGGGCCTTGGCCAAAGAAAGCTGCTATGAATTCCAGACCTTTAGCCATCAGTCTGAAGGTCTGGCTACGCGAGACTATTATCAAATCAGCGATAATCTGAAACTCAAAGAAAAACATATAAAGACACAAAGACAAACACACCTAACGTAACACCAATTCACAAAGTTAACAGAATGCATAGCTGATATAAAAAATTGGATGACTAGTAATTTCCTACTTCTAAATTCTGAAAAAACAGAAATTCGAATTATTGGACAAAAAACGTCCTCACGTAATAATCCAGAATACTGTCTAACACTTGATGGCTGCTCTGTTAAGTCTTCGTCGTCGGTTAGGAACCTGTGTGTGTGTGTGTGTGTGTGTGTGTGTGTGTGTGTGTGTGTGTGTGTGCTCTTTGATACCAATCTTTCATTTGAAAGTCATGTGTCGATTATCTGTAAAACCGCATTTTTCCATCTTAAAAATATATCTAAATTACGGCATATGCTCTCATTGACAAATGCGGAACAGTTAGTTCATGCGTTCATGACCTCAAGGCTAGATTACTGTAATGCTCTACTGGGTGGATGCCCTGCACGCTTAATAAACAAACTACAGCTAGTTCAAAACGCAGCAGCTCGAGTTCTTACCAGAACCAGGAAGTATGACCATATTAGCCCAGTTCTGTCAAAACTGCACTGGCTCCCTATTAAACATGTATAAATGTTAAAATATTGCTGATAACTTACAAAGCACTAAATGGTTTAGCTCCGCAGTACTTAAGCGAGCTCTTAACGCATTATAGTCCTTCACGTCTATTGCGATCTCAAAATTCCGGCCAGTTGATAATACCTAGAATATCTAAATCGACTGCTGGCGGTAGATCCTTTTCCTATTTAGCACCAAAACTCTGGAACAGCCTTCCTACCATTATCTGGGAAGCAGACACACTCTGTCAGTTCAAAGTTAGACTAAAGACACATCTCTTTGACCTAGCGTTCACATAATACATTATAGACTTCTATAATTCAATGTTAGGCTGCATAGATTAGGTCAGCCGGAACCGGGAACACTTCCCATAAATCCTGATGTACTCGTTACATCATGAGAAGAATGGCATCTACGCTAATTTTAGTGTCTGTGTTTATCCCGAGGTTTACCGCAGTCCACCGGATCTGGGCCGTATCCAGATCAGATGACGACAACGCAGTCCTGAAGTGTCAACCAGTCTCTCCGTTTACTGAAGTGAGGTGGAGCTAGATGTACATTTTACCAGTTGTTACCTACAGTTTATACAAACATTATGGTCATCGACCAGTGGTCGATGTCTCAAACATAATACTAGCGCGTTTAATAATACGATCGCATTATGATTCATTAAATAAATAGAACCGAATGTCAGGGCTTTACTGTAAACATAGTATGAATATTGAAACCTGTGAATTGAAAGAAATGTTTAAATTATGTTTTAAAATTGTAATCTTAGTTCAAATGGAACATTATGTAGCCTATTATTATACATCTGTATCAGAGTATGTGAGCGGTGCGGAGTGGGAGCGGAGCGAGGAGCGGAGTTGCGTGATTTTGCCAGGAGCGAGGAGCGGATTTTTTTAATGTCGGAGCGTTGTGATTTTCTCTCGCTCCAAAAACGCTCCACTATCGCTCAGGACCAAACCACTGTGGGGCAACGGAGGGGGACTCAAAATGTTTCTAATCATATTTTGCATTTGTTTGCATTTGTATTGTTTTACTAGTACTTTCACAAACATTTATATAAAGTATATATCATGTAATTAATTTTAAACATGCTTTTAATTATATTTTTACCGACCCCCTCGTGATTTCTACCTGTGCAACTCCATTATATGATGGACGATTTTATAAGGCCCAGTTTACACGAGAACGCTCGCGGGTGAAAACGTAAAAATATTTTATCAGATGTGCCTTTCGTTTAGACGGCGACGGCGCTTTTGGGGCTTAAAAACGCAAAAAAAGTGAAACCACTCTCCAGAGTGGAAATCTTAAAAACGCTGCACCGTCGTGTTTCCGTCTAAACGGGCTAGACAGTGACGGCACCGATCAGTGCTTCACATTGCCACTGAGTGCATACTAGGCTACATTGAATTGCACACACTTTTGCGTCACCATACGCACGCAGATTTCCCCCCCATAACGGTCGTCTAAACGCAGAATAAAAGTTAGTACTTTTGCGTTTTCTCTTCAGATCGTTTCCGAAATATTACCGTGAAGAAGGGGAAACAATATAAATGTATTGTAAGAGTTAGTGATGACAAAGGAGAACGCGAGTGCGGGGAGGTGATTACAACGTCAAAAGATTCCTTGTGATTCCTATTTAGCTTTGTTTTAACGTGAGCTAAAGGATAACCTAGTTTATTGGTTTGGGGCGGTTCAAAATTCCAATAAAGTATGTGGATGTTCTTCTCTTAGTACTCCGTATTCGTTTTACAGTAGATGCATCTTCTGATCAGAGGTTGGTGTTATTTAAAAAAAAAAAAAAGAATAAAAATTTACCGTGGAGCGAAAACGGAGCGAGACGTATTAAGGGCGGAGTGGGGAGCAAGCGAGGAGCGGAAAATTGTACACCCAGAGCGGAGCTTGAGCGGAGTAATTATGAAATGCTTTGAGCGTGGAGCGCAAATTCTCTCCGCTCCACTCCGCTCACATACTCTGATCTGTATACATCATTTAAATAAGCATGATATATCTATTGTTTAATGCCCAGGTGATATGCACAATATCAAACTATAGAACTGTAAAATTAGGCTGTGTAGTTGACATGCAGATGAGACGTCGGAGCGCAAAAATGTGATTTCTCCTGTCCAACAACAACCAGGCCGTTATTTCCAGCGTGCCGATCGAGTCTGTCCCAAAAATACCTCTCAATGCGCCCTTGTGGACTCGCGCCAAGGGCCCTATAGGCCTGCACTACATGACGTCACCAAAGTGTGGACTCTGAGGAAGTCCACAAGTCCGGAGTGTGCCGTTTGGGACAGGGCCCAACTCTGGGGGATACGGTGAAGAAGCTAAAGTCCCAAAAAGTCGGCGTGTTCCTTTAAACGTCGCCATCTAGTGTTCAGGCGCATGATGGAATTATTATTCCCTCACAAGAGTCCACAATAGGTGGGTTTCAGTCACATGATTATGATGACGCGCGAAGGCGGGGCGATTTCAAATGGAGGGCAGGAAGTAAACACGGAGAATAAGACCTGGGCTGTAGATGGAGGAGCTGAACACGCAGCAATGTCGAAAGGCCAGGTTCTGAATAGTCTGGGACAGAGCCATAGAGAGAAACCACGTGACAGCCATAGCGGCGACATCAAAGAGTGTCGCAACTCTTTCTCTCTTTCTCTGGTCTGGGATGAGGGAAATTACAAGTCTCTGATTCATTGCCCACAGTAGATGGCAGTAATGCTCTATATAAGAAGCAAGCCGCCAATAAAAACAAAAAAGAAGAAGAAACACGGAGAATACGGCCATGGAGGAAACCGTTGCGGAGTCACCGTATTGTACCTTTATCTGATTTTTTGACTGTCCGAACACGTTCTTTCAACTCTGACCCATATCCGATTCATGTGTACACACTTGCTATACTATCTGAAACATCGTGCATGCTTAAAGGGTTCATTCTCTTGCACAGATGGGCGGACGCGAAATATGCTTGATCCTAGCTCTGCGATGTATGCGAAGTTCGCCAAACATCACCATGATTTTGAGGCGGAGGAGGACGAAAAGTGCCATCATTGCACATGTGCTTCAGTTATTATGTGTGAGAGAGATCTCAGGACTGGTGGGAGCATATTGTTTAAATATTGGCTTTAACCGCGGAGACGTTGCCTAACGTAATGCCTCAGAAAACCTGATCTGCCTGTTTACATGACAGTCGCATTGGTACATATCAGATTTATTTCCACATATGAATGAGGCCTGAAACCGAACTCGAAATATCAGAATGCATGCGTTTTTTTTTCTGTTTACACTGTCATAGAACACATCCGATCTGTGTCACACAGCCCGAAACATCAGGGGCTGGGTAACAAGATAACATGATTCGATACAGAGAATAATGTATATTTTAGGCCTATATGCAGGGGGCAGACTGGTTAAAAAATTCAGTCCTGGCACTGTAGCCACACCAGCCCATATTAGCACACAGACACACACATCCAAAGGTGAGGTAGTTAGGGGGGTTCGGGGGCTCCCCCGAGGAAATTTTGATTTCTCTGACCTACATATGTGCATTTTAAGGTGTTTGAAGGCCAACATTTTTTGATAACAACAGCTTTAAAAGCATGTCAGTGGGCAGTAGCATAAATTATTTGTCAAGCAGAAAACAGATTCTTGAACATGAGAATGAGGATAAATGTTGAAATGAATGATCCACACTAGAAAATGGAAATGCAAAATATTTCTGCTCAGGGGCGTTTCTAGGTTTTAAAAGCATCAGGGGCTGAGGCCAAAACATCAGGGGCTGGGGGACGGTAATTAGATAACATTATTCGATGCAAAGAATAATGTATATTGTAGGCCTAGGGGGCAGACAAATTCAGTCCTGACACTATAGCCACACCAGCCCACATTACCACACAGACACGCACATTCAAACGTGATGTAGTTTGGGGGGTTCGGGGGTATGCTCCCCCGAGAAAATTTGGATTTCTCGGACCTAGATATCTGCATTTTAAGGTGTTTGAAGGCCAAAAATAGCTTTAAAAGCATGTCAGTGGGCAGTAGCATAAATTATTTGTCAAGCAGTTGACAGGTGAAATATTCAAACACATTCGAGGACCATACAAATATAACTTATATATAACTTATTTATACTTATGAATTTTGCTTATAGTTTCTGTAATTAGCAAAGAACATTTGTGTTAAATAGGAAATTGTAATAATGTTAATCAAGCTGACTAAATCGCACGACTGCGCAGCAGTTCACGCATGCACTCACAATAAAAATACAATATAATTTAAAACAAAGACAAGGTCATTATATGATTTTGTGAAAACTGCCCCTGTCTATTATACAAAGGAAATAATATTACAGATCTAGACAAATTGAGTTGCTTATAGTTAAAAGAATGTCATGAACGATCATTTAGGCTAGATGTAGGCTATTGATGTAGGCTATTGATTGCATTTAGTGCGTGATATTGAAGAGTGCGCGTCTCGAGCACACGACTGACACGACAGGAAAGTTTGTTTTTCTGAGTTTTATAATCTGACATATACCGTGACAACATCTCATCTGATGTTAGATGAGATCATCTCAGCCTAAATCCACAGGTAGAGGACTGTGCGGTGCTGCTGACTGCGTTATTTATATATATATTTAAAAAAAGTAATTTCTGTGAGATTGTTCGCTGTTGCGCGCAAATCCTGGAGATATTCTAGGCTGAAATCACTCACGTGCGTCTCTGTGTGAGACAGATTTCAGAGACAGCAGCAAAGCCAAAGCACAATGAAAATAAGGCAACTTATGACAAGGTTTACATAAGCTATTATCCAGTTTCATATTTGTCTGTCAAATTTTCAAAATACATTCGGGGCTACACTCAAAACATTCGGGGCTGAAGCCCCGGCAAAATCGGCTGGCGCCGCCTCTGTTTCTGCTTATTGTTGACACACAATCACATATTCCAAACAGGAATGGCCTTAAATGAGAAATCTTACAAGGATTATTTTGCATAGATATAAACTTTTTAGCATTAAAGATTGGTTTCAGCAACTTGTTTCTTTCTTGAGTTAATCAATGTTTTTGGCACTATTAAATCAGTTCAATTAAATTTCAATTGTTCACTCATAAAGTCACTTGTCACCATTACTGGCCTAATGATGCAAGTTGTGCAAACACAGACAAGCGGAGTGATAGAAACTGTGAAAGGGCTGATGCTGGTGAAATATTCCAACACATTCGTGGACCTTATATATATAGGCTACATATCAGAGTTAAATAGGAATACACTGTAATAATGTTAATCAAGCAGACTAAATCACACGACTGCGCAGCAATATTTAAGCTCATTATACAAAGGAAATAATACAGATCTAGACAAATTGGGTTGCTTATAGTTAAAAGAATGTCTTGAACGATCATTTGGTTATTTCAATACTTAATTGACGACAAAACACGACGTTACATGCTAGTTTATTTTGCGTGATACAGGGCGCGCCGCATTTGCGTCATTGAAGAGTGGGGTGATTTGAGTCACTGAAGCCCCGGATGCCCATGTCTAACGACACGCCTGCTCTATCTTCTTCAGGCGGCTGATTGTGTGTAGCCTATATATATTTGTGTAGAATATATTCTACAATATATATAATAAAGTTGTCTTGAGTAATGTTCTTTCTGAAAGTCGACGTTTAAGAGAGAGCGAAATCGTGTCTGCACATAAGTGAGAGAAATGTGCACGCGCATTTGCCCGTCGCCCTTATATAGACTGCTGTTTAAAAAAAATAAAAAAAAATCTTCCGCGAGCCGGCTAAACTAAGCTTCCAACAGTCAAAGTGAAAATAAAAATCGGCGAATAAATAGCAAGTAAGTGAAAGGACAGCAGTAGAAAAAGATTTTTGTTGTTTGAGTTGAAATGTGAAAGTTATGTCGAGTTTTCGTGAAACTAGGTCACTCTATCCTCCGCACATGGTCGAGCAAAATAAACGGGCCAAATTGCAAGCCATCATCCAGGAGTTTGGTGCCCTGTGTGATAGAACAGATTTAACAGAGGAACAAGCTCAAAATCTCATAAAATTACAAGAGAATTTAAATAAACATTATGAGGAAAAGGCAAAATCTGCTTTCATACGTTCCAGAAGAAAGTGGCTCGAACATGGTGAAAAAAACACCAGATACTTTTATTCTTTAGAAAAAAGAAATGGTGAAAGATTAGCAATTAATAAATTACGTATAAATAATTCTGTCACAGATGATTTATCTACAATTTCAAAACATACAGCAGAATTTTATAAAACTTTGTATTCTAGCTCTGATATACAGTACTCCTTAATGGAGTCCTTTTTAGGAAAATTGGATAACACTAGTAAGTTGGTTAACAATGAATTTGGCAGCATTTGTGAGAAAGAGCTTAGTATTACAGAAATTATCGGCAATATTAACAAACTCAAGGACAACAAATCTCCTGGAAATGATGGGCTTACAAATGAATTTTTCAAAACTTTCAGAGATGCTCTTTCCCCATTTATTTTAGCTATGTTTAATGAATCTATAAATAATGAAATCTTACCTCCATCTCTCAGACAGGGGGTAATTACCTTAATACCAAAGGCAAATAAGGACACCTTATCTCTAGATGGGTGGAGACCCATAACTTTATTGAACACTGATGCCAAACTCTTTTCTCTTATTTTTGCTAGCAGGCTGAAATTAGGATTGGACTCTTTAATCGATCAGTCTCAGTCCGGCTTCATGAAAGGGAGGCATATCTGTAATAATATCCGTCTTATTCTTGATTTGATTGATTATAGTCACCTTCTCAATGAGGACAATCTAATACTCTTTGTTGATTTTAATAAAGCGTTCGATACAGTAGAACACAAATTCATGTTTGCAACATTAGAATACTTTAAATTTGGGAATTTTTTTAGAAAGGCGATTACGACCCTGTAGACCGAATGTACCAGCTCTGTTAAAATGGTTAATGGGACGTCTGGTAGATTTGATCTTTCTAGGGGCATCAGACAAGGCTGCCCAATCTCACCGTTTCTCTTTCTGCTCGTCACTCAGGTTCTTTCTTGCTATGTAAATATGAATTTCTTTCAAGGTATTAACGTTTTTGGGAATGAATTAAAAATATGTCAGCTAGCTGATGACACAACACTATTTTTAAAAAATGCTGCGGAGGTTAGCAAAGCAATTCGTACCATAAATAATTTTTCTAAAGTATCTGGTCTCAACCTTAATATAAGCAAATGTGAGATTTTTCCACTTAGGAGTGTTAACCTTGAAGAAACTGATGTTATCCCTGTCAAGGAGGTCATCACATATCTTGGTGTAAAACTTTTCAAAGATGCATCATATCGTGCTTCTCTTAACTTTAATCCAATTATCAACAGTACAAAAAGAAAGTTTGACTCTTGGTTGCAGAGAGATTTATCCATTTATGGTTGTGTCTTATTGTCTAAATCTGAAGGTTTGTCAAGATCTGCATATATCTCCCAAGCTCTATTTGTACCCAAGACATTTACCAAAGAGTTTGACAAGTTGTTATTTGATTTTGTTTGAAAAAAAAAAAACTCATTATTTAAAGAAAAATATATTATGCAATCCATATGATCAGGGTGGTTTGAATGTTGTGGATTTTACAACCTTAAACAGCACTTTTAAAATAAATTGGCTAAAAATGTTTTATTAAAAATAATTGCTCTATGTGGAATATTTTCCCTAACCATTTAATTAATCAACTTGGTGGTATAATTTTTTTCCTTAGATGCAGTTTTGATATCAACAAAATACCTCTTTGTTTATCTAATTTTCACAAGCAAGTCTTTTTGACATGGTGTTTGGCTTTTAAACATAACTTCTCTCCTCACTCCTTTTTTATATGGAATAATAAGTATATTACACACCGAAGAAAAACATTGTTTTTAAAACATTGGTTTGAATTTGACATATTATTAGTTAGTCAGTTGTTGAATTCTGATGGTCAGTTTTTGAGTATTACTGAACTATGTCTGAAATTTAAGTGTCATATTTCTGTTAGAGAATATTGTACTGTCATGAATTCTATTTCTGCTAAAATTGTATCTCTATTCAGAAATCAGGACTCTAGGGGTAACACTGCAAGTAAAGTCTCCAAACATTTGTTTTTAGATAAACTTGATTTAATTAATGATAAATGCAGTAACCAATTGATTAGATCTCTTTTTGTTAATATCTCTTCTCCTCCATCTAAATTTGTTTGGTTTAATATGTTTCCCTCATTTGAGTGGGAAAATGTTTGGGGAGATCTTAGTCGGTATTGTGTATCAAATAAAACCAAAGAAGTGTCTTTTAAAATTGCTCATAGAATATATCCTGTGAAAGACACATTAGAGCGTTTTCATCTGGATATTGATTATAACTGCTGTTTTTGTAATAGTGAAAGAGAGTCTTTATTGTGCACTTGTTTTTTGAATGCCCCTGTTCTTCAATCTTTTGGTATGAGATGTCTCAATTTCTAAGTGTTAAAATGAACTGCAATATAGTCTTAAATTTGTCATCTGTCTTGCTTCATTCGAATGAATTTGACTTTTCTAAAGGAAAAATGTATATTATCGATTTGTTTCTATTATTAGGAAAATTTCATATTCATCAAACTAAATGGAGTAATTCAAAACCCAACTTTGCTCATTTTAAAGCAGCCTTTAAAATGTATTTTGAATCTGTAAAGTTTTTAAAAAATCAAAAAGCCCAAAGATCTGTATCTCTGCTAAATGAATGTAATATATGTGTGTGACGACCTTACTGTGACATCTGTGAGGTCTTCGGCCAGGGTTTTGCTACCATGATCCCGCAGCATTTATACTTGGAATAACTATGCCTTGAATAAAACAGTGCACATAAAAAAAAAAAAATAAATATAAAAAAAAAAACGGTCGAGCAAAAGTTAAACTCCATACCTCAAAAAGAAAAATGGTGATATAAAATCGAATTTTTTATTCTAATTTCATGGGAGTTGTATGTAGATGTAGCTAAAGTTGTATAAAATCAGGTGGATGTAAAAGTATTCTTATATGTTGTGCATGTTGTTATTAATTTTTTTAAGTGCTCAACCATGGCGACGCCATCGGATGACGTCATCACCATCGTTCGTCGTGTGGAATGTGGCTTCCCACAGGGGGTTCAGGCAAGATGGCGGGCTGAACACATGCGCTCTCACTGAGCGGCTTAGTTTTCTCCCGTTTTCTATTATGAAAATAGCTTGTTTCTCAATTACACCTACCCAGAGTATGTTTAAAGTTTTGTGCTATTGTTGCTGACCTACAAAATGCGAAAATCTCACCAAACGACTCATCCCAAGATTGTTATTCCTCCGGATCATCGCGTGGCTCAAACCACGGCAGATTCAGAGATGGAAACAAAGACTGATTCATCAGAGAAACGTCGCGATTCCTCTCACTTTACACCAACTAAAGTACATATGTCGAAAAAGCTAAATTCTCAAGAAGAGGACATTACCAATGCTACTCTGCTGCAAGCCATTACTTCCCTAACTGCTCGCTTCGATTCACAAGACGAAAAGTTAGAAGCATTGGTGAATCAAATGCGAAACAACAGCATCATGATTGCAGAGATGTCCAAAGCTGTCGAATTTAACTCGGCTGAAAATAAAGACTGTAAAGAAAAGTGCAAAGAGTTGAGCAAATCGGTCATGGGTTTAACCACCGCACACAATGACCTGGAAAACAGAACGTCTGATCTTGAACGATATAAGAGAAGATGGAATCTCCGGATTAACGGCATGAAGGAGAAAACTGAAGAGGATCCCCGCAGGGAAGTGATTGACCTGATTGCCGAAATTGCTCCGCACTTGATACAGAAATTAGATGATATTATTGACACAGTGCACCGGATCGGTAAAAAGGAATCAGGAATTCAATTCACAATGCGCACAAAGGCCAAATGGATAGAGGAGGGAGAGAAAAGCACGTCCTATTTTTGTAGGTTAGAAAAAAGACGGCAGTCTAAAAACAGTATTATTTCCCTAATGGTGAATAATATTGAAAATACTGATCCTACAATAATAAGCAAAGAAATTCATCATTTCTACAGTGACTTGTATTTATCTAATTTTTCTCCAAAAGAGTGTGATGACTTCTTTGAAAAAAGAATAAATTTTATCCCTAGAATTGACAATGAATTAAGAGATCTCTGTGATGCACAATTAGGAATGGAAGAACTCGATTTAGCTGTGCAGAAACTTAAGTCAAACAAATCCCCTGGGTCCCGACGGCCTTACAGGAAATTTTTATAAATTTTTCTGGAATGATTTGAAAGTGTTACTGTTTAATGCTCTTACTGAATCTATTGAAGATGGATCTTTGTGCCCTACAATGAGTCAAGGCTTGATTATTTTAATTCCCAAAACAGATAAAGATCATAGATATTTAGATAATCTCCGCCCAATCACTTTGCTTAATAATGATTATAAAATTTTTACACACGTTCTTGTCAATAGATTGAAAGAGGGCATTAATGGGGTAATTAATGAGGTTCAATCGGGATTCCTTAAAGGAAGATCTATTCACAACAATGTAAGACTAGTAATGGATATGGTTGAATACAATCATTTGATAAAGGAGGATGGATATATTCTTTTCTTAGACTTTAAGAAAGCCTTCGACACGTTAGAACATAGGTTTTTATTTAAAGCTTTAGAGCACTTTGGTTTTGGTCAACACTTTATCAATATTATAAAAATTATTTATAAAGATATGAACAGTTCCATTTCTCTTCCTTACGGTACTTCGCAAAGATTTCCTATTAGTCGTGGAATTAGACAGGGCTGCCCTCTATCCCCTCTTTTGTTCATTTTGGCTGCAGACATGTTGTCTACTTTAGTTATTCATGATCGAATTGTACAAAAATTAAATCTATTTGATAAAAGTATAGCAATCAGTCAATTGACCCTTCGCAGGGAGCTTGATTGACAGGCGATCTAACCAATCATAATCCACCATCCGCCATTTTGTCCGACAAAGCAGTCAGGAGAGATAGCAGATTAACATGGGAGAATTTGAACTTGAAAAACGGAATGTACTGACGCATTTCCACGGTTAAAACAACATTCCTTCTTATGTTCATTCATGTTTATTTGATGCTATAAATTAACTAGAAGGAAGAGATGATCGGTTCACGAACAGCTTTAACTGATGCTCTACAGCGATCTGTCAGACACATTTAAGAGCCACAAAACGGTATGTATCGTTTAAATTTCTTTTAAAAAATGACCAAATTTGAAAGGTGAGACTTTGTTTAATATGTCTAATATCAAAAGTAACCGAAAAGTAACCTGGTCTGTCCTGTCTGTCAGCGTGTTGTCAGTCTCCTCTCTGCTCCGCGATGTATTTTTCACTGCGTGAGAACACGGTGTGGCGTGAGAGCAGTGTAGCTTGTCGGACATAGCGACAGTAACTAAGGGGGGCGGGTCTTTGCGAAGGGTCAATTGGCAGACGATACTACGTTATTCTTAAAAAACAAGGATCAAATTCCTCTGGCTATTTCCTTAGTTAATACCTTTTCTAATGCATCAGGACTCCAACTAAATTTAAGCAAATGTGAACTTCTTGCCTTACATCAGAATGATATCACTTGTTTGCATAATATTCCGGTTAAAAATAAGGTGAAATATTTAGGCATTACAATTACCAAAGATCAGAAAATTTGTACGAAAGATCATTTTGAAAATAATCTGCAAAAAGCAAACCGAATCTTAAATTGCTGGTTACAAAGAGACTTTTATTAACCAAAGTCGAATACTTATCCAGATTGATTTATCCAGCTCTTTCTTTAGCTCCCCTGCAGATTTTACTAAAACATGTTCCCGGAAAATGTATAATTTTATTTGGAGGCAAAAAGCTCATTATATTAAAAAAGCTGACATTGTTAAATCTTACGAACAAGGTGGTTTAAAGGAGAAGTTCACTTTTAAAATGAAAATTCTGTCATCATATAATCACCCTCATGTTGTTTCAAACCTGTATGAATTTCTTTCTTCTGCTGAACAGAAAGGAAGATATTTAGAAGAATATCAGTAACCAGGCAGTTTTTGGGTCCCATTAACTTCCATAGTAGGAAAAAAATATACTATGGAAGCAGTGGCGGCTGCTGGTCTTTCAAAGAGGGGAAGCTCATTTTCGGCCTACATCATAAAAATTATTCATTTATTTATACGTAAATTCTACGTTCCTTTTCAAGAAAATGCTCTGTGAAAAATGAATGTAATAATATAATAAAGGTATTAATAATAATATAAAGTATAATAATAATTCTAATAATAATAAGATATTTTTTAATTATTTTAATAATTGTTTTTGAATTATTACTAATAATAATAATATTAAAAATATAATAAGTAATAATATAATAAAGGTATAAATGTATAATTGTGTGAAATGTATTATAAAAATTGGCTAGCAATTTCGACAAGCAAATACCAAGAAATAGGTTGCAGCAGTTTGTCTTTGAAAAATCCGCGATGGGACTGAGCTCGAACAGCTTCAACATCAGCGACTTTATATTGTATGAAATCGCTGTCAATCAAAAGGAGACGCAGCCTTTCGACAGACCCTCCAATCATCACACGGAAGCCCGGAGTCCAGGCCAGCCCACTCCCCGTTCACCCCCAGAGAAGCTGAGCTTCCATGGGCGGGACATAATCGCAGCATTTATCTAATGACCGTCTAGTTTCGAAGCGCTGAAAAAAACTGTTCGAAGCAGCCCCATTGAAGTCAACGGACGCTGGGCTTCAACGGGGAAATGCACTGTGACGCTACGGGAATGTATGAGAAGGAAATCGAGTCAGCCGACCTGCTATATGATTCTGAACGAGCTCGTCTTTGAGACGAACGTTTTCTAACGCATTTTAGTCAATAAAATGTTAATACAACAGTACATATTTGACCATTCATTTTTTGACATTATAGGGGAAGCCGAGCTTCCCTTGCAGTCTTAAACAAATCGCCACTGTATGGAAGTCAATGGGACCCAAAAACTGTCTGGTTACTGATATTCTTCTAAATATCTTCCTTTCTGTTCAGCAGAAGAAAGAAATTCATACAGGTTTGAAACAACATGAGGGTGATTATATGATGACAGAATTTTCATTTTAAAAGTGAACTTCTCCTTTAAATGTGATTGAATTTGAAAACATGAATATTCTGTTAAAACTCAAATGGCTAAAAATGTTTGTATGTAATGAAGATAGTTTTTGGTTTACAGTTCCTTCAGCTTTGTTTCAAGAATTTGGTGGAATTCAATATTTGCTCAATTGTGATTTTGATTTATCGAAACTCCCAGTGAAACTATCAACATTCCATCAACAAGTTCTCTTATTTTGGAAATTGGCACATACACACAATTTTACTCCTCATAATGTTTCTATTTGGAACAACAAATATATATTGCACAGGAACAAATCTTTATGTTTTAAGAATTGGTTAAGCAGAAGTATATGGTCGGTGAAAGATCTAATGGATGAAAAGGATGAAAACCTTTTAGACTATAATGCTTTTACATTGAAGCATGGATTTACCTGTCACCCGAAAGAGTTCTTCACTGTCATTAATGCAATACCTTCTGGCATAAAAATGCTAATAAGATGCTCCCTTTCTTATGCTAAAGTTAAACCAGTTCTTCCCACTTTATTCATTGGAGATATTAATTTTAAAAGTGTTAATTGTACAAACAAATATATTAGACAGGTCGTCTTAATAACATATTATCCCTGTCAAATTAAAAGAAATAAACTAGATCACATGTTTAATAAGAATACTGTAAAATATCTTAGAACAGATTATTTAAGTTTTCCTATTCCTCCTAAAGCAAAAGAAACGCATTTCAAAATCTTAAATGAAATTTATCCGTCTAACAAATTCTTAAATCAAAAATTTAATATAGATATTGTCCCCTGTTCTTTTTGTAATAGCCATTCTGAAGACACTGACCATATCTTCTTTACTTGCTATTTTTCCAAAATCTTTTGGATATCAGTTCAGGACTGGTTGATCGAAAAGGAGGTGGTTGTTGATGGTTTTGTTTTTACTTTACAACATATCTTATTTGGAATTCCCAAAGACTGCTGTGCTCATTTTTATTTGATCAATAACATTGTTATATTGGCAAAATATTTCATTCACAAATGTAGATTTTTTTTAAATCCCTCCCACTACTCATTGTGTTCAAAAATGATGAAGTGTTTCTCTAAAGCCCTTGAGAGAATGAGAGGTAGGAGTGCGATGAAGCTGATTGATCTTTTGATTTCATATGATTTGGTGTAATATTGCCCCTTAATCTAATTTAATTTATTTTAATTTAATTGTTTGTTTGTTTTTTTTTTGTTTTTTTTGTTTTTACCCTAAGTGAGATGTAAGATATGATTTCATGCATGTCTATTTTCTTTGTCTTTTTAAGTAATTTTTAGTTAAATTGTGTTTAGCCTTTCATTCGAATGTTTTACATATTGTAGTATGATTACATTTGCTTTGGTTGTGTATATAATTTTGTATGCAATAAAAAAAAAAAAGAAAAAAAAAGTGGCTTCCCACAGCAAAAGGACTCCGCAGCGGATCGGCCGCGGGAGGTATTGTATGGGATGATTATAGTATCAAAATGATTAACACGTGCAAGCACACTTATCAATGAACTTGATACATGTTGCAGAAATGTTTTATCCATGCCTTTCAACTTGCGTGTGCAAAATTCAAAATTGAATGAATGTGAAGCAATTTGTACAAATAGAGACATTTTTGTGAATACAAATGTTTTCCTTTGTATTAGTGTATCATAATTTGCGCATGCAACACAGAAGATGTGCATGTGTGGATCAGGTGACACGCGTGCATTCATTGACGTCTTCTCTGAGTCGATCTCATTTGATTCATTTGGATTTTGAGACTTTCTTTTCGCGGTTTTTAAGCATTTCACAACCCACACACAGACAACTACAAATGAATAGGCCTGGTGCTAATTAATAATGTGTACACAACTACCCATCTATTTGACAAATTCACAAATGTGCTTCACTACATTTAAACTAATACAATACAACTTGTGTGTGCAAAATCCAAAATCACATGAATGTGCAGCATTTTGTACAAATAGAGACATAGTTGTTAATACAAAACCTCGATTTTGTATTAATGTAGGCCAGAATTTGTGCATGCAACAAGTAAGATGTGTATTTGTGGATCAGGTGACACGTGCATTCATTGACTCGTTTCTGAGTCGATCCTATTTGATTCATTTGGATTTTGAGACTTTCATTCCGCAGGTTTCGCCTTGCAAGATCCACACACAGCTGTCTGAGAAAACCTGCTACCACTAGATGGCAGTATTCTGCTAAAACAGACAACGGCAGCGTAATCAAGCGTTCTTCCCCATTTAAGAAGCTTAATGAGAGTGATATTGAAGCACCAAATTTAGTACACAATATTGGCCTACCTTATTAATAAAGCATACTTTATAGAGGCAAACAGATTGCATCAGATTATGAACAACACCCATAGAAAACCATTATAAACCGCTTAACGTGCAATAGCGCGTTGCATGTTCAATAAGGTGTATTGGCTACTGAGATTAAATATCACCGTCATTACTGCATTGACGTTAAGCTTTTTCTTTATAATATGCGCTATGGGAGGAAATCTATATAGCCTACAGACAAGAGCCTATATGAACGCGACGCGCGACGTTTCACGTTAATGGCATTTCCCTTCCTGAGCCTGTTAAAAAGAAAAAGCTTAACATGGCATATTGGCATTTTTTCCTGTTAAAAAAAACATGACATTTCGCATTTGCGTTCAGATTATAGGCTTAATTTTTATCTGACTACACATAGGCCTATTTCACAAAATGGCGACCGAGACCGGAAGTAGGGTAGCGATACTTCCGGTCGCGCCGCCGCCCGCTACGATTGCCATTCATTCTCAAAATGGACTGTGCACAGCTTGTTTTCTCTGTCATTAATATATCTGACAAAAGTAAGAATAGCAGATGTTGTCCGTTTTGTTGATAGTTTTCAGGGAGCTGTGACAAGATCGAAATTGGACAAAGGTTACAAATTATTCTTGACGTTTGCTTACATAAAAAAAAAAAAAA
The DNA here is from genome assembly GCA_021464565.1 of Rutilus rutilus. Taxonomy (NCBI): domain Eukaryota; kingdom Metazoa; phylum Chordata; class Actinopteri; order Cypriniformes; family Leuciscidae; genus Rutilus; species Rutilus rutilus. Next base: position 2,824,750 of record JAJAQA010000005.1, read on the forward strand.
AAAGTTCCATTCATTTAAATGGCATGGCACTTGATGACTAAGCTCACACTTACTATAGCTAAACAAAATAAATAAATAAATTGAAATGATGTCTGATTGTATAGGCTATGTTTGAAATCTGGCTTTTGTTAAAATGTCATGTTATTAAGTCATGTTATTGCAGCAATCTTCCACTAGTGACTAGTGACTAGATTATGGCTCATTTTTCATGTTACCACCATGAATGAAACTAAGAATTGTACATCTTTACAGTGAATTTGACCTAAAGTTGCTAGTAGATCTAATAATGAAATTAAGGCAAAAAAATAAAAAAAATGGTTAGACTAAAAACATGAATGAAGTGAGTGATATTACATGTTTAAAAAAATCATGATGTTACAAAATCACATTTTACTGTCGGGTCCCCTTATGAAAAGAAAATATATTTCCCTATATATGAATGATCAATATATTAAATGGTTTAACAGTAAATATACAGAATAATATATTGTGTTAATATTACAATATATTGAATAATACATAAAGAATTTTCATATATTTAAAAAGGTGAGACATATATTTACTAATATATCATAATGTATGTAATTTTATATTCAGTAATACACTTCATAATATACAGGGATTAAAGTTATCAGTCGCTACGATCGTATACGACGGATTTCCGTCAATATCAGGGTTCCCCCCTGTCCTTATGTCTTAAATTCACTGTTCATAATTTTAATGCTGTAAATATGCTCACATTTCTCAAATAGTGTAATAAATGTCTTAATTTTAGTTTGAATGGGAAAGACGAGATGTAGGCTATTCACCCTGCTTAGGGGGATGTGATCAAAGCCTGGAGTGGAGCAAAAGCATGTTCCTCTCTCCACTCTAAGCGTTCTGTTATCACTCCGCTCTTGATCCACTCCAGGTTTTCCAGTCCCGCTCACGGAAAAACTGCTCCGTGTTGGCGTGTTCACTCATTTTTAAGGAAGTTACAGAAAACAACTTCTACAAACAATTTTAATTTGCCAACAGTTAATAATAATAAATAAAAGTGCATGACGTGCAAATCAGATAACAATCAAGTGCAATATAAACATGTTTTGTCAGGGCATCACTCCCGAACCGGCATCAACACTCTTTTCAACATCTGCTTCCTCCTTCACACCACAGACACGTCTTTTTGCCGTCTGTGTCTGGCGTGATTTAACTTCTCCCCAGTTGTTCCATGAAAACCTGCAAAGCACGGCCTGCGGTGTAAGATATCTACGACCGGACTCTCGTAGACTCGTAAGTTACACGGACTTCATCCTCCGTGAAGTGCTTAACACACAAAAAAGTGCCCCTCTTCTCTCGATATAGCCCAAATCCAGCGCTTTTTCAACATTTCGTCACAAGGAAAGCTGTGCAATTATAAATAGGGTTGTTTCTTCTATAAGTGCAAACATAAAAAGGTACGCAACAGGACTGGCCGCTTTTAGTCTCCACATTTGTCCTCCAACTGCTACTGCTAGCGCTTTCACCGGAAAAGAGTTTACCCTACTTCCGGTCTCGGCGGCCATTTTTGTGAAATAGGCCTATTGTTTACATAGTATACAAGCTTTGGAATTTGGAATCTGTTTTTAAATGTTAAAGATGATTTTCGCAGGACATTTGTTTTCCCTTGACCCATAAGCCACTGTTATAGGCTATATGAGTTTTAACAATATGCAACCATTGTTTATCGACATGAAATGTTAATTGAAAATCAACTGGCCCATACATGAGAATGATTTGATGCGCTAACCACAGCTCATAATGCACAAGGGAACGTCTGACAATTCCACTAACTGCGTTAAAACCATAGACTGTAAAACCATATGGACGTAGTGTCCGTGACGTCACCCGTAGAGTTCTGAAGACCGTTTTTGAAGCCTAAAGTGGGCGTAGCCGACCGTCGCCATCTTGGCAGCGCGTCACTCCCGGATAAACAAAAATGGGCTAAGAAGCGGTATGTGGGTGGAGCTGAGGAGCCTGATGCTGAAACCACGCCCACCTTCCTCGACGCGAATCACGCGATGAAGTTGTTGTCTTGGATACTACAAGATATTGGCGCCGGCAGTTCATTTTGAATTTTGAACTCCAAGCTTACCATTGAGGTAAATTAACCTGAACCTACACAACAAAACTTTACAAAATATTAAAGTACACAAGGTTGAAAACGCCGCAGCACTTTTAATACATGTGGTAACGTTTATTTTCAACACTAACGTTAGATGACTAGCAGAAAACACTAACAGTTGTCATGATTCATGAATAAGAATTAACGTTAACATTATTAACTTTACTTAAAAACTTACATCTCAAATAAACTATTTGAAGCAAATCAATTAACCTGAATTCATGAGTGTCTATTTGGATGTCAACTGAATATAACGTTATAAGATCCGTAACGTTTAGATTCGTATTAGCCAACATAAAAATGTTATTACCATAGGTTATTACCTATTTACATTATGTAGTTTATTTTTAACAAGCTGTGTATTTTTTTAGTGATCGATTTTGAGATGGCCACCCGTGACACTGCACCTGTGATGCTGTCTGCACCATCGTCTGCACATGAAAACTAGTCTTGGCTATTTGACAGCTGAAATATTATGTCTGTCTTAAAAGGACAACAACAAATTAGATTGTCATCTATATTTTGAGGTGTTGCTTCCTTGATCTATACTCTCCCACATGTATTGTTAACATAAAAAACCTGAGCTACCTTTCATAATTAAATTCTTATTAAATTCTTATTTGCATTACCTCAAGCATTTATTAAACTAATTTATTTTCCTTCCATAGACACAGTGTGGATCATTGGTGATAGTTACGTCAGACGTGGTGGCCAGAGAGCTGCAGAGACCATGGGAAGCAACCTCAGTCTGCCAGGAGTCCGGATGTGTTGGTTTGGTTGTGGTGGACTGCGGTGGAAAGGACTCCTCCCCTTCTTCTCCCACTCCCTGCGAGGAAGAGCAGCACCGGATGTCCTCCTCATCCACTGTGGACGACCTGGGCGAGGTCAGCAGCGTCCAGCTCGTGAACGCCATGAAGGAGGACCTGCACCAGCTTAAACTCCGGCACCCGGGCATGAAGATTATGTTTTCAGCTGTGACCCAGAGGTGCCGGTGGAAGGCTGGTAGCAATCCGGTGAAAATTAACAAGGCAAAATATTTTGTTAACCGTGTTATGACTACATTTGTTCGTAGCTTAAATGGTGCCATGCAGGGCCGGCTTTGCCGACAGGCGACACAGGCGGCCGCCTGGGGCGCCATCTGCTGGACGGGGCGCAAAATTGCAGAATAATAATAAATAAAAAAAAGTTAATTAAATGTATGTATCGTATTATGAAAGCTGCGCACACGCTGTGCACTTTTACTGTGCACTGTCCACACACTGCTTGTATTTGTCCATTTCTTTTAATAGATTATACAATCCTAAAAAACGAGTCACTCTGACAGCTGTCAAACTCACGCGCGTTGCTCAGCAACCGGGAGTGACGCGAAAACATCTGACAGCTGGTTTTAGCGCTTTATATGATGGGGTAAAAGTGGCGGTTGTAGGCTATAAATGATCATATATATATAATCTTTTATGATGAAAAGAACACCCAAGCCATCGGGATCGGCTTTCCGAAAACGAAGGAAGGAGGAGGAAGAAAAACGGGCCCAAAGCAGAGGTATGTAGACTATTCAGGGCTGCCAACTCTCACGTTCAATGCTCAACGCAATTGACACTTTTCTCACGCTCTCACGCCACCCATTTTCTCACGCACAGAAAAATTGCGGAGCAAAGAGGTACTTTTAATATTAAACCAATTCTCACCTCTTAGATTCCGTCAATTTTATTACGAAATTCAGACAAAAATACGTTTGGCGCTTGTAAATGTGACGTGACAGATCGCAGAGCGCCTCAGTTCAAGTGCACGTGAACCGATCATCTGTTACTTTTTTATTTAAAGATGCAGTACAACTTACCGAAAGTATACATAATATCGACCAATTAGTGTTTTTCAACCACGGAAGGAGGTCAATATAACAGCAGGAGAACAATTATGTCATATAACGTTACATTTACCTCAGGAAAGCCATTTAATGACCATAGCATGTTAATTGAATAGAAAAAATTAGCTAGAGAGGAGATTTTGCTGAGCACTATATTACATATTTATAATATTTTTACTTATGTCATTAAATAATTGTTATTATAACAAAAACTGCATTATATTTAATTGAATTTGTTATTTTTTAATAAAATTTAAAATAAACATGTATCCAAATTAGTCAATATTGAATGAAAATCAGAATCAAATCACAAGAATGGAATTGAAATCTTGAAATTTTTGTCAAGCAATAATAAAAACGGTATCCTACCAGTCATTGTACAATGTAAACATTGTAACATGTTGTCACTAAACTTCATAAAATTCTATTTAGTTACCAAATGTTTTGACAATCACAATTACACTTATTGTGATGCAATATTTGTTTTTACATACCACCCCCCCCCCCTCAAAAAATCTCACTCCAAGCTAAACTCAAAAGTTGGCAGCCCTGCTATATCATTGCTGTGTTACAGCTGTTGATCTCACCACGCACAGTTCCTTGCTAGATGTTTAAATACACAATACAGTATCTCGCAACTTTTTCCAAATAAATTTACTTTTGAATCGTGTCCAGATGCAATGAGACAATATCTGCAGCCACGACAGACATCTGTTGACGCTGCGGCACTGTCTACACCTGCTGGACCTCACAGTGAAGAATGTGAGCTTTTTTCTGATTTGGAGTATGATTGCAGGACAGATCTTTCATGATTTTAATATTTGTTATATGAATTTGTATTTGTATTATGAATTTAAGATTTGTATTATATCAGAAGAAAGCTATGTTACAAGTGGGTGTGTAGCGAAATTTCGACTTCATCCGACATGTCGGGGAGTGAGAATTGCCTATCACACTGTCTAACACACAGCATGATATTTTACGCCAGTCTCTGTTTCTTGTTTACGCTGCAGCATCTATCCAGCCATCAAGCAGCAGCAGCACATTTACTGAGCTACAATCTCAGCATCAAGAACCAGGTGAGTCGGCTACTTGTTAGGCTATTTGTAATCTACAGTAGAAACGGTCTTTTTCAAATTAAACGGCTTATCACATATATCGATATATGCCATCTTAATCTATCTAAATCCACACCAGACACTTGTTTTTTCACACAATCAATGCTAAATACTCTGAAGACACCCTAACATACACATTTGAAATTGTCTTCTTACTTAAAGATGTTGTATTTCTAATAACTTCTCATTGTCAAATTATGTTGTAAATTTGCATAAAATGATGGACATTAGTTTGTGTGTTCATACTAAATTAACATTCATTGGCATTCATAATGGCATTTTCATCAATAGTTTGGCATAGTAACTACAACTCTATTACTTGAATAAGACATTATCATGGGTTAAATTTTCCATGTAACCCTACTGAGTTTACTCATTATAGGACACAGTGAACACCTGAAAACCTGGGTCTTGTATTTGAAGTAAAATCATCACTATTGCATCTACAGATATTTTTAAAGTTGCTCTATGTTTGTGTGTTTAATTTTCTCACAGAAGAAGGACCCAGCACCAGCAGACTCAGTGCTCCAATCCAACAGCCTGAAGACACATCATCAGCTTCAACAGATGTCTGTGAACCTGTACAAGCTGGCCCTGTGGATCCTGCTGACTGGCCACACCAGTTGACTGATGCAGTGAGAACTGAATTAGTTAGTCGAGGACCTTATGAAGTAAAACCAGATTTCACATTCCCTAAAAGTGAGGATGGAAGAAGTTTCCAACACCACTATGTCCACAGGCAGTTAGTGAATGGGGAGAAAATTAAGAGAACGTGGCTGATGTATTCGCCCAAAAGGGATAGTTTATACGGTTTCTGTTGCAAGCTCTTCTCCCAGAAAGCATTTAAATTAAGTACGGATGGGTTTCAATACTGGAAAAACTGTAGTGAGACTCTAAAAATGCATGAGAATAGTCCAGAACACACCAAGAACATGGGATTGTGGAAGGAGCTAGAGAGCCGCATAAGAACAGGCCAAACAATAGACAAAGTGGAAATGGCACTGATAAATGCAGAAAGAAGACGGTGGCGTGAAGTGCTTACCAGGTTGGTCGCCATCATCCAGTCATTGGCTGAGCGCAACATTGCTCTCAGGGGGACCACTGACAAATTAAATGCACCTAACAATGGCAACTTCCTGAAGGAAGTGGAGCTCATGGCTCAGTTTGATCCTGTCCTAAAGGAGCACGTTGCCAAGGTGGAAGGAGGAGCGAACCATACATCATACCTCGGAAAAAATATCCAAAATGAAATCATTGACTGTATCAGTGAAAGGATTGTGGAGTCCATTGTGTCTGAAATCATACAGTCAAAATATTTTTCAATAATTTTAGACTGCACTCCAGATTTGAGCCACAAAGAGCAGTTGTCAGTGATTCTGAGAATTGTTTCAATTGAAGGCATTCCACAAATAAAAGAGCACTTCCTGGGGTTCCTTGAGGCAGAAGAAACAACTGGAGAAGGCCTTTCAGCCCTAATTTTAGGGAGACTTCAAGAGTTGCGCATCCCATTTGAAGACTGCAGGGGGCAGTCATATGATAATGGTGCAAACATGAAGGGGAAGAAGGCAGGTGTTCAAGCAAGACTACAGCAAATAAACCCCCGCGCACTATGTGTGCCATGCGGAGCACACACTGTTAATTTAGTTGTCTCAGATGCAGCAAAGAGCTCTGCAGATGCAACTGGCTACTTTGGCTACCTGCAAAAACTGTTCACTTTGTTTTCTGCTTCCACTAAAAGGTGGTCCATTCTCCAAAAGCACGTGAACACAACACTGAAGTCCTGGGCAGATACACGATGGGAGAGCCGAATTAACAGTGTGGCGGCTGTAAGGTTTCAGACTGCCAAAGTTAGAGATGCCCTCATTGAGGTGAGAGACAGCACAGCAGACTCAGTCATAAAAGTAGAAGCACAGTCTCTAGCTGAAGAAGTTGGTTCGTACCGCTTCTGCATTTGCACTATTGTCTGGTATGACATTCTAGTAAAAGTCCAGAATGTCAATAAACTGCTGCAGTCTCCAACCATGCACTTGGATGTTGCTGTGGACCTCCTGAAAAAAGCTGAGGTCTCCCTTGTCAGTTACAGAAGCACTGGTTTTGCTGATGCACAATCCTCTGCAAAAGAATTGTGTGAGGAGATGAATGTAGTTGCTGCCCTAAAGCAGAAGAGGCTCAGAGTGACCAAAAGGCAGTTTTCCTACGAGGCTCCCGATGAGCAGCTTAGTGATGCACTGAAGAGAATGGAAGTTTCTTTTTTCAATGCAGTTGTTGATGTGTGCATTTCATCTCTAAGAGAGAGAACAGAAATGATGGGTGACATTGCTAGCAAGTTTAGTGTTCTCACAAACTTCCCTGATCTCCCAGCTGATGAGCTTGTGAAGCAAGCTAAAGAACTGACCCACACCTTGACCTTTGGAGATAAATCAGACTTAGATGCGGAAGAACTAATTGTGGAGATGCAATACTTTCCAACTTGGCCGAAACCCAAAATGACGACGCTTGAACTGCTGGTGTTTCTTGAGGAGAAAAACCTTAAGGAAGCATATCCCAATCTATGGATAGCACTGAGAATTGCCGTCACCACTCCAGTGACTGTGGCATCTGCTGAGAGAAGCTTCTCCAAACTCAAGCTAATAAAAACATATTTGCGATCCACAATGTCTCAGGAACGTCTCAGTGGACTGGCATTAATAAGCATCAATCAGGAAGTGTCAAAACAAATTTCATTTGATGAAACCATACATGCCTTTGCTGCTAGGAAGTCCAGACGAGTTAAGTTTTGAATGACATTGGAAAGTGTTTGAGTTTGAGATTATCTCTTTGTGTAAATAGCCCACAATCTTTTCTAACTTTGCCAAACCTAAAATGAAAACACTATAACTTCTTTTCCTTGAGGTGAGATCTTAATGCTTCTCTATTGTTTTCTACTGTATCCTTCAGGTTGTTGCTTTTAAAGAGTTGTTGTGTGAACATTTAAAATAAAAAATGAATAACTATGGAATAACAGTGGAGTTGCTTTTTCCGGGGGAGGGGGGTTTGGGCCGGCCGGCCCTGGTGCCATGATTGAGCACCCTCACATTAGACATGCCAGTCCTGGGCTATTTTTGAAAGATGGAATTCATTTCACACCTAGGGGAAATGATATGTTTTTAAATAAAATAGCTAACTGCATTAACCCCCTGAGGTCGGCGGTATCGCCGGCGATACCAGCTCGCTTTTTTTTTATCAGTGTAAAAGAAACTCATAAATACTCTGTTGACTTTGATTTTCCATAGGAGTTTCATACATCAATCGATTCTGTTAAATGTGTATTATTTTTCTGTATACTCACAATAAAAACAAAGTGTTGTGCTTTTCGCCAAATTAAGAAAAATAATCACGGAGCGAGTTCTGCCTTCTCTCTGTCCGTGTAGTCCATTCTGAAACGCGTCCGAAAATGAATCATAACTCAGCGAATACTTCTCACACAGGCACGTGATATATGTCTTTATGAAGCTTGAAATCTCTTCTTTTAAATGAAGTAATTAATAAAAAAAACAAATGTTTTCAACTCATGTAATCCGTTTGAAAGCAAGGAGAGGTACCGTTTTTTCCTTCTGCCTAATTATCTCTATAATGAACTGAGGCCGCCCCGCCCCCGGCGCTATTGACATGGTAAATAGTTTAGGTGATCTATGCTTCGCACCCGCCCCCCGATCAATGCCTTGAAAACACGAAGTTTCATCAGATCAGATTCACTGATAGTTCATCGCGTTTAGAGAGGATGGCGCGTTTCTCCGGTAAAGACGCTCTTCAGATGATTCTGGACAGCGAGGAATAACTCACCTTGGCTTTTCCTCAGGAAGATTGTAACTCAGACGAACGGCAGCATGTTCAAGAGCGAATTGATCACGCCGAGTAAACACCGAGTTTTCACGTGAGTAAATACGTGTACTCCAGTGGTCTAGTGGTAGAACATTTGCCTAGCGTGTCAGAGGTTCTGAGTTCGAATCTGCACTCATATATATATATATTTTTTTTGTCAAATCAGATTATGTTTATCAGTGGTTGTATATCAGGCAGAGACATGTGTGTGTGTGTATTTTGTTTTGTAATTTCACTGGAACGAAAAGAGAGTCTCCACAACGGATTGAAGCGCGCGTCCGAGTGAAGACTGCGCGAGCCTAAAACAAACACAGTATCCGCGTCTGACTCGCGGGAATCCACGGCGCAAACCTGTGAGGGGCTGTGTTTTCTCGTTTATATTCCTTTTAGCATTTTAGCATTTATATTCCTTATAATAAAAATGAAAGACCTATGTTACAGACATATGAAAGACAACATTTCGTTGATTAGTTTTGGATAGATTATACATTTTTACTGTAAAATATCTGCCACCTCAAATAAGCTTTTATTTGCCAATTTTTTTGTCAAAAATAATCAAATAATCAATCAAATCCTTAACTTTGAAATATGTATGATAAAATGTATACTTTAGTTTGTACAAAGAAAGACACTTGAATTGTTGTTTATTTAAATATTTACAAGGTAGATGTAAACAAACTATTAAAAGGTAAATATAAGCCTTTTCTTTAAATAATTTTTATTGTGTTTTATTAGTGACAAATTTGGGGAGAAGATAAATATTCCAAAACTGAAAATACAGTATGAGAATTAACTGCACAATTACATGTTTTCCTTGGCTATTATAGGCCAAATTGCAAGCACAATATGTGGAAAAATAAAAAAGAATTGAGATGCTTCCAACTGTTGCTCTTGCATTCTTGTGGCTCAGTGACTCACCTGAATGAATGGCTCATTAAGTATGCGGTCCTCAGGTGTGAACCACTACATATGCATTATCTGTGACGCCCACTCCGCATATGGCCTTTCCAAACAGAAAGTGCTTTGCAAAATTCAAATCAATGTTTTGTGTTATGTGAAGGATTAGGCAGGGTGATTTTCAAATCATTTTGAAGAAAAAACACTAGGCGATGACATCCATTAGACAAAAGTCTTATTGGCACATATTTAGTGTGTGTTTTGTGGTCTTATTTCAGAAACTTTAGTTTTTAGTTTTTTCAATAACCACGCATAAACATTATTCTCTCAAAAATGCAGACATGTACATTCTTGTTGCTCACATATTATGGTAGCCCTGTTTGTGCTAAATAGTGTGTAATTTTTTAAAAAAGCACAAATGTCAGGGCATGTCAGAACATCTCAAGGACCCCAAAAACACCTCAGACCCCAGAGGGTTAATTGACTAATTCCTACTCTTCCTACTCTAATAACTACTCATTAATTGAATCAGGTGTGCCATTTCAGGGTTAAAACAGAAACATGGCCTGTCAGGGGGTCCCTGCAGGAGAGGTTGAGAACCACTGGTGTAGGCAGTGGTAGACTACCCCCAAAATAATTTTTATTTATTTTTTAATTTACAAATCTTGTTATTTTCTAATTATCTAATTGTTCTTATGAATTTATATGATCAAAAACACTCAAGTCAAGTCAAAATGCATTATCTAAAAGCAAATTTAGGTTTAAATATCACAACACCAATCATGTCAGATTGAACGTTTGTTCGATCAGACGCAGTAACATTACGTTACTGTTATATTGTTAATCGTTTTCTGAAAAGAAAAGCAGATGTGGGAGACAGACCTGTGCAGGGAAAAGCTTCGAAGTGTGTTGTGAGAAAATACGACGCTGAATACATTAAATTTGGTCGCGCTATGATAGTAGTCGCACACGGACGAGAAGCGCAGCACGCGCTGCGTCTACAACTCGAGGTATCGAACACGCGCACTTTCTAAGTTTATGGCCATCAATATTGTTATGTTTAATGACATTACGAAATTAAGATAATGTCTGTACTATGTTATGATTGCAATTCAATTTTCAATTACAATTAAATACAATCGTTGCTGAGTCTGCAGTCTGAACACTTTACCTCAGGACGTACATCAACTGAATTAATTGAGAATCTCACCTGAAAATCCGGTCATTTTCATCCACGCAGCTGATTTCTGTAAATTTGAATATAAAACTAAATGTATCTTGCAGCACAGGGTGAAGTCAGTATAGGCTACATTAATGACGCTTTGATACAAATGTAATGTTGTAAATTTAATATAAAACTATGTAAATGGCGCTCTGTGGCGCGACAGGTTTTTGAACAGAATCTTGAGCCATAGCTGGCGCTGCGGACAGACGCCGCCGGTGTGTGTACACTCATAGAAAATAATGTGTTTGAATTTTAAAGACGTGCCGCTGCGCTTCTCGTCAGTGGTGTAGTCTACGTGATACGCAGGTATACGCCGTATACCCACTAGAAAAGGCCAAGGATTTGCATATACCCACTTAAAAAAAGCGTGAGGATACGTATCAACTTCGTTTTGTGTCAGAACTTTCACTTTCATTCATAAATTCATCCCGTCTGTGTTTGCGAAGCGACGGATCGAATCGCGGAATCCAGTCACAAATGGAACGTGCTATAATGCAGAACGTCACGGAATTTGGCTATTTTTGAATGAATAAATCAAAAGTAGCTGCTGTACAATGAATAAAATCTCGATATGGACTAGTGTCTATGAATATTAAAGCTAAAAGAGACTGCAATTGTTCTACGCGTCTCTGGGAATGAGCGCTCAGTGTGTGCTCCACTATACACACACACACACACACACACACACACACACACACACACACACACACACACACGGAAGCACGCGTGACTCACGCTCGTGGTGTTTTCAGCGTTTCACTGTATTGAGACATGATGTAAGCTACACATGTGCATTTCATCGCAGAGCTGCTATGAGAGTCACTTGATGAGAATTTCACCATTTCATTTGATAAAACTATCGCCATTCATTCGTTTCATATACACATAGAAACTGAAATGTCTTTACGACAACCTGTCAAAATAAAAGTTCTGTATAACTTGTAGAAATTATAACAGAAATATATTACTATTGCACAGAGTATACTTCAGGCCTAATAATAATAATAATAATAATAATAATAATAGTTTATTAAAACACACAGAAACTCAAATGTCTACAACCCACCAAAATAAAAGACCATTTTCAAAAACACCATTTCTAAAAGTAAATTTGTATTTGTGCCTATAATGTTTTTAAAAAAAAATTGTTGAAAATTGTCAACTGATAAAACCTGTGCTTCAGGGACCGTATTCATCTAACATCTAAGGCTAAAGGTAGCTCTTAACTGACTGAGTTAGATGGTGATTAACACTAAACAGTAGAAAATCAGTCCAGTCTCCCTAGCTGTAAATGTCATTGGCTGTTAAAGTCTTGTGTTGCTTATTATAAATTGACATGTTGATAACACTTAGTATTTCATAATGCTCTCAATTACATGTCGATGCATACTGTATGCATTAGTGAGTGTGGTGGTGCTTATATGTGGCATTCTTCGCACCATGCCACATATCCCATGAGTGAAGTACTCCTGAGTCCTTGCACCTACCAGAGTTAGGATCTTTGAAGCAAAACAAAAACAAGTTATTTTGAAGCTAATATATGCAATAGAAAAAAAACATCCACATCTACTAAACAAAAGATTATATATTTATTCAGTAAATAATAACTACCGTACTTCTCATAAGAGAAGAAATCTGATTGTGAGCATCCGTACATATTTCTGTGAGCTTTATTTCAGTAAGAAGCTTGTCCATGGTCCTTACAAAAGCCTCTCTTTCCATAATTACAGAGTTTCCCTGGGTCTGCCTTTTGTCAATGGTCACAACAGATATGATTTCCTGTGATTCGTTCTCCATTGTGGTGTAGGTGCAGTACTGTGCACAGTGTCCTGGACTGTCCATTCTTCCATCTGCTGTAAAAGTCAAGAACAAAAATGATTTCAAAATGAGAAATGCGATGACAAACTAGAAAAAAGTTAAAGACAGGATAAAATAAAAACCAGATCAAAATCGATTAGAAACATTGTACTTTAAAAAAAAAAAAATATATATATATATATATAAAACAACAAATTTAAACTAAATCATGAATTAAGGATATTACACACAAAAATATAGTTTGAAATGAAATTATTTTCAAGAAGCCAGGGGACATACCTAGCACTACAACACTGTCTTTATCCTGCAGCCGTTGGATTGCTGGAGATCTCTTCACTTCCTAAAATTCCTTGATTGTTCCTACCCAGTAGGTGTCTTGTATGTTAAAGAAAAGGTCCTTCCCAACAAATCCCATGTTCATGTATTTGAACAGGTGGGAAACTTTATAGTAGTTATTCCCAGACAGTACATTTGTAGCCATCATGAAGTCCCCTGCCTGGATCCCATATTTAAGTGTGGGCTGTGAGTTCCACTTCCATATTTTGTGTCCATTGGAACATATCTGTAAAATATTAAAACAATATTATAATTAGACAAACTCAAACTCAACTTTTCTGTATAAATTAAAGTTAAATAAATAATGTAGATGTATACGTTGTTGTGGTATGTAGATACTTTTTGACTCACCCATTCAATGATTGTTCCTGTGCCTCTTGTAGTCAGATTTACTTCAAATGGTGCTGAAGCCTGGCAAGCCTGATTTGTCACATTATTTGTGAAATTGCATTTCAAAACAGGCAGCTTTAGACACGTAACCAGCTGTTTCAAGTTCAATTCATACACTATTGATGCCTTCTGTCCAATTACATCATCCTCACACAAGACCTGTAAGCTAGACGGTGACGTGACCAAATCTTCTTCTTGGGGCGGTACATCATTCTCAGTGGAAAGTAGTACAGTTTCTTCCAGGCTGATCATCTCCAATGTTTTGGAGTTTTGGCTTGGGGCTGGGGGCTGGGGGCTGGGGGCTTGGGGCTGGGGGCTGGGGGCTGGGGGCTGGGGGCTGGGGGCTTGGGGCTGGGGGCTTGGGGCTTGGGGCTTGGGGCTTGGGGCTGGGGGCTGGGGGCTTGGGGCTTGGGGCTTGGGGCTGGGGGCTGGGGGCTTGGGGCTGGGGGCTGGGGGCTGGGGGCTGGGGGCTGGGGGCTGGGGGCTTGGGGCTGGGGGCTTGGGGCTTGGGGCTGGGGGCTGGGGGCTTGGGGCTTGGGGCTTGGGGCTGGGGGCTTGGGGCTTGGGGCTTGGGGCTTGGGGCTGGGGGCTTGGGGCTGGGGGCTGGGGGCTGGGGGCTGGGGGCTTGGGGCTTGGGGCTGGGGGCTGGGGGCGGGGCTTTAACGTTTCAAAGCCGCGATGTACAGAAAATCACACAAAGCTATAGAAGAAAATGTATAAAAACATTTTGGATCAATAAAACTAAGAAATAACATAAATAACTCCAGAAAGGCCACACTGCAGACAGGATTTGCATTCCACATGCAAATCAAATTAAATCGGCTAAATTACCTGTGCGAGCAGGCCAGCCTACAGCACAACATCGATGCACCGAAAAAAATAAACAATTAATTTACTAAATTAAATTAGAACAGAATATACCTTTCTAATAAATAAAAATACAAAACGAAATAAATCAGAATCAAGTCACAAGATCAGCAAATGTGTGCAAAATGCCTAAAGTGCAGAGGAATACTGTATATATTCAAAACACAAGCCACAAATATTTAGATTAGATAACCCTGACAGATTAATAAATAAAATAAAAATAAATAAATTATTAAAATAATGATAGTAGCCAGAATGTTCAACTTTGTCTTTTTAACTGCAGAAACAACAATAAATGCTAAACTGGAGAGGCAGTCTTTTTAGCTAAAAATGTTCACAGCATCCAAAAATCAAATTAGAACCGGCTGAAAAGTTTTGAAATCACTTGTACCCTACCTGATCGAGAGAACAAATCCAGTCTTTCACTCTGTCTGTGTCCGTTGGAGTCTATTCAAATTGTGCGCGCGGATAAAATACATTCTAACGTGAAACCCAGTCTATGCGTGAAACGTGTTAACGTTGGCCGGCAGAAGTGCGATCATGGTTTTCCTGATGCTAAATCCAGCTTTGGAGAATATCCTTTCTGATGGTGTACATCCACACTTTAGATTTTCTTATCCCAGACATTGTTAAAGATTTAAATCCTTGCCGCGAAGACGCTCCTCTGTCGGTCACGGATTGAAAGTGAAACTTAAATCTGTCACGGGGTGTTTAGATTTATTCACGCACGTTAAAAAATATTTATTAAAAGCTTCTTTCTTTGCACATTTTTATATACAGCATTATTATAATAGGCTGAATATTAACGAATTGACATAAAAGCTAGTTCTATGTGAAATCAGACATTGAGCACCCTCATATAGTCAAAGTGGCATGATCCTCGTTTCATAACACCTCACCATTCGACCGTGAGATCGGTAGACGAATCAGGCTCCTCCTATCGAAGCATCGAATCTTCGACTATTCGGGGTCACCCCTAGTACAAATATATAAAAATAGACCTGGAGGAATCCAATTAGGTAAAGGATTGAAAGCCACAAGTCTCATCAGTTTATATTTCAAATTTGAGGAAGATATAATGAAAAATGGGGTTCTGCAAGCTTTTTTCCAAGACTATGTCAGTTCCCTTTCTCCCTCCCCCTGCCTGAGGCACATCCCCAGAAATGACATCCCCAAGCTAAAATAATTGTAGTTGTTGAACAATTTGCTCTACATTCACAATTTAGACATATTTAAAAAGAAGACACTTTAGAGTTTATTACCCAAATGTAAAAGTTGAAAAAACTTACACAGACAAAAATGTATAGAATTTAAAGTGTCTTGAAAATAATTTGTACTGCAAGTAACATTTTATTATTTTATGAAAAAATACATGAAAACAAACCTGGAGGAATCCAGTTAGGTAATTGATTGAAAGCAACAAGTCTCATCAGTTTATATTTCACATTTGAGGAAGATATTATGAAAAATTAGATTTCTGCAATATTTTTTCCAAGACTATGTCCAGGTACCAAGAAGCCTCCTTGGATACCTCAAAAAGCAACCTAATGACCAAATGTTATGAAGGGTACTGCAAGCTATTTTAGTCATCATATACACTGCTCCATGCTTTTTCAATTATAAAATAATCCACACAACCATAAGACTTTATACAAGTGATTTATTTGCACAACAGAACAATAAAAATATAAGTAAAATATTATGAATTATTTAAAAAAATAAATATATAAAAAATATCTGAATTTCTTTGCAACAGAAAAGGCAAATAAAAAAAAATCAACAATGTTGTTGTCTCCAGCAAAATGCTAAGTCCTGTTTATTCAGTGCTGGTCATGCCAAACAGCGAAGCAGTCACGCTTTGGCTGAAAGCACAATGGTGTTGAACAAGTCTTGCAAAAAACAGGAGTTTTTTTGGAACAAATCCTGCACTCACGCCTTCCTTTGGTGCTGTCTGAAGTAAAGTTCCCTGGTAAATGGCGAGTCTTATCTTTGTGGGATGGAGGAGATGAAGGAACATCATCATGCACCAATACAGTAAGTTCCTCAACAAGGACATTGTCTGATAGGATCATCTGTTATTAATTGTGCTTATGACACTTGTTACTGATAGTGGTTATGTAACTGTAGGAATGACAGAAAGCTGATAAAGTTTTTAATTATTTTTATAAAGAAATAAAAGTTGTTTCACAGTGTTGGGGCTGAGTCTATTTCTCCTCTTGGACAGTACTTCCCCAGCCTTAGAGAACACTCTTTCACATGGTACAGAGGAGGCCGGGGTACAAAGAAACTGTAATGCCAGTGTATATAGGTGGGGGTAGACTTGTTTCTGCATTCTCCAGTATTCAAGTGGATCTTGAGTTCTTTGTATGTTTGTCTCTGAAAGGTATTTATCCACTTCTATGATTGCATCTGAAGTGGCATTTGAGCTTTGTTTGTGTTGGTCCACAGCAGTGTCCAACAGAAGCCAAAGGTTTCCAACTAAGACGTGTGAGGAGAAATTGTATATATAACACACATCAACGGTCAACAATTATAAAATACAATAATAAAAAATAAAATAATAATAAATACATACTTGAGGTTGGTTTGGGCTGTTGGGTTGATGATGGCGCTTCTGTCGACTGAGTGCTTGATGATGTGGATGGTCTTTCATCTTCGGCCCTGTGACATTCTGTTTTTAGCCGTTTGACAGCCTCGGTCATTTTAGTTTGGTTAAGGAAACCCAACTTTTTAAACCTTGGGTCCAGCAGAGTTGCCATGGTCATTATGCTGAGTGACTCCATATTCCAGAGATGTTCCCTCAGACGCCTGATGAGGTTTTCAGTTAATTCTTTTGTGATTGGCATGGTTAACCTATGAAATACAAAATGATTTACTCCATGCAATAATAAAAAAAAATTATAAAAAACATCAAAATTTGCTAACTAGTATTCTACATAAATAAAAATAAATACCTTAGTTGTTTAACCTGTAATGAATGGTGAATCATTTTTAGCAATGGAATTACTTTGGAGCCAGACACTCGTTTTTCCTCGGACAGCTCTACTGTGGCCTGGTGGAATGGGGCGAGAACACACAGAATTTGCTGTATGGCTTCATAGTCCTGTGCATGAAGTGGAGCAATATCAGTTTTCAGTGAGGCAAGGGATGCTCCCACAGTTTGCCTTTCGTCATGCAGCCGTTGAAGCATGTGAAAAGTGCTGTTCCAGCGTGTTTCCACTTCATTCACTAGTTTCAGAGCTGGCCTGTTCATCTTTTGCTGCACCTGGGTCAACATTTCTTTGGCAGAGGTGCTGCTTCGAAAATAGGTGACTACTTTCTTTGCTTTGTTTCGAATGTCACACAGAGCTGGTACCTGATCAAAAGACTTCTTAACCATGGTGCAAAAGGCGTACACATACATTAAAAGCATGGATGACCTGTCCAGGAAATCTCAGTGTCGAACACATGCCAGGATCGAGGCAGTGTTCATGATGAAGGACCACTTCCCAATCAGGTTAGAGGCAAAGGACTTTAACCAAAATGCACTCCATCGACTGTTGAGGCTAAAGCCAATGCTTGTCCCTTTCAAGGACAATGCCCATGGGTTGGGCCTGCGGCATGTTCTGAACCCTGTTGCGACACACCTAACCGACACACTTGAAACGCTGTTTAGAAATTTCCATGGTCAAGGGGGTTACAAAAACAGCTGGACCGCCTTCCAAATGGAGCTGGCCCTTGAAGAGATATTTTTTGGAAGGCTCTTTTGTCCTCAATCCAAACCATACTCTATCAGCCTCGGGACCGATTCATCCAATCCCAATAGTCTTACTAAAAGGCGAGGTTTCCTGGGCCTGTCCCCTATTGGAAACACCAGCATTGGGGAGTCTCCACCACCAATTAAAATTTGGATAAATGACCCAATCCAAATAATGAGAGTTGAAAGGATCTTCCCTTTCACTGAAACACTTCAGTCAGAACCGGCTGTCATCGGCGTGGCACTGCTGCGGGTCATCCTTTCTGACCTATACGACAGGAATGAAGGAATTTCAATACACCACTTCAAAGCTGGCGGTCTTCCTCTCCTGTCCAAATTGGTCGGATACAGGACAAAGGAACAACTCTGTCGGGATCTTTGTGAGCGAAAGGGATTTGACTATCCAATGACATTTTCAAGGGCAGTCGAAATGGCACAGGCAGCAGGACATGATGTGGTTTCCTGTATGGATTTGGGTCTTAATGGTGTCAAGTTCTTCCCAGCGGTGACCTTCTGGGACGAACAGAGACACCCAAAGGCTCATTGGAACAAAAGAGATTGGGTCGAGGTGTACAATGCCACAGAGGCACCGTCAAATGCGGCGGAGGCTTGATGTCTGTGCAGAAATCGAAAAGAAGGATCTGTGCTATTCGAGCAATCTTCAATGTTACAAGGAGAATGGGATGCCATGGATGGAGAATGTACTGCGACGTCTTCCAAAGACCATGGACAAAGGAATGAAATTGAATACCCTTACCCTAGTGAGTTGCGCAGGGATGATACAGAATGGCGACTATGTATCATTTGTGCCCTTGAGAGCTCTGATGAAAGATAAGACCCTGCCCCAGAGCCAACTACAAAAAATGAATATTATGTCTCCATTAATTCTTGTCGACAATCCCTGCCTCAACCGCTGGCACCAATCCATTCCACACAAAGAACCCGCACGACCGCCACCAAATCCCAAAAAGACCACCCCCACAGATCCTCCAAAGCGGGCCGCATCTCCTGAGCTCTCGGAAAAAGAGGATGAGGAATATGAACCTGATCAGGTCATAGTAAGAGTCCAAACAAAGGCCGTGCCCGCAAATATTAAAACCCAGTGGTTGAGGCAAGAAGAAGAACTGGTAAGGGCTAACCCACAACTGAGCCATGCACAGGCCTACCAGGCTTACCTCAAGGAATGTGAGAGGCAAGGTAGACCTGCCAGAACACTGCGGGCATTTAGGAGCAAGAGACAACGGCTCTGTTACGTAAGTGTTTTACTTGTTTTAATATTTAATTACAGTTCATTTTCTAAGCAATTCACTAATGTTATACTTTTATATTTACAGTTCGGCCAGGAGACATCGACCCCTTACTTTTGAGATGTACAACTTCTGTTTAGATGCACGTCTCCATTTGGTAAGTTCACACTTTTTGCACACTATGTCTAAAATTATCTTTGTATGTATATGACTAATGAGTGTGTGTGTGTCTGTGTCTGTGTGTGTATCTGTTAGTGTGTGTATGAGTGTGTATGTGAGTGTGTATGTGTATCTGTGAGTGTGTCTGCGAGTCTGTATGTGTGTCTGTGAGTACATAGATAATGTGAGCCTTTTATATTTACAGTTCGGCCAGGAGACATCGACCCCTTACTTTTGAGATGTACAACTCCTGCACGTCTCCATTTGGTAAGTTCAAATTTTTTGCACAATATGTCGAAAATTACATTTGTATGTATATCACTAATGAGTGTGTATATGCCTGTGTCTGTGAGTGTGTGTGTGTGTGTGTGTGTGTGTGTGTGTGTGTGTGTGTGTGTGTGTGTGTGTGTGTGTGTGTGTGTGTGTGTGTGAGTGTCTGTTAGTGTGTATGTGTGTCTGTGAGTGTGTGTGTGTATCTGTGAGTGTGTATGTGAGTGTGTATATGCCTGTGTCTGTGAGTGTGTGTGTGTGTGTGTGTGTGTGTGAGTGTCTGTTATTGTGTATGTGTGTCTGTGAGTGTGTGTGTGTATCTGTGAGTGTGTATGTGAGTGTATGTCAGTGTGTATGTGTGTCTGTGTGTGTCTGCGAGTCTGTATGTGTGTCTGTGAGTACATAAATAATGTGAGCCTTTTATATTTACAGTTCGGCCAGGAGACATCGACCCCTTACTTTTGAGATGCACAAATCCTGTTTAGATGCACGTCTCCATTTGATAAGTTCACACTTTTTGCACACTTTGTCTAAAATTATCTTTGTATAATGAGTGTGTATATGTGTGAGTGTGTCTGTGCACTGTAAAAAAAAATTACATCCCCAAGTCAAAAATGTCTAGTGACTGGTCACATCTAAATTTTTCAATTAGTCTGACGTATTATTTATCATTGAGCCAATGTTAACAGACTATTGCAACAAGAATTGCACTTGGGTCAATTAAAAAATTTAGATGTGACCAGTCACTAGAAATGTTTGACTTGGAGAGGTTAGATTTATTTTTACAGTGTATGTGTTTCTGTGTGTGTCTGCGAGTCTGTATGTGTGTCTGTGAGTACATCAGTAGCTGCGTTTACATGAACACTTGTAATCGGATTGACGGCTCAATCGGACTAAAAAACCTTCATGTAAACACCTTAATCGATCCGATTGAGCTCGATCCGAATGAAATTTCGATCGGATTGAAAGGGGTGGTTTATCCCTTTTGTAATCCGATCGAGAGAACATGTAAACACTTGATCGGATTGAAAACCGAAACTGAAAGGACTGCGCATGTGCAATGACGTTAAATAGCGTAATGACGTATGACGCGCGGAACGAGCTGTTCTTCCTGTTGAATAAAGTGTCATATTAATAAGTTTCCCGTCATTCTAAAATTCTCATTTCACTCGCGCGTCTGTGAAGGCAAGCAGGACAACGTCCCACCAGTCCTTGTTTTGGATTCTCATCCACAGACGTCTGGTTTTGGCCGCGGGGAGGGGCATTTTTACTGCGTGATCAATAAGCAGCACGGCAAAACGGTTAATATGCTCTAAATTATGACCAGAGACGAATAAATATTACGTCTGCCGTTTAAAACAAATAAAGAACCAATAGAGGAGAATATTTATGCACGAAAAGCGGGAAACTCTGTATATTTGTGCAGTGTGCGCATGTCAAAACATCAGATCCGATTTGAAACTTCTGACATATAAACGCGCACATCAACCCGATTACTTTATTTATCATTCATGTAAACACCTTGTTCGGATTCATCAGTCGGATTGATTTCATTCCGATTGTGTCCATGTAAACGTAGCTAGTAATGTAAGCCTTTTATATTTACAGCTCTTGATATGGATCTGTAGCAGCTTATCGTTTCCTTCAGTCTGCAGTCGCCACAACGATGTGTCGGAGACTTGCTGATGAAGTCTACTTGGGGCTTGTGGCACACGGGACATTCCCATGTTTGAGAGACTTCAATTGCAGTGGCTTCGGAGTGTGTGGACATATATTGCTCATCTTCATCAGAGATTTCTGCTTTGAAGTTGGTGTCAGTGTCCACCATATCTGCAGTTTTTGTCATCACAGTGTTCTTTGTGGTATTTAGTGAGAGTTTCCCCTCAGATGTTCTGGTTGTCATATGTGTGTTAGTGTGTGTAGGAGGAACTGACAGTGACTGTAGTGATTGTGTTGTTCCACAAATGTGTTTTCACAGCTCCAGTCTGATCACTGCCGTAT
Source organism: Rutilus rutilus (assembly GCA_021464565.1). Classification (NCBI taxonomy): domain Eukaryota; kingdom Metazoa; phylum Chordata; class Actinopteri; order Cypriniformes; family Leuciscidae; genus Rutilus; species Rutilus rutilus. The sequence continues at coordinate 2,846,685 of JAJAQA010000005.1, forward strand.
GCCTTGCTCAGGTCCACCTCTGTGCCTCTGACATCAGTGCTCTCTGCTGCAGTCACAGACACACTTTTGACGTTCAGGTATCTCACCTGAAGGAAATACTGAAAATACTGAAACTCTTAGTGTGCATAAAGTACATTCTATGGCTTTGTCACTCGTATGCATGTTTAAGGCGAGACATCATAGGCAAACACACTTCATGTATCTGGCTATGGAGATTTTGGGCTTTTCATAAACCATCTCAGACTAGTGGAAAGAAAACATCCACACTTAAAATAAATAAATAAACTAAGTGATGTTTCTTAATGGGAATCAGGTTTTATTAAATTCATATATTTTTGTTTGTTCAAAACATAACTTCTATTAACGTGTATTTGAATTTTACAATTATTTCACATTTTTAAAAATATATTTTTTATTTTTATTTTGATTAAATCTATATCTTTGTTTAGATCAAAAATATAATTTAAATTGTATGGTTGTATGTAAGTATGTACAGTATTGTATATATATATATATAAATTTAAATGTAATACTTAATTAAAGAGTTAAATGATAACACAGTGGAATGACTGGCAGAAAATGAATAAATAAATGCAGATGGACAGTGAGAATGAAGTATTCTACATTGTAGTGAAGTAGAGCAGAGTTGATTCAATGAAAGACTATGAAATAACAATGAACATTTTAGGCAAAGATGCTGATTATTTTTTATTTATTGTCATTTATACCATGGGCTGTTTAAATACTCGATTCTGATTGGCTGGAAGGTGTGCAGTAAAACCGTTTAATGCACAGGTAGTTCCAGTCAGTTTGATTACAGTTCGAAATTAAAAAAAGTTGTTGAGTTGTTGTTGCCCATAACACGCTAGCATTCTGCTAATGAACGCTGATTGGTCAGTGAAGCAGTGGTGTAGTCTACGTGATACGCAGGTATACGCCGTATACCCACTAGAAAAGGCCAAGGATTTGCGTATACCCACTTAAAAAAAGCGTGAGGATACGTATCAACTTCGTTTTGTGTCAGAACTTTCACACTTTCATTCATAAATTCACCCCGTCTGTGTTTGCGAAGCGACGGATCGAATCGCGGAATCCAGTCACAAATGGAACTTGATATATAAAGCAGACCGTCACGGAATTAGGCTATTTTTGAATGAATAAATCAAAAGTAGCTGCTGTACAATGAATCAAATCTCGATATGGACTAGTGTCTATGAATATTAAAGCTAAAAGAGACTGCAATTGTTCTACGCGTCTCTGGGAATGAGCGCTCAGTGTATGCTCCACTAACCTACACACACACACACACACACAGAAGCACGCGTGACTCACGCTCGTGGTGTTTTCAGCGTTTCACTGTATTGAGACATGATGTAAGCTACACATGTGCATTTCATCGCAGAGCTGCTATGAGAGTCACTTGATGAGAATTTCACCATTTCATTTGATAAAACTATCGTCATTCATTCGTTTCATATACACACAGAAACTGTTATGTCTTTACGACAACCTGTCAAAATAAAAGTTCTGTATAACTTGAAGAAATTATAACAGAAATATATTACTATTGCACAGAGTATACTTCAGGCCTAATAATAATAATAATAATAATAATAATAGTTTATTAAAACACACAGAAACTCAAATGTCTACAACCCACCAAAATAAAAGTTCGGTCTAACTCAAATTAATTAGAAAGGAATTGCACAGTAAAATGTATTTTAAAATAACATTTTTTTCAAAAACACCATTTCTAAAAGTAAATTTGTATTTGTGCCTATAATTTTTTATTTTATTTTTAATTGTTGATAATTGTCAACTGATAAAACCTGTGCTTCAGGGACCATATTCATATAACAAATAAATAAGTTGATAACACTTAGTATTTCATAATGCTCTCAATTACATGTCGATGCATACCGTATGCATTAGTGAGTGTGGTGGTGCTTATGGGGTGACGCCCTGGGCTGGGTGAGTATGCGGCGGTGGGGGGGGGGGGGGGGGGGGGGGGGGGGGGGGGGGGGAGCTGGGGGTGTTATATTAGAGTATACTCACTACAAAAAACTAGACTACACCACTGCAGTGAAGGACTGATTACGACCAGAGATGCCGCTTGATGGCATCGTGTCATCCGTCATCCTCATCAGAGTCAACAATGTTTTCATCATGGAAACTCTTACATGCAGAACACCGTATATGTTATGAATCTTACACGAAATTCACCTTCATCACAGTGTAACTGATGGTAATGGAAAAACATGTATCAATGATTTTTTTTAAAAGCTGTTTTTAGCTTTGCCTTATAGATATAACTAGCTCGTTAGCGAATAAAAAAATATATATTTTAAACTTTACCAATATCAATATGCTAGCTTGATAGTGAGTACTAAAATACATCTTATTTGTTTATATTCATAATGATAAAGTTAGATTTTTTTATTACATGTGATTCTGACACTGCATGCACTGCGCTCCTTCCTCTCCGCTCGTCTCAGGTAAATAATGCGTCTTCCAGTTCAGCGGTCAGAGTCGCGCGTTCATGTGTTTTGGGGGCGTGGCTTTGGAAGGAGCCCAGAAGGGAGGGGGTGGAGTGAATGGAAATAATGAGCTGTCTTTAAAACAGTCGTGAGAGGTCTACAGACACTCGATTTCTATACTTTCTTTTTCAGAGTACTTACATTTTAATTATGTATTGATATATAAATAAAGTTTAAACAAATTTGGAAAATAATTTTTTTAGACTATTCCTACCTACCCTACCTTTAATAGGTCATTTTCATTGCCATTTAAGTGAAATTAATGAACTTAAATATACAAGCTTGATAAAAATGATCATTCTAGAAGAAAATTTCAGAGGCTTTTGCATCTGAACTCTTCATATATATATATATATATATACACTCACACACACACACACACACACACACAGTCTACACAGTTATCACCGAAATACACAAGCAAAAGTCAACATAAATGCTTACCGGCAGGTGGGCGTGCCAGGTAGTATATGACTGGATTCATTGTGTGCATCTTCTGTGACCACCGGCTGCTCCCGAACACGTACATCCGCGCCAAGTCGAACGGCAGATCTCTCAAAAGCTGATAGTCTTTGAGGGAGTACATAGAAATTGTTCCAAGGGAAACGACTGGGAATGGCACCAACCTTCAGCCGCGAACTTCCTGGAATGTAACGTTACTGTGCGTTCACACCGGACGCGAATAGCTCGTCAAATTCCTGCCAGCCGCGTCTAGTTATACTCGTGACCACTTTGTGTGCATTCGCGCATCAAGAGCGAAATTGACGCACGTAAAATCAAAAGTTTGAAGCGAAATTTACGCGCGTCAGAGGAGAAAGTTTCGAAACCTGTTGGCGGCCTTCTTTTTTAGATGTTTATCGAGCATTAGCATTAGCATTAATCGAATGAGTCACCGCTCGTATATGCTCTGGAGAGCAGAAACAGCTGCGTAGGGGACATCGTCGCTGTACTCCGGTCCACCAGACCCTCCGGAGGGTTTCAGGAGTTTCACAATTTGCTCCAGGAGGTAGGTTTGATGGACCTAACGGTGAGGACGCTGACGAGGACAGCGTAGGCCGTATAAGCCTCGGCCTCGAGTGGTCGCTGCATGACGAGCCCGCGCTGTACAGCCCGGCGCGAGGTTCACCCTCGCCCACACCTAATCGGTCATTTATTTTTGTTTTGATAATAAATGGAGCCAGCCTCCAAAAGTGAAACCTGTCCTGTGATTTTTTTAAAAAGTTTTTATACACTAAATTGTGTTTGTTGTCTTTACATTAGATTAATAAAGTTTCATATAATCTAGAATAGATATGGAATAAATAGCATTCAATACAAAATGAGTATCTCTCATATTGAAATCAAGTTTTTATGTGAAAGATTTGCTTTGTTGTGCATTTTAGTCATATTACAAAATAATGTATTGAGGCCAAACATAAAATAACATTATAAACTGTCAGTTCAACACGTGACAGCAGCAAGCAGGCTCCTGATTGGTTAACGCGGCGCGAATTGACGCAGAAGTTCAGATTTTTCAACTCGGGCGGCAGACGCGAATTCGCACTACATAAGACACAAAAAAGCACTACATAAAATCATTCGTGCGTAATGGGCCTTTCACACAGGACGCGGTATGCGCGGCGCTTGCCGCTGGGTTCAGCGTTGCCCTTCAGATACAACGCGAAAAAACTGTTTACACACATTGACTACCTACAAGTTACATGACTTTTAAAACACAACTATTTTTAATGAAAATCTGTCTGTCTATGAGACAATCGTTCATACCATACGATGTCTTAATATAATTTACTTTCATCCATTTTGATTTCCATGCTAGTTTGGACCCCCCGATTCTATTGGCCGCGATGGTAATCGTCACAGAGCGCAGCGGCAAAAGTTAAACCAGGGTTCACCAATCTCGGTCCTGGAGGGCCGCTGTCCTGCAGAGTTTAGCTCCAACCAGCTCCAACACGCATGTTTGAAAGTTTATAGTATGCCTAGTGAGACCTTGATTAGCTGGTTCAGGTGTGTTTAATTGGGGTTGGAGCTAAACTCTGTCCTAAGTAAGGCCCATAACGCGCTTAACGCGCCAGACGCTCAATTTGCGCGAATGAGTCGAATTTGCGTCTACCGCGCCGCGCTAAACGCCTCATTCGCGCCGCAGGAATTTTTTAGGCGCGTAATGGGCCTTTCACACAGGACGCGGTATGCGCGGCGCTTGCCGCTGGGTTCAGCGTTGCCCTTCAGATACAACACGATTTTACATACTTTAATATCTGAATCAAAACAAGAATCATGAAGTCAGCTCTTTCTTTAGAATAAAACATTTATTCAAACATTACCTGAAACTAAAAAACAAATTATATATATACACACTATCCGTTCACATAGGCCGTTCATCCATTTTGATTTCCGTGCTTGTTTGGATCCCCCGATTCTATTGGCCGCGCTGGTAATCGTCACAGAGCGCAGCGGCAAAAGTTGAACTATTTTGAACTTTGACCGCGGCGTGCGCGTGAGCACGCCAATGATGCGCACCACTGCGCTTGCGCTTTGGTCGACGCAGCAACAAAACGTCCTTGCGCGGCGCAGGCCATTGAAATGAATGGGTTTTATAGCGCAGCGCCGCGTCCTGTGTGAAAGGCCCATTACGCGTCTTTGCATTGACTTAACATTGAAATCACTCGCGCCTGACGCGCCTGACGCGCTATTCGTGTCCGGTGTAAACGCACCATTAGTCGTCAGCGGTAAAATGCTGACTGCAGACATACGTGCTGCCTCTCCGAATGACGAACATAGACCCTTCATCACGTCTAATAGCGATGACCCATTTCTTTTTTTGGTCTTCGTTCAAAGCATACCCGTGAAAACTTAAATAAGGTTGTTTTTGCCTAGAATTGCTGCATTGAGGGACGCAACACTTATTCTTGGACTCGGCCATTGTTGTTATCACCGGAAGTAAGTTTGCCCGGCGTTGGTGAGCACCAGAAACATTAAACCCGGAAGTGTGAAAAAGGCCTCATAGGCAACTTCCAGATCTCGCCTGCTGGTCACTCCATAGGGCTTACTCGCCGCATTTCTATGGTTAAAATAGTTGTTGGAAACATTTGGGATATTGTAAGTAACCAATTTAACAAAATATATAACACTGGCCTTGTGATTTTGGGATATTTTTTTTTTTTTTTTTTTTTTTGTATTTATTTATTTAGAGAGAAACAGGGACAGCGTACAATAAACATTAACCTCAAGGGGAGAGATGCATAGTACCAGGTTTTAGCTCAAGAGCTAATTTCCACCCGCAGTCCCTGGGCAGGCTGATGTTATAATAAAATATATCATACATACATGTATATACTAAGATTTACATTGACCAATAAGAAAATAAAATAAAAAAATCAAGTCTTCTTATTCACAACTTTCATTTACTATGGTCTACTCTTATAGACCTCCAAACACACACTTACGCACACACAAACACACATACATACATACATTCGGTCACATGTGGGTGCAAATTTGATTTGACAAGAGCCATTCCTTTGCCAGGCGTGAGAACGTATAAAAGTTGGTGCTTCTTATCAACTCTGTGGGCAACATATTCCACTGACGAGCGGCCACACAAGAAAAGGCAGAGTTTCCAAATGCTGTCCTGCGTTTAGGTATCCTGCATTCGCCTCGCACTGTAGATCTAGTGGCTCGAGCTGTTGTTTCAGAGCCCAAAGATATAAACTCTTTTAGTGGGGGAGCAGCTCTGTCATGAAGAATTTTATACATCAAACACACATTTGTGTGGATTTTCAGATTTTCAAAGCTAAGAAATTTATGTTTAACGAGGATACGACAGTGATGGAATCGTCTGCCTTTCTTATCGTGAATCTTTAGAGAACTTTTATATAATGACTCAAGTGGCCTGAGGGCAGATTTACAAGTCTGTGACCAACTTGTCATACAATAAAGAAAATGTGGAACAATCATTGCATTTAAATAGGCTCCTGAGGCCTCAATTGTAAGGGAATTTCGAATGTATCTGAACTGTGCCATATTCAATTTGATTGTATTTGACAACTTTTTTATGTGCTTTTTAAAGCCTAAATTTGGTTCCAATATGACACCTAAATATTTTACTTGCTCCGAATTTGAAATGATTTGTCCATCAATTAAAATCGTAGGGCAATTTTGTATTTTATAACGATTTGTAAAAAACATTGAAACAGTCTTGTCTAGATTTAAGGTGAGGCATGATTTTTTCAGCCACAAAGAAACTTTCCTCATCTCTTTGGTCAGTTTTTGAGCGACTTCTTCCGCAGTTTTACCATGTGCATATAGCACCGTATCATCAGCATACATAATAATTTTACTCTTACACACAGTTGGCAGGTCATTTATGTATAGTGTAAACAGCAGGGGGCCCAGAATGGAACCTTGTGGGACTCCCATGCTGCAAGGTCTTAAGGATGATTTTGTATTGTTGACCGCAACACATTGTTGTCTGTCATTAAGGTAAGATTGAATCCATGCTATTGTGTTAGTGTCAAGACTAAAATCAGATAGTTTGCTGATGAGAAGCTGGTGATTAACTGTATCGAAGGCCTTTCTCAAGTCCAGAAAGACCGCCCCTACCACACCTCCACCATCAAGACTGGATTTGATGTCTTCTATTAAGTAGCAGCACGCAGACTCAGTGGAGTATCTTTTCCTAAACCCAAACTGGCAAGGATGTAATGCATTAGTGTGGTCGAGATGCTCCACTAGCTGCTCTGCCACCACCTTCTCAAAGATCTTAGAGATGGCTGGTAAGATACTAATAGGTCGATAGTTTGACACACAGAGCTTGTCTCCTGACTTGAAAATCGGCTTGACTACTGCTTTTTTCAATGCCAAAGGAAAATTATTTTCATTTATAGATTGATTCACCGCTATTGTTAATACAGGAGTTAGAGTAATTTTATGTTCTTTTAAAAAGGATGTATCAAGTCCAAATATATCCTTTGCTTTACTATTTTTTAAATTTGCTATTATTTTAAAAATTTTATCTTCATCTATACTCTGCAACCTACAATAAGACGCATTGCCATCCCCCTGATCATCTCGGCAGCAGTTTACTTCAGAGAAAGTCTCCGCCAGGTCTAACACAGAATCCAAGAAATAATCATTGTAATGTTTAGCCAGAATAGAGCCCTCATTTTGAACTATTCCATTAATTTTGAGCTGTAAATGCTCCTGATATATTTTTTCCCTTCCCAATAATTTATCCATGCTCCTCCACAGATTTTTACAATTACCTTTTGCCTCTTTAATTAAGTTCAAAAAAAAACTTGCTTTTGCTTTTCGAAGCAACATGGTAACTTTATTTCTCAGAGATTTATAAATGTAATGATCAGTGGTTAGTTTAGTTTTAAGAGAAACCTTGAGAGCTTTATCTCTCTGTTTCATTGTGTCCCAAAGGGATTCATTAAACCACGGGAGCCTCTTTTTATTTGATTTTCTATGTTTGAGCTGTGTATATTTATCAATTTTATTCTTTATAGCAGTTATAATATTGTTACATGTATGTACACAGCTTTCTCTATCAATTTTGGAGGCCCAGTCAATTTCATTTAAATCATTTTTAAGGAGCTCTTGATTTCTTTTAGGAATATGAGCAATTTTGCATTGTTTGTTTGATTGTTCTTTATTTATGTATCTTGATTTATTTAGTTTCCTGGCTATTAAAACAAGATTATGATCAGACAGTCCAGTTATTAGATTGTATATTTTAACTACCCTGTCTGGTTTATTTGTAAATATTAAATCTATCAAAGTTTGAGACGTTTTTGTTATTCTAGTAGGCTTTTTGACCAGTTGTGTCATTTGTATTGAGTTTACAATGTCTTTTAGGTGTTTCCTCTTTCCTTTATCAAGCCAATTTAGGTTGAGGTCGCCCATGAGCAATATTTCCTTTCGTTCATATGTTTTAAGAATTTTTGTTAAACCAGTATAAAAATCGCTTGTTGCATTTGGTGGTCTATATACACAAAGTACAATAAATGACATTTGGGGCGATAGTTTAATTGTAACCCCAACACACTCTATAGTTAGATCTGGAATGTCTATTTGGTGACTGTCAATACTGTCTTTTACGTAAATCAAGACCCCGCCCCCTTTTCCCTTTCCTCTGTCCCGTTTGTAAACTTTATATCCAGGAATCATAAATGCCGATACAGGAGTTGTAGCTGTAATCCAAGTCTCAGAAAGACACAGGTAATGTAGATTTGATCCCAACAGTAGATGTTCCAACTGTTCCGTTTTAGACATTACGCTACGTATGTTAATATGTCCTCCGAATATTCCTTTCGGCTTTTTCAATGGGTTCCATAGGACCGACGCATGGTTTACTGTCTGAAATAGTTTAATCTGGCTTTGTTTTGAAACAACTATAGTCTGCATAGCGTTTAATTTACCACTTTCATTTGCTGGCTTAAGCGCGTGTAGTGCCGGGAGGTTACCTTGTTGTAATATATTGGTCAACGTGGATGTGCGTGGACGGCAACTGTTAGCAATGGTACCCGATAGCATCTGCGCTGTGTTGAAAGCATGCGGGGTATGGATCAGAGCGGTCTCCGCCACCTGCAGTGGTTGTTGTAGATCCATCGGCCCTGGGTTCACTTGAATATCCCCGCATAAAAGTAGGATGATGCAGAGAAGAGTTGTACGGCCCCGACAGACTGTTGTTTTAGCCATTCTCCGTGCTCTCAGCTTGTATTGCTTATTTGGAGCATTTGCACGCCCATCATCAAGAACTTTAGAGAAGATGACATACTGGCTCCATGAGTCAAGGGGTGTAGCAGGTCTAGGTGTGCCACTTGCTAGTGAAATTGATCGTTCACTGGCAGCTGTCCAACTCCCACACATTTGCATAGTGATGATCGTCATCAGGTAGAGCGATACAATAAGCACATTTAACGCCTTGGCTTTGATTGGCTTTGATGGCCAAGATATCCAAGTTTTGGGAGCAGATATTAGATCGGGCGGTTTTCCAGATGTCTTTAATAAAGGAAGAGCATCAGCACCTGCCAAGCTGCTACCTCCTGCCGCCATCTTCTAGTTCACCAACAATAGGTCACGTTACTATGTTAGTAACCAAGACGAAAAAGCCCAAAAAATACAAATATTTTAATTGTATTAATTGTATATATTGGACATACAAATTTTAACTGTAATGCAAAATGGTTATTAAAATATTTGCTTTATTTTAAAATTGTGAGATTTATATTTATTTAGAAAATGTAGTAAACAGTTGAAAGTTAAAAAATTGTGTCTGCACAAGATGTTTCTGAAGTTTAAAGAAAGTAGTGACATGAAACATTGCTGTTGAACATTTTATTTTTCTTCAGAACAAGATTAATTTTGAACACATTAATTAGATCATTAAAGAACATTTGAATTATGATGTTTTAATAAATGTAAAAGCAAAGTGTTAAAGCAAAAAAAAAGTGTAGTAAATATGAAGTGTTAAAGTGTAAGAATTAATGAGTGAACAAAAGTTTGTACATTGACAGTGTATATGTAACGGAGTAAAAAGAGTTGCTAGTTAAATTATATTAAAAGTGATGCAACTACGCCATCTAGGGGCAGTTTGATTCAGTGTGACAGTGGGATTTGCGTTGCACTTACCCACACTGGAGATAAAGAGATAAGGGGTAAGTCACGCAATTTGGGAGGTCTGGGACAATCGATGTTTTCTTATAATTCTAAGTACATATGTCTCATATTTTGTCACGCAATGTACTTATAATGATTTCAGTTAACTATTTTGAGTTTAGTTGATGATTTATGTGTCTTGTAAAGCCATGTTTTAGAGATTTGCAACCAAGCATATTTTCATGTGAACTAGCGTGCTAATTGTCACTTGCTTTACATGCTATTTAGATTGTTGTCCCGAGATCTATTTGCCGAACCCACGATTCAACACTGTCATACTGTGTTCCAGGTAATAATCTTATGTTGTGTAAATGGTTTTATATCCATGTTATTTGTTGTGTGCAAGTCGAGTTTAGCTATCTTGCAGACCAGCGTGGTAGTCTTGAGATTAGCCACACATGTGCTCGAGTGTTGCGTTTGCAATGATAATGTTCCTTATTTTGTTATTTCAATATAATGTATAATGGATCAAGTTGTTTCATTATTGTACTGCTGAAATGTACTGTATGTTGTATGTAGAGATTATAATTCAGCCTATATATTCTAAAACCACTATACGATCACACACAGTTTTATTTTGTTTCAAAGACATACCAGTTATGCATTTTTGTTGTGAATATGCTTGATATCTAATTTGATTTATTTCACATTAGTAGTATCACATACATTTGTAACTAACACAAATACATTCCTGTATTTGTATAGCATTTACCCACACTGGAGATAAAGAGATAAGGGATTGTTGTCCCGAGATCTATTTGCTGAACCCACGATTCAACACTGTCATACTGTGTTCCAGCAATAAAGAAACCTGAGCCCAGTGGTTGTCCGTGGTGATGTGTAGGAGCAACAGTAGGATGGAGTGACCCGTCACATATATACAACAAAATTACAAAAACAAAAGTTACAATAACTGTAGTAGTATAAGTCAAAAAAGTTGAACAATTCTAGTAAATTAAATTAGTACATGTAAATTAAATAGTTAATAAATTAAAAGAAAAACATTTATACATATGTACTTTTCAGGATGTAAAATAATATAAATGAAACTAGTAAAATTATTCTAAAGAAAAGAAAAACCCACCATGTCTAAATGTAAATGTCTAAATGTTTACTCTGAATTTGTGTTATGGTTAGGTTGTGTTTGTTTTAGTTCTTGTGCAGGTGAAGCGGGTCTCTTCTCACCAGGGATTTTTTGTTCTTTTGTTTGAGTCAGTGACACCGCTTCTGTGATTGTGCAGAGTTCACTGTCACTTTCTTGTGTTTCAACTGGGGTAAATTTGGTAATTTGTGTGACATGGTTGTTATCTGTGTATGTCACAGTCAGTGACAGGCCCACAGGTGAGTAGGAACTCTTCGATATCCTGGGCGTCTAGAAATGTTATGTCTGCCTCAAATCATGGAAAATCATTGTGTTTGATGATGTGGTGGCTAATGTTACTGTGTTGGTCTGTTGCTTGATTTTTGTGTTTCTTGTGGTGGTTAAATTAATTTGACCATTAAACAATCTTGTGGAGAGATTTGTGAACTCATAAGTTCTACCAGTCACCACCTGATCTATATGAGTGTCCCATAGGAACAGGGGAATGGTCCCCGTCACTAGAGGTGGACCGATAGTGGATTTTACCGATAACGATAGCTAGGTTGGGCCATACTTGCCGATAACCGATTAATCAACCGATAGTTTTTAAAATTTATACTGGATAAAAACAAATTGCACCTTGATCATTCATGTTAGTTTGATAGTGCATTAACTATGGTTAACAAATAAAAACCTTAATTTAAAAATGTATTAGTACATTTTAATTAACAAACAAACAATGAACAATCCTTATACAGCAGTTATTAACCTTAGTCAATGTTACATATGGAATTTTATTGTAAGTGTTATCATAAACCCAAACAGTCATGCTTAAAGATGGCCAACTTTAAATATCTACAACGCCAGAGCATCAACAATGTCAAAAATATTACATGTATAGTCTCATACTTTTGCTTCTATTTTAAAAATACTTGATCAAAATAACAAAATATGTATTAAAGTGATGATGAAAAAAAATAACCGAAATCTAATGCTTTTCTGATTTGTTTATATGTTTCTGTCGGCTGTATGAACATAAGTTATCTTATGTCTCTAGCTTTAAATATGCAACTTCTCTGCATATTTAATGCATAAAAGTGACCAGCTGGATATAAACTAATGCAAATAGAGGTAACAATTGTGACATTAAACATTCGGGTCTGACTTATGTTTATTTTTGTCAGTGTTTTAACCGCTTGAGGTAGGCTACTACTAATGTAGCGGCCTCGAAGACAAACAAACATACTGTTGTGCTGTTCTTTCTCTACTAATGCAGCATTTAGTCAACAAATTAATCACTTTATAATGATAAGACAAAATGTACTGTATACAGACCTTTTAGCTGTCTGTGCTTTAAACGCGCATCTGATGTCAGCGGTCTGCGCAGCATGTGCTCTCAGTGCAGCACACAGCATCACGTGTCGAAATAAACAACACAAGGCATCAGCGATAGTTTTATTACACCTCTAGAGGCCGCTCTTGTACTGCATGATGCCAGCAGACCCTTCTCAGCTCTCTCTTACTGTGTAATGAATGACAGTGCGCGCTCCTCAGCCACTCCAGCAACGGACGCAACCAGGAAAAACTATCGGTATGTATTTTTGCCGATAACGATAGTTCCACCAATCAACTATCGGTGCCGATAAATCGGCAAAACCGATGAATCGGTCGACCTCTACCCGTCACATCTCCAATTCTGCAGGTCTTCACCTCGCTCTCTGTGCCATAGGCAGTCACCATGGAGCTTGTGCTGCTGATGCTTGAAACTGTTGCGTTGAGTTTCAAAATCTGTAAAGTAGAGTAAATGGTTAATAATGTACTTATTAAAACAAAGGACCTCTATCTAGTGTGTTTGTGTAAAAAAATAAATAAATAGCAACACAGACGCAGTACGCTAAAACACTACGCAAACACTACGTCACTACTGTAACACCATTTACATGCTGCATTAGCAGGACAAAAGCTACAATTAAACTAACCTTATGAGGCGCATGTTGCCATCAATGTGCCAGAGACTGTTGGGACAGGGCACATGATAGACTCTTCTAGCCACTGTGCTACTCCATCTCCTTGCAGCACTCCTTGACTCACCGACTGAGACGTGGGACATCGCCTGAGAGAGAGGACTAGGCTAGCATTTGCCATCTAGTCATAGCCAATACATAGCCTACACTTAAATAGCCTGTGCATACAGTAGCATTTCATCTTTTATAAAATGCGATTTTGACCAAATGTATTTACAACAGGAAAAACTGAGCTCCCCGCCTATATAGCTAAGTTACAACAAACTAGTTTGTAAACTGTTGATGAAAATGTAATGTGATGCCGGCAGGCATTCGCTGCCAAAAACTATATATTGATAAGTAATACAACAACATATAATTTGTTTTTACCATCGGAAAATCATAACAGGTGCGTCCCCGCGCTGTTTCGTACTGGAACTTACACAAAGCGACGAGTGATCCTCGTCACCTAGGTAACATATATTTCTAAGACATTTCTTATTTGATTTATGATTGCTGATACACGTAATTTATTAAATTAATACCCGTGTATACCCGAATATAAGACGAGGTTTTTTGTCCTAAAAATAGGCTGAAAAATGGGGGGTCGTCTCAGTGGCGTCATGCCCATTCAAAGTGAGGGGGCACGTGCCCCCTCAGATTTTTCCTCCCTGATAATTTTTTTGTCACAACTTTATTCCTATTATGCTCCATAATATACCAGAGCCTATAACGACTCAAATGTATTCTTCTGGATGTGTAATAAATCGGTCAGCATCAGCCCGCCCCTTTTTCCTAATATGGTGTCTGTGTATATCAATCAAATTTGCTGTGTATGTTAAAGCAACTCACTCGTCTCGCACGTTGAGCTGGCAATGTTTTACAGATGGTCTTGAAGTGGTAAGTGGGCAAAGCAACAAATCGGCATTGAATTAGTTATCGGATGATATTAAAAGGTAGTGGGATTATTTGTGGTTGACCTGGAAATTTTAACTTGATCAAAAAGTTATGGATTTAATATTAGCTGCGAATTCAGAGCATTAACTTAAGTTGTGTCAGTGTAACGTTATCTATAGCTAGCCTAGTCTAACCGTAAACTAGTTGGCTAACGTTACTGCCATACAAAGCCATAGTAACGTCATCTGATCGGTTTTGAAACATCTGTTCTGTTTTGTCTTGTGTCAAAGTATCCAGCTGGTTCAATTGTTTTCAGTTTCATAGAAATGAGGGTGTTAAATTTGTTGTAGGCTAACTGCAAAATCCAACCTAACGTTATCAAGGCATCGACTTGATGTTTCTCCCATAGACTGTTATTCACGGTTCTTCACGGATCAGGCAGCTAATTAAAATGCAGTGAAAAAAGATAGGCTATCCGTTCGAAAGCTACAGCATAGCTACAGCATAGTTGGGACACTTTTTTTTTTTTGAAAGTCCTTCATCACATATTAATATTAAAATAACTTAATTTCAGAGCACCACAAAGTCAGACCTCAGCACCTTTATGTACCTTTAATGTAAGATCGTTCTTAGGTCACATACCAATTTAAAATCATAACATAAAAACTGCAATGGTACTGTTTTTAAAATCATGTGTAGTAGGCCTAAGTGTACAGTAAGTGTGTGTGTGTAAACATGCTTTAATGAAGTAGACTTCAAAAGCTTTTGAATTTGAGCTTACAGTTCTTTCATCAACCTGTCTTTTACATAATTATATTCTTATATTCTATATTCTTCTGAATTATATTCAGTCTTATATTCGGGGTCGTCTTATAGTCGGGTATATACGGTAATATTAAATTATGGTTAATTCAAGGCTGTTAATATGCACATATTCGCCATCTAGCAAATTTTTTAATCTATAGTATTCTGTACTCTCCGCTTGTCCTCATAAAATGTAGTAAAACATGGTTTTACTACAGAAATGTTGTTGTAGTAACAATTTTTTACAGAAGATCACCATGATATCTTTATATTTTATCATGCAGAATGTAATTCATGATTTAATTCATTCCAAGGCTTCATTTATTTGATCCAAAATACAGCTAAAACAATAATATTGTGAAATATTTTTACTGTTTTCTATTTGAATATATTTTAAAATGTAATTTATTTCTGTGAATAGTGGTTACTATATCCCAATGTCAAACAGGCTGCAGTCAAACTATTGTCAATGTCTGGGTCAACTTACATGTCTGAATCACTTTTTTTCAACACTGAAACAAGTGAAATCAAAGCATCGCTCTGTCCTGACTGACACACATGTGAAAGAGTTACTGCGAGTGGCCACAACTGAATACAAGCCAGACTTCACACAAATTGTAGAAACCAAGGAGAGCCAGGTGTCCCACTGAGTCAAGTAAAAGGAGGTAGGCTGATACAAACATTTAAATCCATGAAAACTATTGTGTGTTATGTAATTAGTAATTGTAATAAGTTATTGGGCCCTATTTTAACGATCTGAAACGCTGTAACTTTGTGAGCGGGTCTCGGGCGCTGTTGCTATTATACCGGCGGGAAAAATGACTCTTGCGCCTGACGCAAATCTAAAATGTGTTGGATAAGATAATACAAATATAATTTCACTCACCAAGCCTGTCACTTGAAGCAAATATCCATCCCTTCTTAAATGTCCGAGCCAGCGAGCGCGTTGGGCCGTTTAGTGAAACTGACGCAGTTTAAATAAATAAAATAATGATTTAAACTATGTTTTACTTCTGATATAAACATTTAGATTAAATATGCCATTCAAATTAATGAAGTTAAACACTTAAACATGAAATCATTACTGAGAAGTTACAACATTTTTTATATTCAATCAAATATTTGTTGTGGATGCGATGTTTTTGTACACTTTTCCTGTGGCGTGCTGTGTTTTAATGTTTTAACCACAGAGATGATTGCTTATCATGATAGGCTAATACCAGATTGTCTGAGAAAATAGTTTCGAGCAAATAATGCCCAAGGCCTATCTGTTTCCATTAAAAATATAAATCAATTAAAAATACAATTCGGCAAGTGGAAAAGATTGAGAAAAACTTTCTCTGAAATGTATTTTACACTGTTTGATTTATGTATTCAAAAACAAGGCAAGGATAGACAACTACTTGATTTTTATTAATGTAATACCGTTAAACGTTATCACGTGGATGAATAATAATATGCAAATGATATGCAGATGAGGCTCTGCATAGTAAAACTAGGCGTTGTAAGCTCCATATATGGTTATTTCGGGTGGAGACGCATGTGCGCACAATCCTCCGCTGACTGGGATTTATAAAGTGAATTCTGCGCAGGTTCTGGCGTACGAACGGTTTTATAAGTCTGGATATTTTTTTGCATACGCCATTTTTGGCTTTCAGGCGCACGTAGACTTTTAGTAAGGTTCCTACGCACAGTTTTATAAATGAGACCCCAGATCTTTGATGTATTAAGAGGAATGGTTGAGCAAACAGCTCTGCATTTGAAATGAATAATAAAAAATAAAAATAAGAGAGAGAGAGAGGTTTGAGGTTTAACAATACCTTTATTTATACATTTTTACTTAACAATTATGAACAATATAACCACTACTATACATACATTTGTATTCTTCTTATTATAAAACCTCCTTTAAAACCTGGGGCCCGTTCTTCGTACGTCGCTAACTCAGTTAGCTGGATTTGATTGTTGGCGATTTGGCATGATCTTGGATTGTTTGGTTCTTCGACGCTCATCCTGGACTTGCTGTCATAGCAACAGGTGCGCAAGCTTAACCCTCTGGGGACCAAGCTGTTTTTGGGGCCCTTGAGATGTTCTGACATGCTCTGACATTTGTGCTTTTTTCAGTTATTTATAAACATGTTAATGGCAAAGGTGTAAATTCACTCTATATAGCACAAACAGGGCTACCATAATATGCGAGCAACGTGTATGTAGATGTTTGTATTTTTAAGAGAATAATGTTTATGCATGGTTATTGGAAAAAATTAAAATGAAAGTTGCTGAATTAAGACCACAAAACACATATTAAATATGTGTCCAAAAGACTTTTGACTAATGGATGTTGTCCCTTTCAGTTCTAGCTTCAAAATTATGTGAAAATAGTCTTGCTTTATCGTTCACAAAAAAAAAATACATTGATTTAAATGGTGTAAAACAGGTTTTGCTTGGAAAGCCAATATGCGAGGGGGAGGAGTAGTTTACACCTTAGATTACAATGTCCCACCCACTCTGCATAATGACTCTGCATAATTAGCCATTCATTCAGGTGTGACACTGAGCCACAATGCAAGGACAAAAGATGTATTTAGAAGAAGACTTATATTGACCATTTAAGATTTCGCTTACATCTATCTTGTAAATATGTTTTGCTATTTTTTTTTGTACAGCACCTTAAAACATCAACCTGTGCTCTTGACACACTTCCCACATCGTTTTTCAAAAGTGTGTTAAACAGTTTAGAAGCAGATCTTCTAGAAGTGGTAAATGCTTCACTTCTCTCTGGGAGTTTTCCAAACTCCCTGAAAACTGCAGTTGTCAAGCCCCTCCTGAAAAAGAGCAATCTGGATAAGACCATATTAAGCAACTATAGACCGATCTCAAATCTTCCTTTCATAGGTAAGATCATTGAAAAAGTTGTCTTCAATCAGCTGAACAAATTCTTAAGCTCGAATGGATACTTTGACAATTTTCAATCTGGTTTCCGACCGCACCACAGCACAGAGACAGCGCTCATAAAGATAATAAACGATATTCGCTTAAATACTGACTATTATCAGGCAAATTATCAGTGCTGGTACTACTCGACCTCAGTGCTGCATTTGACACTGTCGATCACAACATACTTCTGGACAGGCTGGAAAACTGGGTGGGGCTTTCTGGGATAGTCCTAAAATGGTTCAGGTCATACTTAGATGGGAGAGGTTATTATGTGAGTATAGGAGATCATAAGTCTGAGTGGACATCCATGACATGCGGAGTTCCTCAAGGCTCAATTCTTGCACCACTCCTGTTCAACCTGTATATGCTCCCAATGAGCCAAATAATGAGAAAGAACCAAATATCTTACCACAGCTATGCAGACGACACACAGCTCTACTTAGCCCTATCGCCCAACGATTATAGCCCCATTGACTCCCTGTGCCAATGCATTGATGAAGTCAACAGTTGGATGTGTCAAAACTTTCTTCAGTTAAACAAAGACAAAACTGAAGTCATTGCGTTTGGAAACAAAGATGAAGTTCTCAAGGTGAACGCATACCTTCACTCTAGGGGTCAAACAACTAAAAATCAAGTCAGGAATCTTGGTGTGACACTAGAGTCAGACCTTAGTTTCAGTAGTCATGTCAAAGCAATAACTAAATCAGCATACTATCATCTGAAAAATATTGCAAGAATTAGATGCTTTGTTTCCAGACAAGACTTAGAGAAACTTGTGCATGCTTTCATCACCAGCAGGGTGGATTATTGTAATGGACTCCTCACTGGCCTTCCCAAAAAGACCATAAGACAGTTGCAGCTCATACAGAACGCTGCCGCCAGGATTCTGAGCAGAACCAGAAAATATGAACATATCACACCAGTCCTCAGGTCTTTACACTGGCTCCCAGTTAAATTTAGGATTGATTTTAAAGTATTATTACTGGTATATAAATCATTCAATGGCCTAGGACCTCAATACATTGCAGATATGCTCACTGAATATAAACCCAACAGATCACTCAGATCATTAGGATCATATCAGCTAGAAATACCAAGGGTTCACTCTAAGCATGGCGAGTCCGCTTTTAGCTATTATGCCAGCCGCAGCTGGAACCAGCTTCCAGAGGAGATCAGATGTGCTCATACTGTAGTCACATTCAAATCCAGACTCAAAACACATCTGTTTAACTATGCATTTACTGAATGAGCACTGTGCCAATGTTCGTCCGACTGTTTGTACTGTATTTTATTTTTTAGTTTTCTAAACTGTTTTAATTATTCTTATTTCTTTTTATTATTTTAATTTCTTCTATGTAAAGCACTTTGAATTGCCATTGTGTATGAAATGTGCTATATAAATAAACTTGCCTTGCCTTGCCTTGCCTATTAAAGAAAAGTCGCTTGGGGTCATATTGACCCCAAGGCCCAATTGAGGGTTAAATCAGCTTGACTTGTGTCGGAAAGTTGATTTACATTTTGTTGCTAATCATTTTGGTATTTCTGTTAATAGTACTCTAGTGAAAAGAGAGATGAAGGAGGCTGTGGTTAGTGGATTAGTGCAGAAGGGAGTTCTTAGCTTGGTTGCAGGTGAGACCTCCTCAGATGTCCAGGTAGAGGTAACAGACAAGTCAGAGCAGGCTAATGTTGTCACACCACATTTCACTCTGGCTGCACTCTCACGATGCTCTGTCTCGTGGGTGAGTTTTACCTTAAACTTGTTATTTAAGTAGGACACAAGTGATACATTATTGTTGAATATAACTGTGATAGGGCAATTATTATAAAATATGGTGTATGTTTTAATGATGGTGGTTTCTGTTAACAAAACCCATGGTTTTGGTCTTAAGGGAGAGGGTGTTACGACCTTAAGGGACGTGTTTGGTTTGGGGTGTGTTTTTGTTCTTTTCTCTCTCAGGTAGTAGTCCGTGTCTCATGCCTAGTCCCTAGTCCACACGGACACAAGTATTTTTATAACCAGAGTTTTTCCTCCTGCGTTTAAAAAAAAAATCCCGTCCACACATGCTCGGTTTAAAAGAAATCTCCGCCTACATGAACACATCACGCGCTGTCAAGAGCATGCCACACCAGCAGGCGGCGATCGTAAAGCCACGTTGGCCAATCAGAAGCCTGAATTAGAAGCAAAAACCCCGGTTTTACTGTCTACACGACAACACTGCAACCGGCGTTTCTGAAAATCCTCACCCTGGCAGGGGTTTTCAAAAATGTTCGGTTTCAGTGACCTGATACTGCGTTTCCGTGTGGACGAACGGCTGAACCGCGTAAAAAAAGTCACGGTTATAAAAATACCTGTGTCCATGTGGACAAGGCCTCAGTTGCATGAGTGAGTGGCCGCAGGTGTGCCTGATCAGCTGATTGAGTGAGTGGCAGCAGGTGTGCCTAATCAACACTCAGTGCCTGGAGGATAAGAAGGCTTGATTTTCACACTGCAAGACAGAACATTCGTGAGCAGACCCCTGCTAACCAGTCAGCCCAGCAGAACAGAGAGAGTCCAATCAACCAGTGGGTTGAATACCGACTTAGATCTTTTGTGAGTCCAGTCAACCAGTGGGTTGAATACCGACTTAGATCTTTTGTGAGTCCAGAACAGTGTCTGGCTTTTAACCTCCTCAGTGGAGAGAGGACTGTTCATTGTTGGTTATTTAGCGTTGAACCTTGCTCCTTCAATTACTTAGCCTGTGTCTATTGTTGCCTTACTTTGTTTGCTCGCTGTCTTTTTCTGAGAGAGTAGTTTGTATTGGTTTTCTTTTGTCAATATTGTAATAAATACACTTTCAGTTTGCACATTAACCTGACTTCCTGTCCTCTTTTGCCCTGGTTTTATTTCAAATATTGTTGCTTCTCCTCCCCCTGGATTTACCATCTGGAGGAACGTAACAAAACAAACACTAAACAGTTTAGACAAGAAACCATTTAGATGGCATTGTTGTAATACTTTACAAAAAAAATTGTTTGCTTAGTTGTGAAAATTCAAGTCTCTCATTAAAATGTTTTTTGGTAACACTTTAAAATACGGATCCTTCGTTAATGAATAACTACACAGGAACAAATGAGTAACACAATGTTAACAATCTAGTAACTACAGTTAACTAACAAGTAACTCTGATTAACGAATTAGTAAGTAATAGCACACAGATTTAAGTGGTAGTTCACTATTAACTAATCAATAACTACTATTTTTTAATACTTCCCAGAGAACTACTGAATTTTTTACAGATTTAAGTGGTAGTTCACTAATAACTAATCAATAACTACTATTTTTTAATACTTCCCAGAGAAGTAATGAAAAAAATTCACAATTCATGCAAAACTTAATAACTAATGCAGGAAAAATTACTAGCACTAGATGAACATTACTGCTAGATACTGTACACTAATTATCAATATGTAGTAGCGTAGCAGACTTATGATTTGGGAAAGCTGTCAATAATTAGCCTATGCACTGCTGTCTTTTAGAGAACTATTCATAAACTAAATAATTTTTAAGAATTGTTTTTATAAATGCACTTGTCTGGAACACTTACCCTGTGGCCGATTTTCCAGCATTCCTCTGGACCGGCTTTGAATAACTAGACTCATCATGGTGAGTACTGGAACATACTGAGTCATCAGCCATCCAAATACCAGTTATTTTATTATTTAACCTACCTCTCAAAATTGTTTTTATGTATGTCTCTTTGTTCATATGTATATATATATATATATATAAATATGTGTGTGTATATATATCCTGTGAATGATTAGATGATTCTACCCTTTCGGGTTGGCTCTTCATTAGTAACTACAGCATGGAATCATGATAACTAGTAATGACTCAAGTGTTAATGCATACTTTTATAGGACTTACAAATTATTTGGATCCGTATTCTAAAGTGAAGATCATGTTAACTAACTAGTAATGACTCAAGTGTTACTACATACCTCTATAGGAACTACTAATTATTTGGATCCGTATTCTAAAGTGAAGATCATGTTAACTAACTAGTAATGACTCAAGTGTTACTACATACCTCTATAGGAACTACTAATTATTTGGATCCGTATTCTAAAGTGAAGATCATGTTAACTACTGTAACTAGTAATGACTCAAGTGTTACTACATACCTCTATTTGGATCCGTATTCTAAAGTGAAGATCATGTTAACTAACTAGTAATGACTCAAGTGTTACTACATACCTCTATTTGGATCCGTATTCTAAAGTGAAGATCATGTTAACTAACTAGTAATGACTCAAGTGTTACTACATACCTCTATAGGAACTACTAATTATTTGGATCCGTATTCTAAAGTGAAGATCATGTTAACTAACTAGTAATGACTCAAGTGTTACTACATACCTCTATAGGAACTACTAATTATTTGGATCCGTATTCTAAAGTGAAGATCATGTTAACTAACTAGTAATGACTCAAGTGTTACTACATACCCCTATTTGGATCCGTATTCTAAAGTGAAGATCATGTTAACTAACTAGTAATGACTCAAGTGTTACTACATACCTCTATAGGAACTACTAATTATTTGGATCCGTATTCTAAAGTGAAGATCATGTTAACTAACTAGTAATGACTCAAGTGTTACTACATACCCCTATTTGGATCCGTATTCTAAAGTGAAGATCATGTTAACTAACTAGTAATGACTCAAGTGTCTCAAATGACTCAAGCTATAATAAAATAACTGGTATTTGGATGGCTGATGACTCAGTATGTTCCAGTACTCACCATGATGAGTCTAGTTATTCAAAGCCAGTCCAGAGGAATGCCGGAAAATCGGCCATAGGGTAAGTGTTCCAGACAAGTGCATTTATAAAAACAATTCTTAAAAATTATTTAGTTTAAAAGACAGCAGTGCATAGGCTAATTATTGACAGCTTTCCCAAATCATAAGTCTGCTACGCTATTACATATTTATAATTAGTGTACAGTATCTAGCAGTAATGTTAATCTAGTGCTAGTAATTTGTCCTGCATTAGTTATTAATTAGTTTTGCATGAATTTTTTCATTTCATGAAGTTTTGCATTTCTCTGGGAAGTATTGAAAAAATAGTAGTTATTGATTAGTTATTAGTGAACTAACACTTAAATCTGTAAAAAAATTCAGTAGTTCTATGTGAAGTATTAAAAAATAGTAGTTATTGATTAGTTAATAGTGAACTACCACTTAAATCTGTGTGCTATTACTTACTAATTCATTAATCAGAGTTACTTGTTAGTTAACTGTAGTTACTAGATTGTTAATATTGTGTTACTCATTTGTTCCTGTGTAGTTATTCATTAAGTCAAGTCAAGTCAAGTCATCTTCATTTATATAGCGCTTTTAACAATGTAGATTGTCTCAAAGCAGCTTTACAGAGATAAGCGTATAATTTAAGGTAACAGAGATTGTTTCGGCTTTACAGCAGAGTTAAGTTATTTCCATCTAAAGTTAGTTTTAATTGATTTGGTTCCGTCGCAATGATCATTTGTTATTAAATTAGGGGCCGCTAAGACGACACCATTCTCTCTACACAGACTTTAAACGCGAACCTGTGAGAAACGCTGATGGCGTTCACATGCGCATTTAGAATGGGTTCTATAGTTATGTGCGTTAGAATATACGCAGGTTTGGAATTCCCTACAAGCCAAGCCTAAACAAAATACTTGTCTTTCCTTATAAATTTTGATAAGGAATTTTATTTTATTTGTTGCTTTGGGGTAGGACCGCGAGACGAATTTTCCCGACAACGCCTTATCTGTAGAGTGGTAGTGGGATCCTCCATAGGGAGAGACTAGTTGGCACTTCAGCACTGCGTTGTCATCGGTCCAGGTGAAGGTCCTTCGTCAGATCTGGATACGGCCTGGATCCGGCAGGCTGCAGGAAAAACCTTGGGATAAACACAGACACTAAAATTAGCGTAGATGCCATTCTTCTCATGATGTAACGAGTACATCAGGATTTTTGGGAAGTGTTCCCGGTTCCGGCTGACCTAATCTATGCAGCATAACATTAAATTATAGAAGTCTATAATGTATTATGTGAAAGCTAGGTCAAAGAGATGTGTCTTTAATCTGGCTTTGAACTGACAGAGTGTGTCTGCTTCCCGGACAATGGTAGGAAGACTGTTCCAGAGTTTTGGTGCTAAATAGGAAAAGGATCTACCGCCAGCAGTGGATTTTGATATTCTAGGTATAATCAACTGGCCGGAATTTTGAGATCGTAATAGACGTGACGGACTATAATGCGTTAAGAGCTCGCTCAAGTACTGCGGAGCTAAACCATTCAGTGCTTTGTAAGTAATCAGCAATATTTTAAAATTTATGCGATGTTTAATAGGGAGCCAATGCAGTTTTGACAGAACTGGGCTAATATGGTCATACTTCCTGGTTCTGGTAAGAACTCGAGCTGCTGCGTTTTGAACTAGCTGTAGTTTGTTTATTAAGCGTGCAGGGCAACCACCCAGTAGAGCATTACAATAATCTAGCCTTGAGGTCATGAACGCATGAACTAATTGTTCCGCATTTGTCAATGAGAGCATATGACGTAATTTAGATATATTTTTAAGATGGAAGAATGCAGTTTTACAGATACTAGACACGTGACTTTCAAATGAAAGATTGGTATCAAAGAGCACACCCAGGTTCCTAACCGACGACGAAGACTTAACAGAGCAGCCATCAAGTGTTAGACAGTATTCTAGGTTATTACGTGAGGAAGTTTTTTGTCCAATAATTAGAAACTCTGTTTTTTCAGAATTTAGAAGTAGGAAATTACAAGTCATCCAATTTTTTATATCCGCTATGCATTCCGTTAATTTTGTGAATTGATAAGTTTCGTTAGGTTTTGAAGAAATATAGAGCTGAGTATCATCGGCATAACAGTGAAAGCTAATGCCATGTTTCCTAATGATATCTCCTAAGGGTAGCATGTACAGAGTGAACAGCAGCGGTCCTAGTACTGAGCCTTGTGGTACGCCATACTGAACTTGTGATCGATGAGACATCTCATCATTTACTGCTACAAACTGATAACGGTCAGATAAGTATGATTTAAACCATGCTAGTGCATTTCCCGTAATGCCAACATAATGTTCTAATCTATTTAAAAGAACGTTGTGGTCGATGGTGTCAAATGCAGCACTAAGATCGAGTAACACTAATAGAGAGATACAACCACGATCGGATGATAAGAGCAAATCATTTGTGACTCTAACGAGAGCTGTTTCGGTACTATGGTACGGTCTAAATCCGGACTGGAAATCCTCGCAGATATCATTTCTTTCAAGAAAGGAACACAGTTGTGAGGATACTGCCTTTTCTAATATCTTTGACAGAAAAGGTAGATTCGAGATCGGCCTGTAATTGACTAATTCTGAAGGATCAAGTTGCGTTTTTTTAACAAGCGGTTTAATCAAAGCCAGCTTAAAGTTTTTTGGTACGTATCCTAGAGACAAAGACGAATTAATGATATTAAGAAGAGGATCTATGACCTCTGGAAGTATTTCTTTCAGTAGCTTAGTCGGTATCGGGTCTAACATACATGTTGTCGATTTAGATGATTTAACGAGTTTAGTAAATTCTTCCTCTCCTATAGCAATGAATGAATCAAATTTTTCCTCAGGGAGACTACAATGCACTGCCTGATGCGATACTGTAGTAGACGGTTGCATAGTTATAATTTTGTCCCTGATATTATCAATCTTATAAGTGAAGAAGTTCATAAAGTCATTACTGCTGTGTTGCTTGGAAACTTCGGTGCTTGAAGCTTTATTTTTCGTTAGTTTAGCCACCGTTTCAAATAAATACCTAGGATTATGTTTATTTTCTTCTAATAGGGTTGAAAAATAAGCAGATCTAGCAGCTTTTAAAGCCTCTCTGTAAGTAATTGAGCTCTCTTTCCATGAAATGCGAAATACCTCTAGTTTTGTTTTCTTCCAGTTGCGCTCCATTTTTCTGGCTGCTCTCTTAAGGGCCCGAGTGTGCTCGTTGTACCACGGCGTTGGACTATTTTCTTTAATCTTCTTTAAGCGCAACGGAGCAACTGTGTCTAAAGTGCTGGAAAAGAGAGAGTTAAACGTTTCTGTTGTAATATCTAGTTCTTCTAAGCTATCTGAGATGCTGAGATGATGAAACTGATTAGGAAGATTATTAATAAAGCAATCTTTAGTAGCAGAAGTGATAGGTCTCACATATTTGAAACACGGAGTCGGCTTTGCAGCCTTGGCTAAATGCAAATTACACGAGACTAGATAATGATCTGAGATGTCATCGCTCTGCTGCAGAATTTCAACGGCATCAACATCTATTCCGTGTGATAATATTAGATCTAGAGTATGATTACGACGATGAGTAGGTCCTGACACGTGTTGTCTAACTCCAATTGAATTTACAATGTCTTTAAATGCCAATCCCAATGCATCTTTTTCATTATCGATGTGTATATTAAAATCACCAACAATTAGTACTTTATCTGCAGTCAATATTAATTCTGATAGAAAGTCCGCAAATTCTTTGATAAAGTCTGTATGGTGCCCTGGTGGCCTGTATACAGTAGCCAGCACAAATCTCAAACGTGATTTATCGTTTACACTATATATTTTTACATTAAGCACCAATGCTTCAAAAGAATTATATTTAAAACTTGATTTCTTAGTGGTTTTGAAACTATTACTATAAATTACAGCAACACCACCCCCCTTTGCGTTTCAGACGAGGCTCATGTTTATAACAGTAGTCTTGCGGGGTGGACTCATTTAAAGTAATGTAATCGTTTGGTTTTAGCCAGGTTTCTGTCAAACACAGCACATCTAGGTTATTATCTGAAATCATATCGTTAACAACGAGTGCTTTAGAAGTAAGCGATCGAATATTCAGCAACCCAAGCTTTAGCATTTGCTCATCTGTATTATAGCTGTTTTTTATTTGTTGAACATCAATTAAATTTTTAACCTTAGTTGGGTTTAAACGGTTTTTGGATTTCCAAATTCGGGGAACAGACACAGTCTCTATATGATGATAGCTAGGTGAAAGAGGCTCTATGTGATAGGATTTATCTGACCTTGGTGACGCGAGGATCGTCACGTCACGTCACGTCAACGAAGGATCCGTATTTTAAAGTGTTACCTGTTTTTTAAATATGTAAATAATCCTGCTCCAGGTATTATATGCCTTATATTTATTATATATTAAAACAGAGTAGTAAGGGGATCACTACAAGAGGTGCAACTAATCAGAATTGCACAATACCGAAGAGAAAAAAACAAAAACTGAAGAGAAAAAAACAAATTTGCACAATCGACAGTTTGAGTTCACGGTCCACTTCTTTGGAAGAGCTTATCAGTTGAACTGAAAATGCAAACATAGTTGTACATCTTTAAAAGAAATCTAAAAAAGTGGTTCAAACAAAAGCAGGTTTGTGAACACTGATGGTCGTACACTTATATTTTTTCCAATCTTTGCTTAGGCTTTTATACAACAATTAAACCGTAATCACACAAAAACACTAACCAGTGACCGGGGCTGCAAAAGAGCCTTTGGCTAGAAGCCTGTACTGTATGTGGAGCATCGGCTGCTTGAAATTGTAGCAATGATTCTGTTTTGTCCCTGTAAAATAAACTTATGAGTATATGAGTAAAGCCTGCCTAAGGCCCAGGGCTCAGGTCAGGAACCAGACAGACTGGATAAACACACCGTCTGCTGGCTGTTTCAAGTCACAGAAGTCAGATAAATCCCATCACATAGGGTCAAAATGTTATTGATATTAAACAAATAAAAAACAAATAATACAGATGAACAAATGCTAAAGCTTGGGTTGCTGAATATTCGATCGCTTACTTCAAAAGCACTCATTGTTAATGATATGATTTCAGATAATAACCTAGATGTGCTGTGTTTGACAGAAACCTGGCTAAAACCAAACGATTACATTACTTTAAATGAGTCCACCCGCAAGATTACTGTTATAAACATGAGCCTTGTCTGAAAGGCAAAGGGGGAGGTGTTGCTGTAATTTATAGTAATATCTTCAGAATAACTGAGAAGTCTTGTTTTAAATATAATTATTTTGATGTGTTGAATGTTTGATGCTTGAAGTGGTCAATTATGCTCCCAAAAATCTGTGCAACCTCAAAATTTACAAAATGTTACAAAGTCAGGACGTTAACACAGGCCAAAGGACACACTGAAGACGGACGCAAAGATGCTCAGCAGAGAAAAACCAGACACAGCAAGATCACTGTTCGTGATGCTCGAAATATAGGAAGAAAAATAAATATTGAATTGGGTGAGTTTATATGAATGTATCTCTGAAGGAAACTGACTGTCTTCTGAATAGTTTCGATGGCATTTTCTTTTCCTCGTATAAAGTCGTGTTTATAAGCGCAGCTGCTTTTTTACAGCGGTACCTAAAGGAACGCTTATTTTCCATAAGCGCCACCTGCTGTCCTAGAGTGAATTTGCATTTTCATTCATTCAGTCCGTCTGTTTTTGTTTTATGCAGGTGTGTCTTATGTAACGATTTCACAAAGCTGAAGTCAGACCATTCTGTATTTGCTTTAAGTCTTGAAATTACGCAATCTAGTGTAAATAAAAAACAACTGCTCATGCTACATGTGTGCAGCATCTTTGTTTGGATTGTGATTAAAATGCAGTGGTTGACTCATTTCAAATGGCTACAGTCTTTTTTTAAATACTGTTATAGAGCAAATAAACAACAAATAAATTTGCTTAAAGAAGACGAAGAAATAAAAAACGGCAGCTGGTATCAGTATTGGCCAATTTGCTTGTAAAAAAAACCTCCGGAATCGGATAAATTTCACATGAAAAATCTAAAGGTAGATCTTGCCTTTCATCAAAGCTGAGGTCAGGGATCTTGGGCTTGAAAAGGTTGGTGACCACTGACTAGAGTGAATAATTAATCCTGCTTGACATTTGTGCTGGCTACTGTATACAGGCCACCAGGGCACCAGTACTAACTCTATTGGTTGTGATCACCATGAAGAGAGGAATCAAGTGTACTAAGGCCTTGTCCACACGGACACGGGTATTTTTATAACCGTGACTTTTTTTACGCGGTTCGGCCGTTCGTCCACACGGAAACGCAGTATCAGGTCACTGAAACCGAACATTTTTGAAAACCCCTGCCAGGGTGAGGATTTTCAGAAACGCCGGTTGCAGTGTTGTCGTGTAGACAGTAAAACCGGGGTTTTTGCTTCTGATTCAGGCTTCTGATTGGCCAACGCTGTTTTACGATCGCCGCCTGCTGGTGTGGCATGCTCTTGACAGCGCGTGATGTGTTCATGTAGGCGGAGATTTCTTGTAAACCGAGCATGTGTGGACGGGATTTTTTTTTTAAACGCAGGAGGAAAAACTCCGGTTATAAAAATACCCGTGTCCGTGTGGACTAGGCCTCAGTTTCATTTCTCTAAATCAAAGGGTTCAAAAGTTATAACCATTTCAATGTAGGATTTTTGTACTGGTGGTGGCGCTATAGAGTTGGTCCTAGAGACTCAATGCTACAATTACTTTTCATTACCATCACTACAAGTGTGCCAAATTTCATCATTTTCCTATGTACGGTTCATAAGGCTGCCATAGACTTACAGAGGAGGAATAATAATAATAATAATAATAATAAGAAGAAGAAGAAGAAGAAGAAAACTAACAGATACAATAGGTGCCTTGCCCCTTCGAGGCTTGGCCCCTAAAAAAAAAAAAAAAACTGAGTCACATCAGCTCACGTAGCATGGCGTTCCTGACTTGACTAGTCAAGACTGTTTTCCAAGATGGCTTCTGCCTGTGTACGCGTAATGTACTGTCTTTATAAAGTATCTTCTTATTAAACTGCCTGTACACTTACAAAGTTCTCAATGCTTCGTTTTGCATGTAGGGACCCTCATTATGCTACCGTGTTAGTGTGAGGCTATTTTGAGCCTTGTTAGTGGTATTAACTAGCGATTTACTTTTACTTATTCGTGGCCCCATACACTAGCGTTATAAGCTAATCTGTTTTTAGAGATAAAACTCTTTCAATTTGATTATCATGAAAACGCATCCCAGAGAACGATCGTCTCGGTAACCATGTGTTAATTACCCCTAGGTTCATTTTTCACCAGAATTGTCCTGTAAGAGAGCAGCCAGAAAAATGGAGCGCAACTGGAAGAAAATTTCTCATTTCGTGGAGAGAGAGGGCTAGATTGTGTACAGAAAGGGCTTAAAACTGCTTGATCTGCTTATTTTTTGCCTCTCTTAGAAGAAAACAAACACAACCATAGCTATTCATTTATTACATTAGCTAAATTAACAAGTAATAAAGCTTAGCATAACAGCACAGCAGTAATGACTTTATGAACTTCTTCACTTATAAGATTGATAATATCAGGGACAAAAATATAGCATTCAGCGTCAGTTCAGGCAGGCCGCGTAGTCAAGCTCCGCTATCAGCTGATTCTATCCAGACCTAACAGCTGATCTGATTCCTAAGCACTCAATTGGTCCCTATCAAACAGGCCGCCGTATTTAAAGTCATTCTTCAGTGTGCCTGCTTGACTGCTTCCACTGCATTGCTTGCAAAAGCGCCGCTTCTTGCAATAAAGATGCGATTACTAGTATATTTTGCTGTAACGTTACTCACCCAACTGCTGACCATGTCTACTGCCGCAAATGATGAAGACCAATGGCAAGTTGAATCCATTGAAGAAACCCAGCAACAAATAAATCAAGCAGAGGAAGCCATTCAAGACGAAAGCAACGCTTCTGTCCGTCGGAGCTCTCGCCTGGCAAGTAAAACATATAGTCCTCCCAGCATCATTGACTGGCCACTGCCGAAGTTACTGGAAACCTTGTATAGACACGATATCCCGGCACCGACTGGAGCTACGCATAAGGAACTGTTCGCTTTGCTCTGTGGAAAAATTGACGTCCCAGCAGCAGATTTTCCTCCTCCTCCATTCTCCGGCAGGAAACAGGCGCAGAAGAGGAAGAACCTCGACCCGGCTTCCACTCCAACTGCTGATGTTGCACCCAAGCGGGCAAGTGGTTCAGCCGTCTCAACCCGAGCGGTCTACTCTTCTTCAGTCCAAAGCAACGACCCAGTGTTGTCAGCATTGTCCAGCATTCAGTTTTCGCTCTCTGACATGAACTCCAGAATTCAGGCTCTGGAGTCCGGTTCAACTTCTAGGTCCTCGGCAAATCTTCTCTTCTCCGGCCAGTCTTCCGAGAACTCCTCATCGGCCACGGCACGGCTGTCCATGTTTACGCAGCAGCAGGATGATGACGTCATCAATTCGGTGACTATACCACGGAGAACGATGGGAAGTGCAGTTCCCGTGTCTACAGGCTCTCCATTCTTTCCGCCAGCGGCTGCGATTTCTCATCAGTTAAGAAGCCAAATCATCGCAGGTAATGATGTCAATCTTGTGAAAATATTGCTGTGCTCAGAAATGAGTGAGAAGCGTGTTGTTGATTGCGGCGATGTGTCTGTTATGCTTAAAGATAGCGATCCCCGGCTTTCAAAAATGTTAACACTAGCTGAATTTAACGTGGCATTTGGGGTTTACAGAGATGTCATATGTGAAATCTATCCGTCTCGTAGAGCCGAGCTGGACACATATTTAGCAATTATTTCTGACTTGGCTTTGAGTTATGGAGGAACTCTCTTCTACGACTATCATAGATCATTCTCTGCAAAAGCTGCTATGTTTATTCAACGTTTTAATCAGAGACTGGACTGGTCAGTAGTCGACTTAACCCTCATAAGCAGACATTTCACTGGTCATCAAGCTCTCTCCTGCTCGATTTGTGGCTCTCATTCTCACACTCTCAATCTATGCCCAAAATCTGTGTCTCCTCCAACCTCTAAGCCTGGCTTTCAAACTGTTGACTCTAAGGTAACACCATTTGCTACTCCATTGTGCTATAATTTTAATGAAAATGTTTGCAAATTCTATAATTGTAAATATGTTCATGCTTGTAGTTACTGCGGGGACAGCCACCCAAAATCTGTGTGCCCAAGACGAACCCGCTTTATGAAAAAGGAGAAAAAGAAATAAAGCCATCAACCCCAATCAATGTTCCAAAGCTGGGACAGGCACTGAAAAATCATCCTAACCGCTGCTTCGTCAATTATTTAATAACGGGACTTATCCAAGGTTTTTTTGCAGGATTATTATGGTTGCCTAATCATTCTTTTTCCTGTAGTAGTTTGCTTTCTGCTGTAAAGGAACCTGAAATTGTCGATTCTTTGTTGGAAAAGGAAGTTAAGAAAGGATTCATGATTGGGCCTTTTGATAAGTCTCCTTTCTCAATTTGTCGGATTAATCCTATAGGGATTGCTACTCGGAAATATTCAGGGAAGAAGCGCTTAATAATTGACTTGTCTGCCCCCCATAATGACGCTGCTCAAAGTATCAACAGTCTTATTCCTTTAGCTCCGTTTTCTCTGTTTTACGCAACTGTTGATGATGCAATTAAATTCATAAAAATAGCAGGTAGGGGTGCATGGCTGGCAAAGGCAGATATTTCAGACGCCTTCAAAGTTATGCCTTTACATCCATCGCAGTGGCATTTATTTGGCGTTAAATGGAGGGAAAAATTATATTTTTCGGTCAGGCTCACTTTCGGTTGTCGCAGTAGTCCAAAAATATTTGATACACTATCAGAGGCACTATGTTGGATTATCCTTAATAACTGCAAATTACCGCACGTGCTCCATCTTTTAGACGATTACCTGCTTGTAGATCATAAAAATGCAAAGCCAGAAAGATGCATTTCAGCGTTAAAACACACTTTTGCCGATTTAGGTGTTCCCCTTTCGGAGGAGAAAACTTTAGGCCCTCTTAAAGTTATTGAGTTTTTAGGCATTACATTAGATTCCCCTTGAGAAATTAAATCGCATTAGAGAAATCATGAGAAACGCTCAGATGTCAATTTCTTTTTCAAAAAGAGATTTGCTTTCTCTACTAGGCCATCTTAATTTCGCGATGCGTATAATTCCACAAGGCAGGTCTTTTATTGCCAGACTCCTCGATCTATCCAAATCAGTTAAAGATCTTAAGGACATAGTTACCTTAGATGCAGGCTGCAGATCAGATCTCAGGTTCTGGTCTTTGCTCCTTGAAAATTGGAATGGCATTTCCTTTTTTCATTATGATGATCTAGAGTCTTCTGCAGCCCTTAAATTGTATACAGATGCTGCGCCTTCTGTCGGTTTTGGGGTTTTTTTTAATGGTCATTGGTTTGCTAGTAAATGGCCAAAGGAGCTGCTATCCGTGCCTGATAATAACATGTCCACCGCTCTGTTGGAATTATATCCCATAGTGATAGCTTGTATTTTGTGGGGCAAACAATGGTCTAGAAAACAAATTCAGTTTTTTTGCGACAATGAGGCAACTGTTAATATTATTAACAAAGGTCGCTCATCAGTTCCATTTATTAACAGATTCGTAAGGCGCCTTACTTGGTTATCGGTCATGAATAACTTCATTTTTCGTGCTGCTCATATTCCAGGCTTAAACAATCAAATTGCTGATTATCTTTCTCGATTTGAATTTCAGAAATTCCACCTGCTGCGTCCAGGTTCAGCGTCAGCCAGCTTGGTCTGCCCTCATTTCAGCCAAACTGTAATAGATTAGATATGACCTTTCAATCTTATTTACATTCAGCAGCAAAGTACATGCGCAGTGGTCTAGCAACATCGACATTAAAAATGTACGACACTGCTTGGTCTCATTTTAGTTCTTTCTGTGTCACCTTCTCTGTAGATGTACTTCCTGTCAATGTTTCATATGTTAGTGCTTTTATAGTACACTGTTTTGAGTCCCGTAAAATGCAGCCTTCATCCATCAAAAGTATGATTGCTGGCATCCAATTCCACCTGCGCTGCTTGGATCCATCCACCATCAGCTTGCTCGAAAATTCATCAATTCGTCTCCTGCTTAATGGACTCAAAAAAGAGAAACCAAAAGGCAATGATCATCGTCTCCCTCTCACACTTCCACTTTTAAAAAATGTAATATCACGTCTGAGAGAGGGATGCTTTGGGATTTATTCTGATATGTTGTTAGAATCGGTTTTGCTTACGGCTTTCTATGTCTTTCTCAGAGGTGGCGAGTTTTCAACACACACAGATTCCTTTAATCCGGCACATGACCTCACTATATCTGATGTTTCAATTTTTTCTCACCACTTCACCATATTTCTAAAGCACTCAAAAACTGATAGGAACAGAGAAGGATCTTTTGTTTATGTTTCTGAAACTAACTCTGCTTTTTGTACTCTGTTGTCTATGATGGCTTATCTGAGGAGTCGTCCACAAGCTCGTCTGTAGGACCCATTATTTACAACGGAGGAGGGAAAGCCTATGTCTAGAGCTTGGTTTGCATCCCGTTTCCGCCTGCTTTGTGAATACTGCGGGCTTCCCCCAGAGCGTTATTCGGCTCATTCATTGCTAGGGCTGTGCCGGTAAACTTGACAACCGCACCACCGCGGTTGTAAAGCGCCACCGCGGTGGCTGAGTAGTACCGGCGGTGGTTCGTTTAAAAAAAAAATTGTATATGAATGCTGCTTTACATTAATATTATGACACACAAAGCTTTGTTTACAAAATAAATAATAGGCTAGCAATTAAATGTTATATCGCAGCCATGGAAAAGTTTGAATTCATGACGAATGAGAGAGTTGTAGCCTACGTGAGCCCATAAACTTAAGCTTTGTCGGCTTTGAATTCTGGTTTGCGATCTGGTCACCCGATTATCAGCGAATTTAAAAATATTCCATTAGTTATTCCTTATAGAAAGCTTGAATTGTCTACTTTTAAACAAAACAATTCAAAACGAAAATAAACCGACTAGCATATGCTTATGTATTCCGTATGAAGTGTGCATTTCTCTCTAGGCGCGTTCACTGCGAAGAGTGAGCATTGTCGACTTCATCTTTGCAGCCCGACACTGACACACACACACAAAAAAACACTTTATTAATAAACAATTCAAATGTCTCCTTGCTATATTTGACACGTTCATAATCATTACTTTTGCCGGTTCTTTGTGACAGCTTTTATGTGTGTTATTGGCAGCGTCACCCTCCGGTTACATGAACGCGTCACACTGCATCAGCACCAGAACATGGAGATTTTATTTTAGAGAATGATCGCACAACACAACAGACATTAGAACATTAGATAGGCCTATTCTATAATTAAATCAACTAATCGAATATTCAAAAATCGTGACTCATCCCTGCATGGAATCTCTTTTTCTTTTCCCATATCTTCATTCGTGTCTCACCCAAAGACGCGTTATAAACGTTTCTTCCTTTGCTCGCTTTTAGGTCGATTATTTTCGTATTCTTTACTGTGATAAAGTAGAAAAAACACTGTATGACAGATAGCCTACATTTTTACTTGTACGTCAAATTATTTTTAACACAGTTTGTACTTGTTATTAGACATAGGCCTAATGATAATTGGTAAGGCGCGTCAAGTTCATTTTGTAAAGCGCGTTTCACACGCGCGGGGGATTTTAGTTTGGCTTTCTCTGGCAGCGCGCAAACAGCCTAAATGCCTTGCCCTTGTAGAAGATAAATTCGCTCTTCGTACCTTTTACAAGTAGATCGATGGTCTCTTTCCTGCTCGTGTCCCACATCCCTCTCAAAGCGCTGAGCGGTAGGCTATATCACGCGCCTTTGTGTGGAAATATTAAACTAAAAAAATTTTTTTACTTTTTTTTTTTTTAAAATAGATTCAACTTTATTATATTATGTAAGTTACCAGTGTTTACTGATATTTATTTCAATGCTTTACAGGCTTTAGTGTGTTTATTCTTTGTTTTTTCTATTTATTTATTTCAAAAACTTCGGCAGCTTATGAACGGTACCTCCGGCCAGATACTCGAGCCATCCTTGAGGCTCAGAAAGCTATGAGTGATGCTTATGATCTGTAGTTGAAATAATCATTGCTTCAGTTACTAATGTGCTTATTTATTTTTACAGCCTTATTTGCTCTAGCTTCATTCCTCTTGCTAGCTTCTCATAGATCTATTGGCTCATTCTTTTCAACTAAATAAGATTGGCTTTTTGAAACGTTCATTTAATCCTCTGCTGGCTCTTCGATTTAGCAGAAGAGCCAGGGATGATTGCCTGGTATGGTCTGTTTGGGGGGGGATTTGTTTTTGCTGCTTTCCCAGTTAAATGGGAGATGTCCCCAGAAGCTGCTGCTGTTCCCTGACTAGCTTTCATGGAGCTCATGAAAATGATGGGTAACTCAGAACAGAGCCATACCGCCAAATGTAACTTTAACAATAATGCAATAAAAAATTGAATATTTGACAAATGTCTGTTATTTTTGACTCAAGTGGTCCTGTCTGAAATATAGCGTTCAGCGTCAGTTCAGGCAGGCCGCATAGTCAAGCTCCGCTATCAGCTGATTCTATCCAGACCTAACAGCTGATCTGATTCCTAAGCACTCAATTGGTCCCTATCAAACAGGGCGCCGTATTTAAAGTCATTCTTCAGTGTGCCTGCTTGGCTGCTTCCACTG
Organism: Rutilus rutilus; assembly: GCA_021464565.1. Lineage (NCBI taxonomy): Eukaryota > Metazoa > Chordata > Actinopteri > Cypriniformes > Leuciscidae > Rutilus > Rutilus rutilus. Next base: position 2,883,175 of record JAJAQA010000005.1, read on the forward strand.
CATTGCTTGCAACCCACCTCCTCCCCTAGCTCCTCCTTTAACTTCTGTTTAACTTAATCAGTGTCATTCTGTTGTCATTGATGCATGCTCTGTTCTCAAATGGGGATTTGTTTTTGCTGCTTTCCCAGTTAAATGGGAGATGTCCCCAGAAGCTGCTGCTGTTCCCTGACTAGCTTTCATGGAGCTCATGAAAATGATGGGTAACTCAGAACAGAGCCATACCGCCAAATGTAACTTTAACAATAATGCAATAAAAAATTGAATATTTGACAAATGTCTGTTATTTTTGACTCGAGTGGTCCTGACTGAATTATAACTATGCAACCGTCTACTACAGTATCGCATCAGGCAGTGCATTGTAGTCTCCCTGAGGAAAAATTTGATTCATTCGTTGCTATAGGAGAGGAAGAATTTACTAAACTCGTTAAATCATCTAAATCGACAACATGTATGTTAGACCCGATACCGACTAAGCTACTGAAAGAGATGCTTCCAGAGGTCATAGATCCTCTTCTTAATATCATTAATTCATCTTTGTCTCTAGGATACGTACCAAAAAACTTTAAGCTGGCTATGATTAAACCGTTTGTTAAAAAAATGCAACTTGATCCTTCAGAATTAGTCAATTACAGGCCGATCTCGAATCTACCTTTTCTGTCAAAGATACTAGAGAAGGCAGTATCCTCACAACTGTGTTCCTTTTTATAAAGAAATGATATCTGGAGGATTTTCAGTCCGGATTTAGACCGTACCATAGTACTGAGACTGCTCTCATTAGAGTCACAAATGATTTGCTCTTATCATCCGATCGTGGTTGTGTCTCTCTATTAGTGTTACTCGATCTTAGTGCTGCGTTTGACACCATTGACCACAACATTCTTTTAAATAGACTAGAAAACTATGTTGGCATTAGGGGAAATGCACTAGCATGGTTTAAATCATACTTATCTGACCGTTATCAGTTTGTAGCAGTAAATGAAGAGATGTCTCATCGATCACAAGTTCAGTATGGCGTACCACAAGGCTCAGTACTAGGACCGCTGCTGTTCAATCTGTACATGCTACCCTTAGGAGATATCATTAGGAAACATGGAATTAGCTTCCACTGTTATGCCGACGATACTCAGAACTTAAATACACAGTGCCGATTAACTAAACGATGAGCAGCTGTGATGAATGTGATTAGTATCCATGGTGACTGATCAGTGGCGGGAAACACATACAAGGAAACATGTGAGCAATGAAAACAAACTAAAAGTCTATGAACTGAATATAACTGAACATAATGGTGACACTTGCATTTTAATGCACTGTATTATTAGGGCTTAAATTTTTTATGGGCTGAAATTCAACATGGTTGTATATTTAAGCTGTGAATATTTCAATTCAAAACATTTCACACACATTTTCATTATTAAAAACTCAATAATCCATATTCACCGTTCAGAGTTCACTTCCAAAATATTCATTCTGTTTAATAATACAACCACGGAGCATGGGGTAAATTCATCTCTCAATGCAAATCAAACCAGCTATTAGGCTAACTGAAATAAAACCATGCCAATCTCTATGGTGAAGGGTGTGTGATGATGTGCGGCTATTTTAATTCCAAAGGCCAAGGGAACTTTATCAGGATGCATAGTATCCTGGATCCATGAAGTAACTGGCCTTTAAAAATAAAAATCTGCCTGTGTCCTGAGTAATGCACCCTGTATTTTAAGGAAGAACATTTATTTATTTACGATACATTATTCATTCACAAAGAAAATTGGTGTCCTTAAAGGGATAGTTCGCCCATTTAAGACATGAAGTTGTATGCAATCCTTACCAGCACTATAGTGCATACACACTGACCCACTCTGTGGTCACCTCCCTGGTCAGAGTTCTGGCCGCTGGAAGTTTTCCAAGAAAGTAGTCTCGGTTAGTTTCCGGGGCCTCAAAACTGTGCGTTTTTACGTGAAAAAATTATATGCGTTTCAAAGCTTGATTAATTTACATCACAAAAAAACACTCCAGACAAAATTCATACCTCAGTTTTAATCGGCACTATTTTCTTTCCATTTCTATCAATCCGCGCTGCTGTCAACGTCAACAGTGCGCATGTTCCGATCAGCTGTTCCATAGTGTTTACACACCTGGGATAATAAAGTTAGTAAATAGAGCTTACCCGTGGTACTGGTACAGCAAAACTCTTTAAAATCTGTTTTTTTCTTTTTCCTCCTTGGTTGGGGATGTAATCGTCTTCGCTGAAGTGAGCACTGCACACATGAAAATCCTTGATTCTGGATATTTTAGCTCCGCAGAGTAGCCGATGTCAACCAGCCAAAGCTGTCTCATAGCTATATCCGAAACAGGAAAACGATGGAATCTGAACGGTGATCCCGGTGTTCCGGAGAATTCGGTTCCCCTGTTTCCCCCATAGGTTTCCCCTCAGCGCACCAGCGCGTGCTAAGACGAAAATCGTGACCTCATAATTCCGCGCAAGCTTCGTTCAGCGGATATTGTGCATTGCAGTGTTTTTACTATACTAGTTACTCTCTCCATCGCAGTAACATTTACCTACTCTCCATCACAGTAATGTAAAGTTTACGTTGTTTGTTAGATAATTTGCTATTACATGCAGGTTTTAAAGTATATTCTTGTGGTCACAACCTGGGAATTTACAAGTTCGCACCATTGTTAATTTTCTACTTTTTACGTCGTTGTCATTCGATTGTGTAAACACTATGGAACAGCTGATCGGAACGTGCACACTGTTGACGTTGACAGCAGTGCGGATTGATAGAATTGGAAAGAAAATAGTGCCGATTAAAACTGAGGTATGAATTTTGTCTGGAGTGTTTTTTTGTGATGTAAATTAATCAAGCTTTGAAACGCATATAATTTTTTCACGTAAAAACGCACAGTTTTGAGGCCCCGGAAACTAATGCCGAGTTCAGACTGCACGATTTTAGCCCTGATTTTGGCTCGCCGACAGGTTTTGATAAATCGCCGACAAATGCCCGAAATCACAGGCAAATCAGTGCTCGTTCACGCAGTGTGAATGAGCAATGATGCGATCTGAGAGAATCGCCGACGAGTCGCCGACGCCCGTGGGATATTTGGCATGCTAAATATCTGGACCTGTCGGCGATTCACAATCCTGCTGTGTGAAAGTGTTCTGACTGAAAACTACATCGGTGATGACCGACAGCCAATGAGAGAGCAAGATACAGGACAGAAGGATGTTCGGGGAGGAGTTATTGACCAGAATATCAGTATTTTAATAGATATATAGTTATATCAAACAGAATCAATCAAAGCACAAACATTTGCTTGACCAGCAGCAACAGCAGCACATTGCAAAATTATTTATTTAAACCCAACTCTCTCTTTGCAGACACACAGTCCTTGCTCCCCTCGTCTTCCCAATCATTACCTCCAGCATTAACTGTTTATTTGTCTCCTTTTCGCTGCAAATCAGCGCACAGACAATTTGAAACGCAAGCTTCTTGCAGGCTATAATTTTTAATAACAATTTCAGTCTCGCGAGAGAACTCCGGTCTCACGATGCGCCTTGCCTTGCCTGAAATGTAGTCGAGAGTAGGCAGAGTGAGGGGAGGAGTGAAAAATGCGCAGGCAAGACGAACAGTTCTCTCTTCTCGCAGTGGATCTGACACCTGTGAGATCAAAGATGGATATCGCGGGATTCACGGGATTCCCCTTACAAAAAATAACTGCAGTACAATGAAGTACTCAAAGCAGTATAATTGCAGTACAATGAAGTACACCTGTAGATTTGCAGTATATCGAAGTATAGATATAATATAAATATAACTGCAGTACATTGAAGTTCAACAGCAGTAAAACTGCAGTACAACTGTAGATCTGCTGTATAATGAAGTATATTGAAACCAGATTGAAACAATAACACTGATGCACTGATATGCATGTGAAGACTTTAAATGCAAAAAACCTCATCTGACTTTTTTTTTTTTTAAATGAGCTTTTTTTAATCAGGCTCCTAGGTTTAGTAATTTCACTTTGATGGCAATGAGGTCATTTTAGTTGCCATTAAAGTGAAATTATTGAACCTAAATAAAGGAGCTTTATAATGATAATAATAATAAAAAAGCTTATTTAAATAAATAAAAAACCTTCAGATTGACTTGCATCTGAAGTCTTCATAGGTCTACCGTTTATATATGTACTGCAGTTATGCTGTATTGTGTGACGAGCTTTTTCACCCGCATAAATTGCCCGCACGTGACCAGATCTTCTTCCTTCGCGCGAACGCGCAGCGGTCGTTGTCCTGACAACGAGTCTCGAGATCAGCTGATGCTCGTTACGGGTTACGGGTCAGTCAGCGTATTTTCCCGTAGTGTCTGCTCCATAAAATACGGTTTGGTTGATTATTCACTGACGATATCATTCATATACGTTCATATTCGTGAACTCTCATAATTAAAACACAAAGACATGGCAGAAATACAACCCGTGGTCATTCACAAGTGGGACGGAAGAGAAGCGTTTTCTGGAAGAAAAGAAGTTCAATAAGCGAGGTTGGTCTTGTCAAGTCATTCAGTTTAGCGGTGAGTATAACGTATAATGTCCTCAAATCTGTTTATTTTAATTTTAGAGATATGTAAAAAGACTTTAAGTAACGTTATTATTCAAACCGGTGTGAGCAAGAGGAAACGCGCTTACTGTAGTTTTACACTGTTTACTTTTTAGAGCTGCGTCACAACAGATTGTGCTCTGTTTGCAGCATTATTTTCATTTTTTATCACTGTACACAAACTTCAGTTTATTAATGATAATGATAATTGTACTTATCTTTGTTTTATGTTAAATTGGTATCACTTTACAATAAGAACTAACCATGAGTAATACATTTGTTACAGTATTTGTAAATCTTTGTTAAGGTTAATAAAAATACAGCTGTTCATGTTAGTTCACAGTGCATTAACTAATGTTTACAAGGGTTTAATAAAACATTAGTAAATGTTGAAATTAACATTAACTAAGATTAATAAATGCTGTATACGTGCAGTTCATTATTAGTTCATGTTAACTAATGTAGTTAACTAACGAACCTTATTGTAAAGTGTTACAGTTACATTTCTTTGGAATATCGGACATTACTGGATTTACATAAACAATACAAGCAATTATGTTCAATAGTTAATTGACATTAATGTGCAGAAAAGGATTTTTTTTGTGTGATTGCTAGTTTCAGGAAAATGCACTGGTAGCAACTAAAAACAGAAGATTAAAAATGTAATCAACAGAAGATAATGGCTGCGGGGAAACAGATGCAGTCACAGTATTTAAAAATGATTGTGTCTTTCTGCTTTTCTTCAGAAATGCATGTTATTGTGCAAGTTGTGTAGACTGTCAATGGAGTGATAGAAAGATCTCAGATCTCATCAAAAAGATTAAATGAACGTCTTGGATTGGAACGACGTGAGGGTGAGTAATTAATGGGGTTTTGGGTGAACTAACTACTTTAACTACTTTTACCTGGAGTGTTCAAAGCCATTATTAATGCTGACCAATTATGTTAAATAGTTTGACATTAATGTGCAGAAAAGGATTTTTTTTTTAGAAATACTTTTTATTGTGTGATTGCTGTTTTCAGGAAAAAGCTCTGGTAACAACTAAAAACAGAAGACCAAAAATGTAATCCAAGAGAAAATAATGGCTGTGGTTAAACAAAGATGCACTCAAATAACGGTAAGCTACTGTACATTCTTTATTATACCTTTTATAAACCATTATCTTTATAGTTTAGAATACATAATGACTGATATTGTACTTCAGGAACCAAGGGAATGCTGGAGGAATCAAGTGTACGAAGTCCTCCGTTTCATCAGCCATTAAAGAATTCAGACGTGAAGAGATTGAGGATTTAAAAAATGAAGTCAAAGAGCTAAAAGAAGATTTACAATATTAGCGCAGATTCAGGATAAAAACCGAGAGAGAGCTGGAAAGGTAATTCTAGAAATCTAGTTCTACCACAGCAATTATTCTCAGTACTAAACATCATTTCTCAACAGTTTGCTCGTGGACTCTCTTCTTTTGTATTATAGCATAGTCTGTTTGAATACTCGATTCTGATTGACTGGAAGGTGTGCATTCAAATGATGAATGCACAGATAGTTACAGTCAGATTAATAATCATTCTGAATTAATGTGCTGCTTTACTGTAACACACACACATACAGTCCCTCTCGCACAGAAACATATTTCTAAGCAACAAGGTCTTAACGTTGCTGTTTTTGGAGTAATTAAACTGACAGCTTCACTAGAGTGATGCTGCACAGACACAGGTAATTCACATATGCACAATCTTTCTCACTCTCCCTCGTTCATTCATTCAAATAAATGTAATCCAACCAGACTAATTTATCTCTGTTGCCTGAATGCTGAGTGTGCAGAATGCAAGATCTAATGACCCGTAGCCAAAAAAAAAACGAATGAAAATGAACTGTTAGTTTTTGCTCTTCCATCAAATTGTGCTTCACAAACGTTAACCCTTGGGCGCTGTTCGTTTGTGGTTTACACTCGGGTTGTTTGGGGTCTCCAGAGACCCCAGGCAACAAATTATAGCCCAATTTTACTCAGATTATTAATGTTTTTACTCCACATTTGTGCAGTTTTTGGAGGATTTATTATATATTTAAAAATGTATATAAATAAACAAATTCACTTAAAAGACCCACATTTCTAACTTTCATTAATGGGGATAACATGGATAATTTGACATGGTTGAGTGTATCATTTTTTTGGAAATCTGTTTTAAAAGTAAAAAAGTACTGCAGAGCTCCACTATTTGCTATATCAGTTCAAAAAATGCTAACCTTTGACGAAGTAATTTTATTGTTATAATTGTGATATTATAATATGTAGATATGAATCCAACTGGAAAAACTTGTGAAAAGATTATTTCAGTTAGTCAAATAGTTGAGCTCTGCAGCGATCTACTGGTTAAAGTGATCATTTTTAACTTTTAAAACAGCATTTTCCACAAGATGGGCAAAAATCTTACACTAAACCATGAATGAAAATTAGAAGTGTGGGTCTTTTATAAAGTGAATTTTACATAAAAAGCTGTTTTTGTATAAAAAAAAAAATTTGTTTATTTACATAAATTAAAAAAAAAAAGATGCACTGGTAACATGTAAAAACAGAAGATAATGGCTGGGGTGAAACAGATGCACTCCCAGCATTTAAAAATGATTGTGTCTTTCTGCTTTTTTCCAGAAATGCATGTTATTGGGCAAATTGTGTAGACTGTCAATGGAGTGACAGAAAGATCTCAGATTTCATCAAAAAGGTCTTCAGTTGTGTTCCGAAGATGAACGAAAGTCTTACGGGGTTGGAACGAGACGAGGGTGAGTAGTTTAACTTCTTTTACCTGGAGTGTTCAAACTTCAAAGCTATTATTAATGCTGAACAGTAAACCATATAATAGTATGAATACTTTCCACAAACACTTGCTGACACCAAGTTAAATTTAAGAGATTAACTTGCAGATTCATTTTAAGCATAATATATGCCTGTGGTGAATAGTGTAACTGAAAGAGTTTCTCTGATTCTTTTTGTTTGTTTGTTTTTCCAGACTACATCCAAAATATTGTTTCCACATCTGAGATGAAGGCAGTTAAAAGAACCAAGTGGAATAATGAGGATAAGCTCTTCAAAAAAAGGCAACCTCTCTGAATAATGTGGGGGAAGATACATGCATGATTTATAAATAAACACTTTAAATACATTGTCTAACTCCCAGCCTGTTATTTGAAGTTATATTAAAAAAAAAGTAAAATCACATTTGTTGCATTGTAGTTGTTTTGTACCTTAATTCATTATATTGCAGATGTGTAAAAATAAACTTATTCTGGTTGTATTTCAATGGTATTGTACAGCATTTTATTACTATTGCATTTCGGTAGTATTGTAGGCTAATTGTACTTTAGTTGAATTATGTATTGCGGTAATACCACAGTTATATTGCAGTATTATTGCGGTAATACCACAGTTATATTGCAGTATTATTGCGGTACTACCACAGTTATATTGCAGTATTATTGCGGTACTACCACAGTTATATTGCAGTATTATTGCAGTAATACCACAGTTATATTGCAGTATTATTGCAGTACTACCACAGTTATATTGCAGTATTATTGCAGTACTACCACAGTTATATTGCAGTATTATTGCGGTAATACCACAGTTATATTGCAGTATTATTGCGGTAATACCACAGTTATATTGCTGTATTATTGCGGTAATACCACAGTTATATTGCAGTATTATTGCGGTACTACCACAGTTATATTGCAGTATTATTGCGGTAATACCACAGTTATATTGCAGTATTATTGCGGTAATACCACAGTTATATTGCAGTATTATTGCAGAACTACCAATTATATTGCAGTATTATTGCAGTACTACCACAGTTATATTGCAGTATTATTGCGGTAATACCACAGTTATATTGCAGCATTATTGCAGTAATACCACAGTTATATTGCAGTATTATTGCGGTAATACCACAGTTATATTGCAGTATTATTGCGGTAATACCACAGTTATATTGCAGTATTATTGCGGTAATACCACAGTTATATTGCAGTATTATTGCAGTATTATTGCGGTAATACCACAGTTATATTGCAGTATTATTGCAGTATTATTGCAGTACTACCACAGTTATATTGCAGTATTATTGCTGTACTACCACAGTTATATTGCAGTATTATTGCGGTAATACCACAGTAATATTGCAGTATTATTGCAGTAATACCACAGTTGTATTGCAGTATTATTGCAGTACTACCACAGTTATATTGCAGTATTATTGCGGTACTACCACAGTTATATTGCAGCATTATTGCAGTAATACCACAGTTATATTGCAGTATTATTGCGGTACTACCACAGTTATATTGCAGCATTATTGCAGTAATACCACAGTTATATTGCAGTATTATTGCGGTAATACCACAGTTATATTGCAGTATTATTGCGGTAATACCACAGTTATATTGCAGCATAATTGTAGTACTACCACAGTTATATTGCAGCATAATTGTAGTACTACCACAGTTATATTGCAGCATTATTGCGGTAATACCACAGTTATATTGCAGTATTATTGCGGTAATACCACAGTTATATTGCAGTATTATTGCGGTAATACCACAGTTATATTGCAGTATTATTGCGGTAATACCACAGTTATATTGCAGTATTATTGCGGTAATACCACAGTTATATTGCAGCATAATTGTAGTACTACCACAGTTATATTGCAGTATTATTGCGGTAATACCACAGTTATATTGCAGCATTATTGCAGTAATACCACAGTTATATTGCAGTATTATTGCGGTAATACCACAGTTATATTGCAGTATTATTGCGGTAATACCACAGTTATATTGCAGTATTATTGCGGTAATACCACAGTTATATTGCAGTATTATTGCGGTAATACCACAGTTATATTGCAGTATTATTGCAGTATTATTGCGGTAATACCACAGTTATATTGCAGCATAATTGTAGCACTACCACAGTTATATTGCAGTATTATTGCAGTAATACCACAGTTATATTGCAGCATAATTGTAGTACTACCACAGTTATATTGCAGTATTATTGCGGTAATACCACAGTTATATTGCAGTATTATTGCAGTACTACCACAGTTATATTGCAGTATTATTGCGGTAATACCACAGTTATATTGCAGTATTATTGCGGTAATACCACAGTTATATTGCAGTATTATTGCGGTAATACCACAGTTATATTGCAGTATTATTGCGGTAATACCACAGTTATATTGCAGAATTATTGCGGTAATACCAGTTATATTGCAGTATTATTGCGGTAATACCACAGTTATATTGCAGTATTATTGCGGTAATACCACAGTTATATTGCAGTATTATTGCAGTACTACCACAGTTATATTGCAGTATTATTGCGGTAATACCAGTTATATTGCAGTATTATTGCAGTACTACCACAGTTATATTGCAGTATTATTGCGGTAATACCACAGTTATATTGCAGTATTATTGCGGTAATACCACAGTTATATTGCAGTATTATTGCGGTAATACCACAGTTATATTGCAGCATTATTGCGGTAATACCACAGTTATATTGCAGTATTATTGCGGTATTATTGCGGTAATACCACAGTTATATTGCAGTATTATTGCAGTATTATTGCAGTACTACCACAGTTATATTGCAGTATTATTGCTGTACTACCACAGTTATATTGCAGTATTATTGCGGTAATACCACAGTAATATTGCAGTATTATTGCAGTAATACCACAGTTGTATTGCAGTATTATTGCAGTACTACCACAGTTATATTGCAGTATTATTGCGGTAATACCACAGTTATATTGCTGTATTATTGCAGTAATACCACAGTTATATTGCTGTATTATTGCGGTAATACCACAGTTATATTGCTGTATTATTGCGGTAATACCACAGTTATATTGCAGTATTATTGCAGTACTACCACAGTTATATTGCAGTATTATTGCGGTAATACCACAGTTATATTGCTGTATTATTGCAGTAATACCACAGTTATATTGCTGTATTATTGCGGTAATACCACAGTTATATTGTAGTATTATTGCAGTATTATTGCAGTACTACCACAGTTATATTGCAGTATTATTGCGGTAATACCACAGTAATATTGCAGTATTATTGCAGTAATACCACAGTTGTATTGCAGTATTATTGTAGTACTACCACAGTTATATTGCAGTATTATTGCGGTAATACCACAGTTATATTGCTGTATTATTGCAGTAATACCACAGTTATATTGCTGTATTATTGCGGTAATACCACAGTTATATTGCTGTATTATTGCAGTAATACCACAGTTATATTACTGTATTATTGCGGTAATACCACAGTTATATTGCAGTATTATTGTAGCACTACTACTGAGTAAAACTGCAGTTGTACTCCAGCTATACTGCAATACTGCAGTTTTTTCGTGTCCAAAAAACTGCATTTTCTATATGTAACAAAAACCGCAGTAATACTTCTAAAAAACTGCAGTCATTTTTTTGTAGATCACGCTTGTGCACAGTGTTGCTAATAAACTGGATGGAATTTAAGTTCTGTTGCTTTTATATGAAAATAAATATAATGAACAAGACACCCAAAGTAGCCTACTTATTTAATTCAATTCCAATTTAAATTTATCAATCTTTTTTTCTTTAATACAGACATATGTGTTTTTTTTTTTGTTTGTTTTTTTAATTAAAATTACATTGCATAACCCATAGAGATCGCATTCGCACTGTCAGATAGTTTGGGAATATTCACACATAATGTATACACATAAAACATGATATCAGAGTTTAAAATCTCTCGCGAGAGATTTTTGACATACGTCAGCATTACATCAGAGCAAGGCGGACCGCACTCGGACACATTTCTAACCGGCATGCATCTCACACTGATCACCGGTGATCGATTCTGCGCAGATTTTGCTCATCTCAAACAAGCCTATTGCCTTATCACTTCTCGCGTGTGTTTGGTTGTGAAACGTAGCTTGCGGATCAGACAGAAGTTGTCTGCGATTCTTTCTTTTGTGAAGTCATGCAGTGTGAAACCCCCTGTCATCGTTCCATCGTGCAGTGTGAACTAGAGGATGGATACCCGACCCGAGCCCGACGGGACCCGCCGGTACCCGACGGGCCGGGCCGGGCCGGGTTCGGACAGATATTTAGAAATTATGTTCGGGTTCGGGTCGGGTTCGGTCACGTCAGCGCGATAAGGCATTGAACATTTTAAATTTAAAACAGCTTATTATGTAGGTAGCCAAGGTGCCTGATGCTTTCACTTGATGCAAACGTTCGGTTTTTTTTTTTTAAATAACGTTACATGTAAAATATTACCATAACATCTGTCTTCCTGTGTGTGGAAATTTGTTTATGTAGCCGTGACAACGAAACACATGCATGCGCGTCTGTGTTAAGTGCGCTTGTTTCTCCGTGCGCGCTGATGCACTCATCCTGTTGACATTTCCGAATGACTTCCTACAGTTGCTTAATAGAATCGGGCTTTCCACACAAACAAACGTACATGTGTCATTAGTATGAGAAAAAAATGGGATTTTAACTGTCGGTCTCGGGTCGGGCTCGGACATAAATATATCTTTATGTCTGTCGGACGCGGGTCGGGTTCGGTTACTGCTCTGTCGGACGCGGGCCGGGCTCGGACAGAAAAATTCGGCCCGATCCGCACTCTAGTGTGAACACAGGAGCAACTGAATGATACCTCGGATAGTCATGCAGTGTGAAAAGAACTGTGACCTGACTACTTTGAAAATCGTGCAGTCTGAACTCGGCATAACCGAGACTACTTTCTTGAAAAACTTCCAGCGGCCAGAACTCTGACCAGGGAGGTGACCACAGAGTGGGTCAGTGTGTATGCACTATAGTGCTGGTAAGGATTGCATACAACTTCATGTCTTAAATGGGCAAACTATCCCTTTAAAGGTTGGAGTTTTCCTCTTTTTTTTTTAATTAAGGCATTAAGATCAATTTCCAAAAGATGATTTTTTATTCCTGCTTTCAGTTAAAACAGTTTAAACGGCAGAAGTGTGCCGTTTGGGACAGGGCGTGATGTCTGCGTTTGAAATGTGTGACTTCACTGATTGGATCTGGATACAATTTTCAGAAACTAACATTTTGATCAATTCTACTCTGTATCTCACTCTAAATGATTGTATACTGCCAGAAAGCATTTCGAGGTCAAAGGGGCAATGACCACTGGGCCACCTCCCCTCCAACCTTTCTCAACATCCCTGAGAACACTTTTTTACTGACAACACACTTTTTCATGAGACATTTCCTCAGTAACAGAACTTTAACTACAGCCTCAGACTTCTTACCATATCAAGAACAGAGACTCCAGGTAAGATGTGATTTTAAATCAATATCAACAGGCAGTGTCAGTGTGAAGGTGTTGGAGTAAAGGTTCATTGAAAGGAAACGTTAATGCAAGTTTTTCAGAGGATAGACATTAGAAATTGTGAAACCATAAAGAGACTAGAAGAGAGACTAGAAAGTGCAAAGTTTGAATTAACTATTACATTATATTTTAACTTTTATATTACTGGAAAAATTTGAGGTTCTCTTAGAGGTATACATTCCTAAATCTTTCCTTTGTTTTAATAATCCATGCAAAATACTGTTTTAGTGCTGCATAGCGCAAACATTATCTGTTGTCTTAAATTAACATATGGTTAACTAGTGGGGGAAAACATCTGAATTGTAACATTATATTACATCCATGCAGTAAAGTAGGTCATAATATATAGTCTGTCTGTCTCATTAATGTTAATCAAACAATTGTGGTATCATGTAAAAAAAATTGCATATATATTTTTCCTATAGATATGGGTTTTGACTTGGTTTGTGCAAAATGTGATGTTATTATCAGGGATTTTACAGTATGGTTGCTTAGTGAATTTGTTTTGGAACCTTCAGAAAATGTTAACTGATTATGTGTTCATATTTTATTACTGACTATTTACTTGTCTTTAATAATCTTTTAAATTGACATTAATTATCTTATAGTTTTGCCGTAGTATCAAAATTGCAATAGATCATTTTGTGATAGTTCACTGGCCTCTGAACCACTGACCCGATCCAAGCCTGAGCCCTGCTGAAGCAGCTCTAAATATGTGCTGCGCTATTAAATGATAGATAAAATATACACAGTGACAGTAACAGAAACTCATACAATGCATTTTAGCAGGCTTAATTAACCCTGTAAGACCCAAATATAGAAAAACCTAAATATATATATATATATATTTTACCTTTCAGGTGTTGTGGTAGGAGGCAACAACTCAAATCAAATCTCTTTGATGCAGAAAATAAAGAGTTTTAAAAAAAAAAGAGAAATGAGAAATGTTGTAATATTGCAACATTGGGCTTAGTTGGGAGCAGAATTTCATGTATTTGTACTCATGTTGTCTGAACAACAATTCAGAACAACTAAGTGTTCATTTGCAGGTCTGATTGCTTACTTAGCCCCATAAAGGTATATATTAATAATATATTAATATAAGCTTTTAATAAAAAAAATAATACTAATAATCACACTGTTTTGAAGCAGGAGACTGAGACGGATCCATGTGCAACGTTTTATTAATGGTTAGAGTGAAGGTAAAGGGTTAAAGGGAAAAGAGGGCAAGGTAGCTGGTACAGTCCGTTCTCAATGGTCAGGCAGGCTTAGTTCAGGGCAGGCGGCGCGAATCGAAGTCGGGTCACAGGCAGAGGTTCACTTGGCAGGCTGCACAGAATCAGAGTCGTTAGGACAAGCAGGGGTTTCAGAAATCAGAGATAGGTTATATAGATTATCAAAGAATGCTCAGATATGCAACACAGTAGTGGAACAATACTTCGCAAGGAACACTGAGCTGATGAGCCAGATATACGCTAGAGCCCAGCGCTCATTGCGAACAGGTGCATCGATCATCAGCGCACAAATGATGCATACTAGGCCAAGTATGCATACTCAGTATTCAGGGGACGGCGCTCGAGACTGAATAACAGGCATGTCACTGGACGCCGTAACAGAGCCCCCTCCCTGGGAGCGACTCCTGGCGCGAAAACCCTGACGGCGGCGAGGTCTGCCGCGGGGACGAGGAGCGGGTTTGTTTGGGTGATCATGATGAAATACTTGAACGAGCAAAGGATCCAGAATGTCTTTTGAGTCCACCCAGGAGCGTTCTTCAGGACCAAAGCCCTCCCATTCTACAAGATACTGTAAACGCCCGCCCCGACGTCTAGAATCCAGCAGATGGCGCACACGGTACGCCTCTTCGCCCTCTATCAGGATGGGCTGGGAACGGGGATCCTCAGACTCTACATTTCTGACTGTGGAAGGTGCAGTGGCTGGCTTCAATAGAGAAACATGAAATGTGGGAGCAATGCGGAGCTGACGGGGCAGGGCAAGGCGGAAAGACACTGGGGTAATTTGCCGTATAATCCTGTAGGGACCCATGAATTTAGGGCTGAGTTTCTTGCTGGGCAGATTGAGTCGGAAATCCCGGGTGGATAACCACACCCACTGACCGGGCTGATAGACGGGACCAGCACGGCGGTGACGATCAGCTTGTCTCTTAGTGCGATTGACGGCACGTAAAATATGGGTTTGAGCTAGATTCCACGTCTCCTCACTGCGCTTCATCCAGTCATCCACAGCCGGTACAGTAGAGGGCTCGCCGGACCAGGGGAACAGAGGTGGCTGATAACCAAGTATGCACTTGAAAGGCGTTTGACCCGTGGAGTGCTTACAAATGGAATTTTGAGCGTATTCAGCCCACATGAGATACCGACTCCAATCCTCCTGGTGGAAATGACAGTAGGATCTTAAGAAACGGATAATCTCCTGATTGAGACGTTCAGCCTGCCCGTTAGACTGAGGGTGGTACCCAGATGTGAGGCTGACATTCACTTGGAGCATCCGGAAAAAGGCTGCCCAGACACGGGAGGTAAACTGTGGTCCGCGATCAGAGACAATGTCATTAGATTACTTTCCACTGCACTTTCACTCGGATAGCTTCTGTCCAAACTTTATTTGCACTACTTTAAATCCATTGTTATACTGCTCATTAGCCTAACTTATACATATATCTATTTGTTAAATTCTGTTTATAGTAATAGCCATCTGTATATTATGCTCACATTCTGTTTATAGTAACAGCCATCTGTATATATATTCATAGTACATATCTATCTGTAAAATTCTGTTTATAGTAACAGCCATCTGTATATTATATTCAGTACATATCTATCTGTAAACATTCTGTTTATAGTAATAGCCATCTGTATATTATTATATTCAGTACATATCTAGCTGTAAACTCTGTTCACAGTAATAGTTATCTGTATATTATATTCATAGGACAATCTATCTGTAAATTTTTGTTTATAATAGTATTCAACTCTATATTTATTCAGTACATATCCATGTTCTGCACTTATGGAACCACTGTATATCCTGCACTTGCTGCTATTGCACTTCTGGTTAGACCTAAACTGCATTTCGTTGCCTTGTACCTGTACTTGTGTAATGACAATAAAGTTGAATCTAATCTAATCTAATCTAATCTAAACTGTGGTCCGCGATCAGAGACAATGTCATCAGGTAAGCCATAGAAATGGAAGACCAGATTACAGAGGTGCTCAGCAGTTTGCAGGGCTGTGGGCAGTTTAGGCAGGGGAATAAGACGACATGCTTTTGAGAAGCGATCGACAACAGTAAGGATTGTTGTATGTCCGTCAGAAGGAGGGAGGTCAGTAATGAAATCAACAGCTATGTGTGACCATGGGCGTTGGGGTACCGGTAGAGGCTGTAGAAGACCTGCAGGTAGGAGCCGTGAAGATTTCTGGGTATTGCAGTTCTGGCATTGCTGAACGAAGTTGGTCGTGTCTTGAGGCAGTGTGGGCCACCAGTAACGGTTCCGGAGAATATGAATCGTAGTAGTGATGCCAGGGTGACCAGAGCTAGGCAGTGCATGGACGTGTTTAAGCACCTTCTCCCGGAGCGCTTCAGGCACGAACATTTTTCCTGGAGGACAGTCAGGCGGAGGTTCGGAGTTAGTGTTAACTTGTTCTAATTCAGTCTCAATATCCCACTGGATGGGACCGATGACCAGGTCAGGACGGAGAATGTTTTCGGGAGTCTGACTGGTGAGTTCAGAGTCGTACTGACGAGACAGGGAGTCAGCTTTCGTGTTCTTTGTTCTTTTCTCGTTTCCAGTTTACTGTGACGTATCGCCCTGGATCAAAGACCACCGGGCTTGGCGTGGGTTCAATCTCTTGGCAGTTCGCAGATATTCAAGATTTTTATGGTCGGTAAACACAGTAAATGGATGAGAGGACCCCTCGAGCCAGTGCCGCCACTCTTCAAATGCAGATTTCATGGCCAGTAACTCACGGTCTCCGACGTCGTAATTCCGTTCTGCAGGGTTCCGTTTTCTGGAGTAGAATGCGCACGGATGCAATTTAGCGGGATTTCCTTGGCGCTGAGAGAGAACGGCGCCCAGGCCTGTACTGGAAGCATCAACTTCTACGATGAAGGGCAACTCTGGATTGGGGTGACGCAAGATCGGGGCAGTAGTGAAGCAGAATTTGAGCTGATTGAAAGCTTGAGTGGCGCTCTCAGTCCAGGGAAGGCGAGTGGTACCTTTACGCACCAGCGCAGTCAGCGGAGCCGCCACCGAACTGAAACCTCGGATGAACCGCCGATAAAAGTTTGCGAAGCCCAGGAAGCGCTGTAACTCTTTGAGAGTGGTAGGCTGGGGCCAATCCATCACCGCTCTGACCTTACCATCATCCATTGCCACGCCCTCAGGACTGATGATGTAACCCAGGAATGAAGTGGATGTCTGGTGGAACTCGCACTTTTCAAACTTGGCATAAAGTTGATTTTGTATGAGTCTTTGAAGCACGGCCCGTACGTGCTGAACATGGTCCGACAAAGTGTCTGAGTACACAAGTATGTCGTCGATGTAGACAATTACATAGCGCTGAAGCATGTCTCGGAATACGTCATTCATGAATGACTGGAAAACAGCTGGACAGTTGGAAAGGCCGAACGGCATCACCAAATATTCGTAGTGGCCGGTGCTTGGGGAGAACGCTGTCTTCCATTCATCCCCCTCACGGATATGAACCAAGTTATAAGCTGAGCGCAGATCCAGTTTCGTGAAATACTTTGCTGTGCGGAGGAGCTCAAGTGCCGCGGGAACTAACGGCAGAGGATAGCGGAATTTCACAGTGCAGTCATTAAGGGCTCTGTAATCTATACATGGACGTAGACCTCCATCCTTTTTCTTAACGAAGAAAAATCCAGCTGATACAGGAGAGGTGGAAGAACGAATGAAACCCTTGGCCAACTCTTCCTGGATGTAATTCTCCATGGCTTCCGTCTCGGGCTGTGAAAGGGGGAAAATGCGTCCCCTGGGAGGCGCGGATCCGGGCATGAGTTCAATGGCACAGTCGTACTCTCGATGTGGAGGTAACTGGGTGGCTTTAACTTTGCTGAACGCTTCCTGCAAATCGCTGTACTCCGCTGGGAGACTAGAAAGAGCGGCGCTTTCACTGAGTGCTGAGATGTTTCGAACGGACAATGGTTTTACTTGGCTTAAACATTTGAAAAAGCAATCTTCACCCCAGCGAACGATCTGACCCGTGGACCATTGCAGGTGAGGATTATGTTTCCTTAGCCAGGGAAGACCCAGTATGACAGGAGTATGTGAGGCTTGAAGAACGTAAAACTGAATATTTTCACAGTGCAGCAGTCCGGTGCGCATTTGCAGTTCCTGCGTCATATGAGTGATGCGCCCCGTGCCAAGGGGCCGTCCGTCAACGGCTTCGACTGTGAGAGGAGACGTGGAGGGAATTAGAGATATCTTGTGCTTATGAGCAAACTCTTGAGACATAAAATTCCCCGCCGCCCCAGAATCGATCAGTGCAGAAGTAAAAAATATTTGATTAATCTTTGTAAATTCAAGGGGCACAGAAACACAGGAGAGAGGATTTAGACTGTCAAGAGTTAGACTTACCGTTGTCTTTTCTTTGCGTGTGGATAGCTGGGGACAGTGCAAACGGAAGTGTCCATCTCCTCCACAGTACATGCACAGCTTTAACATCCTCCGGCGTTCACGCTCCTCCTCCGTCAACCGTGTGGCGTTAATTTGCATAGGCTCTCCAGCCTCCGATGCCAGGGGACCCAGAGAGTGCGGACTGGGGATATGGTGTGCATAAGTCGAGGAGCGGATGCCGCAACGGCGTGATCGTATGAGGTTGTCAATCTGAATGGACAAGTAAATGAACTGAACGAGAACGGCCTTGAAGCGCTCAAGAAAGTCGGCATAAGAGGCGAAAGCGGTTCCATCCGGCCTCCAGACTGCGGTGATCCACTCCAAAGCCCGCCCCGTGAATAGAGAACAGATAAACGTAATCTTGTCCATGTCCGTAGCGTACTGAGCGGGCTGCCGGGCGAGATACATGGAACACTGAAGCATGAAACCCTTGCATTTACCTGGATCCCCTTCATATTTTTCAGGAAGAGAAATACGAGTGCTGGAGGATGCAGAGTCAGCGGCTGGCGTTAGAACTGGCGCGACTTGCACAGGGGTTTCCTCCGTGGGCTTCTGTAAACTCTGCACTGCCTTCACAAGTTCCTCTGTCAACGAGGTTAGATGGGTCAACTGACGATGGTGAGTAGCGAGTTGAGATCCTTGGGCTTTAAATGCAGTAGATAGAACGGACACTGTTGCTGGATCTTGTGGTGGCGAAGTATTCTGTTTTGAAGCAGGAGACTGAGACGGATCCATGTGCAACGTTTTATTAATGGTTAGAGTGAAGGTAAAGGGTTAAAGGGAAAAGAGGGCAAGGTAGCTGGTACAGTCCGTTCTCAATGGTCAGGCAGGCTTAGTTCAGGGCAGGCGGCGCGAATCGAAGTCGGGTCACAGGCAGAGGTTCACTTGGCAGGCTGCACAGAATCAGAGTCGTTAGGACAAGCAGGAGTTTCAGAAATCAGAGATAGGTTATATAGATTATCAAAGAATGCTCAGATATGCAACACAGTAGTGGAACAATACTTCGCAAGGAACACTGAGCTGATGAGCCAGATATACGCTAGAGCCCAGCGCTCATTGCGAACAGGTGCATCGATCATCAGCGCACAAATGATGCATACTAGGCCAAGTATGCATACTCAGTATTCAGGGGACAGCGCTCGAGACTGAATAACAGGCATGTCACTGGACGCCGTAACACACACAGTCAATTTTTTATAAAGTCATTTATTTAAAAAAATATATATTAAACAAGATAAAACTCTGTCTTTTTCTCGAATCTTCTTCATTCCCTTTTTCTTTTCATGACTGACTTTTATTGGTTGTGAAAGTCGTTCTTGTCCTCTGAAAAGCAAAGGCGAACATCACACTTGCTGCATTGCGTGTTGGTGTATCCTTTATTGCAGCGCCCTCTCCCTGTCTTACGTGGGAAATGTGTGTAACAACACTGGGTTAGTTAAGGGGATTTATTAGCTCAATCAGAATTAATATTCATAAGATATGAATATTAATGTGTTGTATACACAAATTAATTTATTCTCAATAGGGGATAAGTAGGTAGAATTTATGTGTTCAATTAGGGGAACTTTAGGTAAAGTTAGTGTTCATTTATCGTGCAAATTATCTGTCCGGCAGACAATATGCACAATTACTGAACAGAAACCTATCAGTCTATAACACCGACAAGATATCCTTCTTGTGGCCACAGAGAACGATACTTTAGGGTTTATAGACAGTTTAGATATTTACTGGTAGAGTTTTTAGAGGTAATCAACACTCTCAGAGATTTCAGCAATGTAACAATATGAGACAGATTCAGTTTCATAGGATTATAAGTTTTAATCAAACAACTAAGATTACATGTACTACTTCAAATCACGCAGGAGTAAATATGCATAAACAAAACAACATGAGCGATCGCAATAAAACATAAAATAAAACAAAGCAACAGAATAAAGTAATAACAAGGTTATAGGGGAAGAGAAAATGAGAGAGAGAGAGGAAGAGAGAGAGAGAGCTTTGGGTGTGTGTAGGTGTGGCAGCGTGTGTGTTCAGGAACGCGTGTATGTGTGTTTTGGCTAGGAGCATGTGGGGTGTGTTTGTCTAGGAGCGTGTGGGTGTGTCTGTCTAGGAGCGTGTGAGTTTGAGAAAGAGTGTGCCTGTAAGTCTAGGAAAAATGTGAGATTGTGTATGAGAGAATCAGAACAAGGAAGAAGGCAAAACAGTTTAAAATGTTACTTCTCAACGAGAACCCAAAGGCTATAGCAATTTCTAGTCAACTTAAACAGCGTTTCTTTTGGATCTGCAAATTTAAGGATATACAGTACTTGTTTGGAGCCCTCTTGTATGCGTCTCATGAAACAAAGGCACCTGGAACGCGTGGTCGGCCGCTTCGTCGGAGGCGAGGTTTGGTTGCTATGGTAACTTGGAGAGTTCGTTAAATTTAGCTCAAAGATAACTTAGTCTTTAAGTTGGTTTAGGTGGTTTGTATGAGAATCATCAAACTGAAATAAAGTATCAAGAAACAAAGACTTAGAGTAAAAACGAAACAAAAAGAAAGAGAACGGAAGAAGCGGGTCTCTCTCTCGAATGGTTGAACTGCAAAGTTTAGAGAGCCGGGCGCGTGTTTTTGAAGGGACCACAGCCACGCCTTCCTCCCGTTCCGGAGCCAATCATCTGGAAGGGCGTGTTGCGGCCGCCTCCTAAAAGTTCGCGCCTCTTCCGTCTTGCGCTGAAGGAATAAACTTATCTGGAAACATTTATAGCCTGATATTAATAAAAGACTGCATCCTCCATGATTTTGGATTAAAGATTCAACACCGTTGGGCTGTTTGGCACAAAATGATACCGCGAACGGTGATTCTGTGATCCAACAACAAAGATACACGATGTCTCGGGATTTTACAGGCATATTACATTGGTTATAAAACAATACAGCTTATAGATATAGTAATTTGGGTATTAAGACCCTGAAACACAACCAGAAATACAATTTATATAGTTTATAGGGTATTTGTAAACCACGTGGCCAGGGTTAGTATAGTTTCTTTGTGTTTGTGCGTGTGGAGTCATACAAAGTTCACACCACGCGCTGAACTTTTGGCGGTCCGAGCCGGGAGGGTGTGAATGTAAATGTGTGTACGTGCGTTTTCCAGTCACATGGCTTGTGGTCGGACACTTGCCTTATTGTTCTAAGGTGTAAATCAGTGTCTGTGTGTTAATCAGTGTCTTAAGAAGTCCCCTCGGGGATTCGTGAAATTGCCGACATTGCGGCGCCTTGTCCTCGTGACTTCCTGTTGAGGAGTAAGCAAAATGATTCAGGGGAAAAAGATGTGTTTTTACATGACAGTCACTTGAGTTACTGAGGTGATAGGCGCCATCTGTTTTTCTGTAGGCAGTCCAGGACGAACAGAGGCTGTTTGTTGATTGTAAAGTCAGTGAGTTAATCATGTAAATTCTTGCTATCAAGGAGAACAGGGTTTTTGTGTTCTGTGAGGATCCGGGTAAGTTAATTAGATCAAGGAAGAACTGGCATTCTGACCCGTCTTTACGTTACATGTGCAACTTGTTCCTTGCGTACATCCAATGGGAGGTGTGCGCATCTCTTGGACGGTCTCTCCTGAGCATTCAGAGGGCTTTTTGATGTCACTGTCTGTGTTGCTGGGCTCCCTTTGCCTGGAGTTGGTTGTCCTCTCTTTGGAGTTTGAACTGTTGTGTTTATCAGGATGAGAGAGGATGCTGGCTGTGCCTGAAACTGTCTCCAAAAACACACTCTTTACAAACACATAGACTACGATTAACAGCCTTGTATAGTTACAGGTCTGCTTACAGTTGGCCTGTCTTTAACAGTTTATAAGTTTTCCATAACAACAGAGCTAATGTAAACTAATGAGAACGCAGGACAGTGATGATGATGATCCATAACAACAGAGCATAAACAAATGAGAATGTGGGACAGTGATGACGAACAACAGAGCATGATAATAATAATACATTTAATTTATATAGCGCTTTTCACGAACTCAAAGTCGCTTTAAAGGGCAGGTAGATAATAAAAACAATGCAAAACAAAACAAGATGCAGGCACAGATGAGAATGGAGGGGGCATGGGGCTAGGGGTAGGCAGAGGTGAAGAGATGGGTCTTGAGGCGGGACTGAAAGATGGTGAGGGACTCAGAGGTGCGGATCTCTTGGGGGAGGGAGTTCCAGAGCCTGGGAGCTGCCCTGGAGAAGGCTCTGTCCCCAAAACTGCGGAGGTTGGACTTGCGGATGCAGAGGAGACTGGCTGAGGTGGATCTGAGGGACCGTGAGGGTTGGTAGGGGGAAAGGAGGTCAGTGGGGTATGAGGGGGCCAGATGGTGGAGGGCTTTGTAAGTGAGGACCAGGGTTTTGTAGGTGATCCGGTGGGAGATAGGAAGCCAGTGGAGTTGTTTTAGGACTGGAGTGATGTGGTGCCAGGATTTGGAGCGGGTGATGAGTCGGGCAGCTGCGTTCTGGACCAGTTGGAGTTGTTTGATGTAGATAGAGCTGATGCCAAGGAGAAGTTAGTTGCAGTACTCCAATATAAAATGCTATGAATGTTTGCTGCCCAGTAATAAAATAAGAAATAAGGAAATCCACCTAATCTTTTGGGTTGCTGAAGGAATAAATTCTGAATTCTTACTGGGCCTCCGTTCCAAATAAAATCTGAAATCACTCGATTTAGTGACTGGATCTGAGATATATAACACTACGTCATCAGCATAGAGGAACATTTTCAGTTCTTTTCCTGCTCTATGGATGCCTGTGATATTGCAATTAGTATGAAAAGAGATTGCAAGAGGTTCTATAGTTATGGCAAACAAAAGTGGGGATGGGGGCAACCCTGTTTTGTCCCACGGTGAAGAGAAAGATATTCAGAACTAATACCATTTGTTTTTAACGATGCCAAAGGGGAAGAATATAAGAGTTTTACCCAGGACACAAAATTATCACCAAACCCAATTTTTTTTTATGTATAAAATAAATAGCCTCACTCAACACAGTCGAAAGCCTTCTCTGCATCAAGAGAGACTAGGGCTTCTGGCATGTATGAGTCTGATGAGGTATAAATTATGTTCATCTGAGTGTGTAGTACACTCTTGCCTGTCTCTAGATGGCGGCAGAGGGGCGTGAGAAGGCGTGACCGGGTGCTCTAACGCACCCAACTGCCGGCTGAGTCTGCTAGTATGGAGGAACCAGCTAGATCAGTCGGGAGCACCATCTAGTGTCAAGTCACCTTCATTTATATAGCGCTTTTAACAATATAGATTGTTTCAAAGCAGCTTTACAGAGATAATAGAAAATTACCGTAACAGATTGTTTAGGAAAGAAATGATATCTGGAGGATTTCCAGTCAGGATTTAGACCGTACCATAGTACCGAGACAGCTCTCGTTAGAGTCACAAATGGTTTGCTCTTATCATCCGACCGTGGTTGTATCTCTCTATTAGTGTTACTCGATCTTAGTGCTGCGTTTGACACCATTGACCACAACATTCTTTTAAATAGACTAGAAAACTATGTTGGCATTAGTGGAATTGCACTAGCATGGTTTAAATCATACTTATCTGACCGTTATCAGTTTGTAGCAGTAAATGAAGAGATGTCTCATCGATCACAAGTTCAGTATGGCGTACCACAAGGCTCAGTACTAGGACCGCTGCTGTTCACTCTGTACATGCTACCCTTAGGAGATATCATTAGGAAACATGGAATTAACTTCCACTCTTATGCCGACGATACTCAGCTCTATATTTCTTCAAAACCTAACGAAACTTACCAATTCACAAAATTAACAGAATGCATAGCTGATATAAAAAATTGGATGACTCGTAATTTCCTACTTCTAAATTCTGAAAAAACAGAGATTCTAATTATTGGACAAAAAACTTCCTCACGTAATAACCTAGAATACTGTCTAACACTCGATGGCTGCTCTGTTAAGTCTTCGTCGTCGGTTAGGAACCTGGGTGTGCTCTTTGATACCAATCTTTCATTTGAAAGTCACGTGTCTAGTATCTGTAAAACTGCATTTTTCCATCTTAAAAATATATCTAAATTACACCATATGCTCTCATTAACAAATGCGGAACAATTAGTTCATGCTTTCATGACATCAAGGCTAGATTATTGTAATGCTCTACTGGGTGGTTGCCCTGCCCGCTTAATAAACAAACTACAGCTGGTTCAAAACGCAGCAGCTCGAGTTCTTACCAGAACCAGGAAGTATGACCATATTAGCCCAGTTCTGTCAAAACTGCACTGGCTCCCTATTAAACATCGCATCAATTTTAAAATATTGCTGATTACTTACAAAGCACTAAATGGTTTAGCTCCGCAGTACTTGAGCGAGCTCTTAACGCATTATAGTCCTTCATGTCTATTGCGATCTCAAAAATCCGGCCAGTTGATAATACCTAGAATATCAAAATCGAATATCAAGATACTTTTCCTATTTAGCACCAAAACTTTGGAACAATCTTCCTACCATTGTCCGGGAAGCAGACACACTCTGTCAGATCAAAGCTAGATTAAAGACACATCTCTTTGACATAGCATTCACATAATACATTATAGACTTCTATAATTCAATGTTAGGCTGCATAGATTAGGTCAGCTGGAACCGGGAACACTTCCCATAAATCCTGATGTACTCGTTACATCATGAGAAGAATGGCATCTACGCTAATTTTAGTGTCTTTGTTTATCCCGAGGTTTTCCCGCAGCCTGCCGGATCCAGGCCGTTTCCAGATCTGATGAAGGACCTTCGCCTGGACCCGATGACAACGCAGTGCTGAAGTGCCAACTAGCCTCTCCCTATGGAGGATCCCTTTACCACTCTACAGATAAAGCGTCGTCGGGAAAACTCAATTTGCGTATCTACCCCGAATTGATAAAATTAAATTCTTAATCAAACCTATAAGAAAACACCAGTAATTTGTTTAGGCTTGGTTTGTAGGAAATTACAAACCTGCACACATATATTCAAACGCACATAACTATAGAACCAATTCTTAATGTGCATCTGAACGCCATCAGCGTTTCTCACAGGATCGCGCTTAAAGTCTGTGTAGAGAGAATGGTGTCGTCTTGGCGGCCCCTAATTTAATAACAAATGATCGTTGCGACGGAAGCGAATCAATCAAAACTAACTTTAGCTGGAAAATAACTTTATTAAAGAACCGCTATAAAGCCAAAACAATCTTACCTTAAATGATACGTTTGTCTCTGTAAAGCTGCTTTGAAGCAATCTACATTGTTAAAAGCGCTATATAAATGAAGATGACTTGACTTGACTTGACAGATATCATTTCTTTCTAAAAAGGAACACAGTTGTGAAGATACTGCCTTTTCTAATATCTTTGACAGAAAAGGTAGATTCGAGATCGGCCTGTAATTGACTAATTCTGTAGGATCAAGTTGCGTTTTTTTAACAAGCGGTTTAATCAAAGCCAGCTTAAAGTTATTTGGTACGTATCCTACAATACTGTAGTAGACGGTTGCATAGTTATAATTCTGTCCCTGATATTATCAATCTTATAAGTGAAGAAGTTATTACTGAAGGTCATTACTGCTGTGCTGCTTGGAAACTTCTGTGTTTGAAGCTTTCTTTTTCGTTAGTTTAGCCACTGTTTCAAATAAATACCTAGGATTATGTTTATTTTCTTCTAATAGGGTTGAAAAATAAGCAGATCTTGCAGCTTTTAAAGCCTCTCTGTATGCAATCGAGCTCTCCTTCCATGAAATGCGAAATACCTCTAGTTTTGTTTTTTTCCAGTTGTGCTCCATTCCTCTGGCTGCTCTCTTAAGGGCCTGAGTGTGCTCGTTGTACCACGGCATTGGACTATTTTCTTTAATCTTCTTTAAGCGCAAAGGAGCAACTGTGTCTAAAATGCTGGAAAAGAGAGAGTTAAAAGTTTCTGTTGCAATATCAAGTTCTTCTAAGCTAATGCTAAGATGATGAAACTGATCAGGAAGATTATTGATAAAGCAATCTTTAGTGGCAGAAGTAATAGGTCACTAAGTCATTTTTATTTTTTTCTTGTTTTCCAAAGACATTGAAATATGACTTAGGCAATTATGCTATGAGGCTAACGATATTTGAAACATGGAGTCGGCTTAAAAAAGCCTTGGCTAAATGTAATTTACACAAGACTAGGTAATGATCTGAGATGTCATCGCTCTGCTGCAGAATTTCAACGGCATCAACATCTATTCCATGTGATAATATTAGATCTAGAGTATGATTACGACAATGAGTAGGTCCTGACGTCAAGATGGCGCTGCCCTGCTGGTGACATGGAGGAGGGTTCCTGCTGCAAATTGTTTGTTTACTCGCACTACTCGTTATGACTCCGTTTATGTTCCCGTTTTACGTCGGTGTCCAGTGGGCACACTGTGCAAGACATATGCTGACAGTGACTCGTGCTCTAAACTGTTTACTTTATATATGCGACATGAGACAGAGGGGAATGGAGCGGATAGCATTGGCGTGGCCAATCATGTCTGGCCAGTTCATCCAGTGTTTTGCGGATGGGATCATCAACCAGCTAACGTACAGCGGAACCGAGCTGCTGGCACTGCGAGACGGCGGAGTTCTACCATCGGCAGGACTACTCAACGACGTGCCCAGGGAGCTATATCAGCATAACGGCACAGGTCATCGTCGTGATGGGAAGGCGAGGAAGAGGGGCAAGAGAGGCCAGGGGCTGCTATGAATACCGTGAGTCAGGCCTAATGATTTTTACTGAGACTTGGTTTAGTAAAGATGTACCAGATAATTTCGTACAGGTAGACGGGTTTTCTCATGTACGCTTGGACAGAGACGCAAACTCGGGCAAAGTAGGGGGAGGAGGAGTATGTATTTATATAAAAGACAGTTGGTGCTCAAACTTTGCAATAAGAGACACTATATGCATCCCGGACTTGGAGCTACTGTGTGTTACTTTACGTCCACACTACCTGCCAAGAGAATTTAGCAACATTTTTGTGTGCGCCGTCTATGTCCCACCAAGCGGGAATGCCAACAGAGCAGCAAACCAAATTGCTGACTGTGTCCATCGTCAACTACAGAACAAACCGGACGCCCCAATATTGATACTAGGGGATTTTAACCACAGCAGCCTGAACAAGAGTCCACCTGGTTTCTATCAATATGTGAAATGTAACACCAGGAAAAATAACATTCTTGTGCTATGGTAATGTCAGGGATGCTTATACAGCCAGAGCCAAACCTCCCCTTGCCAACTCTGACCACAATGTAATTCATCTGCTACCTACATATCGGTCAGTCTTTAAGTCCAGCAAACCAGAAATCCGAACTGTAAAGGTGTGGTCGGACGATAAAATTGAGGAATTGAAAGGATGTTTCCTCTCGACAGATTGGGACGTCTTTCTCAAGGAGGCGGACATTGACAGGGCAACGGAATCCACAACTGCCTATATCTCCTTTTGTGTTGACTCCATCATTCCACAGAAAACTGTTAAGATATATCTGAACAATAAACCTTACATAACAAAAGATATTAAGGAGTGTATTAAGTGGAAAAAGTCTAACTTTAAACTTAGCGATACAGATGGAGTCAAAACAGCTCAAAGAGAGCTAAATAAACATATGAGAGCAGCTAGGCTGCAGCACAAGGAGCGGGCAGAACAGAACTTGTCCATGTTCAACTCCAAGAAACTGTGGGACTCAATTAGAGGAATGACAAACATGGAGGCTAAAAGTAAGCCACTGTTTGCTCAGGATGAGAGTTTAAAAGCAAATGCACTGAATCAATTTTATATGCGTTTTGAATCTGATAACAATAGGGACTGCTGTGATGTTTTAGATAATGTAAACTGTAATGTGAAAGACAGGATTTTTATAGATCCACATGCGGTAACCAAGGTTTTTAAATAAATGTACTTGAAAAAAGCGATCAGTCTGATGAAGAGCCTGCGTGCTCGAAACGTTACATACGCTATGCAATAGTTGTCTTGAAAATAAATACTTTTGATAATTTTGGAGCTTAGGTGTTGCCGACTTTATACTTTATTTTTCACTTGTTGTTTTTTAGTCGAGCACCCTTTTTGAGACTGATGTGCGTGCTTTTGTTTCATTTTTCTTCACTTTTCTTTTAAAGACATTTGCAGAGGAATTGACTCCGGTATGGCATCAGCTGTTCCAAATTTCTATTGATAAACATGTTGTACCTGAGATCTGGAAAAAGTCCACTATAATTCCAGTTCCAAAAAAGGCATGATTATAGACCTGTTGCATTAACTTCCAATGTCTTCAAGGGCCTGGAACGACTTATGTTAAATGTACTTCGCTCAGAGGTGGAGCCAGTATTAGACAAATACCAGTTTGCATACACAAAGAAACGAAGTACAAGTGATGCCATATCAACTATAATGCACCTTACATTGAAGCACCTTGAAACCCCAGGTGCATATGCTAGACTGCTTCTTATCGATTTTAGCTCTGCTTTTAATACAATTCAGCCACATATTCTCCTAAGAAAATTAGCCTTTCTGAATGTAAATCCATTTTTAATCAGGTGGTACCACTCATTCCTTACTAAGAGGCCACAGCAGGTGAAGTTTAACTCCTCCTTATCAAATACAGAAATATGTAGTACTGGTGCCCCTCAGGGATGTGTCAGTTCACCATTTTTGTTTATTCTGTATACAAATGACTGTGTTAGTTCTGAGCCTAATCAATATGTGGTGAAGTTTTCGGATGATACAGCTGTTCTTAGTCTGCTCACTAAGAACTCCGACTCATCCATTCACAGAGATGCTGTGGACAGGTTTGTGGACTGGTGCGACAATCATAAACTACAGATTAACACCTGTAAGACTGTAGAAATGCTCTTTGATCCCAAATCAATTGGTGACCGAAGCCCTGTGACCATACATGGCAATAACATTAATCAACAAAATTCATGCAAGTACCTAGGCATTCACATTGATAGTGACCTGAGCTGGCAGACACAGGTAGCCACTGTCTGCGCTAGAATCCATCAGCGCCGCATTTTACGCAGACTGCGGTTGTTTGGTGTCAGTAAAAACATAATGTTAATTTTTTATAGGGCAGCAATAGAGTCTATCTTACGATATGGTATCACCAGTTGGTTTGGTAATCTGAGTGTCAAACTTAAATCACAGATTCTCAACCTGGTCAGAGTAGCGGGCCAGAGTACCCCCCCCCCCCCCCCCTTCAAATGTGTACTGTATTGTGCACCGCACTTTAACATGCACCAGCACTTTACTGTGCATTGCACTTTAAATGTGTATTAGCAATGTACTTTAAGTATTGAAGCTCTGATCCTCTTGCACTTTGGTCCCTATCTGGTTGCCAGTTATGTACCCTCTCCTTTGTTTGGATGTTTTATGTTTTATGCTGTCTATATGTTTTATGTCTGTTTATGCAGCAGTACCCTGTCTCTAAACCAAATTTCTCCCAAGGGAGACGAATAAATGAACTTGACTGACACGTGTTGTCTAACCCCAATTGAGTTTACAATGTCTTTAAATGCCAAACCCAATGCATCTTTTTCATTATCGATGTGTATATTAAAATCACCAACAATTAGTACTTTATCTGCAGCCAATACTAACTCTGATAGAAAGTCAGCAAATTCTTTGATAAAGTCTGTATGGTGCCCTGGTGGCCTGTATACAGTAGCCAGCATAAATCTCAAACGTGATTTATCATTTATACTACATATTTTTACATTAAGCACTAACACTTTGTTGTGTTTCTATACCGCTGTAACATCTGAGTCCATCTACAACATTCCCATTAACCTACTACAATCAGAGATTGCCCTTACCTGCCGGTTAAAGATGCTATAGTTGACTCCAGGGTCCTCGGCGGTGTCCGATCCAGCTGAGTCCGGGATCCGTTTCACAGGGCTTTTGCTTAGTATTAATATCTGAACTATAGCAAAGTAAAGATATCTCCAGGAAAAATCACTCTGAGACTTATTTAAAAGTTTTTCGAATCACCAAAAGATTGGTTTCGTTTTACTTAAAAAAGTTTCAGAACAATACAAAGATAATTAATTCAAAAAGGAAAAAATAACAGAAATGCGTATAGGTCTTCACCTCGAAGTGCGGCCCCGAACAACAGGATACAAAACCTTTTATATGGTTTGATAGGGGCCGTCTTAAGCTTTTAGGGCTGTCCCTTACAATAAAGCGATTCTTAAAATGTTAAACTATCTGGTCTGGAATTTTCCATGACCCTAAAGCTATTATGCAATAAGCATGCATGCATAGGTTATCTCATCTGTACCACCCACGCTAAAAAGCTTAATATACATTTTGACCGTTTCTTGGCCTGCAGGTGTTAAAACCACAGCTCGCTTCTCGCCTCGTCTCTAACTGGGAGGAGGCCTCTTTCCATCTTCTTAAACCGTGCTCAAAGGTCAACTAAGCGGGCATAGCCTTAACACCTGTTGTTCCACTGAACTCACTCTGAGAGATCAAAGAAAACCACAAACACTGTGGTTGCAAAGCAAGCTTGCAACATGCATCTAGCGTTGCAAGCTTCTTTTGCAAGCAATGACATTTAAACTATAAGACATTATCACAGGGCAAGTTTGCATCAAGTGATTCAAACTTCTCCTGTAAACAGGATATTTCACAATTTGGACATTTAAACTGATTCTCTAACATAACTCCCCTTACAATACAAAGTAATCTTTTATGCAATTTCTCCATCTGCCTTAAAATCCTCAAAATTCGTTGGCTTTGATGTGTCAGCTTGTTCTGTGGTAGTTGGATCCTTCTTCTTCCTCTTCTCCGTTTTCTTAGCTTTATGAAGTTCTCTGGCGTGTTCTCTCTGGAGTCGTGCAACTAAAAGATCGTCCATAGATATTTCAATTTTGTCAGTTACTTTTGAAACATGTAAATCATTTAGGAGCGGTTCCAATTTAAGGGATTTATCAGAAGATTTCATATTATTTTCACATAACAAAACAACTTCAAAAGAATTATATTTAAAACTTGATTTCTTAGTGGTTTTGAAAATATTACTATAAATTACAGCAACACCACCCCCTTTGCGTTTCAGACGAGGCTCATGTTTATAACAGTAATCTTGCGGGGTGGACTCATTTAAAGTAATGTAATCATTTGGTTTTAGACAGGTTTCTGTCAAACACAGCACATCTAGGTTATTATCTGAAATCATATCATTAACAATGAGTGCTTTTGAAGTAAGCGATTGAATATCTGCACATGCGTCGCGTCTGAACACGTTGTTGTCTTTGGAGCTCTATCGATTTGATTTATAATTCTTGATTTTCTCATTAAACTCACTTACAATGAACATTTTCCACTTTTCCTCACTGAGAAGCACTACTGCTCAAACCTCATAATTACAACGCGGACTGTTGAGCAGACGCGTCTCAAGCCTATTAGTGATCCAACGCTGGATACTCTTATAGGTTACGTCCGTGGATCACGGCTGAACGCGTCTTCTCCACACTCACTTACAAACAAACATTTTTTTTCTTTCTCGCCTATCGTGCGTCTACTCTACACCCGTACCACTAAAAAGACGGATTATATCCAAGAGTTTAGTCATAAATTAGTATTAATATTGATAGCATCACTGGTAGCGTCTTGGCTAACTTACTGTCCATCTGTTAAAATGGTGAATATATCAGATGTTATTATTATTATAATTTTATATTATTAATCACCTTATTATTCAGCCTCAATTATCACCCCGCAAGAACAATTACAATGCTTTACAACTATAGAACAAAAAGAGTTAAAAAAATTTATAATTTCATCTAAAACAACAGCATGTTTATTAGATCCTATACCAACTAAACTATTGAAAGAAGTGTTACCTGTAGTGGAAGAGCCTCTCCTCAATATTATTAACTCGTCTTTATCTTTAGGTCATGTTCCAAGAACATTTAAACTGGCAGTTATAAAACCTCTCATTAAGAAACCACAATTAGATCATAATAATCTAGCAAATTATAGACCCATTTCAAATCTTCCATTTATGTCTAAAATACTAGAAAAAGTTGTGTCCGCTCAACTGGGCTCTTTCTTGCAAGAAAATGACATCTATGAAAAGTTTCAGTCTGGTTTCAGGCCGCACCATAGCACTGAAACTGCGCTCGTTAAAATCACAAATGATTTACTTCTAGCTTCTGACCAAGGCTGTATCTCAATACTAGTTTTACTTGATCTTAGTGCTGCGTTCGATACTATAGATCACACAATACTCTTAGATCGACTACAAAATTATACTGGTGTTCAAGGACAAGCATTAAGCTGGTTCAGATCATACCTATCTGACCGCTACCATTTTGTCTATTTGAATGGTGAAAAATCGATCATAACTCCAGTAAACTATGGAGTGCCGCAGGGATCTGTGTTGGGCCCTCTATTATTCTCAATATATATGATGCTACTTGGAAATATTATAAGGAAACATGGAATTAGTTTCCATTGTTATGCTGATGACACTCAAATCTATATTTCATCACGGCCGGATGAAAACGCTAAATTATCCAAATTGACAGAGTGCGTTAAAGATATAAAAGATTGGATGACTCGTAATTTTCTTTTATTAAATCCAGACAAGACAGAGGTAATACTTATCGGTTCAAAAAACCGCCCACAAAACCTCTTACAATACAACTTTAACATCGTAGGATGTCCTGTTACCTTATCCTCTACAGTAAAAGACCTGGGTGTTATACTCGACTGTAACCTGTCTTTTGAAAATGATATTTCATATGTTACAAGAAAAGCCTTTTTCCACCTTAGAAACATTGCTAAGCTACGTAATATGCTATCAGTTTCTGATGCAGAAAAGCTAGTTCATGCATTCATGACCTCGAGACTAGATTACTGTAATGCTTTATTAGCTGGTTGTCCTGCATCCTCAATAAACAAGCTACAGTTAGTCCAAAATGCCGCCGCTAGAGTTCTTACTAGATCAAGAAAATATGATCATATAACACCGATTTTATCATCACTACATTGGTTACCTATAAAGTTCCGTATTAATTACAAGGTATTGCTACTGACTTATAAAGCCCTAAACGGCTTAGCTCCAGTCTATTTAACGGATCTTCTATCGCCCTATAATCCATCGCGCTCTTTAAGATCACAAAATTCGAGGCTTTTGGTCATACCTAGGATATCCAGATCAACCAAAGGAGGGAGATCATTTTCACATTTAGCTCCAAAACTCTGGAATAGCCTTCCTGATACTGTTCGCTGCTCAGACTCGCTCTCCCAGTTTAAAACTAGATTAAAGACGCATTTTTTCGGCCAGGCATTTATATAATATTTTTAATCTTACAGTTCAAACTACAATCCGGCCTCTAGTTAATAAACGCCAGAGGAGAACTGGCCCCCGACTGAGCCTGGGTTCTCCCAAGGTTTTTTTTTTCCTCCATTAGGTCACCTGATGGAGTTTTAGGACACCATTAGGTCACTTGATGGAGTTTTTTCGGTTCCTTGCCACTGTTGCCTTTGGCTTGCTCAGTTGGGGATATTTTGGGGATATTTTATTTTATTTTATCAATCAATAAATTCCACTTGAAACAAACCTTGATGTATTATTTTAATTTAATACTGTGAAGCTGCTTTGATACAATCTGTATTGTGAAAAGCGCTATACAAATATACTTGACTTGACTTGAATATTCAGCAACCCAAGCTTTAGCATTTGCTCATCTGTATTATAGCTGTTTTTTATTTGTTGAACATCAATTAAATTTTTTACCTTAGATGGGTTTAAACGTTTTTTGATTTCCAAATTCGGAGAACAGGCACAGTCTCTATATGATGATAGCTAGGTGATAGCACAGGAATATCGATATACGGTACCTTTGTCAAGGCATCGCAAGTTCATGTTTTACAGCAGAAACGACAAGCCCCGAAAAGTCTGTTTTAGTGAATCAGTGCGCAGTATTCAGGTCAGGTGACAAGGCTGCTTGCTTGTCACTTTGAAAAGACGCGCTAGCTGAGAGGAGATTCGGCAAAGCCGACTAAAAGTGATCGAGGATGGATTTCAGCGAACTTGATGAACCTGTGATATTTTCTTCGGGGCGTAACGGTAAAAGGAAAATAAAAGCTGAAACTTTTTCACGGAAGCTCTCTGCTTTGCGTGTACGTTAATCACAACAACAAAGTCTGACAGGGCGCAGCTTTCCACCGCGTCGCCGACCAGCCCAACCTGGGAAAACTTGGAAGACCAGCAACCGAACCTTGACGCATCTGCCATATCACCCAGGCTTAGCCAACGATGGCACTCCTGGACCTCTAGGGTGGACTTAGTTCCATATCATGCATACACTTTGGGCTCACCTGTACTCCACCACAGCCAACAAGGATGACGCGCTGCGGGAGTTCTTGCTGTTGGGTCAAGACGCTATCTGATAGTAGTCTCTGCTCTGCCTCTTCACTTATCGTGCAGGCCATTGAGCCCGTATCGAGGAGCCCTTGCAACTGAGCACAGCCATTAACTGTCACTGGTGCATGAAATAACTCACTGAATGTCTCGACTGTGTGAATATTCTGAACAATTACTGTGCAATTATCAGACATTGCTTTACAAACATTGACATACATCTTCAATTCTTCACTTTCATCAAGGGTTGAAACTTTAGTGCTCACACATCCCCTTTCCGTATGTGAGCTATCTAGTTTAAACTGGCTCCACCTTGCACTGGGTTAGGCGGTGCTTGAGCTGACTGTGGCTGTGTGTTAATTCTTGACCGGTGCTGTTGACACTCCCTCTTCCAGTGGCCGGGCTTGTAACAGCCCATACAGAGTTTCTCCTGTCTACAGTGTGCAGTAGTTGAGTGTTCAGCAGACTGACAGACTCTACATCTACTCTGAGCAATGGCCGCAAGCCCCCTGCTCGTGGCACGACTGCTGCTGTCTGTGCCGTCTGCTCCAGGACACGGTTCAGCAAGCCAATGAGAGACTGGATGCAGACGCTCTCGGTCTGAGGAGAAGAAGGGAGCCCCATTTCCTTCGGGTAGCTTGTAAGGTCTGTGGTGTTATTAACAATGACTGGTGTGCACGCTCAGACATTAGCAACAGAGACAATGTTCTTTGGCCGATAAGATTTGGCTTGAGACATTGTTCTGGCCTCTCTTTGATGTTCAACGAGGTGTTCCTGAATCTCATTTGCCGTCCACTTTTCAGCTGTTTTACACTTTAGGACACTTGCAAGAGTGGAGTCGGGACAGTGTTTCACCAACATCATTGTGACTTCGTGAGAGGGGTCCTCAATGTTTCGCCCGTCTTCTCAAACACTCATCCGCAACATCCACAGCTTTTTTCAAGCGTATCCAATAGTCCATGGGACTCTCTCCGGCCAAAGGAAGTGTGTTATAAAAATCTGCTAAAGGCATCGAGGAGTAGGTTACCTCACTGAAATGTTGTTTCAGAATATCAAAGACGAGCTTGGGGTTTTCTGCTGGCTGCAGCGATGGCATGCTTCCCAGGGTAACTTTTACAATGTCTCTAGCCTTTCCCATTAGTCTTGACATTATCTCCTGGGAGTACTCTTGCTGCTGTATGCCCCTCTTATTCAGGTAAACGCTCATAATTTCTTCCCACTCATGCACTGTGTGTTTATCTGTTCCATCACCCCTGAAGTACGGCGGCTCTTTGACATATGTCTTCATAACTAACTTAACTCCAGTCATGTTCAAGTCAGACTGTCCATATCCTAAGTTCAGGCTAGGTGTAGGAGTGGTTTGGCTATCTGCACTACCAACATATCTCTGTAGTTGGCTAGCAATGTTCTCTCCTATTTCGTGAGCTAACTGTGTGATGAGATTCCCTAGGTCTGCGGAACTCACATCTGGACTAGACACTGGCTGACGTGGAGAATATTCATCTGTATGCGTGTGAGTATATGAGAATAAAGGACGGCCCACTGAATTAACGCCACTCCCAATGTCAGGAGCATCTCCTAACCTACGCATGTGTGGTGCGGGAGATTGTTCATCAGTGCGTAAGCGTGTGGACGAGAGTACAGGTCGGCCTAGTACACCAGCACCTTCAACCGGCGTGCTCTCCACCCTACTCATAAACCTACCCCTCCCTAGGCTTACCCCCGCAGAATTCCCAGCACTAAGTGGGGTCTGCACATGCTTGCCATCAGTCATTTTTTAAATAAAAAATTGTAATGTGATTGACTATGATAATAATATGTGAATTACTAGTACATGCGAATATGGGATGCAAAAAAAACCCGATGTAAAATGATACTAGCTGAGATAGAGGCAATAAAAAGTTAAAATTTAGACATTAATATCAGCCCTTATACTTGTCAATGTCCCAAATAGATTCCTACTCGTCACAGCAACCACCGGCGATCACCCTGGCAATGATCTGAAGCAGAGATATCCGGGTCACGGCACCAATGTAGCCGGCGCAGTCTGCACTTCGCCGACTACTGCGTTGTGTTCTGGTGCACTGATGACAGGACACTGACGTTCCTCAAGGCACTTTATTCTGTTAAAGCTACCGTCGGCAACCCTGGAAGATTGAGTGGACTTAGCCAAAATTTTGAATGTTTACAACTCTCATGCCCCTCCCCCATAATATGTTTATTTTATATACTCAAGGTCGCTTTACAATAATTACAAATACACATAACATAGAAACATGACAGAGACGATACATATAAACTGTGAAGGATAACATGTACTATACGTCTACTATATTTACATTTACATTTATTCATTTAGCTGACGCTTTTATCCAAAGCGACTTACAATTGCTATATATGTCAGAGGTTGCACGCCTCTGGAGCAACTAGGGGTTAAGTGTCTTGCTCAGGGACACATTGGTGTCTCACAGTGGATTTGAACCCGGGTCTCTCACACCAAAGGCATGTGTCTTATCCATTGCGCCACCATATAGAACATTCAGGGGTCAGGGAAACAAGTGACAAAAAGATGTGTTTTAATGTGGGTTTTGAAGTCTTGTAGTGATGAGAGATTGCGGATTTGTTGTGGAATTGAATTCCAAAGAGTTGGCGCAGCGGTGCAAAAAGCCCTTCCACCAAATGATGATAGTTTGTGCCGTGGGATTGTCAACAGACATCAGCAGTATCAGATGATCTAAGTGTGCGGACAGGTGTGTATGTATGGATGAGGTCAGAGAAATAGTTTGGGGCAAGACCATGGAGTGCTTTGAATGTAATAAGGAGTATCTTGTACTGAATGCGATAGCGGATGGGTAACCAATGTAGACTGCGTAAGATGGGAGTAATGTGGGAAGATTTCTTAGTGTAAGTGAGGACTCACTTACACTAGAGAGTTCTGGATATATTGAATTTTATTTAATGATGAGTTTGGTAGGCCATAGAAAAGAGAATTGCAGAAGTCAAGCCGTGAACTGATGAAAGCGTGAGCTAGGGTCTTAGCATCACTGATGGTAAGAAATGGACGTAAGTGTGCAATATTGCGAAGGTGGAAGAAGGCAGATTTAGTGAGAGAGGAGATGTGAGGAAGAAAGGAAAGAGAGGAATCGAAGATTATACCCAGGTTTTTGACAGTGGTGGAAGGATGAACCGGAACTCCAGCAATACTGAGATTGTCAACACAGACCCGGGATGTAGTTTGAGGTGAACCAATAAGAAGTTGTTGGATGACAAATGAGTTTGAAGTTGAGCACCAACCACTTTCTCAAGCAGTTTTGAAAGAAATGGTAAATTAGAAATATTCTCAGTTCATGTAATCTGTAAGAAAAGAGCGAGATGTCAGTCGTTCTCATCTCAGCTAATTATTTTTAATGTGACCCCGCCCACGGAGAGCGCGCGCTATTCAAACGCAAATGACTGAGGCAAACCACGCAAACCTGTGAACGCCTCCATATCAGCTCGAGAAAACACAAGTTTAATCAGATCATTGTTCTTGTTTACACCGTCGCAGCGCTGTGTGGAATAATACTATTGTAATAATAATAATGGAAAATGTACCTCAGAACAGAAGTGCTGGTATTTCGAGGAGCAACAGATCCGAGCTGAGCTGAATACTGTAGTAATTTATTTTTCATTCTCAAGTGAATGGCGTTTCTGTGTGTGATGAATGAACGGCAGAGACACGCACGCTGTTTACCACAGTCTCTAAAAAGACCGTTTAAATTTGAATCGCGTTTTCTGTGTGTGAATGAATGATGATGTTTTAGCAAACTGTATTGCTATAGAGCTGGTAAGTCCCGCCCCTTCCGCTAATCCCCCTGGACCTCAAAGTTGAAAAATCGTCAATGCAAGTGAATGGGAGAAAATAATTATTTTCTGGTCCCGTTTGAATTTTGCCATGAATGTGAACATATGTTGTCTGTGAATTTTTTATAGAACTTTTCGTGTAAAGAATGCTACAATTTAGCGGGTAGAAGTTTGATACGGTTAGACTTTGTGTGAGAGCACTTTGTGGACTACAACTCTTCGCTGCTTTCGACGCGTTTGAAACGTCACCACCACTAGCACACGGACACTAGCTCACGGATCCCGCTAAACATGACTGTGTCTTTGGTGCACTTCACCGCCTTCTTTCAGGGAGAGGACAAAATCGTTGAGGTTGGCGAAAACCACGGGTAAGTCAACTTTATGGGGTGACGTCACATAGTAGTCTTTCTCGTTATGTCTTTTCCACAACTGCTAGCCGACGAATCATACCATATACTGTCAAACTTGTAACATGAAAGATTATATAAAAAATTCACAGACAACATATGTTCACATTCATGGCACAATTCAAACGGGACCAGAAAATAATTATTTTCTCACATTCACTTGCATTGACGGTTTTTCAACTTAGAGGTCCAGCGGGGTTTTACGGAAGGGGCGGGACTTACCAGCTCTATACTGAGATAAGTAAAAATCGACTGAAATATGTTGAAATAAAATGTATTTGTATAAGCAACGTTTTAAACTGCAAATTAACATTTATATTTCTTATAATAAAAACGAAAGGCCTATGTTACAGACATCTGAAAGACAACATTTCGTTGATTAGTTTTGGATAGATTATACATTTTTACTGTAAAATATCTGCCACCTGAAATAAGCTTTTGTTTGCCAATTTTTGCTCATATGTTAAATAAAGTATATGTTTTGTCAAAAATAAAGTCATCAAATAATATGTTATAGTGTTTGTTCCAATGTAGCTTAGGCTATTATTCAAAGTAATGAATCCTCAACTTTGAAATATGTATGATAAAATGTATACTTTGGTTTTTACAAAGAAATATTACATTTGAATTGTTGTTGTAATTGTAACCCTTTTAATAAAAAAATAATATTTACAAGGTAGATGTAAACAAACTATTAAAAGGTAAATATAAGCCTTTTCTTTAAATCATTTTTATTGTGTTTTATTAGTGACAAGTTTGGAGAGAGGATACATATTCCAAAACTGAAAATACAGTATGAGAATTAACTCAGTGACACACTTGAATGAAAGGCTCATTAAGTATGCAGCCCCATTATGCAGGGCCATTGTCTCCCTGGTGTGAATCACTAAATATGCATGATGGTGTTGGAACGTTGACGCCCACTCCGCATATGGCCTTTCCAAACAAAAAGTGTCTTGCAAAATTTAAATCAAATCAATGTATTGCTGTATGTGAATAAGGCAGGATGGTTTTCACATCATTTTGAAGAAAAAACTCTAGGCGACAAAATGCATTATTCAGAAGTCTTATGTACACATATTTAGTATGTGTTTTGTGGCCTTATTTCAGAAACTTTAGTTTTTAGTTTGTTCAATAACCATGCATAAACATTATTCTCTCAAAAATACAAACATGTATATTCATGTTGCTCACATATTATGATAGCCATGTTTGTGCTATATAGAGTGTAATTACACCTTTGCCATTAATATGTTTATAAGCAACTGAAAAAAGCACAAATGTCAGGGCATGTCAGAACATCTCAAGGACCCAAAAACACCTCAGACCCCAGAGGGTTAATGATATAAGTAAAAATATAATAAATATGTAATATAGAACACCTATTTAGCTAAATACTCTCTATAGCTCTTTTTTTTTCTTGCCAACTACATGCTATAGCTTATGTTCATTAAATGGCTTTCCTGAGGTAAATGTGACATAATTGTTCTCCAGCTATGTTATTGACCTCTTCACGCTGATGAAAAACACTGATTGATCGATATTATGTATGAGGAATCTACATTTCGGTTAGTTGTAACGTTACTGTATCTTTCAACAGTGTTCGTGTTTTTTTACTAGTAGGCCTAGAGATGATCGGTTCACGTGCCGCTAGGGTCACGTCACATTTACAAGCGTCAAAACGGTATTTATTGTTTGAATTTCGTAATAAAATTGACAGAATCTGAGAGCTGAGATTTTTTTTATATCATAAGTAACCTGCTCTGTCTAGTCTGTCGGTCTCCGTGTCCTCTTTGCTTCGCTATTGTTCTGTGCATGAGAAAATGGATGTGTGGCGTGAGAGCGTGTGAAAAGTGTCAATTGCGTGAGTCTCACGGTGAATGCGTGAGAGTTGGCAGCTTTGCGACGCGTACCGTTACGGGAGGGCCGGCCCAGCTATCGGTAGGCGCCGGCTGTGCCGCGGTAGCCTGCCTGAGAAAACGTTTTGGAAAAGACGGGCTCAGGACCCAACCAACTCTATGGGAAGTGAGGGGAGAACTCCCTCAAGTCAAGTCAAGTCAAGTTTATTTATATAGCGCTTTTCACAAAACAGATTGTATCAAAGCAGCTTCACAGTATTAAATTAAAAATAAAACATCAGTGTTTGTTTCTAGTGGAAAACGTCCACGTTTGGTAATGCTGATCAATAGTATTGTTGATTGATTAATTAAATTAAATATCCCCAACTGAGCAAGCCAAAAGCAACAGTGGCAAGGAACTGAAAAACTTCATCAGGTGACCTAATGGAGAAAAAAAAACCTTGGGAGAACCCAGGCTCAGTCGGGGGCCAGTTCTCCTCTGGCGTTAATGACCTAGAGGTCGGATTTAACTGTAAGATTAAAAGTATTATATGAATGCCTGGGTGAAGAGGTGCGTCTTTAATCTAGTTTTAAACTGGGAGAGCGAGTCTGAGCAACGGACAGTATCAGGAAGACTATTCCAGAGTTTTGGAGCTAAATATGAAAATGCTCTCCCTCCTTTGGTGGACCTAGATATCCTAGGTATGACCAAAAGCCTTGAATTTAGTGATCTTAAAGAGCGCAATGGATTATAGGGCGATAGAAGATCCGTTAAATAGACTGGAGCTAAGACGTTTAGGGCTTTATAAGTCAGTAGCAATACCTTGTAATTAATACAGAACTTTATAGGTAACCAATGTAGTGATGTTAAAATTGGTGTTATATGATCATATTTTCTTGATCTAGTAAGAACTCTAGCGGCGGCATTTTGGACTAACTGTAGCTTGTTTATTGAGGATGCAGGACAACCGGCTAATAAAGCATTACAGTAATCTAGTCTCGAGGTCATGAATGCATGAACTAACTTTTCTGCATCAGAAACTGATAGCATATTACGTAGCTTAGCAATGTTTCTAAGGTGGAAAAAGGCTGTTCTTGTAACATATGAAATATGATTTTGAAAAGACAGGTTACAGTCGAGTATAACACCCAGGTCTTTTACTGTAGAGGATAAAGTAACAGGACATCCTACTATGTTAAAGTTGTAGTGAGCGAGGTTTTGTAGGCGTTTTTTTGAACCGATAAGTATTACCTCTGTCTTGTCTGGATTTAATAAAAGAAAATTGAGCATCATCCAATCTTTTATATCTTTAACGCACTCTGTCAATTTGGATAATTTAGCGTTTTCATCCGGCCGTGATGAAATATAGATTTGAGTGTCATCAGCATAACAATGGAAACTAATTCCATGTTTACTTATAATATTTCCAAGTGGCATCATATATATTGAGAATAGCAGAGGGCCTAACACAGATCCCTGCGGCACTCCATAGTATACTGGAGTTATGATCGATTTTTCTCCATTTAAATAGTCAAAATGGTAGCGGTCAGATAGGTATGATCTGAACCAGCTTAATGCTTGTCCTTGAACACCAGTATAATTTTGTAGTCGATCTAAGAGTATTGTATGATCTATAGTATTGAACGCAGCACTAAGATCAAGTAAAACTAGTATTGAGATACAGCCTTG
The DNA here is from genome assembly GCA_021464565.1 of Rutilus rutilus. NCBI lineage: Eukaryota > Metazoa > Chordata > Actinopteri > Cypriniformes > Leuciscidae > Rutilus > Rutilus rutilus. The sequence goes on from JAJAQA010000005.1 coordinate 2,926,003, forward strand.
GTCAGAAGCTAAGAGTAAATCATTTGTGATTTTAACGAGCGCAGTTTCAGTGCTATGGTGCGGTCTGAATCCAGACTGAAACTTTTCATAGATGTCATTTTCTTGCAAGAAAGAGCCCAGTTGGGCGGACACAACTTTTTCTAGTATTTTAGACATAAAAGGTAGATTTGAAATGGGTCTATAATTTGCTAGATTATGTGGGTCTAATTGTGGTTTCTTAATGAGAGGTTTTATAACTGCCAGTTTAAATGTTCTTGGAACATGACCTAAAGATAAAAATTTGTTAATAATATTGAGGAGAGGCTCTTCCACTATATGTAACACTTCTTTCAGTAGTTTAGTGGGTATAGGATCTAATAAACATGTTGTTGGTTTAGATGAAGTGATAAGTTTTTGTAACTCTTTTTGTTCTATAGTTGTAAAGCACTGTAGTTGTTCTTGCGGGGTGATAATTGAGGCTCACATGGTACAACCCATGCAGCGGCTGCGCGCTGCAGTGTCAGAATGCGGAGCGTGTAGCCTAATGTAACTAATGTGACAAATGTGAAAAAAATATATATATATATTTCCTCGACCGGCCCAAAAGAGAAGCGTCCGATTACCCACCCCGGGCCTGGCTGACGCAAACACATACCTCTCTCAATCAAGTAGAATGCAGACTGAGAAAAGAACGCGAAAAATCAGTATATGATCTCACATCCAATAGAGAGTGCACTTCCATAACAAATTACTCTCCCAATACCTATAAGCTACCGTGACATGACTGAACAATACAATATTTTGGTGAAATAAACTCACAAACAATAGAAAATAAAAGATGAAAGGTTGCAAAAATACTTGTCATTCTTTGACCTGTTACATTGGCAATACATGAGAACTACAGACCGCCAATCTCCAAACTGCCTCTCATGTCAAAGATTTTGGAGAGAGTTGTTTATTCCCAGCTCTACCCTTATCTAAATACATTTAACATTTTGGATACATTTCTGTCTGGTTTCAGATATGTTGCACAGCACTGAATCTGCATTATTGAAGGTCACAAATTATATTCTGCTTAGTTCGATACAGTCAACAATGATAGTCTTTTAAATAGTTCATAATGTATGGTGTGCATGCAGGGGACAACCCTCCAGTGGTTTCCATCCTCTCTCAAAGAAAGGACATTCTCTGTGAATTTGGGAAACTTTTCCGGCTCAGCTACTATGTGGTGTCCCTCAGGGGTTAACTTTGGGACCCCTGTTATTTTCATTGTATATGCTTCCCCTTAGCTTTATCTTTCAGAAGTACATCATATCCTATCATTATTATGCCGATGATTCCCAATTTTATTTCCCAGTGAGTATAGACAAAAATTGCTTATCTGAAAATGCCTTAAATTGTTTTAAAGATGTCAAACATTGGCTGGCTAATTGAGAGCAATTAAATGAGAGCAAAACTGAAGTCTTGATCTTAGGTTCCTTCTTGTCTCGTTAACCTGGCCTAGCTGTCCAGTTAGGCCCGTTATCGTTGAACTCACAAGATCATGTGACGAACCTTGGAGTGATTTTTGACTCTCTACTTTTCAATAAGCAGACCAGTGCTGTTGTAAAGAGTAGTTTTTACCATCTGAGATCAATTGCTAAAATAAAAACTTTCCTTTCCCTTACTGACTTGGAATTTGTGTATGCACAATTTGAGACACTGGCTCGGCAGACGTGACCTGAACAGTCTCTGGATCGGCAGATGTGCTGTGTCTCCTTCATGCATGTAGTACTGCCACTGCATAAAAGAGGAAGACAGCCCTCTTTACCGTGGCAGGACTGATGGTGGGCAGCTCCGAGATGATCTTCGAGATGACAGCGGACTGCACGGGAACGACCTCCTGGACGACAGCGGGCTGCACGGGAATGACCTCCTGGACGACAGCGGACAGTACGGGGACGATCTCCGGGATTTTAGGGAGACAGAAAGTCTTCCTCCTCCTCCTCCGCCGTTTCTTATGGCGAGGTGCAGGCTTCGGGCTGGACAGGACCAGCGGCAAAGGGAGCACTGGGCTGTTGACCACCATGGCCTCCTCAGTCTGGCGGGCCCACAATGCCAGGCACTGAAAAATGTTCATACGGGGGGGGAATCTCTTCAACCTGTGAACTCCCCCTATGGGCGGTTGGGGAAGATCCACGAAAGTTCATACTGCTGGATCTATTAGTGGACGGAGTCGTTCTGTCACGGAACACACATGGGAAATGGTAAGATCCATTAGCAGTATATTTATTGTTAGGGCAATCCAATTCTTTGTCATCCATGCAAAGGTCAAAATCAAAGTAATCAGAATCATAGTCATCCATGCCAGGGTCGAAATCCATTAATCAGTCCAATAAACAATAACACAAAATAAACAAGAACCAAAACAAGAACAGGCGAGAAACAGACTTTGGAAGTGTAGCATGACATTCAACAACAACTCCGTGACAAACACTAACCAGACAGGCTATAAATACACAGAAACTAACAATGTAATGGGGAACAGCTGCGTGCAATGATGAGTGATGAGAACAGACAAAGGATCATGGGAAATGCAGTTCTATAAGTAAAGCTGAACGTATGGGGAAGAGACCTCTAGTGGACACCCGAGGAAACACAAACCAGACACTGTGACAGTATCTCTACACTGGCTTCCAGTGAAATTCAGGGTTGATTTAAAAATTTTGACTTTTGTTTACAAGGCACTATTGGTCTCGCACCCAAATATATAAGTGACCTTTTACACCCTTAAGGCAGGCATACACCGTGCGATTTCAGCAAAGTTACCTACTCAGACTGAATGAGTAGATCTCATGCGATGTAAAGCCAAAGCTCACGTTTTATGTGCTCACACTACACGGTCCGAACGTCGAGCTGCTCACACTATACATGTGAAATATGTGCGATAAACCCCCGTTGACGGGGTTGCACCAATAGACCATGATATTGTGTATCCAGAGATATTGTCAAAACAAGCATCAGCTATCAATATCAAGAGGATTTAGCATTTTAATTTTTTATATAAAATTATTATTTGTATTATTGTATTATTATTATTATTATGGAAAGTCTACTTTTATTATAAAATGTATAATTCATTTGCCATGCAATAATTTCATCCATGCATATTGCCATGCAATAAATTAATAGCGCATCACAACATAACTGACATGCTGCGAGGATAATACAAGATTACACAGAATCTTACTCCTCCTCAGTGTATGCCCAGACTCTCCAACTAGAGCACTCAGGTCTTCTGACCAATTGCTATTGACAGTTCCTCGTTGCTGTTATAAATCTAAGGGTGACCGTGCCTTTTCGGTGAAGGGTCAGAAATGATGGATTAGTCTTCCTTTCTATGTGAGGTCATCTTCCTCGCTAGCCATTTTTAAGTCTTCTTTAAAAACATATCTCTTTTTTTTGGCATTTGAATAGATCATGAAATGGGTTTTTGAAGCTGATAGAATGTATGATGTTGTATTTAAATGTGTTTTTTTTTTATTCTTACTTGATCTGTAAAGCAGAAGGGTCAACTTCTGTTTCTTTCTAAATGTGCTATAAAAATAAAGGCTGACTTGACTTGATCAGAGAGAACAGTTTAAAGAGACTCGTGTGAAAGTCTGAGTCAGCAGGACTCATCAGTGGCATCTGGTTCCTGTAAAAAACAACAACAAAACAACTGTGAACAAGCTGATATCAGGAGCAACTACGGCTGCACAATTTAGGGGGGAAATCTGGCTAAACTGTGGTGAAAATTGAGATTAAACATTCACAAAAAATGATAAAGAACACCAGGTTTGTTGTGCCTACTTTTAGGGTTGCACAATTTGGCCCCAAAAAATGGATGCTTATAGATCAATATGACTAATAATAATTATTATGATTAATATTAGTAGTAGTACTAAATAAAAAATATATATAAAAAATAATTATAATTGTAGTAATAACACCATTTCATTATTATAAAATTACAGTATTTAAGAATAAATATAATATAGTAATAATAATAATAATTTTACCTTTATTTTATAGGAAAAATACAGGCAGCCTATAACTATAAATAATTTGAGAGGAACACTTAAGAAACAACAAACAAAAAACAAGAACATATGGTGACAGGGAAAACTAAGCAGAATATGACAATGAAACTAAACAAGACAAGGTCGTGACAGGCATCTCCTTCACACTGACATTCAAACAGGTCTCCTTGTTGACGATTCCAAGATGGCGGCACTTTTGACATACCTGAATCAGCCGAGCTACATCTACTGTACATATCTATGGTTGGCGACCCTAGCTGTGGTGAATGCACAGGTAAGTGCACTCCCTCAGACAAAATGTGCAAGTGTAACCAGATGAATTTCATGAGATTAAAAGATAAAAAATCTTTGTGGAAGTTTTTTTTTTTTTTTTGAAAATTATTTTATGAACCATTCCTTCAAAAATAGGAAGTGTTACAACCCAAACCTGATGAACTTCAGATTTTAAACAAAGACACCAGAGGACTTCATTTCTTAGCAGACGAAGACAAAAAACATCCAGGTAAGATTGAAATGTTGTTACAAAATGTGAATGTGCTATCAAAAATATCACTGCACAGATTCAATATCATTTGAAGGAAAAATCGTCTCAGGTTACGTTTGTAACCCAGTTCCCTAAGAGGGGTCGGTAATGACATTCCCATAGTGTCAACGCCATGACAGCATCTAGTTCCCCTTTCAGGGAACCAGGTTACAAGCATAACCTGAGGCGTTCCCTTTCGAAGGGAAATCAACGCTGTCATGGCATTGACACTATGGGAATGTCATTACCAATGCTGCCACACTGAGGAAGATTGCCTGCCCAACAAGGCTGTGTAATACTGACACAGACAACTGTTGAATGCAGACATGACTTGGCAAACCCTGAAGGACCTGTGACCCTGGGGTTGAGCCCATGTCCATACTGTAAGTCCTGAGGAATGTGTGCGGAGAGGGCCAGCCGGCTGCAGCACAAACCTTATTTAAGGGCTCACCCCTAGATAGAGCTATAGAAGATGCTATACTCCTTGTGGATTTCCAGAGGCAAAGCCATTACGAGAGCCTCATAGGACAGAGCGATAGCATCTATAATCCAGTGGGACAAGACACTGCTTGGTGACTGTGTTACTAAAGCAGACCAGAAAACAAGACAGGGGTAGCTGCAGGTTGGAGCAATGGGTGTGCAGAAAGTAGGTGTGCCGACAGGTCAATTGCTACATCAGAAACTAACCCTGCCGCACACCTTGGCCGACAACTTTCACGACCAATATTAAAGACCCTTCTCCGCGCCCCTACCATTCGGCATGCCCCAACCTTTCTTAATGCTCGTTACTCCAACCTGCAGATATCCACACTTGCAAAAAAACTGGGAGAATGTACGCCACTGGCCCGACATAAATCCTAAGAGCCTGGACTGGATATAGTAGATGCAGTCTCTCTATTGCTACAGCAATTCATGCGGCGAAGGGAAGTACGACAGGGTGGCCGATTACAGGAGGTGTGCAAAATAGCTCTGATTATACCTAGGGGAAAGTTTAAGCAGGAGGAAGCTACTGACAGGGCCTGCAGATCTCCTACTCTTTTGAGCAATGTCAGTGCAAGTCAAGTCATCTTCATTTATATAGCGCTTTTAACAATGTAGATTGTTTCAAAGCAGCTTTACAGAGATAAACATATAATTTATGGTAACAGATTTGTTTTGGCTTTATAGCGGTTCTTTAATAAAGTTATTTTCCAGCTAAAGTTAGTTTTGATTGATTTGCTTCCGTCTTAACAATTATTTGTTAGGGCCGCTAAGACGACACCATCCTCTCTATACAGACTTTGACGTGTGAGAAACGCTGATGGCGTTCACATGCGCATTAAGAATGGGTTCTATAGTTATGTGCGTTTGAATATATGTGTGCAGGTTTGGAATTCCCCACAGACCAAGCCTAAACAAAGTACCAGGTTTTCCCTACCAATTTTGATATAGAATTTTATTTTATTTTATCACTTCGGGGTAGGTACGCTAAACGAATTTTCCCAAAAATGCTTTATCTGGAGTGGTAAAGGGATCCTCCATAGGGAGAGACTAGTTGGCACTTCAGCACTGCGTTGTCATCGGGTCCAGGCGAAGGTCCTTCGTCAGATCTGGATACGGCCCGGATCCGGCAGGCTGCGGGAAAACCTCGGGATAAACAAAGACACTAAAATTAGCGTAGATGCCATTCTCATGATGTAACGAGTACATCAGGATTTATGGGAAGTGTTCCTGGTTCCGGCTGACCTAATCTATGCAGCCTAACATTGAATTATAGAAGTCTATAATGTATTATGTGAATGCTAGGTCAAAGAGATGTGTCTTTAATCTTGCTTTGAACTGACAGAGTGTGTCTGCTTCCCGGACAATGTTAGGAAGATTGTTCCAGAGTTTTGGTGCTAAATAGGAAAAGGATCTACCGCCAGCAGTCGATTTTGATATTCTAGGTATTATCAACTGGCCGGAATTTTGAGATCGCAATAGACGTGAAGGACTATAATGCGTTAAGAGCTCGCTCAAGTACTGCGGAGCTAAACCATTTAGTGCTTTGTAAGTAATCAGCAATATTTTAAAATTGATGCGATGTTTAATAGGGAGCCAGTGCAGTTTTGACAGAACTGGGCTAATATGGTCATACTTCCTGGTTCTGGTAAGAACTCGAGCTGCTGCGTTTTGGACCAGCTGTAGTTTGTTTATTAAGCGTGCAGGGCAACCACCCAGTAGAGCATTACAATAATCTAGCCTTGATGTCATGAACGCATGAACTAATTGTTCCGCATTTGTCAATAAGAGTGTGGCAAAAGGGCGGTATTACAGGTAGAAAGAATTTCGACTACGCCACCCGGGGAATTTCGCCCCGGGAAATATGGACAACACTCAAGTTACTATTACTAGGTCACTCAGGTTCGATTCTCTAATAAAGGTAGGCAGAGACGTGGATATGAAAATATACAAAAATTTTATTTATACAAAGTTTAATTTAAAGCAGCAGGGTAATTACGTTAAAAAAAAGGCAACCTGGAGCTATACTGACAAGGTTTTGAGTTACAAACACATTCAAGTAAACTAAAACACATTGGAATAAACACACACTCTTTCCATACTAATACACTGGTTACACAGACACAATAGAAAAAAAAGACACAGACTAACAGGGCTGAGGCAAACCACGGGAGGAGGGATCACTAAACTTAATTTGCCAAAAGCACACTCACACACACAGCAAAGACTTCAAAAGTGTCACGGCAAACATTCGAAGGAAGCACCACCACCACAAGAGATCCTCCACCTGTGGAACCTCAGCACCTGAAACAAAATAACAAAAAAGCAATGCACTAAAGCCCAGTTGAATGATGTTTAGGGTACGGTCATGAGCAGATCTATCACCATTAGTAAACCATCACGAATAACATACAAAGGTGTAAACAAAGACCATAAATAAATAAATAAATAAACTCAATTCACGCAATGAGCTCACAAGCAGATAGTTTGGTGTTCCATTTTTGACACCAAATGTTAACCTCAAAAGTTCAATAAAAGAAACATTAAATCAACAAATAATAAATAAAACCAGACAGCAACGGTCCCCCTCATCAGTGGGGTGACGATCTTCTCACAGATGGCAAAAAGTTTGTATTGCACACGGTAGCGACAGTGGAGCAGGAAAATACGATGCGCTCTTAATCTGGCAGCAAGGAATCGACGGGGCTGTAATAGCTTTTTATAGCACCAGCAGGAAGAACAAGATCGCCGGACGAGAGGGAAAATCCTAAGCCAAATACAAAGAAACACTAAGATTTATGCCTCAATGGCTAAACTTTCAGCTCGTAACTACATGCGCAATAACACTTACCGGAAGTAGACGATGCATTCGCACAATGTACTTGTCCTTTCACAGGCACGGGTACTCAAATCATGCAATCCGCTGTTCAGATAGACTACAGGGACACTGCACATAACTCAACACAATCAGCCGATCCTAAACCCCCAAATAAAGACAAACAATACGCTTTCCATCAACAGTTCACACCTACCTGAAAGGCGAGCAGCCAGCAAATGCAACCACTGCGACAAACCGAAGGAAAACCGGAGAAGACAGACAAGCTAAACACAACACTAATAATTAGTCCCCTACATACAAACAAACTAAAAACAGAAGTTGCTATATGCTAACACACATACCTACAGCCACTGTAAACACTGGAAGGAGGCGGAGTCGAACGTGACGCATCCCGGGCTACAGCCAACCAGCTCTTAAATAGGGTGGATTACCTGCTGATAGGTGCTCACTAATGTCCATCACCTCATTCATCCGGTTACAAGAGCATATGACGTAATTTAGATATATTTTTAAGATGGAAAAATGCGGTTTTACAGATACTAGACACGTGACTTTCAAATGAAAGATTGGTATCAAAGAGCACACCCAGGTTCCTAACCGACGACGAAGACTTAACAGAGCAGTCATCAAGTGTTAGACAGTATTCTAGGTTATTACGTGAGGAAGTTTTTTGTCCAATAATTAGAATCTTTGTTTTTCAGAATTTAGAAGTAGGAAATTACTAGTCATCCAATTTTTTTATATCAGCTATGCATTCCGTTAATTTAGTGAATTGGTAAGTTTTGTTAGGTTTTGAAGAAATATAGAGCTGAATATATTTGTATATACTCAGATCTAGCTCTATATACTTTGACCTCTTTGATCAGTATAATAGTCGGCATAACAGTGAAAGCTAATTCCATGCTTCCTAATGATATCTCCTAAGGGTAGCATGTACAGAGTGAACAGCAGCGGTCCTAGTACTGAGCCTTGTGGTACGCCATACTGAACTTGTGATCAATGAGACATCTCTTCATTTACTGCTACAAACTGATAACGATTAGATAAGTATGATTCAAACCATGCTAGTGCAATTCCACTAATGCCAACATAGTTTTCTAGTCTATTTAAAAGAATGTTGTGGTCAATAGTGTCAAATGCAGCACTAAGATCAAGTAACACTAATAGAGAGACACAACCACGATCGGATGATAAGAGCAAATCATTTGTGACTCTAACGAGAGCAGTCTCAGTACTATGGTACGGTCTAAATCCGGACTGAAAATCCTCACAGATATCATTTCTTTCAAGAAAGGAACACCGTTGTGAAAATACTGCTTTTTCTAATATCTTTGACAGAAAAGGTAGATTCGAGATCAGCCTGTAATTGACTAATTCTGTAGGATCAAGTTGCGTTTTTTTAACAAGCGGTTTAATCATAGCCAGCTTAAAGTTTTTTGGTACGTATCCTAGAGACAAAGACGAATTAATGATATTAAGAAGAGGATCTATGACCTCTGGAAGCATCTCTTTCAGTAGCTTAGTCGGAATAGAGTCTAACATACATGTTGTTGATTTAGATGAATTTACGAGTTTGCAAAATTCTTCCTCTCCTATAGCAACGAATTAATCAAATTTTTCCTCAGGGAGACTACAATGCACTGCCTGATGCAATACTGTAGTAGACGGTTGCATAGTTATAATTTTGTCCCTAATATTATCAATCTTATAAGTGAAGAATTTCATAAAGTCATTACTGCTGTGCTGCTTGGAAACTTCTGGGCTTGAAGCTTTATTTTTCGTTAGTTTAGCCACCGTTTCAAATATATACCTAGGGTTTTGTTTATTTTCTTCTAATAGGGTTGAAAAATAAGCAGATCTAGCAGCTTTTAACCCTCTGGGGTCTAAGGTGTTTTTGGGGCCCTTGGGATGTTTTGACATGCCCTGACATTTGTGCTTTTTTCAGTTATTTATAAACATGATAATGGCAAAGGTGTAAATTCACTCTATATAGCACAAACAGGGCTACCATAATATGTGAGCAACATGCATGTAGATGTTTGTATTTTTAAGAGAATAATGTTTATGCGTAGTTATAAAAAAAAAAAAAAAGAAAGTTGCTGAAATAAGGCCACAAAACACATACTAAATATGTGTCAATAAGACTTTTGACTAATGGATGTTGTCGCTTCGAGTTCTGGCTTCAAAATGATGTGAAAATAGTCTTGCTTTTTCGTTCACATTAAAACAATACATTGATTTAAATTGTGCAAGACAGGTTTTGCTTGGAAAGCCAATATGCGAGGGGGGCGTGAACAAGGAGTGGTTTACACCTGAGAATACAATGCACCACCCACTCTGCATAATTAGCCATTCATTCAGGTGTGACACTGACTGAGCCACAATGCAAGGACAAAAGATATATTTAGAGGAAGACTTATATTGACCATTTAAGATTTTGCTTACATCTATCTTGTAAATATGTTTTTCTATTTTATTAAAAAGGTTACAATTACAACAATAATTACAATTTCAACAATATTTCAAGTGTACTCTTTCTTTGTAAAAAAAAAGATTATAGGCACATTTTATCATATGTATTCATTAGTTTGAATATTGCCAACATTGGAACAGCTAACATCTTAGTTGATGACTTTATTTTTGACAAAAATAGTATTTCTTTAGTACTTAAAAGTGAGAAGCCTCTCTGAGGCTGACTCTAAGAGCTCAAATGGAGCCTCTAATAATAAAAAAAAAACTTTCCAGGACCACAGAAAGATCCTAAAAAGGAACTCAGCAATTTTAGATCATACGATTTTCTTGAGGTGGGAGCTCTGGAAGTCAAAAATGACTCAACATCCTCAGTTTAGAGATCAGAATCTACGAGCTGTTACCTTTCAGGGATAAGACCCAAAGTTTCCAATTCTCCAGCCAGAAAGTAAATTGCCCTCTGGGAGAGCAGTTTGGTTTCTGCCCAGAGCAGGAACTGCTGCATCTGCCTGAATAGGAGGTGCAAGCACAGCTCGCTCTGGTAATTGATGTAAGAGACTCTATTGTAAGTTGCTTTGGATAAAAGCGTCTTTTAAATGTGTACATGCAAATTAAGCATTTTATATGATATAATTATACTGACTTGAAGGTCAAAAGTTTAATTCTGTATTTCCTCTGACCATTTTCTTTGCCATGCCATGTGCTTGCTATGGCTTCAGTGCTTGCTTGACCCCATATTGCTGCTTGCATCTTTATTTTAAAATGGATTTCTTCAGTATTAACTCTTTCCCCGCCATTGGCGGAAACTTCCGGCTTTTTTACGGTAAGGGGCATATTACGCATCTCCTGATCAAAACGCAGGTGAAAAAGAAGCAGAAGCATTCATTCATCAACATTAAATATCACATTAATCAAAACTGACTAATGTTACCGAATGAAAAGTCGACCCAGGACAAGCTATAGGACTATGCAAGCTTTGAGGGTGTTGACTCAATCTACTCTATCCATCTATGTTTTGATCATCGTTCTGAATTAGATCCAGACGTAGTCTTTGAAAAAAAAAATGCTATTTTCTCAGCTTTTTGCTCGAATTGTTGCTTTTTTTTACTTAAAAGGGAATGCATGAAGCTAGAATAAAACCTTTTTTGTTTTTTAAAGCAGAGGGTGTGTTCTTTCTTTTGAAATTTTGCATGTTTGAGATATTCATACAACAAAATATTCTGTGGGTCATGAACATTTTGTGAAAATGATCAAAAATGCTGGCAGTGGCTGGCAACTTTTTTCAAAAATGCTGGCGGGTAAAGAGTTAAACAGTATTCATTACCATCCATTACATTCATTTACTATCCATTACATTCATTCATTACTATAATTTTGTTAATATATGATAAATATTCTAAGTATAAATTATTCCTTTTATTTGTTATTTACTGCAGCCCTGGCATCACAGACCATTGAAGTGGCAGCTCTAGGAAGACCTCTGTTTCCTGGTATGCTGTATGACTGCCGCAAGGATACCTTCATTCCAGGTGCTTTACAAACCTAAATAAATATATAAATAATTACAAGTTTATTTTCCCCTCTTCATCAAATATTGCATCACTAATTACAAATCCTTGTGTAACAACACTATAAAACCTGCATGTTTATTCAACAGTACATCACTTACTCGTACATAACTTAAAAAGTAATTTCTCATTTCAGGTGTCACTCTGTGGGATAAGAAATCATTGAGAGAAGATTTGGACAGTCATCCACAGCCAAGGACAGATTTGAAGTTCAGTAGCTCCGACTCTCTCTCTAGTAAGTCCAGTCTCCTGGATGTGAGTGCTTCCCTGAAGGCCAGCTTCATGGGAGGGCTGGTGGAGGTGGAAGGATCTGCCAAGTTCCTGCGTGACACCAAATCCTCAAACCAACAGTCCAGAGTTACAATGTATTACAGCGAACGCACAAGATTCGACCAGCTCACTATGTGCCATCTGGGTCAGATCACCTACCCTCAGGTCTTTGACCAGAAAACTGCAACTCATGTGGTCACAGGTGTACTATACGGAGCTCAGGCCTTCATGGTGTTTGATCGGACATTTACAGAAGACGAAGAAAAGCAGGAGATTGAGGGAAGACTGAATGTCATGGTCAAGAATATTCCCCTATTTTCCATTGAGGGACAAGGAGCTGTACAAATGACAGATACTCAAAAGAAAGTGGCTGAGAATATCGCCTGCACATTTCATGGTGACGTCCGCCTTGAGCAGAACCCCACCACTTTCATGGAGGCCCTAGAGGTGTACAAGAAGCTCCCCACTATACTGAAGGAGAATCCACAGAATGCAGTTCCAATAAAAGTCTGGCTCTATCCTCTTTCTCTACTGGATACAAAAGCTGCTCAGTTGGAGAGAGAAATCACCACACGTCTGGTTTCCAACACTGAAGATATAATAGAGGGGCTGGGAGAAGTACAGAGGACATGCAACGACCTGTCCAGAAAAACACTGGTAAATGTATTGGAAGACATCAAAGAGAGGCTCCGTTTATTTCAGAGCTCATTTAGCATTTACGAAACGGTGCTCCTGAAAGAAGTGGCCAAGGTGTTGCCTGCTATTCGAGGAGGAGAGATGGAGCAAAAGTCATTGGAAGACATCCTAAAGATCCACCACAGCTCCCCCTTTAATGCCGACATGCTTAACCAGTGGTTAGGTCATGCAAAGGCTGAACTTAACCTCTTGAGTTCTCACACCGAGATACTGAAGGGAATCCATACTGAAGACTCAAACCATCTCAACACCATCCTCTTTAATCCTGATATTGATGTTGTGGTGTGCTTGACCTTCACATCTCTGAAGTATGAAGACCCGTATCTCTCAACCCTGAAGATGTTTCTGGATTCTGATGAGTTCAAAGAGCTAGATGTGGGAATGAAACAGAATTCTAGCACTTTAGCATCTGTCAGAAAGTGGTTCACTGATCCTGATGTCACCTCAAAGATGAGAAAGAACTTATCTCTTTTCAGAAGTTTTTCAGAGGCTAATAAAGATGAAAAGAGATATCGATTCATTATTTCTGCCATCTCCGATCCCTCCAGTCCTGGCTCCTCTATCTATCTGTATGAATCAGGGAAGCTGACAGACACACAGTTCCAGCCCGTGTCGAAGCCTCCTCCACCAGAAGTGATGAAGGTCCTGGAGCGCGGTGTGACCCTGAAACTGCAGAAGTCCCCAACTGGAGAAACTGTGCAGTTCAGAGTGGAGTACCAGCAGGAGAAAGCAGATTCTGGCGCTGAGGAACAGTGGATTATCATAAACACCGCTGAGGAAGTCTTTAATCTGACTGGATTGGAGTTTGGAAAGCAGTACTCGATCCGCTACAGGATAGTGGGTAAAGTGGGAGTGAGTGAAGCCAGTGACACTATCGGCCCCATACAGTCTTCAGGTGAGAGTTATATGCAAAACATTTTTGCATTAATATTTTTTTTTCAAATATATAATTAGCTTCATTCACACAGTCAATGTTTGTATTGATAACAATATTTCCTAACAGGTGTGGCTATTAATAAACGTGTAACGTTGTAAAGTGTTTCCCATTTGACTGTATATATATGAAAGTTTTATTTCCTTTGCAACTTTAAGGACTATTTGTAACAACATGAACAGAGTATATTATGTATTTGATGTCTAATATAGGCTAGTGTACTTAATCATACCTTGAACAAGTAAAACTTACATTCTCTGTATGAAATCCAATATGACATTTAAAACTGACATAAAATAAAAAAAAATAACAATAATAAACAAAACACAAAAATAATCAACTTAACACACAAAAACTGTTGACACTTAAACCCACTGTATGATGGCATTTCATACTAGAAGAGTATGAAATGACTAGAAGATAACTCCACATCAGCTACAAAAATTCACCAACTAACATTCAGAAATGTCCTGTTGCTTCTACATGTTTTCACTTCTTCTTGAGACTCTCTGACATCATTGTCTGACTCCGGTTTGAACATAAAAGGCTAAAAGTTTTTGAAATTTTCCGTGCATGTGTGTGTGAGCAAGGACACACTTGAGCTCCGCCCCCTGTGCCGGGAGCAGCAGCTCATTTGCATTTAAAGGGACAGACACAAAAAACAGTGTGTTTTTGCTCACCCTCAAAAAGGGTCAATTTTAACATGCTATATAAGAATATCTGTGGGGTATTTTGAGCTAAACCTTCACATACACACTTGGTTTCTGGGCAGAAACCAAACTGCTCTTCCAGAGGGCAATTTACTTTCTGGCTGAAGATTTGGAAACTTTGGGTCTTATCCCTGAAAGGTAACAGCTCATAGATTCTGATCTCTAAACTGAGGATGTTGAGTCACTTTTGACTTCCAGAGCTCCCACCACAAGAAAATCGTATGATCTAAAATTGCTGAGTTCCTTTTTAGGATCTTTCTGTGGTCCTGGAAACACATACACACTGTTACGAAGTGGAGGACGCAGTAAGATCCATTTGCAGCTTTATTAGAATATTTAACAGGCAGGGTAAATCAGGGGCAGACAGAACAACGGAGGTAATCACAAAGCAGAAGTCGATAACAGGCAAGGGTCGAGGCAGGCGGCAGGAATCACAGTCCCAAAGAACAATCCGGGTCGAGACAGGCAGCAGAACAATCAGAGGTCGATATAACAGTCCGAGTCGAGGTAGGCAGCAGAAGAATCAGTAGTCGATATAAACAATCCAAGGTCAGAGATCGTTCAGCAAACAAGGGGAAAACGCTCAGAAATTGTACGCCGGGGCAATGCAATACTTCGCAGTGAACTGAAGAGTGACAGAGGTTTATATGGGTGTATGTGAATGAGCTGCAGGTGGATGAGATGAGTGTGGATGAGCTGCAGTTGTATGTGCAATCAGTCCCAGGTAAGCGGCATGATGGGAAGTTGAGTTTGTGATGTGATCAGTCTGGTGTGGAGTGCCCTCTGGTGACTCTCAGAGGCACGCCAGCTGGTGATCGTTACACACACATACACACAACCCCTTTAAAGGAACACTCCACCGTTTTTTTAAATAGGGCTTATTCACATTCTTTCATACATTTAGATAGGTGGGTAAATGCATTTTTGTCTCAGTGCATGCATTGTTTTAGTTTGACAGGGTCGGCGCTAGCTTAGCTTAGCACAATGAATGGAATCCTTTGTTGCCAGCTAGCATGTCCTGAGTAAAAGTGATAAAAAATTTTTTAAAAACCCACCTAATTACTTCTTGTGGCCTGCGTATTCACAACGAGTACAAATAGCGATGCAGATTAACACTAGGTGATTTCTTAGGCAGATATTGACTTGGGACTATATTATGGGGAAGCACAGGCGAAGCACGGCTACTTAGGCGAAGCACTGCTACTTGGGCGCAGAGATATCACGCAACACATGAAATCCCACGACTTCCGTCAACATACCGGTGTGAATAGTAGCTGCCTGGCTATTTTCCCAACAGTACATGAATGGCGATGAACATGGCTGATTTTGTGTGAGCCAGAACCATACCTATATACAAGAGTTTACAGAAAATGAGTGGAAATAGAACGACAGGAGGAGGTTGCGATCGCTCAACAGCCCGAGGACGTGAGGATGAGAACCAACACGAACTGGTGGTGTGAATGTGGGGGAATATGCCGACTGAAATAGAGTGTCTGTGCTGTGGCGAGTGGGACAAGTTTCTGCCATCGATAACCAGGCTCAACGTGTCCCCGCAGTTGTGTCACAGCTAACTTTACCGCGGATTTCACGGCGCTGATTCATCCGGCAGTACTCGATTTTTTTTTTCCGGTGTGATAAAGTGAACTGGAAAAAACGGCCCACGCCGAATAGACCAAATGGACAGCTGTCCACAGAGTAAGTGATTATTTTAAACATGACACATGTATAGTAAACTGCTTGTAGCCTTCTCCTCTCTAGTAGTTATACTAAAACTCCTGAGTCAAAAGAACCAGGCTAACTCGGTGAGAGAAATATAGCTAACTTAGCCCTCAGTCATTTCATTTTACAGGTAACGATAACAGCGATTTTTATATTAGTTTGGTTGTTCATGCTAAACAGGTTGAATTCAACATGAGGTTATACTAGAGGAGGCTAACGTTATTTGAACCGTAGTCTATATACAGCTTCTCAGCATCTATCTTATAACCGAATAAAGACACAGATTAACATAAGGAAGAGTAATAAAAGACAACTTACATGTGCACTTTGTTCTGCCTGTGCTTTGAAAATAGATGGGATGGGGACAGCCGTATGTTTCAGACGTAGTACCGTCTTTCTGGGCCCATATTCCATTTTTTCAAAGTAATTTAGTCCTCCTGTGCAAAATGCTCTTCGCAAACACGATACTGTTTGATTTTGTAGAGAGGCGTTGAAGTACAGATCTCCAGAGCAGCTAGCCATTTATTTCTCAGTTCCACATTCGATGAAATTCTGTGAAACATTACATTCGTGTATGTCCTTTGCTTGTTCTCACAACCTTTTGCTACGCAGATAATTACCATGTTTGCTGTAACTGTAGCTGTAACTTCTCAAAAAAAACAATCCAAAAGCGAAGACACTCGGTGCAGGTCACGCGTGTTGTTCTTCTGTGTTTTGACTCGTTGCACACCGGTATGTTGACAGAAGTCGTGGGATTTCATGTGTTGCGTGATATCTCTGCGCCCAAGTAGCAGTGCTTCGCCTAAGTAGCCGTGCTTGGCCTGTGCTTCCCCATAATATAGTCCCAAATCAATATCTGCCTAAGAAATCACCTAGTGTTAATCTGCATCACTATTTGTACTCGTTGTGAATACGCAGGCCACACGAAGTAATTACGTGGGTTTAAAAAACAAATTTGTATCACTTTTACTCAGGACATGCTAGCTGGCAACAAAGGATTCCATTAATTGTGCTAAGCTAAGCTAGCGCCGACCCTGTCAAACTAAAACAATGCATGCACTGAGACAAAAATGCATTTACCCACCTATCTAAATATATGAAAGAATGTGAATAAGCCCTATTTCAAAAAACGGTGGAGTGTTCCTTTAAGAATTTAAGTGAAATCAGCATTTAAATCCAAACATCAATGATGCATTTTTATGATTTAACTTATTAATAAAATGTGGCTTCCATGTATTCACAGAAATTCTAATAAGCAGTAGAATTATAATACAGGCTAATTCAATTATTGAGCATGAGACATTTATTGATCTATTGATGTCTCTTTGAAAAAGACTAATAAGGAGGTTGAGGTTTCATCCAAGTCTTATGAAGCGATATGATTACTTTGTATGATGAGCAAAGTGAAATTTAAGTCCTATTCTCTTTCAAATCAAATCTGTGCTCAGTTCATGTCTGCAGAAGCCAAATCAAATATGGTGACATGTCAATAATATCAAACCCTCAACAGTGGCTGTGTCAGGATCTGGGCTCTGTAAACAGCAGAGACATCTCTAAATATCTTCTGTGTTGGAGGATTTCTGCATGTGTTAATGGATGCAGGATCACTTTCTCTTGACTTGATAATCACACTCTTCATGTCTGTTGATTTCCACAGCCACTGATCCCAAGACCAGGAGTGACTTCCTATATTGTAAGTCAGAAAACAAGCAGAGAAACTCACAGAGTGTGTTCATGTTCTTCCTGTAGACGCTGAAAGACAACATGACAGAAGAGTTTAGAGTTGATCATGTGAATGATGATTAAACTGCACTGAGACACTGCTGATATACTGAACATGAAGAGTTCAGCTACATTAAAAGATCAGATTCATAACTCCTGATTCTGGTATGTTTTCTCTCCATCAGATTCCCATCAGCTCACTCTGGATCTGAACACAGTGAATAAATACCTCCACCTGTCTGAGGGGAACAGAGTGATTACTAACACTTTCCCAGAGCTTCAGTCGTATCCTGATCATCCAGGCAGATTTGATGCGTGGGAGCAGGTGTTGTGCAGAGAGAGTATGAGTGAACAACACTCTTACTGGGAGATTGAGTGGAGTGGGATTGATGCTGTGTCTATATCAGTGTCATATATGAGCATCAGCAGGAAGGGACGAATAAATGAGTGTAAGTTTGGATCTAATGATCAGTCCTGGAGTTTGGACTGCTCTTCCTCCTGTTACTCATTCTGGCACAATGACATAGAGACTAAACTCCCTGTAAAGCCCATCAGCAGGAGAACAGGAGTGTATGTGGATCACAGTGCAGGAACTCTGTCCTTCTACAGCGTCAGCGGAGACACAATGAGCCTCATACACACAGTCCAGACCACATTCACTCAGCCGCTCTATCCGGGGTTTAGGGTTTATCCTGGATCATCAGTGAATCTGTGTTGATGAATGAGAATAGCCTGATGAGAGCTTCTACCCATAATGCTTTGAGCTGCATGATAAATCAGTGACAGTGAGATGATGTTCTAGAGTCTCTTATTGTCTCTTTATTACATTAATAACACAGCTGAACTTCTGTCAGTGAAATATCATGTCAGAATAACTGTGTGTAAAAAATCCTCATATAGACATCAGTGTGTGTGACGGTGTGTATCTCTGCTTTTCTCAAGCTCTGTTTGTGTTGATGAAGATCAGCTTCATTTAGTTTCACAGTAGTTTCACATCAATCATTTATAAATCATGTAGAAGTGGGATTTGTTAAACATATTTTAATCCAGGTGTATTTAATGCACAGCAAATTTCTGGAGTTGAAAAAAAGTGCGAATGGAGTTTATTTTTTAACTCTGAATACAGTTTGTGTTATGGGATACTCCCTGTTTGTGTTGTATTTTGGAGTTTATTCAATTGTGTTCAGAAGCGTGTTTTAACACTACATCTGGAGTTAAATATTAAGAAGTGCGCCACACGATCGAGTCACGACCATGGTGCAGCACAAGGCCTAATGGATCCGCCGTGAGGTATGTAAAAACGTATTTATTAACAAAATAATATCGCGAGTAGGTGGGGGCACCCCCGTTTTTTCTGCGCTGAGCAAGCAGGTACGAGTCGAAAAAGATGGATAAAGCAAAAAAGCTGTCGGGACTAAAAATAGAAAAAGAAAGAGGGAAAAGGAGATGGCATGTCAATTGATGCGCCAGCAGCTAAATAAGTGGATGGTCAAAGGCATCAGGTGGGATTTAAAGTGTGACATCCACGCATGTAGGCTAGGAGATTCCCGGTGGGCCGACGTGCTTTTTGGGCCGATACATCTAATAGGCTATTTTTTTTGTCTTTGTCTTAACGGCCCATAAAACTCGTACATCGGCGGCCCATTCGTTTTGTTTTGTTATGTTTTGCTCAATTGGCGGCGCTGGGTTAGTGCCGTTGTAATGCATTGGTTAAAAAAAAAAAAAATTCAGCGTTAGTTTTTTGTTTTTTTGACATTTTTCATTAAACACGTAGATCAGCGGCCCATTGGTTCTTTTCTTGATTGACACTGGGCTGGCCCAATCACATCTTTAATGTGAAGTATAGAAATTAGTACAAAACTAATTATAAAAGTTTCCTTTATTTTTCAGTGCATTTGTTTTACAATATATGGCTATTACTATCATGGGATTAATATTATAACTATTATTATGTAGTAGTGTAATGTAGACAGACAGTGTTACTAAAAAAGGTTTGAATTTTTCTTTATTTAATTTGCACACTGAATATGGGTTGGAGCTTTTAATTTTGAACTCTTAAAGTGCACCAGATTGATGAATTCAACATTAAAAAGCACAAAATTTTCTTATGGGGGAGCATGCCCCGTTGCCCCCGAACCCCCCTAGAGGGACAGAGGTCTCAGCAGTGGATTCATTAGGGGTGTAACGATACATCGATATGGATCGATGCATCGATATAACGTCTAACGATACGATGCATCGATTCCACACTTAAGATATCGATATACACCTTTATTTTGACACTCTCCACATTCTCACGTAACATCCTTCCGCCAAAGCGTTTACTCACCAACCGCCTGCCGGTGTGTAACGTTAATCTCCTCATATGAAAAAGACGCCTCACAAGACTGACTAAACCCTAAACCAGTTGTTGTTTTTTCGCAAAAGTCGGTATTGTCCGCTGTCAAGGCATCGCGAGTTCATGTTTTACAGCAGAAACAGACAAGCCCTCGCACCCTTGTTGGTGAACACAACACGATAAGTCCGTTTTAGCGACTCAGTGCGCAGTATTCAGGTCAGATGTCACTTTGAAAAGACGCGCTGGCTAAGAGGAGTTTCGTCAAAGCTGACTAAAAGTGATCGAGGATGGATAATTTCAATGAATGAACTCGTGATATCTTCTTCAGGGCGTAAAAGGAAAATAAAACCTGAAACATTTTCACGGAACCTTACTAAAGCAGCTCGTTTAGTGGTGAGGGAAAAGCTCTCTGTACTGCGTGTACGTTTTTTTGCCGTCAAATTGAAGTAGTGACTCAACTCAGGAAACCTTCTGTTGAGCTTCCATACGTTAATGCTGACGAGGTAGCAGCTAACGTTAATACACTTTATACAGCCATAGCTGTCATATAGCCTGTTTTACAGACGTCCTAACTGCAATGTCTAACGTTACCCTGGATAATAAGATATTTGAGCCGTGAAAGTGTAACGTTTGGCCTGCAACGGTTTGAATTGTAATAAGCGTTTTAGATTCGTGACCATTAAAAAGTGCGAAGAAGTTTGTTTCTCAGATTTTCTCAATGCAGGTGAGTTATATGTTTAGTATCCAGTTAATAAAGAGTACAGTAATAGTATTTTGTTTTGTGAATAACATGTTGTTGATGCTATGGTGTAGTCCAGCAAAAGTTTCTGATACCAGAGAACACAACATTGAAAGTCACAGATGACCAGGGCATAGAGGTGGATGAGGATTTCTTTCCAGAACTTGCAACGACCATGTGTGTTTTTTCATCCACACTGGTGATGGTAGGACATTTAAGACTGTTTGTTTTGTTTTATAGATATTTCACGAGTTCACACTTACATATAATTTGAAGGGGTAAAGTTTAATGCGTATTTGGCGTGCTGTCCGGAGGGAGGGCTCCGAGCTCGGAGTTCGGCCCGAACCCAGAGTACTCCCCCCGTATGTAAGTGTTTAGGACTAGAAGTGTGGAGAAGGGGTGGTGGAGGGATGCTGCAAAAAACTGTCAATGGAATGAGGTGAGACTGCTGAGTATATATACCTCTTACCATGATTGCTGAGTGCTCTCCACTTGTGTTAATTATCTGAACGTGCTCCTCCCGAACCTTGTTAATAAAACATAATTTCACGAGTTCACACTTACATATAATTTGAAGGGGTAAAGTTTAATGCATATTTGGCGTGCTGTCCGGAGGGAGGGCTCCGAGCTCGGAGTTCGGCCCGAACCCAGAGTACTCCCCCCAAAGGCTAAAGCAGAGGACAGCCACCGGACTAAGACCCCCCCAAATGAGTGCCGAGGTTGGCGGGCTGGCATCTCAAGAAGGGGCCTGGATGCTTGACCGGGGAGGCCCGTAATGGTGGCTCACCGCCTGGACTGACGGCCCCTGTGGTCTGCGAACGAGGAGCGGTTGTAGTTTACAGTGACCGATCGGGAGGATTGCGCTTTTCCACTAAGCCCAAATGCTCGCTGGACAGAGAGAAAACAGAAAGGAGGAAAAAGAAAGGAGGAAAAGTGAGTGCTTGCACAAGAGATTTCCTCACACTGCTTCCGCAGTGAGACCAACTGCTCGCTGGATGAAGGAGAAAACGTAAGTGCTCTACCGGGAAGGTTCTCATTCCGTCCACAGGGAGACCATGCTCGCTGGACGGAAAGGAAACAGGAAAATGAGTGCTTGCCCAGGAGATTTTCTCACACTGCATCGCTGGATGAAGAGAAAACGTAAGTGCTCTACTGGGAGAGTTCTCACTCCGTCCGCTGTGAGACTAGTGCTCGCTGGACGGAAAGGAAACAGGAAAATGAGTGCTTGCCCAGGAGATTTTCTCACACTGCATCGCTGGATGAAGAGAAAACGTAAGTGCTCTACTGGGAAAGTTCTCACTCCGTCCGCTGTGAGACCAATGCTCGCTGGACAGGAAAGAGGAGTTTTTTTTTTTTATTATTCGATGAGGGTTTGGTGAGCTTTTTTAATGTGGAACCGGTTGGTCCTGATGTAGCTTTGGAAAGCATCGGAGGACCATCTACCAAGGGCTTGAATCTGCTGTTGGGAGAGGCCTTTTTGGGCTGCTGGAGTTGCTGCCCCGATGCGGAATGAGTGACTTGAAAAACTCTTTGCTGGAATGCCAGACTGTTGGAGAACAGATTTGAGGTGTTTCTGAAACCAAAAACGTGTCACAGGTTTTTTGGATTCGTCTAGAAACAGGGGTTCCAGGGGAGATTTAGCCTGGGAACTTCTCCATTGCAGATAAGCCAGAATTGACTGGTATGGTTGGATTGGCGAAGCGAGGTTAAAAATGTAGATGAAATGACCTTTTTTGGTTTGGTCAGTTTTGCTTTGTTTAATCAGATATGAAATGGTTTCGCCGTCTAGTACTGATAAGTCTGAGATGGTGGGGTGGATTTTTGGGTCGAATTTAGAAGTAATGGCAAGTTCCGAGCATCTGAGAAAACCAAAAAAGGCTAGGATAAACATAGCATCGAGTGTGCGAGCGGAACCGAGGGGCTGGTAGCCTGTACGGAGGGCCTGAATACATTTGGTGAGAATGTCTAGCGTTATGGGTTGTCTAGCGTCGGGGCGGGTGGGCTGGGATCTTTGAATCCCTTTAATCAGGAGGGAGGTTTGTGAATTGTTTATCTCCGTGGAAAGAGCGCCGTACATCAATTTATGGAAAAACTGGATGCCGCTCAAATAACCTTTGATGGACCCGACTTGTAGACCCTTAATGATGTTAAGGTAGGAGATAAAAGAGGTGATTGAAAGAAGAGAAAAATCAGGGAAAGGCAAGTTATAAGAGACATGGAATGTTTTGAAACATCTCCAAGCAGTAACGTAGGATTGAAGGGTCCTGGGAGATACTGCTTGGAGGATAGTGTCGAGTGATGCTTCCAGCAGAGTATTTAACAGGTGGGTTACGGGAATATTAGTTCTGAATAGCGAGGAACTGGAGTTGGGAATTGATCCGCCTCTGGAGCCAGCATCCTGAATCTCTGAAACAGAAAACGAGACAAAGAGTGCAATGCACTGTTGCGTCATTGTCGCAATGCATTAAAACGCTACTAGCGGCCCATTCTTTCCCCCACAGGAAAGCTGCTACTACGAGAGGGTAAAGCTCAAATAGAGCTGAGGATTGAGATATGTCCTGGAGCTGTGGTGGCCATGGAGCTGTGGTGGCCACGGAGCCGCGAACCAACGACCTTGATAAAATCCCCCGAACCCTATTAAGGGGGCGGCGTCTGTGAACAATTGGATGTCGGTGGGGAATGAAACAAGGTTGTTGTAGAAAAAGGATAGGCCGTTCCACTGTTTTAGAAATGTTAACCATAGCCTGAGTTCGTCGCGACATGCTTGAGTTATGGAAATGCGGTCTTCTAGCGAGTGGACGGAGGACGCGAGTGAGAGGAGATGCGAGATGAAGGGGCGGCCCTGTGGGATAATACGCATTGCGAAGTTTAGATGTCCGAGCAGGGACAGGAATTCGCGTTTTGAAAAATTAGATTTTTCAAGGAAAGTAGAAGAGACGAGGATTATTCGGTCGATTTTTTCTTTGGGGAGGGATGCTTGGAATTTGTCTGAATCCAAATTAATTCCTAGGAACTCGATAGATGTTGCAGGGCCCATGGTTTTTTCCTGTGCGATAGGAATTCCTAGCTCAGAGAAAACGTTTTGTACCGTGAGGAGGTGCGCGGCTGGGATAGCATCGGGAGGCGAGATTATTAGAAAATTATCTAGTAGGTGAATGAGGTAAGGAATGGCGTAGTTGTTCGACAAGATCCAGCAAACGGCTTCTGATAGTATGTCAAATATTTTCGGGCTGCTTTTGCATCCGAATGTTAGACGTACTGCGAAATAATATTTTCCAAGCCAGCGCACTCCAAATAGGTGCCATGAACCTGGATGGATAGGCATTATTTTGAAAGCAGATGTGACGTCAAGTTTTGCGAGCCAAGCACCCCGACCTGCGATTTTGATCATGTCTATAGCCTGATCTATGTCGTGGTATTTGAGCGAAAATTCACCGAGGGGGATCAAGCTATTTATGCTTGGGAACGGGGAATTATGCGGGGCTGACAGGTCGATTATTAGACGTTTTTTGCCCGAGAATTTCCTTGTAGCCACTCCGATGGGGCTGATACGAAACAGTTTAAATGGAGGATTGTCGAACGGACCGATCATGAAGCCTGACTCAACTTCTTTTTTGATCAGTTTATCTACAACTTCAGGTTCTAAAAGGGCGGATTGGAGATTATTACATATGATGTTTTGGGAAAGCGGGCATTCTAAGCCGGGTTTAAAGCCGTTCTTTAAACCTGACAGCAGATAATCAGTAAATTCGGCATCCGGGTGATGAGCTAGTTCGAAGTGCATGCGCGAAATATTCATAGGAGTCTCCCAATAATTTTTTGATTTTTTATTCACAGACTTAAAGACTGGACATACAATGCGAGCATGGGCGCCGCCACAAAAGCTGCAGATGTGCATAAACCGGCAGCACGGTCTTTGACATTTACCCGCGTTGAAATGGTTACAAGGCTGCCTGCTTTCATCAAAAGCAGAGTCCTGTATTGCACTGGTGGTTGCAGCACGCGGTACATAGCTGGTGGATTTAGCGTTGCTTGTTCCCGGGTAGGGAAGAGAGGAAGGGTTAACCTGCGGGCACGACGCGGTCGTGTGCGCTACTGACCTGCAGACCGCGCAAGTGATGTTCTTGCAACCTAGAAACACCCTGCTGTGGAGATCCTGGTCGAGAGCGCCCCAGTATGTGCACTGGTTCCACTGTGCGACTCTCACGGCACTTTTGGCTGAAAAAAGTTTGTGGTAAGTGTAGAAATGGCCGCCCCCATAGGACAGCGCGAGTTCGGCTATGATTGCTTGGTAATCATTCAGTTCACGCCGCCTGTGGGGGAAAGCTGAACAGATTATTTCAGTGTAACGG
This sequence comes from Rutilus rutilus, assembly GCA_021464565.1. Taxonomy (NCBI): domain Eukaryota; kingdom Metazoa; phylum Chordata; class Actinopteri; order Cypriniformes; family Leuciscidae; genus Rutilus; species Rutilus rutilus. Next base: position 2,951,402 of record JAJAQA010000005.1, read on the forward strand.
GAAAAAGCAATTGAAAATTCGGAAAATGAAAGAACGCGAGATGAGTGAGTGTTTGTGTTTTTCAGGGTGACCGAGAAATCCCCGCAATCTATTTGGCGGTCAGGTTCGGCTGAGGGGAGTAGAGAGAGAAGAGAAGAAAGGTCTACGTCCGCACCTGAGAGGATTTGTGTGCGGATGCTTTGGGATACTGGTGGTGGTTCCATGGCGACTGCGTTGGATGGCACGGGCATCGGTGTTGCTGTGAACAAAGAATAAGGTGATTTTTGTTGTAACATAGAGCTGGGAAGGGTATAAGCCGGGTCTGCGAATGTCGGCGGCGGCCTCACGTTTGGATGACCTGCTGTGACTTGAAAAGGAAAGTTAGTTGCATGATATAAAGGAATTGAAGGATTATGTGCTGAAATATGGGCTTGAGCTGTAATCGGAGGCAGGCCCGTGCTTGTCTGAGCTACTGGAGCTGCAGGCCACTGAAAGTGGGCGGGGTTGTAACCTGTTGTACGAGACTGTTGAAATGGTTGCGCCTGCGCTGCTAGCGGCGATAGCCTCGCGCTAGTGTCTGCGACAGGAGCTGGAGGCCACTGAAAAGGAAAAGGGTTATAAACAGCAGGAGTAAAAAACTGAGTGGTTGTAGGGAGGCCGCTGGGCCCGGCTATATGCTGCGCTGTGGCAGCAGAAGCCATGGTGGAGGGCTGGGCCTCATCGAGAGGTGGGAGTGCCATGGCGGATTCTGGTGCGCGGCCCAGGCTCGCTGAAGGCCTGTTGCTGCGTCTTGATGGGCGAAGCGATCCGGATCCTGTGCGGGAAGACGACAGTGGTGACCGGGCAGGCGATTTTTGGGCCCTGCGGGCTTTGCTCTGCCTGTGGGTCGTCTTGGGCGTTGACTGTAAGGAAACGTACAGATCATACAGTTCCGCCTTTGACATTTTTCGCGAAACCTGTATGTTTGAATTCCCCAGTGCTTGTTTTAGTCCAGCTACGGTCCATTTCCCGATAGGTGGGATCGTCGGGACTGCCGAGCGGTAGGAGGAAGCTGGAGAAGAAGAAGGTTGTCTTGCTGGGGGCGGCGAAGACTGGTCTTGGCGTCTTGTTGAGCTCCGGGTTGTTCGGGCTGGTGTATGGCCGCGAGGAGAAGCCGGGGGCTCAAGTGCGGCGACCGGCGTAGGAGGGATGACCGTGGGACCGGCGAAGTGCGGAGGTGCATCCTTGGTGACGTTTATGTCTTCGTCGGAAGAGGAGTTTGTATCGCTTGCAAATAAACACCAGTTTGCAGTAGCATTTCATTGGGAATGCTTGTCTTTAAAAGCAGTTGAGTCTGGTCCAGTCAAAATGTGTTCACTTGAGACACTTGAATTTTCAGAAGATTTAACTGCATATCTCCAAGCTGAATTACAAGCCACTGTCAATCAAGGTTATAATCGTTAACGAAAACGAACGAAAAAACGAAAACTAGGTGGGAAAAAACATTGTCGTTAACTGAAATAAAAATAAAAACGAGGCATTACAAAAAAACGATAACTAACTAAAACTGTAATGTGTGTTTGGCAAAACTAACTAAAATAAAATAAAATTATAGAGTAAATGTCCTTAGTTTTCGTCTTTGTCAAGGTCTTTCAGTTTTTAACGCTATTTAAAACACGCAGCATATTCATTCAGCTGCATTTCCTTTCCCCATGCGTCTCTCACATGCGCGCGCGCACACACACACACACACACACACAGCCCCTCCCCTCCGTGCACACCGCGTCTCCATGAGAACGAGTGTTCGTTCGACGTTGAAAGCAAGTTCGCGAAAGGTTGGTATCTCTATCTGGTGAACACCTTTACACAATCACACATTAAAAAGTGGTATAAAAATATTTTAAATTCTGAATATAATTTTGTCAGTGTGTTAATGTCGACCCGAGAAGCGATTGCGCCTTCTTTAGAAAGTTAACTAGTCGCAAGTTTGAGGTAAAATGCACTTTTTGGTTGTGGTTGTCGATGTCAAAACACTATATAAGCTGTGATTCAAATATTAAATAATGTTATGTCATTTTTTTACTTTTACACTGAATGTTTGCTGCTTCAATCCAGATGACTAGGCTATTGGCTGTATAGGGTAAATTTAGTATAGGGTGTGAAAATTGTACAGCTGTGGTATTTGTATAGGGTGTGAATTCTGTATAGAAGATGTGTAGATTTTTGGTATGGCGTGTGGATTTTGTAGCCTGGTAATACCAAATCTCTGCTACTTCGCTTTGCTTCGTAGACAGATGGTGCGTCCCAATTCGCATACTATCCGTCCTAAATAGTATTCGAAAATAGAATTAGTACATCCCAAATCGTAGTATGTTGAAATGAGTGTTCCAAAGATACCCGGATGGTCTACTATTTCCGGTCAGAATCCGAAGTGCAGATCGATGCACACTCTAACGGCTAATATTGCCCACAACCCATCGCGCGTTGGACGAGGATTCGGTTAGAACTACAAACACGAGTGAAAAGTGTTAAAAAACTACAGACATGTAGGACGTGTGAATCCGGCGGTTATGTAGAGAGGTTTAGATAAAGGGGTTTGAGTGATTAATTATCAGTATCTAACCTGACGAAAATTTTTTTATTCAATGTTGTCTACATTATATTGCATCTGCAGATGCATTGTGAACTTTTGTAAAGATATTTTAGCCATTAACTTCTAAATGCATATTCATATTGCAAGCATATGAGGAGAGTCTCCGCATGAAAGACCCACGACTGGCAGATAAACGTGAAAATACATTTCTCTCCTAAACGGTAGGAAATTAAATTAGATTGAATGGAGGATTTTAACTGTGACAAGATTGACAGGGCAGTTTGCGGATACAGGATGCACGCGACAGATCTGTCCGTTATAAGTAGTATGTCCCAAGCTTGCCTACTCTTTTGCTACACACTCAAAAGTATGTACTTTCTCTTCACAAAAAGAGTACATACTTTTAGGGCGTAGTATAAGTAGGCGAATTGGGACGCAGCAAAAGTCTGGCATGGCATAACTGAAAAGCGTTTTCTTTCTCGCGGGGAGGCGCTTGTCTGAAGTTTAAAATCATTGGTTCCCGTAAGCCAATCACATAACGTTTGGTTATGGCGCGTGTTATATGCGCATGCTCAGCTGCATCTAACTTCCACTGTAAACACATGTATGATGCGAAAACAAAACCATCGAGCGAAATACCGGAGTGAACATGGCTGTGAATGACTTTTGCAGATTATGTGAAGTAAATCTATGCATCCACGGTACAATCAGTGTCTACGTCACGGCTCTCAGCCCGCCCTCTGTTCGTTGATTGGCCGGCTGTTTTCAGGCCGGAGGAAAACGCATAGCTATTACGCTGTCTCAGACTGAGTACAGAAGCGAAATGAAATTGAGCAGAAGTAAGAAGTCTGACGTAGTCAGGCTATGGATTTGTAAGAGGTTAAAGAATTTCAATAGGGTGTGAATTTTTTTCTAAAATTGTATGATATTTTTGTTGAGTTATTATTACACAATACTTTTTCCGACCTTTTTGAATCTTGCCCCTGACAAATAACCCAAATTACAAAAAAAGACTAAAACTAACACTAAAACTAATAAAAACTAAACTAAAACTAAGCATTTTCCAAAAATAAAAACTAAACTAAACTAGCAAACCCACTTTAAAAACTAATTAAAACTAAACTGAATTTGAAAACAAAAAGTCAAAACGAAATAAAAATAAAAAATAATGAAAAATGCAAAACTATAATAACCCTGCTGTCAATCTGACAAAGTGGGTAAAATGTTGTGGTGTTGTGTATCGTGTTGGACTCTTTGTTTGCACAGGTACTGATGAAAACATGCCACTTTTCAGCAAAATAACCGCACTCATTTTACACAATGGTAAATTATTTTTTGTTTTGATTGAGCATAAAACGTGTTTCCATGATCACTTCCATGCTTTTCAAGTGAGCGAAACCCTACCAAGGAAGATAGTGGTTATAGAAAAGGAGAGATTAAGGCATTTCAAGTCTTTTGATGCCCAAATGTCATACGGGTGTGATTCGCAATTTTATATTGTATCAGACGGTTGTATTTTCTGATTTCTTATTTAGATGAGTTCACTGTGAAGTTGTTCATTGTTACTTCATCTGATGTATACGTGTCTACCTCAGGTTACACAATCCTACTGTAACAACATGTTTTTTTTTTTATATAATCCTGCAGTCTTGATTTTATATAATGAAGTGATGTGTTGTTGACATTGTTTTATACAATTTAATTTTTTTTTTAGTTGGCACTCTGTTAGCTGCATAAATGTAAATGTTTTGCTGTTAGATTTTACAGTATTTTATGACAGATATTATTTTAAAGTGTGTCCATACATGGAATTTTTAAACCAAATGTATGAATTTGATCAAATAAAAGCACTGAGTTGAGAGTATGGCGTTCAGTATATCATTTTCACATAAAACATTATATTATGTTAAATAAATGTTAACTCTAAGAAGTGTTAAATTCAATATTTTTAAGTGTTGATTTTTAACACTGTTAAGGAGTTCATATTATGAATAACTTAATTTTAGAGTTACAATTACTCTCCGTATGATTTGTATTTTAACTCCAGAAAGAGTTCTATTTTAAATCTGAAAAAGTGTTACAAATTCAACTCCAAGAGCGGAGTTATTGTAACTCTAGTCTTATTGTAACTCTGCGGTGGAGTCTATTTGATGGTCACGCAGGTACACTCAAACTGAGTTGATTTTAACTCGCATGGAGTTTATTCCAAAGACCAGAATTTGCTGTGTGGGTTCAAGCACTGAAGCAGCTGTAACATTATTATATTTGCAGTGTTTTATCAATTATTATTTTCCTGCTCTAAACATCCCTGGGCGTCAGAGACTGTAAGGCATAAAGATCTTAAGCTTGGAAATATATAAAAAAAAAAAAACATCAAAACACTGTGAAGATATTAAATGATAATTTTTATGTGTTGATCTATATCTGCTGTACGTCACATGATCAATCCCAACGAATCCTGATATTCATCTTCCATGGGTCAAATAATATATAATCTTCAAATATCACCGGCAGCAGCCAATGAAATCACAGCAGCCAATAAGGTCAATTCATAATGTCTGACTGTTATGAAAATTGACATATTTGTGTTAAAATGAGGCTGTGTATCAAATCTTGTGAGATTCAGCCACATGGTGGCGCTATAATAAGCAACATTACCTTTTTGCTAATAACTCTGTTTCCTAGTGAAGCTTCGAAACACAACAAGCACTGAAAATTGATCAAAGAACAGATATTATACAGACATCTGATATTTAATCTTATTAGATGTTTAGTTCACTGCATCTGATGGATTATACTTTCATTATTACATGGCTTGGCTGAATTCCAATGTAGAATGCGGTCTGTTATTTCTTGATAACAGACCGATAACAGACCGCATGCAAAACAGCGCGTTGCTATGGACGCGGAACGGACTATTTTCTTTGGCGGAAGCAATACAATCGTTTTTAAAACAATAAACTCCTTTTTAAATCAATAATTTGTGTCAAATTAATTATTTATTTTGTAGGTAGCCATGTAATAAGCGGGATAATGTATAGAGAGGCGGTCATTATAGCGAATAACAAGCCCTTCAGGCTGTCAAGACCCCGACGCGCTCGTTCAGCCTGTCGGGCTTGTTATTCGCTATAATGACCGCCTCTCTATACATTATCCCTTACATAAAACACTTGAAATGTGTTTGTAAAAGCTGTTTTAGTGCATGTTTGGCCTGAGTTCTTGCATTCCCACTGTTCTGACCAGCAGGAGTCGCCAGCGTGAGGCGATTCAAACGATTCGAAACACTGAATCATTTGTCCAGTTGATTCAGAGCTTTGTAAAGCTCAGCTTCTCCCACCACTAGTCCACTCCGAACTTCACAAAAGTACACAATAGGACATTCTGAGGACTGATGTTTGTTGAGCTTCAGTTTTAAAACACCAGCCGTTATATCAATGGGAATGACAGATGACGGCTGTAATATTAATGTTTTCAGCTCTAGGATAAGAAATCAATCGATCTCCTTTCTTACTCATATCTTCAATTAATGTATTACGTTCATTTGTATGTTTACTGCACTTTAAGACGATGTTTCCTCACATAAACCTCTGTTTAAACTATTCTAAGTCTTAATAACACACCTGTTGGAAATCTAACTTCTCTCCTGCATATTGGAAAGCACTGCTTTAAGTTCATGAGTGTTAATTAATTCCTAATTAGAAGTATTAATTCCTTCAGTAAAACCACAGAAGGGTCTTCCAGCAAGATGGCGAGCTAGCCGCACATGTTTTGCTGAGCTGTGGCAGAACTATTTCTATTTATACTTGTTATTGCCGCCTTCTCATAAACCAGTATCAGAAACTCAGGTGACCAATTAAACACGTTACTATTGCGTTCAGTTGTTTCTTTGATACGCTCTAGATCGAGCGAGTAAACTTTGATGGGAACGTGGCGCATTCAGCAAACAGAGCCCAACATGTACCCATGGAAATGGATCACAGTTACGGCCGAGAGAACCCAAAGGAAAGACGACGGGATGCTTCTCACATTACTCCAACCAAAACTCTTCAAGAAAAGGTGAAGCCAGACGACTGCGAAATCTCCAGCTTTGCTGCAGACAATTAACTCCTTAACGGCGAGATTTGATTCTCAAGATAGAAAGCTGGAGGACATCGCAGACAAAATTAGACAAAACAGCACCATGGTCCTTGGATGAAATCTGTATGAGAAAAGCTAAGGGGGATATATTAGATCAAGAGCTAAGAGGATGGGAAAAGGGGAGAAAAACTCAGATTATTTCTGTAAGTTAGAAAAAAAGCGGCAAGAAAGAAACTCTGTTAAAACTTTAATTATTAATGGGGCAGAGTGTTCTAATCCACAAGTAATAGCTAAAGAAATGGCCAACTTTTATCAGGACTTATATTCTTCGTCCTCTTCAATATTAGACCCTCATTCCCTCATATAGATGTAGATGCAGAGTTAACAGTCGAAGAGCTGGCATTGGATAAATCACCTGGCCCAGACGCTGTTACATCTAATTTTTGGGACTTATTAAGGGAATTTATTTTTGCAGCTTTTCAGGAAATTACTAAAATCTTGGTTTTGCCTAATTCAGTGAGACAAGGCCTAATCCCGCTTATTCCCAAACCAGGAAGAGACTCTAGATTGTTGGACAATTTATGACCTATAACTTTACTAAACTATGACTATAAATTACTAACCCACATATATAATAATCGCTTGAAACTTGGTTTATCCAAAATGATTGGGGAGAGAGACACAAACTGGATTGATTAGAGGCCGATATACATGACAGTATTCGATTGGTTTTGGACTGGAGTATAATCAAGAAACAGAGGATGATGGGGTCATTTCATCTTTAGACTTCTATAAAGCCTTTGATATGTTAGAACATTCATCTATTTACAGTATAAATGTTTGAAAATGTATGGGTTTGGTGAAAATCTGTGTAATGTTATTCAGTTAATGTGAAATCATTACCATACATGAATGCCCTCTTAAAACTGCATATAATATGAGTCGAATGTCAGATATTTAGGCATAAACATTTCTAAGGATGAGGTCTTGATCATCAACGAGATTTGTCTCTCTTTGGAAGGATTTATTTAACTAAAAGAGGTGTATCTGTCCTGCGTCTTGTCTATCTTTCTCTAATAGAGCTGTTAAGGCCGTTCAGGGGTCCGATCTTCGTACGTTGCTTAAAACATCCGAGATCAAATGACACATCCAAGATGATATCATCGTGCTACTCATGATCTGGCAAATTAGGTTCTTCGAACACACTTGCCGGATATGATTAGTATCGCTGGATTGAGTTATCTGAGATAATTGCGCATTCATGCGAAGTTTAAAAGGGGATCTGTATCGATAGTGGAAACATTGATCAGCAACGCTGCTATTGGCTGCTCAGCGTGGCCAAAGAGCGCGCACAGTTTTTCTCCTCAGTAGAGCAAGAACTAATAGTCGAAGTTTATTCTGAATTTTAATGTTTAATCAAAACGCCAGGGAACACCTCAAAGTCTGCAAGGAGAGAGGGCTGGCACAAAGTAGCAGACAATTTAAACCCGTTAGAAGTGGCCATCCCATACACAAAAGAAATATATTTGAAATATATTTTCAGAGTATGTTTTGGAATATATGCAAATATTTGAAATTGGCCCAATAAATATATTTCACACTTAACATCATATATTTTTGTTATATTTCAGAATATATTTCAATGTATTTGGAATATATGCCACATATATTTTTGACCCTTTTGGGACCCATACAGGAAAAAATACATTGAAATATATTCTGAAATATAACAAAAATATATGATGTTAAGTGTGAAATATATTTATTGGGCCAATTTCAAATATTTGCATATATTCCAAAATATACTCTGAAAATATATTTCTTTTGTGTATGAGATGTTAGATGTTTTTATCACTAATTAGCCTATATTTTTGTATTTTAATAATTGCATAATTACTTTGTTCATTGTAATGTCAGTCACCACACTAGAACACGGGAACAAATAAAAGTGAAGTACAAAAATATTCTACATAATGGTAATTTTTTTGTTATATTATAGTCTCTTTTATAAAAGGCACTGTTAAATAAATGGTTGTCTGTTTATAAAAGCAACCAAGAAAAAGGCTGAGAAAAAAAGACAGAAAATATCTTAGTAGACTACACAGTAAATCATGTTTGCTGCATTAAATTAAGGCTGTATAGTCATTTCAACTGTTAAATCTTGAGTAATGAAGAATTGCTTTGACTTGTGAAAGTGAAAACTGATAAACTTATGTTAATATAAAATATTTTGCCATGAGTTATTGATCACATTTTTCCAGAGTGTGGTTCATTGTAATGACATTGTGTTTTCCTCTTTTGTGCACTTTTACATAATACACCAACACTTGCATCTGTTCCCAAGAAAGTGGAGCTGAAATATGTGCAGTAAGTGGACATTTTCTAACTCTCCAAAGGAAAGAAAGTATAAGACTTTGTAATGTCCATTTGTTTCCATTGCACTGGACAGTGAATAAACCCTCTCAGATAACTGTCATATGGAGGAACTAGCATACCTGCAAGTGCATAAATAACTTTACTTAATTTATACTTGTATGCTTTATGGCTGCAATATAAGTTGCAGGATTCCACATCTACAGAAAGGCCTACAGAAGAGTCTGCACAGACAGAGGACACATAGGCCTACAGGTGGGCAGTGTATAGACAACTTTTCCTTTTTATTTGTTGCATGAGGCATGTGTCTAATATCTCTTGTTGCAGGCACTTGACCACTGGCTTTTCTTTACAAAGAACAATTGAAATAAAACTCAAGGAACTATTTGTCTTTTATTAAACATTTAATGAAAAGTTTGTTTTTTTTTGGCAATGTTGTGTAATATGGCACATGCAACAATGTCACAGGCCCTGTCAGGTGTGCAACCCTCAGACTTTTCAGACACTGACATCTTCCCTTTAGTTAGCCAAAGTTCATTTGATTGTGTGCCCTTGTCCTGGCTAGAGCTGCATTGGTTTGGGTCAGGGAATGGGGTCACCTGTCTGCAGGAACATGTCATAATCACCTATGAAAAAATGCAGTTCTGTTAGGATCAGCATAAGTGTATGTAATACAGTGAGCTTGATATTTAAGTGTGGAACTTTTCTTACCACTTTCAATTAATATGCATAAATGTGAATCTCTGAAAATGCTTAAGTCATGCACAGATCCTGGCCATTTTGCTTTCACATTTGTAATATGGAAGATTTTAGTCAACTGCCTTTTTTTTATTTGATATAATATTACTAATCTGGAATATTAAGACATTGCTTTACAACATTGGGTCTTAAAGGCAGGGTAGGTAGGAATTTTATAAAATACTTTTTTCCAAATTTGTTTAAACTTTCTATATATATCAATACATAATTAAAATGTAAGTACTCTGAAAAAAAGAGTATAAAAATCGCGTGACTCTAGACCGTTTAATCTGCTCATTATTTCCATTCGGGACGAAACAAAGGATTGGCTTAGGCAACTGTCACTCTCTCTCGCAACCATAGCAACCACCCTTTTGCCACGGGATCTGCCCACTTGCGCGCGCACGTTTGATTTGAGGAATTCAAAAGGCACAGAACCTAGGAGCAAAACAATGGCAGTGTATAAAATCCCTGTCGAACTCTTATTTTTAATTATTCTGTGACATCACATGTGGGCGGAGTCGGGGACATGAACGAACAAGTTTATATCTGCCGCTGTAACGAGACATCATTGTTTGTTTGATGTGTGTGCGTTCTTGACAACGTAAGTTTCCATTAATATACTTTAGATGAACATGTATGTGTATAAGTAGACATATGTATGTTTATTCAATGCTATATTGTTGTTTTGTCGTGATATTTATGCATGTGCTAAGAATAGAGTTTCGATTAACAGACATTGACAAATAGACGATCACATTCTGTGTTTATTGCAGATGCATATATTAACCATGCTGATATTGGTCGCTGGAATATTTGTGTGATGTTATCATTTAGTATTCTATTTACTGTTTGAGGGTATTGTTTAAGTGATTTATCACGAGTAGGCCCATTTGATCTTGTTTAGCACCAAATTTGGTGACTCTGTTCTATTACTGGAGCAAGAGCTCCGCCTAGTGGTTATTAGTTTAATTTCATTTAATACTGCAATTTCCAATTCAGTGTTTCTTTATTACTGCAATATATATTTGCCAGCATTGTATTTAAATATTTGATACGTTTATTTAATTTATTTATTGTTATTCATTTATTTCAGAAACCACACACAATCACACTCATAAACCTACAAACAACTTGTGGATTTATTGGAATAAATCAATGCTTGGGAACTGGAGCTGTCATGAACTTCTTTGCTTACAAACCTTCTGATCGAGGTTGAGGATTAGATGTTTACAAACCAGTACATCTATGCACATACATCTTTAACAAAGTGGTCCTTCGAGCCGGATGTAACATCTTATCCTCATGGCAGCATCTCGGGATTATATTAAAGAACATCAGAGTCTCCGTCCTAGCAGGATCCGACGAATTCCTGGACATCTGGAGGACTTTGTGCTTACTTCCCAACCACGGCAGCTTGTTTCACCCCCCTTGCAAGAGGATTCACGCCATATGCATATTAGTGAGACTTTTTCTGCTCCAGATGTGGACTATCGAACTTCAACTCCTGATAGACTTTGGACTGAGCAGTACACTGAGACTACAAGGTTACGTAGAGTTGAGGAGTGTGTTTGGAATGTTCAAGAACAACTCAAAGAACTACAAACCACATTACAAATGTCTTTAGAGCAAGGCAAAGGTTCACCACGCATGCATCAAGATGTATTAAACTCTCATGCCACAGGTGCTGGACATCAAAGGTCAGTCCTTCACTCAGGCAGTCAGCAGCAATCCATCCAGCAACGTAGTGCCAGCTTGCCTTTTCTCTATGCAGACACAAGACCAGGTACACAAAGCCCTGATAATCTTGGAATATCAAGGTACTCTTCTCAAATGACACCTGCACACTCAACCACAGGTTTACCTCAGCCACAAAGTCAATCTCCAGTCCACCTGCCACCAGAGTTATTACCTCAGGCTCAACAGCCCTTGTCTCGTCCAGCATCTGTCCCTGTTACAGAGCGTCATGTAGCACAACATGAGCCAAGGCCCACGTCTGCTCCAGCAGGTATGATACATCAGCCATATATTCATCAACAACCTGGAGATCTTCAGCAGAGATTTCAGTCACAAGTCCAGTCCTTCGGACAACGATGCATACCCCCAATGACGTCTACGTCTACGGTGTACCGAACTGTACCACCTGTTTATGCACTTCCTATGACCTCTGTGCAGAGTAATACTGTACATCCCAATTATGTACGACCACAGATCACACAGTCATTACCAACATTTGCTCATGCACAGCCTCCGATGTTTCAGTACTCAGAACCTCCCCCACTGCAATCTGTGAATTACTCAGATCCATACACACAGGGCTATCAGCCTACCAGACCCCCAGAAGCAATACTTCAGCAACAGCCATATTCTGCAGCATTCTCTTCCACTGTACAGCCAGCAGTTCAAGTTCCAAGCATGTTGGATATGGCTATCGCATCCTCTTATGGAATACCTAAGCCTAAACTCATTCATTTCACAACTGGGAAGGAGAGCGACTTTGCTCTGTTAAAAAAGGGACTTGATGGCATTCTTGGCCCACATATTCATTTGACAGAGGATTATAAATTTCAAGTTTTACTTGACCATCTCAAATTTCCAGCTGCCTTCCAAATAGCAAAGAGATACATGTATGATCCTATGCCTTATACTCGAGCCATGCAAGCTTTGCAACATCGCTATGGGCAGCCCCGACAACTGGTACAGGGAGAAATTGGCAACATTCTCCACACACCTCCATTGAAACCAGGGGATGCTCAAGGTTTTGAGGACTTTGCTTTATCAGTTAGCACTTTGGTTGGTCTCCTCAATACATTGGAGGGGCCTTCCAAGACTGAACTTATGTGTGGTTCCCATGTCGATAGATTGCTCACCAAGCTCACATCCTCTCATAGAGATAGTTTCGTTGAATACTGTATAGCCAAGGGCATTCTCCAGAATGGCACTGATAGAACCTACACTCTTCCTGAGTTCGCAGAATGGCTAGAGAAAAAATCACAAGCGCTTCAGATATCGAGGAGAGCCGCAGAGATCTACAGTGCAGATAGACCTCGCTTTGAGAATAGAGAACAAAAACCACCAAGGCCACCAAAGGTACAATCCACAATCTACTATGGCATGGAACATACGAAAGAGAAGCCTTCTGCCTCCTCAACATCATCTTTCCAGACAAAGGTCAAGAAACGTGAAAGTTTTAAGCCGTACTGCCCCTTCTGCAAATGTCAACAGCATTACCTCAATTCTTGTCCTGAATTTGGCAAATTAAATGTTGCACAAATAACAACATGGATAAAGGACAACAACAGATGCTGGAGGTGTGGTAGAGGACATGAGCCTTCAAACTGCACCCTGAAAAAGCCATGCTCCAATTGCGGTGAACAACATTTGTCAGTTCTCCATGAAATTGCATCCAACTTCAATAAGAGCGTCCTTACTGTGAACACAGTACCTAGCACAGTTTACCTTGATCAGGTTACTCATTCTGGCCGTGTCATGTTGAAAGTGGTCCAGGTCAGACTCCATAGCAAAGGGAGAATATTGGACACGTATGCCATTCTAGATGATGGGTCTGAAAGGACCATAATTCTTCCCACAGCAGTGCATTATCTTGATCTGGATAAGGCAGATGAATCACTTGCCCTCAGAACAATTAGACAAGAGGTAGTAGAGATCCAGGGTGCATCAGTCTCATTTGAAGTGTCTGCCTCTGTGAATCCGAGCATTCGTCACAAGATACACACTGCTTTTACAGCACAAGAGTTAAACATTGCCAAGCAATCCTGCCCTGTAGAGATTCTAAAGCACAAGTTTGCACATCTGAGAGATGTTCCTATTTTACCTTTCAAAGAGGTACAGCCCATGCTTCTTATCGGTTCCGATTACCCACAACTCATCACACCGATAGATCCAGTACTTATGGGCCCATTAGGCAGTCCTGTGGCAGTTAGTACACGTTTGGGCTGGGCCATCCAGGGTCCAACTACATTCCTAGATCAGCCATTGGAGACTACCTGTTTGAACATCTCGCTGTTCCATGCTCCTACACAAGATCTGTCTCATCATGTTGAAAAGTTATGGCAATTAGACATACTTCCTTTTCAGTCTATGAAAGACATTACACGATCTAAGCAAGACAGAGATGCTCTTCAGATGCTGGAAATGAAAACGAAGAGAGTTGAAGTGGATGGAGTCTCTCGCTATGCAACTCCTCTTCTTCGCAGAGGTAGCGCAAAGGTTTTGCATGCAGGTCCAGAATCAGTCATGGCTCTTTTAAGGGCCACTGAGCGTCGTTTGAATCAAAATTCAGAGCTAGCAGATGTCTACAATAAGGAAATCCACAAACTGGAGCAAGCAGGATATGCAATAAAACTCACTCCTGAAGAGGCTAAAGGTACAAAAGAGTCTTGGTTTATTCCTCACCACCTCGTGCATCACAATAACAAAGCTAGGGTTGTGTTTAACTGTTCTTATCAGTTCCACCAAGCTTCTCTGAATGATCAGTTACTTCCAGGACCTACGTTGGGTCCATCTTTACTGGGAGTTCTTCTCAGATTCCGACAATATCCTGTGGCCATCAGTGGTGACATTCGTTCAATGTTTCACCAAGTGCGCCTACTTCCAGAGGATCAGCCATTGGTGCGCTTCTTGTGGAGAGATCTGGAAAGGGATAGGAGTCCTGACATCTATGAGTGGCGTGTTCTGCCATTCGGAACCACAAGTAGTCCATGTTGTGCCATCTATGCCCTCCAGCGCCATGCCTTGGACCATCGCAACGGCAATGAAGAGGTGGCAGACTCAGTATTGAAATCCTTCTATGTGGATAACTGTTTGCAGTCCCTTCCCACAGTCTATGAAGCCAAACAGCTGATAGACAAAATGAGAGCTGTGCTATCAGCTGGGGGGTTTGAAATAAGACAATGGGCCAGTAACTACCCAGAGGTAATTGCTCATCTACCAACTGAGGCGCGATCGGAAAGCTGTGAGTTATGGCTGACCGTGAACAAAACAGACCCACAAGAATCGACACTCGGGCTCTCTTGGCACTGTCCCTCTGACAAGCTTGGCTATCGAAACAGGCCACTATCAACAGAGGAGCCTACCATGCGCAATATTTATAGAGTGCTGGCTTCTCAATATGACCCTCTTGGGTATATTTTGCCTTATACCACCCGGGCAAAAATACTTATTCAAGCTTTATGGATAAACAAAAGAGGCTGGGATGACTGCATTGAAGATGAGATGCTCAACAAATGGCAAGAGTGGACCGATGAGCTGCAGTATCTTCCTATGGTAGGCATGCCAAGGTGCTATTTTCCAGTTTGTCCAGAACCTGACGATGACAAGATCGAATTGCACGTGTTCTGTGATGCCTCTGAACGGGCTTACGGTTCAGTAGCATATCTGCGTCTACAGGACAAGGATGGAGGAATTCATACCTCATTTGTTATGGCCAGATCCCGTGTTGCACCAAAAAAGCAACTATCGATGCCCAGACTGGAACTGTGTGGTGCCCTTACCGGAGCCCAACTGGCTAAACTCCTCTTAACTGAAATTACTCTACCCATTCATAACACTGTTTTCTGGACAGACTCAACCACAGTTCTCACTTGGATCAAATCTGAATCCTGTCATTTCAAAGTGTTTGTTGGCACACGGATTGCCGAAATACAGGAGTTGACCAGTTCAGAGAACTGGAGATATGTGAACTCCAAACTAAACCCTGCTGATGATATTACAAGAGGGAAATCTCTTTATGATCTCTCTCATGCATGTCAGTGGAATCAAGGCCCTCAGTTCCTACAAGAGTCAACAGAAAACTGGCCAACACAACCTACCTTACAGTCAACTGATGAGAATGAGTTAAGAAAATCATTTTTCTGTGCTCATGTTGCCATACTTCAGTCCTCGCTACCAGATCCAAAGCAGCACACAACATGGGCAGACTTAGTCCAAGCTACCTACCAGTCTGAACACGGGACAGCCTCACCCCCAATGTCGGCTTCACAGCGTGTTGACACTGAACTGCTTCTTCTGAGACAAGCCCAGCGGGATAGTTTCCCTGATGAAGTCAATGCACTTCAGAATGCTAAGGTCATACGTGCCAACAGTAGGTTAAGTAATTTGTCACCCGAATATGATCAAACCATGGGATTAATTCGGGTAGGAGGTCGTCTTCGCAAAGCTGAGAAACTTGAGATTGATACTTTATATCCTGTTGTACTGGCACCTGATCACCCTATCACTAAACTCATAATACAAGACTACGACAACCGACTGCTTCATCCTGGTCCTGAACGTGTCTTCGCAGAGATACGAAGAACATATTGGATTATCCGAGGCCGACAAGCTATAAAGAAATATCAACATCAATGCATAGACTGCAGGAAATGGCGCAGTAATCCGGTTAACCCCAAAATGGCTGATCTCCCTGCTGCTCGCCTTCGCTTATACCAGCCTCCTTTCTGGTCAACTGGAGTTGATTGCTTCGGACCATTTACAGTAAAGATAGGCAGGAGACATGAAAAACGCTGGGGAATAATTTTCAAGTGTCTCACTACAAGGTGTATCCACTTAGACCTTCTGCATAATATGGACACTGACTCCTTTCTCATGGCTTTACGTCGTTTCACTGCACGACGAGGCAAACCCTTCGAATTAATATCAGACCAGGGCACAAATTTCAGAGGTGGGAATCGAGAACTTCAAGAAAGTTTCTCTGCACTTGAGCCAGCAATCAAAGAGAAACTAAGTGAACAGAGTATTTCATTTCAGTTTAATCCTCCACATGCACCTCATTTTGGTGGAGCCTGGGAGCGTGAAATTCGCTCCGTAAAATCCTGTCTTCAAGTAGTACTTAAAGACCAAATTGTATCTGACGAAGTACTGTCTACTGTTCTTGTTGAAGTGGAGGGAATACTAAATTCTAAACCACTTGGTTATGTATCATCTGAGATATCAGACGCAGACCCAGTTACTCCAAATCTCTTGCTCATGGGGCGGCGGGATGCCTCCCTCCCCCAAGTGGTTTATGGCACAAGAGAATTGATTGGAAAGAGGAAATGGCGACATAGCCAAGTCATAGCTGACCAGTTCTGGAAGCAGTTCATTCAGAACTACTTGCCAAGTCTACAACCCCGTGCGAAGTGGCGGAAGCCTACACCAAATCTAACAGTGGGACAAGTAGTTATGGTTATGGATTCCCAATTGCCCAGATCCCTCTGGCCAGTAGGCAGAGTAAACCAAGTTGTTCCCAGCAGCGATGGAACAATAAGAGTGGCGAAAGTAACTGTTGGAAACCGCATTTACAGTCGCCCTGTTTCTAAACTTATTGTGCTACCAGAGATGCCCACTGATACCCATGGCACATAGCTTCAAAGAACAGGGACCTTTATTTGATTTCTAATTTGCTGCACAAATTAGGGGGCGGCTGTATAAAATCCCTGTCGAACTCTTATTTTTAATTATTCTGTGACATCACATGTGGGCGGAGTCGGGGACATGAACGAACAAGTTTATATCTGCCGCTGTAACGAGACATCATTGTTTGTTTGATGTGTGTGCGTTCTTGACAACGTAAGTTTCCATTAATATACTTTAGATGAACATGTATGTGTATAAGTAGACATATGTATGTTTATTCAATGCTATATTGTTGTTTTGTCGTGATATTTATGCATGTGCTAAGAATAGAGTTTCGATTAACAGACATTGACAAATAGACGATCACATTCTGTGTTTATTGCAGATGCATATATTAACCATGCTGATATTGGTCGCTGGAATATTTGTGTGATGTTATCATTTAGTATTCTATTTACTGTTTGAGGGTATTGTTTAAGTGATTTATCACGAGTAGGCCCATTTGATCTTGTTTAGCACCAAATTTGGTGACTCTGTTCTATTACTGGAGCAAGAGCTCCGCCTAGTGGTTATTAGTTTAATTTCATTTAATACTGCAATTTCCAATTCAGTGTTTCTTTATTACTGCAATATATATTTGCCAGCATTGTATTTAAATATTTGATACGTTTATTTAATTTATTTATTGTTATTCATTTATTTCAGAAACCACACACAATCACACTCATAAACCTACAAACAACTTGTGGATTTATTGGAATAAATCAATGCTTGGGAACTGGAGCTGTCATGAACTTCTTTGCTTACAAACCTTCTGATCGAGGTTGAGGATTAGATGTTTACAAACCAGTACATCTATGCACATACATCTTTAACAGGCAGAGAAAGAGCAATCAAAATTCACATTACCAGCAAACAAGGCTAAAAAAGGAAGACAAAAGGACATTTTACAAACCTACGTTTTGCATGTGCTTCTGCACGCACTTTTCCAGTCACAACACAGCAATCAGAGGAGGACGCGCTGAAAACTGAAATGCTGTTCTCTTCCTTCATAACTCGTACTGAGAAGGTTTGAGTTGCAGAGGAATTTGTGACTGTTTCACATGTTCAACCACATCAAAGTTTCGTAATTAGTAAGTCCGTGCTTTTTCTCTTTTTTTTCTTATGTGCTGAAGGGCTGCTGTGCTTTGGTGAAACGGTGTTTGTAGCCTACGTGAAGAGCTCTTTTCCAAAACGCCATAAACCTAAAAAGCTGCCTCAAAGAACCAGCAAAAGTAATGATTATGAATATGTAAAATATTGCAATAAGACATTTTAATTGTTTATTAATTTCTGTGTCGGCTGCAAAGCTGAAATTGACGATAGGCTATTGACTCGCGATCTTCGCAGTAGGCTAGTGAACGCACCGGAGAAATGCACATTTATTACATAGTTTTATTTTATTTTTGGATGGTTTTGTTTAGAACCAGATTTCTGTAAATATATTTCAAATTTTTTGGCCTGTGAGGCGAGGTGATGATATAATCTCCAGTTCAAGCACCTTATGTTGTGATTGATATATTTACTTTTATGTAATAAATCCAGGAAATTGGTTAATGAAAAAAATATTAAAATTAAGATACAATTAAAACAAAACGAAATTCGTTTTAAAGAAAGGCTTTGTGCTTTCTGTTTTGAGGTCTCTGTGAAAGTTTGAAAGTCTTTTAGTGCGCTTTCAGAGCGCTCGCGTCCATAATGGAGAACTGTCACGTAATATTGTTTTTCCTCATAAATGCAAGACTTTTTTAAAAAGACAAACCATACATTTTTGAAAAAATAAAAAAGATGGATTTATAGCGTTTTGGGGAAAAAAATGGATGGATTTATAGCGTTTTGAAAATATATATATATTTTTTTACTTTGAATTGATCATCAACAATATTGTTGTTTGATTTAATAATCACTGTTGCAAGAGATACCTAGTTCCGTTTTTCTTTTCTTTTTTAGTGAGTGGAAAAAGTAGGGGCTACCTCAGATTCTGTTTAGTTAGCTCGGATCCTTTATTGTTTTTTATTTTTCTAAAGCCTACAATAATAGGTCAAATGCAGCAAGTCAAAAGACCAACTGGACCTTCTTTGCCAGTTTGCACACATTTCTTTGAAGGATGGCAAAAATATCGCCTGAATATCGATATCGAGATATTGGGAAAAAATATCGAGATATTCATTTTTGTCAATATCTCCCACCCCTACATGCAGAACACCATATATGTTATGAATCTTACACGAAATTCATCTTCATCACAATGTAACTGATGGTAATGGAAAAACGTGTATCAATGCAACCTGTTTTTAGCTTTGCCTTATAGATATAACTACCTCGTTAGCGAATCAAAAAATATATATTTTAAACTTTACCAATATCAATATGCTAGCTTGATAGTGAGTACTAAAATACATCTTATTTGTTTATATTCATAATGATAAAGTTAGATTTTTTTATTACATGTGATTCGGACATGATGTCACTACATGCACTGTGCTCCTTCCTCTCCGCTCGTCTCAGGTAAATAATGCGTCTTCCAGCTCAGCGGTCGGAGTCGCACGTTCATGTGTTTTGGGGGCGTGGCTTTGGAAGGAGCCCAGAAGGGAGGGGGTGGAGTGAATGGAAATAATGAGCTGTCTTTAAAACAGTCGTGAGAGGTCTACAGACACTCGATTTTTATACTTTCTTTTTCAGAGTACTTACATTTTAATTATGTATTGATATATAAATAAAGTTTAAACAAATTTGGAAAAGAAGTTTTTTAGACAATTCCTACCTACCCTACCTTTAAGTGGCTTGGAAATGCAAAAAAAAAAAAAAAAAAGCCTAAGGCTTTTTTTTAAACCTAAAAGCGCCAGGTAAACTCTGAATGACACGACAGACAGCACTTTCCATCAAGTTCTCCGCATCTCCAATAGTGTAAAGGAAAGAGCCACTTGCAAATAATCTTAGGGCAATGCAAACAGTTTGTGCTGTAGTTAAAGCCAGACTCCGACAAGTCGAAAATAAATGTGCGTTTCCAACAAATTAATAATGTAAACGACAATCTCACGAGTCACGAAAAAAAAAAAAAAAAAAAAAAAAAATCAGAAAGTGCACGATCGCGCTGCGCTGGACTTCCCGTATCAGCTCCGCTTATGAAGCCGGGATCTAATCCTGTTAACATGAAATAAGCTCCCGAGCAGGTTTAAGATTGCGCACCTGTTGCTATGACAGCAAGTCCAGGATGAGCGTCGAAGAACCAAACAATCCAAGATCATGCCAAATCCCCAACAATCAAATCCAGCTAACTGAGTTAGCGACGTACGAAGAACGGGCCCCAGCACTCTGTTTCGTGTATTCGCCTGTTTAGAATCTAATGTGAGAATTAAACCTTTGTTATTATTTGTATCTCCGTGTTCTGCCTCCTTCTTCATCTACCTGTGATGTGACAGTCATGACATTTGTTATGTTGGAGTATTTAAAATTGTAACCACCAGCTACATCTAACATAGGCTATTGCCTCCTGAACCTTTACAATTTCTCAATGTAAACAATATATAACACATAACAGCCAATAAATAAATAAATTCACAGTAATTTAAATGTCATTTTGACCTTTATTCATATGAAAAAGAGGGAAGAGGATAATGTGTTAAAACACTAAACAAGAGGCTAAGATTTAGAAAGTAAATGTAGCGTTTATAAATTGTGGGAATCCTGATTTTTTTGCTATTGATTATTTTTTCATGATATTTCTTTAGGGGGCACTGTCTACCTCGTCTGTTTAGAGGAAACACCACTGGTTCATTCATACTACAGTTCACACAGGGGAAAGAATCTGCAAGCCATAGTTATGAGACACCTTTTCATACACACTTTTGAACACAGTGAATCAGCGAATGTGAAAGTAAAACCTGAGTATGTGGAGTTGACAGTGTGAACAACAAGATATTTCCAACTGTATGTTAACTTTTAATTGTTGTGAAATTGTGTATTTACTCACAGGGCTTTTCTGCAGCATCTCACAGCTGGAATGAGTCTCTCGTAGTCTGCTGGTGATGAAGTGAACCTCTTTGGATTGAGCTCGTCCAGCACCTTCTCTGACGTCAGCAGTGTGTAGGCCAGCACTGTGCACATCGAAGAGGAGAGTTCCCTTCCTGGATGATCATCTGGACCGAGGTATCTCTGGATTTCCTCATATAGTGAATTATCTTTGAGCTCAAGTAAGCAGTAAAATAGGTTGACTGACGCTTCATCTGAGATGTCCTCCTGTAGTTGTTGTTTAATGTATTCAGTTGTTTGTCTGATGCTCTCTGTGGTGTCTTCAGTGTCTGTGGTGTCTTCAGTGTCTGTGAGCAGGCCTTTGAGCAGTTCCTGACTGGATTCCAGTGAAATGCCCATCAGAAACCGCAGGAAGAGGTCCAGATGTCCTCTCTTACTCTCCATGGCTTTATCAACAGCCTTCTGCAGTAGCTCATGTAATGTGACATCTCGTTTGGGCTGAAGAAAGAAAGAAAAACTGAAGCTCCTGCATGTTCTTGTTCAGGTAACAGAGGAACACATGCACTGCAGCAAGAAACTCTTGAACACTCAGATGCACAAAGCAGAAGATCTTTGACTCACGAAGTCCGTCTTTCTTCTTAAAGATCTCAGCGATCATTCCTGTGAACTCTGTCTCTGTACTCACATCAATACCACATGATTTCAGGTCTTTCTCATAGAACACAACCTTTTCCTTCTTCAGCTGTTCAAACGCTAGCTTGGCCAACTTTAGTATCAATTCTCTATTTGATTGTAAGAGTGTTTTAAAATCTCTCACTTCTTCTTCATCATACTTCTGGCTCTTCATGTTCATCTGTATCAGCAGGAAGTGAATGTACATTTCAGTGAGTGTTGTGCTGATGTTCTCTGTATTATCCTGAAGGACTGTGGCCGTGATCCAGCAGAACACGGGAATGTGGCACATGATGTAGAGACTACGAGACGTCTTAATGTGTGAGATGATTCTGGAGGCCGCAGTCTCATCTGTGAATCTCTTTCTGAAGTATTCCTCCTTCTGCTGGTCAGTGAATCCTCGCACCTCTGTGATCAAACCCACATGTTTAGGAGGGATCTGATTGGCTGCTACTGGTCGTGAGGTCACCCAGATATTAACATAACCACCACCAACACCACCCCCTAACCCTAAACCTAACTACAAATTAACCCCCTGAGGTTGGCGGTATCGCCGGCGATACCAGCTCGCTTTCTTTTATCAGTGTAAAGGAAACTCATAAATACTCTGTTGGCTTTGATTTTCCATAGGAGTTTCGTACATCAATCGATTCTGTTAAATGTGTATTATTTTTGTGTATACTCACAATAAAAACAAAGTGTTGTGCTTTTCGCCAAATAAAGAAAAATAAACATGAAACGAGTTCTGCCTTCTCTCTGTCAGTGTAGTCCATTCTGAAACGCGTCCGAAAATGAACCATAACTCAGCGAATACTCAGTCAAACAGGCATACAAACACACAGGCATGAAGCTTGAATTCTCTTCTTTTAAATGAGGTAATTTATATAAAAAACAAATATTCTCATCTTGTGAAATCTGTATTAAAAGAGAGCGATTCCAGTCGAGCTAATTACAGCTGATTCAAAAGTAATGTGACTCCGCCCACGGAGAGCGCGTGCTATTCAAACGCAAATTACTGAGGCAATCCACGGCGCAAACTGTGAACGCCCCCATATCAGCTCGAGAAAACACAAGTTTATTCAGATCATTACTTGTTTACACCGTCTCGCAGCGCTGTGAGGAATAATAATAATGGAAAATACCTCAGAAGTGCGGGTATTTCGAGGAGCAAGGACTGCTGATACTGTAGTAAGTTTTTTTTCCTTCTCACGTGAATCGGGTTTCTGTTTATGAATGAATGAACGGCAGAGATGCGCTGTTTACCACAGCTCGCAAAAAGACAGTTTAAATTTAAATCGCGTTTGTGAATGAATGATGATGTTTGAGCAAACTGTATTGCTATACTGAGATGAGTAAAAATCGACTGAAATCGACTGAAATATGTTGAAATAAAATGTAGGCTAATATGTATGGATATTATACAATTTGCAAGCACAATTTGTGAAAAAAAAAATGTATATAAAAAATATATATGTGTGTGTGTGTGTATGCATATATATATATATTTGTATAAGCAATGTATTAAACTGCAAATTAACATTTATATTTCTTATAATAAAAATGAAAGACCTATGTTACAGACATATGAAAGACAACATTTCGTTGATTAGTTTTGGATAGATTATACATTTTTACTGTAAAATATCTGCCACCTCAAATAAGCTTTTGTTTGCCAATTTTTGCTCATATGTTAAATATAGTATGTTTTGTCAAAAATAAAGTAATCAAATAATCAATCAAATCCTTAACTTTGAAATATGTATGATAAAATGTATACTTTAGTTTTTACAAAGAAAGATTTACACTTGAATTGTTGGTGTAATTGTAAACTTTTTAATAAAAAAATATATATTTACAAGGTAGATGTAAACAAACAATTAAAAGGTAAATATAAGCCTTTTCTTTAAATAATTTTTATTGTGTTTTATTAGTGACAAATTTGGGGAGAGGATAAATATTCCAAAACTGAAAATACAGTATGAGAATTAACTGCACAATACTAGACATGTTTTCCTTGGATATTATAGGCCAATTTGCAAGCACAATATGTGGAAAAATAAAAAAGAATTGAGATGCTTCCAACTGTTGCTCTTGCATTCTTGTGGCTCAGTCACACACCTGAATGAATGGCTCATTATGTATGCGGTCCTCAGGTGTGAACCACTAAATATGCATGATCGTTGACGCCCACTCGAATATTGCCTTTCCAAACAGAAAGTGCTTTGCAAAATTCAAATCAATGTATTGTGTTATGTGAATGATTAGGCAGGGTGATTTTCACATCATTTTGAAGAAAAAACTCTAGGCGATGACATCCATTAGACAAAAGTCTTATTGGCACATATTTAGTATGTGTTTTGTGGTCTTATTTCAGAAACTTTCGTTTTTATTTTTTTCAATAACCACGCATAAACATTATTCTCTCAAAAATGCAGACATGTACATTCTTGTTGCTCACATATTATGGTAGCCCTGTTTGTGCTAAATAGTGTGTAATTTTTTTTTGCCATTAATATGTTTATAAGCAACTGAAAAAAGCACAAATGTCAGGGCATGTCAGAACATCTCAAGGACCCCAAAAACACCTTAGACCCCAGAGGGTTAAAACCAAAAAATTGCCAAATAGGCGAAGTGACGTTTTTCTTGTTAACCAACTCCATTTTTGCTTGCAGAATTATTGATAATGATTCAAATTTCCGGTGCATCATTTCCCGAGATAAAAAGTAATGTGAATTAATTAGATAATTAAATAGGCTAAGTGAAATACGTAGAAAAGTACATAAATAAGTTGATAAATTATTAAATACATTAGGAAATAAGACAATTATTGCCCCGCCCGCCCCCACGCGATAATATCGTGTATCGGCGATCTCATAGGCTGACGATATGGCGATCTGAAAATGAAGCATATCGCCCAACACTATGATACAATTAACCCCCTGAGGTCGGCGGTATCGCCGGCGATACCAGCTCGCTTTTTTTTTATCAGTGTAAAAGAAACTCATAAATACTCTGTTGACTTTGATTTTCCATAGGAGTTTCATACATCAATCGATTCTGTTAAATGTGTATTATTTTTCTGTATACTCACAATAAAAACAAAGTGTTGTGCTTTTCGCCAAATTAAGAAAAATAATCACGGAGCGAGTTCTGCCTTCTCTCTGTCCGTGTAGTCCATTCTGAAACGCGTCCGAAAATGAATCATAACTCAGCGAATACTTCTCACACAGGCACGTGATATATGTCTTTATGAAGCTTGAAATCTCTTCTTTTAAATGAAGTAATTAATAAAAAAAACAAATGTTTTCAACTCATGTAATCCGTTTGAAAGCAAGGAGAGGTACCGTTTTTTCCTTCTGCCTAATTATCTCTATAATGAACTGAGGCCGCCCCGCCCCCGGCGCTATTGACATGGTAAATAGTTTAGGTGATCTATGCTTCGCACCCGCCCCCCGATCAATGCCTTGAAAACACGAAGTTTCATCAGATCAGATTCACTGATAGTTCATCGCGTTTAGAGAGGATGGCGCGTTTCTCCGGTAAAGACGCTCTTCAGATGATTCTGGACAGCGAGGAATAACTCACCTTGGCTTTTCCTCAGAGGAAGATTGTAACTCAGACGAACGGCAGCATGTTCAAGAGCGAATTGATCACGCCGAGTAAACACCGAGTTTTCACG
The DNA here is from genome assembly GCA_021464565.1 of Rutilus rutilus. Classification (NCBI taxonomy): domain Eukaryota; kingdom Metazoa; phylum Chordata; class Actinopteri; order Cypriniformes; family Leuciscidae; genus Rutilus; species Rutilus rutilus. The sequence goes on from JAJAQA010000005.1 coordinate 2,976,856, forward strand.
TGAGTAAATACGTGAACTCAAGTGGTCTAGTGGTAGAACATTTGCCTAGCGTGTCAGAGGTTCTGAGTTCGAATCTGCACTCATATAGTTTTTTTTTTTTTTGTCAAATCAGATTATGTTTATCAGTGGTTGTATATCAGGCAGAGACATGTGTGTGTGTGTATTTTGTAATTTCACTGGAACGAAAAGAGAGTCTCCACAACGGATTGAAGCGCGCGTCCGAGTGAAGACTGCGCGAGCCTAAAACAAACACAGTATCCGCGTCTGACTCGCGGGAATCCACGGCGCAAACCTGTGAGGGGCTGTGTTTTCTCGAGCCCCATATCAGCTCGAGAAAACACAAGTTTATTCAGATCATTACTTGTTTACACCGCAGCGCTGTGAGGAATAATAATAATAATGGAAAATGTCCCTCAAAAGGTAGATGTAAACAAACTATTAAAAGGTAAATATAATTTTTTTTCTTTAAATAATTTTTATTGTGTTTTATTAGTAACAGGAGAGGGGAGAGGATAAATATTCCAAAACTGAAAATACAGTATGAGAATTAACTGCACAATTACTAGACATGTTTACCTTGGATATTATACAATTTGCAAGCACAATTTGTGGAAAAAAAAATGTATATAAAAAATATAAATAAAATTTATTTTTGTGTATAAATATATACACATATATATGTGTGTGTGTATGCACATATATATATTTGTATAAGCAACGTATTAAACTGCAAATTAACATTTATATTCCTTATAATAAAAATGAAAGACCTATGTTACAGACATATGAAAGACAACATTTCGTTGATTAGTTTTGGATAGATTATACATTTTTACTGTAAAATATCTGCCACCTCAAATAAGCTTTTATTTGCCAATTTTTTTTGTCAAAAGAAAATAATCAAATAATCAATCAAATCCTTAACTTTGAAATATGTATGATAAAATGTATACTTTAGTTTGTACAAAGAAAGATTACACTTGAATTGTTGTTTATTTAAATATTTACAAGGTAGATGTAAACAAACTATTAAAAGGTAAATATAAGCCTTTTCTTTAAATAATTTTTATTGTGTTTTATTAGTGACAAATTTGGGGAGAGGATAAATATTCCAAAACTGAAAATACAGTATGAGAATTAACTGCACAATTACTAGACATGTTTTCCTTGGATATTATAGGCCAATTTGCAAGCACAATATGTGGAAAAATAAAAAAGAATTGAGATGCTTCCAACTGTTGCTCTTGCATTCTTGTGGCTCAGTGACTCACCTGAATGAATGGCTCATTAAGTATGCGGTCCTCAGGTGTTAACCACTAAATATGCATGATCGTCGACGCCCACTCGAATATTGCCTTTCCAAACAGAAAGTGCTTTGCAAAATTCAAATCAATGTATTGTGTTATGTGAAGGATTAGGCAGGGTGATTTTCACATAATTTTGAAGAAAAAACACTAGGCGATGACATCCATTAGACAAAAGTCTTATTGGCACATATTTAGTGTGTGTTTTGTGGTCTTATTTCAGAAACTTTAGTTTTTAGTTTTTTCAATAACCACGCATAAACATTATTCTCTCAAAAATGCAGACATGTACATTCTTGTTGCTCACATATTATGGTAGCCCTGTTTGTGCTAAATAGTGTGTAATTTTTTTTTGCCATTACTATGTTTATAAGCAACTGAAAAAAGCACAAATGTCAGGGCATGTCAGAACATCTCAAGGACCCCAAAAACACCTCAGACCCCAGAGGGTTAAAGTTGTATGGAAAGAGGTTTTGTGGGCGTTTTTTTGAACCGATAAGTATTACCTCTGTCTTGTCTGGATTTAATAAAAGAAAATTACGCGTCATCCAATCTTTTATATCTTTAACACACTCTGTCAATTTGGATAATTTAGCGTTTTCATCCAGCCGTGATGAAATATAGATTTGAGTGTCATCAGCATAACAATGGAAACTAATTCCATGTTTCCTTATAATATTTCCAAGTGGCATCATATATATTGAGAATAATAGAGGGCCCAACACAGATCCCTGCGGCACTCCATAGTTTACTGGAGTTATGATCGAATTTTCTCTATTCTAATAGACAAAATAGTAGCGGTCTGATAAGTATGATCTGAACCAGCTTAATGCTTGTCCTTGAACACCAGTATAATTTTGTAGTCGATCTAAGAGTATTGTGTGATCTATAGTATCGAACGCAGCACTAAGATAAATTAAAACTAGTATTGAGATACAGCCTTGGTCAGAAGCTAAGAGTAAATCATTTGTGATTTTAACGAGCGCAGTTTCAGTGCTATGGTGCGGCCTAAAACCAGACTGAAACTTTTCATAGATGTCATTTTCTTGCAAGAAAGAGCCCAGTTGAGCGGACACCACTTTTTCTAGTATTTTAGACATAAATGGAAGATTTGAAATGGGTCTATAATTTGCTAGGTTATTATGATCTAATTGTGGTTTCTTAATGAGAGGTTTTATAACTGCCAGTTTAAATGTTCTTGGAACATGACCTAAAGATAAAGACGAGTTAATAATATTGAGGAGAGGCTCTTCCACTACAGGTAACACTTCTTTCAGTAGCTTAGTTGGTATAGGATCTAATAAACATGTTGTTGTTTTAGATGAAGTGATAAGTTTATTTAACTCTCTTTGTTCTATAGTTGTAAAGGCAAGGCAAGGCAAGGCAAGTTTATTTATATAGCACATTTCATACACAATGGCAATTCAAAGTGCTTTACATAGAAGAAATTAAAATAATAAAAAGAAATAAGAATAATTAAAACAGTTTAGAAAAATAAAAAATAAAATACAGTACAAACAGTCGGACGAACATTGGCACAGTGCTCATTCAGTAAATGCATAGTTAAACAGATGTGTTTTGAGTCTGGATTTGAATGTGACTACAGTAGGAGCACATCTGATCGCCTCTGGAAGCTGGTTCCAGCTGCGGCTGGCATAATAGCTAAAAGCAGACTCGCCATGCTTAGAGTGAACCCTTGGTATTTCAAGCTGATATGATCCTAATGATCTGAGTGATCTGTTGGGTTTATATTCAGTGAGCATATCTGCAATGTATTGAGGTCCTAGGCCATTGAATGATTTATATACCAGTAATAATACTTTAAAATCAATCCTAAATTTAACTGGGAGCCAGTGTAAAGACCTGAGGACTGGTGTGATATGTTCATATTTTCTGGTTCTGCTCAGAATCCTGGCGGCAGCGTTCTGTATGAGCTGCAACTGTCTTATGGTCTTTTTGGGAAGGCCAGTGAGGAGTCCATTACAATAATCCACCCTGCTGGTGATGAAAGCATGCACAAGTTTCTCTAGGTCTTGTCTGGAAACAAAGCATCTAATTCTTGCAATATTTTTCAGATGATAGTATGCTGATTTAGTTATTGCTTTGACATGACTACTGAAACTAAGCTCTGACTCTAGTGTCACACCAAGATTCCTGACTTGATTTTTGGTTGTTTGACCCCTAGAGTGAAGGTATGCGTTCACCTTGAGAACTTCATCTTTGTTTCCAAACGCAATGACTTCAGTTTTGTCTTTGTTTAACTGAAGAAAGTTTTGACACATCCAACTGTTGACTTCATCAATGCATTGGCACAGGGAGTCGATGGGGCTGTAATCGTTAGGCGATAGGGCTAAGTAGAGCTGTGTGTCGTCTGCATAGCTGTGGTAAGCAATTTGGTTCTTTCTCATTATTTGGCTCATTGGGAGCATATACAGGTTGAACAGGAGTGGCGCAAGAATTGAGCCTTGAGGGACTCCGCATGTCATGGATGTCCACTCAGACTTATGGTCTCCTATACTCACATAATAACCTCTCCCATCTAAGTATGACCTGAACCATTTTAGGACTATCCCAGAAAGCCCCACCCAGTTTTCCAGCCTGTCCAGAAGTATGTTGTGATCGACAGTGTCAAATGCAGCACTGAGGTCGAGTAGTACCAGCACTGATAATTTGCCTGAGTCAGTATTTAAGCGAATATCGTTTATTATCTTTATGAGCGCTGTCTCTGTGCTGTGGTGCGGTCGGAAACCAGATTGAAAATTGTCAAAGTATCCATTCGAGCTTAAGAATTTGTTCAGCTGATTGAAGACAACTTTTTCAATGATCTTGCCTATGAAAGGAAGATTTGAGATCGGCCTATAGTTGCTTAATATGGTCTTATCCAGATTGTTCTTTTTCAGGAGGGGCTTGACAACTGCAGTTTTCAGGGAGTTTGGAAAACTCCCAGAGAGAAGTGAAGCATTTACCACTTCTAGAAGATCTGCTTCTAAACTGTTTAACACACTTTTGAAAAAAGATGTGGGAAGTGTGTCAAGAGCGCAGGTTGATGTTTTAAGGTGCTGTACGGTTTCTTCCAAAATTTTGCCATCAATTTCTTTGAAATCAGACATAGTAACTACTTTCTCAGGTGGTTTGATCTGTCTGACCCCAGCGCAAGTCAAGGATGTGCTGATCACCTTTCTGATATTATTGATTTTCTCAGAGAAGAAAGAAGCAAACTCACGGCACTTGCTGTCTGAGAGCATTTCACTGGGAATCTGGCTTGGGGGGTTTGTCAGTCTCTCTACAGTAGCAAAAAGAGTGCGTGTGTTGTTTAAATTGCTGTTTATAATATTTGAGAAGAAAGTCTGTCTAGCTTTGCCTAGTTCCATATTGAAAGCATGAAGGCTGTCTTTGTAGATGTTATAATGGACTACAAGTTTTGTCTTCCGCCACATGCGCTCTGCTTTTCTGCATTGTCTTTTCATATTTTGCACTGCTGTTGAGTTTCTCCAAGGTGCCTTTTGTCTGCCACTCTTCTTCCTGACTTTCACAGGAGCAATATCATCAATTACACCTTTAACTTTTGAGTTAAAAGAATCAAGGAGAAAATCAACAGAGTCTGCAGATATGCTTGGTGTTAAAGATATAGCCTTCATAAATAGGACACTAGTGTTCTCATTTAAGCATCTCTTCTTGACAGACACAGATCTAGCTTCAATGGCAGGAGAGATCAATATATCAAAGAAAATACAGAAATGATCAGACAGTGCTACATCCTTAATAACAATCGATGAAATGTTTAGACCCTTACTGATAAGTAAATCTAAAGTGTGTCCACGATTGTGTGTGGGTCCATGTACATGCTGAGTCAGATCAAAAGTTTTTAAAACAGTTTTGATTTCTTTTGCCATATTGTTTTCTGCATTATCTATATGGATGTTAAAATCTCCAGCAATGGCAAAACAGTCAAACTCTGAGGTAATTGTTGATAACAGTTCTGTAAAGTCCTCAGCAAAGGCTGGAGAGTATTTTGGAGGCCTGTAAATAATGAAAAGTAAAATGCGTGGAGCACCTTTTAACACAATACCCAGATATTCGAAAGACAAGTAATTCCCAAATGATATTTGCTTACATTGATAGATATCTTTAAAAAGAGCAGCTAGACCCCCACCTCTCTTAACAGCTCTGCAGACACTCATAAAAGTAAAGTTAGGAGGGGCTGCTTCATTGAGGATTGTTGCACTGAAGCTGTCTTCTAGCCAGGTTTCATTTAGAAGCATAAAATCCAGGTTGTTTGTGGTTATTAAGTCGTTGACTAGAAGTGATTTATTTTTAAGTGAGCGAATGTTTAAAAGAGCTAAATTAACAGACTTACTTTTCCCCACAGCAATATTAGTTTGACGTGTAATAGGCACCAGATTAGTTTGGTTTGCTGTACGGCTATTGAAGGCCTTAGACTTTCTATCTTGTAATAGAACAGCAATAGAGAAAGATACAGGCACACTGGGTTCCCGCTTGTTTTGTAAACATTTGAGAAAGTTACTGTTATCAAAACGGGGACCCGACACATATCACTGAGAGCTGGTATCAGTTGTTTTTGGTTCACCTCGAGCAGAAGGAGGAGGGTGTGGGCCCTGGCGTTGTGGCAGAGGCCGAAGAGCTCTCACAGGAGGAGGGGGAGGGCGAGCTGGGCCCGCAGGCTTTGGTGGTAGTGGTGCCTGTCTTTTTTTAGTTGGTATCTGGGGGCTTGCAGCAAAAGAGTGGGATAGTCTGGTTCCAGCATGCACCAGTTCTTCCATTTTCTGTGAGAAGCACAGTAGTGGCGTTGCAGGGGAGAGGGAGAAAGTGTCTGGTGAAAGGGGCTGTTGCTCTGGTGTTATAGGAGGCTGTAATATGCTGTCCTGGCTTCCCTGGCTGTTTTCCAGGAAGTCGTCCTTGGGTGCTGAATCTTCAAGCAGTTCTGATATGGCTGTCTGTGGTGAGCTCTGTGTGCAGGGCTCAGCTGAGATTGTGTCCGTGAGCAGAGGTTGTTGTGGCGGAGTGGTGTTATCATGTCCATTTTGCTGCTGAAGTGAAGTCCCGTGGTCATTCATACTGTGTCCAGGTGTGTGTGTGCCGTTCAGATTGAGTGGATTGGCACAAACCGCAGAAGGATGATTTAGGGAGAAGTAGATATTGTCCTTTAACACTCTTGAACCAAGTTTGTTTGGGTGATGGCCATCCCGATGAAACAGTTGTCGTTGACTCCAGAAAAGATTGAAATTGTCAATGAAGTTCACTGCTTTTATATTGCAGGTTTTTTGCAGCCATGTATTTAGCCCAAGCAACCGTGAAAACCTGTTTGTTCCTCTTGCTGGTAGTGGTCCACTGATGAATGTTTGAACTTTCAGTCTTTTAAGTGTTTCAAAAAGTTTATTGAAATCCTTCTTAAGGAGTTCTGACTGCTCTTTATGAATATCATTCTTCCCCACATGTATGATGAGTCGATTAGCAGTCTTATGTTTCATCAGAATGTTCTGAAGTTCCCTGTTTATATCAGAAGTTGTTGCTTGTGGAAGGCAGCACGTAGTTGTATCCCTGTTGCTAATGTTTCTGATTATGGAGTCCCCCACTATCAGAGTCCTGGGCTCGGCTGCGCTCTGAGCTGAGTGCCGCTGTCTGCTCGACCTTGAGCGCCAGTTAGCATCAGTGTTAGCTACTGGCCTATTCAGTCTGTGTTCGATCACATTCATCACATTTGTGGATTCCTCATTTACATTCATTAGTACTTCAAATCTGTTCTCAAGATGTATAGGCAGTGGTAGCAGACCAGTGTTTGCAATCCTTGTCAGAGCTGTATCTGGGGTAGAGGATGCTACTGCGGTAATATGTGATGCTCGTGACAATCTGATGTCTCGAGTGCCTTTGGGTTTAGCTCCCTGTTTGTGCCATCGATTAGTAAGTCGATCGGCTTGTTTCTCTACCTGTCGAGGAGTACTAGTTTCATGGGACTCACCGGTATGCTGAGGCTGTCCATGACGAAGCTCTGTTGTGTGCTCCGTCTGGTTTGGTAGTCCCGTAAGTAACTTTGTTTCTAGAACTGCAATCCTTTGTAAAAGTCTGTGGCAGTTGGTGCAGCAAGTAGATTCCAGAAGAGGCATTTTCTCTTATCCTTGTAGGCAGTTGTGTTTTCCTTTCCCGGTATGTAAGCTGGTCGGGTAAAAGAATTCTCAGTTTTTGTAGTAATCCAAACTTTGTCGTATGAGCACTGTGCTGATTTGCTGAAGTTAAAATTAGGTGATAAAAGGAAATAAAATAAAGGAAATAAAATATAGAAAAAATAGGAGATAAAATGTAAAAGCGATAGAGCAAAACGCGGAGCAGTAAGCAAGAGCGTCCGAACAGTAGCTGAGCAGGAAGTCACCAAAGCGCTGTAATTGTTCTTGCGGGGTGATAATTGAGGCTGAATTATAAGGCGCAATTGAAGATTGAACGTTTACAATTGTGGTTCTGATGCTTTCTATTTTCTCAGTGAAGAACTTCATAAGATCATTACTACTAAACTGTAACGGGATATTTTGTTCGGGTGACGTCTGTTTATTTGTTAGTCTAGCCACGGTGTTAAATAAAAACCTAGGATTGTTTTGGTTGTTTTCTATTAGTTTGCGGAGGTGCTCAGCCCTGGCCGCTTTTAGGGCCTTTTTATAACGTGACATACTGTCTTTCCACGCGATTCTAAAGACCTGTAAATTAGTTTGTTTCCATTTACGCTCTAAATTACGGGTTTCTCTCTTTAGAACACGCATAATATTGTTGTACCATGGTGCTTTAATTTTCTCTCTGACCTTTTTTAATCTAATGGGTGCAACAATATCCAGTGTTCCAGAGAGAATGGTGCTCATAGTGCTAGTTAGTTCTTCTAATTCATCTGTTTGTTTGGGTTCAGGCAGCAGCTGAGACAGATTAGATATCAATTTGAGAAATTATCTATGGTGGATGGAAGGATTGTTCTGCCTGGTCGATAACGCGGCGCCGCATGACATATTACAGCAGTACGTAATATGCAAGTTACCATATAATGGTCAGTGACATCATCACTTTGTGGAATGATATCTATATCGGTTGGATCGGTTCCATATGATATAATTAAATCGAGTGTATGATTATGACGATAAGTTGGTCCGGTGACGTTTTGCTTGACCCCAAAGGAATTTAATAAATCTGTAAACACAGCCCCTAACGCATCATTTGGATTATCTACGTGTATGTTAAAATCTCCAACAATAAATGCTTTATCGACATTGACCAATAGGTCTGAGAGAAAATCTGCAAACTCTTTTAGGAAATCAGCGTAAGGCCCAGGCGGTCTATATACGGTAGCCAAGGCTAGAGATAATAGGGATTTTTTTCTAACATCTAAGAGCGTAACATTTAGTACAAGTACTTCAAACGAAATAAACTTATAACCCGTTTTCTGAGTAACATTGAGAATATCTCTATAGATTGTTGCAACACCGCCGCCACGACCAATTAGACGGGGCTCATGCTTATAGGAGTATCCAGATGGAGTAGACTCATTTAGACCGAAATAATCATTTGGTTTAAGCCAGGTTTCAGTAAGGCAAAGTACATCGAAGCTATTATCTGTGACTATTTCATTTACAATAACTACCTTAGGTGTGAGTGATCTAATGTTTAGAAGACCTAGCTTTAGAAATTGTTTTTGTTTACTAATAGCAACATTTTCTGTTTTAATAACAATTAGATTTTTCCTAGATCCTGCAGTAGATTTATTATTTGATCTCACTAAACGAGGAATAGACACAGTTTCTATGCAATGTTCTACACTAGTATTTATATCAGTTAAATTGGTGCAGCAGAGACTATGATTTGGACTTTTGGTAACTAGTCATCTAACGGTATTTAACATTTTGGAGATGTTATCCGACAGAAGATCCACTCCGAATCTGTTTGGGTGTAAGCCATCGGCACGGAAAAGCCTAGGACGCTCCCAAAACAGATTCCAATTATTTACAAAGAGCAGTTTCTGCTCATTGCACCATGACATTAACCATTCATTTAGCGCAAATAGTATACTAAACTTTTCATGTCCTAGTCGGTACGTGGGAAGCGGTTCGCGTTCGTCACTGTTCAGAATCTCGGGCATGCGAGCGGCGATTTCAGAAACACGAGCACCAGGAAAGCAGTGACTGTGCACGTTACTTTTACCTAACGTAGCATGTATGTGTCGAACGATGGAATCGCCGATGATCATAGCATCGCGTTCTGTTTCGCGAAGAGGGGAGAAGCGGTTTTGTGTGGATAACTCGAAAACCGGGAGGGTCGGAGAGAGTCTTGGTCTAGACCTGACTCGCGTCTTCCGCTGCGGAACCATCCAGGCTTCGTGGTGGCGTGTTGGAGCCGGAGTGAACGAGACCATGGCTGATCGCGACCTCGACACTCGGGACCGATGCTGAGTAACGCACGGAGAAGACGAGGTCGGAATCAGCGGGTTAGTAACGTTAATCACTGATTTGTGTGCATCGGCGCGTGATGTTTCAAGAGCTAACCGCCGGTCTCTTAGCTCGGCTTGTCTCACTAAAAGGTCGTGGATCTGTTTCTCAACAGCTTCCAGCTCGGACTGCAATGCGTGCAGCTCAAATGTGTCCTCACCTGCACCAAAAGGTAGACTACTTACATCTGATATATTCGCCATTTTAACAGATGGACAGTAAGTTAGCAACGACGCTACCAGTGATGCTATCAATATTAATACTAATTTATGACTAAACTCTTGGATATAATCCGTCTTTTTAGTGGTACGGGTGTAGAGTAGACGCACGATAGGCAAAAAAAAAATATATATTTGTTTGTAAGTGAGTGTGGAGAAGACGCGTTCAGCCGTGATCCACGGACGTAACCTATAGGAGTATCCAGCGTTGGATCACTAATAGCCTTGAGACGCGTCTGCTCAACAGTCCGCGTTGTAACTATGAGGTTTGAGCAGTAGTGCTTCTCAGTGAGGAAAAGTGGAAAATGTTCGTTGTAAGTGAGTTTAAAGAGAAAATCAAGAATTATAAATCAAATCGATAGAGCTCCAAAGACAACAATGTGTTCAGACGCGACGTGTCTGACTAGAAAACAAGAAACCGACTAGAACAAACAATACTCTACATCAGTTGGAATTCCATAAATGACACCTCTTAACCATGGTTTCCTAGTCATCACTGTGCTTGATACTGAATATCCAAGCATTGAATTAATACCCAGTGCCTTCTTTTGTTGTTTTTCGTCTTTACACATAATAATCACATTTCCTATCTCAGGGTCTTTGCATTATTTATATCTCCTAACACTCTTTTCAGAGCTTTGGTCAATTTAATTGGGTTTAATGTCACTCCGGGTTCTCCGAATTTCATCATTACTTTAAATTCTTCCACCTCAATCCTACTCACGTGTTCCTCCTTTCCACTATCCGTAAATGATCCTTGGCTATTGGTTTTCTTTCTTTTCCGGTTTCCTATTCTACTCCATTCATTCCCTCCAACACTCCCGCTACATGATTCATCCTACATTTCCGGATCGCTACCGGAGCTACCATCATTTCCTGCCATCAGTGCTCCAGTCACAGTCCAGTGTTGCCAACCGCCCCCACCCGTGACCGTTCAACTCTCCTTTCATGCAGCGATGAAGTTCCCTTGGTCTTGTGGTGCTATAAATGCTCCTTTCACTGTGGTCTAAAGACAACAACAGAGCCAGGTACTGGCACGCCCGGATTGCCTGGAAGATTTGTTCCACCTGGTTCACCACTGATTGAAGGGAAGAGCAGCTCCCAGGCAGTTTGTCAGCACAGTCATTACATAGTGTCGGACTCTTGAAGACAGGGAGACAGTCGTCCAGTGTGCAGCCAAGTTTGACCTGGAGGGATGACTTAATTCTGCAATGGAACAGTGGAGTGTAGAATTTCATATTAATGAGCATTGCATCCATTGTGCTGTGTTGAATGTAGGAGTTTTTAGATTAATGAAAGTCAACTTAAATTGTGATATTTTGTAATGCTTGTTCATTAGTTGCTTATGTGTGTGAAATGAAAACAATTATCTCATTGTTATACACTGTAGGTTTGTCAACGGTCTGGGATGTTTAGGTTTACATGCCGCAATGAAGGCAAATTCTAAACATCTTAGCTATCTTTTCCTGGCCAAAGAGGACCCGCTAACTGCCAAGGACCTCAGTGATGTCTTCAGCCCGCACTTCCCAGAGGAGGGAAGCCACCGCAGGCACAATGAAATGAGAACCTACGCCTGGTTCCGGGATTTCTTGCTCGATGTGGAAGGTATGATGTCAATAGTAAGCAAAGCTATATAGCAAAAATCTAGTTTCGGGTATTTTTATTGAAGATATTTACATTATTTGCCACAGCTGGTAAAATGCAAGTGGATCAAAGTAAGAACCTTATTTTGCAAGAGGTCTTGTCCTTTGCTTCCGGACTGGAGGAGTTGCCCCCACTGGGATTCAAGAACCAGCCAATCCTTAGCTTCATACTGTACACACAGACTGGAAATTCCCAGAGGCCAACACGTGTGACATAGTCCTCCGCCTACCGATACATAGGAGCTACGAGGAGTTCTGCAACCACATGTGCAGTGGGATACTACAGGCTACTGAGTTTGGGATGACATAGACCATGACACATTGTTTGTTGTTGTTTTTACATCTTTGATATTTGTTTTATCAGCTAGACCTCTTCTCCCCACTATTTCTGTCCTCTTTTTCTATATCACATACAGTTGTTTTTCACTTCTATGCTGTAAGACTGGGACACAGAAAGTTTGTTTCTGTTGTTTGTTAGTAGTCCAAAGTATAATTTGCTGGTCAGAACAAAAGTGGATTTGAAGTTACTTGTTCAGACGACATTTTCCGGTGAAAACTCTTATGTTGGTCACACTTCCAAAAAGTATAATCTGTGATTCTGAATGCCAGTATCCACACCAGCGAGGCACAACTCACATAAAGTTGATAATTCCACGAATGACTGCAATTGCAGATTTCAAACAGAGATGGTGACAAAGAGGAAAAGCTAATCATTGCTAATCAAACAGGTTTTGCCTGACAGCCATATTTGATATTGTTAATGTTAATTTCTATGGTAATCATAATTAGGCATATTCATTTGTTTTCCCTCTTTATCTTAATAAAGATTGTATACTTAAAAATTAAAACAAGAAATAACAAACCAACACACACAGGCAGGCTATATTGTAGGAAGTTTGCTTTGTGTATTCTGCAGGCATTGAGGCAGATGCTGACTGTGTATCCATGTTCAGGTTTACATACTGTATAATTCCATTACATGGAGTTCTGTGGGACAAAAAACTGTTCTGTGTTCCAGTATTATGCATTATATATATATACAAAATATAATGGAACTGTTCACTTTTTCCATATAACTTTCACCCCCAGTTTCACAGACAAGGCACAAACTAGTCCCAGACTTAAATGCATGTTTAACTGAAAGCAAATTACACTTGCATATCTTAAAATGTCAGTGCCATTGTCTCTTTTAAGATTCACAACAGTAATGTTTTTTCTAAGGCATATTTATAAAAGCTACTTAAATGTCCTAATTGCACTAAGGCCTAATCCTGGCATAATCTAAACCCTATCTGTGAAACTGGGCTTCAAAGTTTTTCATATTAGTCCAGTGGTTCAGTTCAACACTGTTCTCTGGCTTTAGATAGGCATAGACAGTGGCATTTAAAAAATAAATTACACCTGCTCCCTAGTTCAGGTGTGCTACTGTCTATACCTGCTGTAACATGGCTAAGTGGTTTAACACGGAGTTCATCTCTCTCTTCCTCTTTCTCTTGTGTGTATAAAATAACTCACTTTTTTCCCCCTTCTTTTTAAGCTCAATTGCAATAAAGATGGATCCGGGATCTTGGAAGCTTGTTAAAAATAAGGTATTGATTTCATGTTACAACAAATTTGATTTCTTTGCTATCTTTAGTGTATAAATAAAATGGTAGTTTTTACATTTAGATTTTTTTTCCCCAGGGTGTTCCAGCACAGTTGGGATCTGTGGTCTGCGGTGTAATCATGCTAATGGTAAGTTATTACGGTGGTTTTGTTTCCCCATAACATTTATTTTACGGATAACCCAACATCCATAATAATTGTCATCAAAAGACATCAGGCTGATCCCAATGAATTTGTGTGTGTGTGTGTGTGTGTGTGTGTGTGTGTGTGTGTGTGTGTGTGTTAGGGTTAGTGATGTCACTAGCCCAGGAGGAAGCTTGTGTAGTCCCTACCAGCCGTTTGTTGTAGTCCTTAAAGTGATTTCTCTAAAAACAAGTCTCCCTTTACTTTGAACTTTGATCGTCATAACTTATTCATATTGCAGATATTGTTTATGCTCTGACAGCAACATTACTCTAAAGTTAGTAATGTCATAATCATAATCAACCACCCCTTTAAAAATGTGTTATCTGTTTGACAGTATGCACTGTACAAGGTGTTTAACTGGGAGTTTGACTTCACCCAGGTAAGCACTATTTCTAGGAAAGGTATTGCTTACTTTTTTTTAAACATCCTTTTCCAGATGTATCTTGCTTTTCAGCGTGATACGGCCCATATCAGGCGGTGGTGGGTGAACCTGCTCTTATCAAAAATGACACATGGAAGGTATAGATAGAATATGTAAATAAAAGTAATGTTTGGTAATAAAATGCATGTTTGTTTTTTCAGAAAGAGGAAGTGCACATCAGCCTTGTCGGAAGTAATCAGTGAAGAGACAAAACGACAGGAGGCAGGACAAGTACAGATCATCGGAATCTTGATGGTAGTATTACATTCAATATGACAGAAGCAAAGACTGAACAGATTTCAAGCCTTTATTATCTCACAAACTATTGTAGTAGCTTTATGCCAAATACCTTGTTAAATTAAACGCTTTCAGGTTTTACCTGCACCCAGATGCACATTCTGTTTTAAGGGAGGTTAGGTCATGATGTTTGGAAATGGCAGTATTAATTTTTTGGTTTGTTTGTAATACCCAATAGTTGCCAGACTCTGTCCTGTCTGAAATCCTTCTTCACATGGTCCTTGAGGAGGGTGATTCTGGATGGTTAAATCTGTCTTTAGTTTGTTCCAAATTCAGAAGTCTGGAGGATACAGACTCATTTAGGAGGAGGGCACACTTCTGCTGGCTTGACAGTACGTATTTACTTTCTTTTACACATTTGATTTACAGTAAATGTTGTTAAAATAGAAACTGAGAAATGTAATCTTCAATTATTCTTTTTAATCATGCTCATTTTTATGCTCCTCAAAGTTAAATATTCAGGTGTAACAAATTGGAGAGAAGTCTGTGACATGTCCAGATGTACCAGACTACCAGATGTGTACACTGCAGCCCTGCACACACTGCAGTGACATTTACAAGAACTGCTTACCAGGTGTATACGTTATGAATGAAATGTGATCACGGCTAGCTGCTAAATGACAAAATGCAATAAGAATAGTCATTTATGTGGCTGCATCCATGTGTACTGTTAATAAGGTAATTTGGATATTAATGTGTCAATTTTCATATGAATCCTCTAGGTTATGTTGGAAGAGGAAAACGAGGAGAAATGCAAGGCTTTTACTCGGAAAACACCCATCCAGGGTTTTGCAGTGATTGGTGCCAGATGCTGGAGAGTGAAAAGTCGTTCAATCAACCAGTTCCAGTCTAAAAGCCTAGTTAATCTAACTAATCTTTCTTTTTTCTAACAAATCTGTCTTACTAATCTTAAGGTTACAGGGGTTAAACACTACATGATTTATGTGATCTGATTCACAGAATTGTACTTTTATTTGTATTTCTTTAAAGTGAACATTATCTGTACTACTTTCTGAGGAGGGAATGTTTTATCAGAGTGTTGGTAGTCTGTCCTGATAATGGTGAGCTCAGGCCCTCTACAGTCTTGGAGGAACTGCGATTCCCTTGTGCTTTTGTGTGTGCGTTGAATGCTTTGTGCTGGTCTTGTGATATGCAGCAGCTGACCCCAAGACGCCCTCTACGACCTCCGAGGTCATCATCGGATCAAATCTTGGACTCGGATGACAATGTCGACTTGCCCTCCTATCTATCCATAAGTGTAGAATTGTTTTGACTTTATGTTCTCTTGCCAATGAGAAGTAGCCAACATGTATGATGTCAATCATGCCCTTGCAAGTGTCAAAGCGCAAAGTGCAAGTAACTTTGTGGGCGGGTCTCGGCGCTGTTGCTATTTTCCCGGCGGGATAAATGACTCTTGCGCCCGGCGCAAATCTAAAATGGGTTGGTCTGAAGTAGCTTCATTATTCATAGGTGTGGTTTGGGCGTAACGTGAAATAAACCAATCAGAGCGTCATCTCACATTCCCTTTAAGAGCAGACGCGCTTTTTCCTCGGCGGATTGCTATTATAACGGCGGATTTGCCAGGCGCGCGCCAGGAGCGGTTCACAGCCGAGGAGACCAACGCTCTCGTCACGGCCGTAAAAGAGAGAGAAGTGACATTGGGGATGGGAGAAACACACCCAAAGTAGCTTCGGTTAAACAGGTATATAATAATGTGGGTAAATGTGTAAGCTAGATGTATGCTTTTATAATAAATTATCTATCTATCTATCTATCTATCTATCTATCTATCTATCTATCTATCTATCTATCTATCTATCTATCGTTTGTAATAATATGATTTGCAAAAATGAAAACTGCTGCTTCTGTGTAGATTAGAGAATCAAAGTGTATGAGCGTTGTGCACGCTATACATTATGGTCAAGCATGAGCCCTTAAAATAGCATAATGAACAACGCGCAACGCGCCAATGACTTTAGACTAGGTTTTTTCTGGCCAGTGGCGCAATTGTTTTATGGAACAGTAAAATAGCACCAGGGATTGTTTGCGCCGGAACACGCCTCCTTTTTTGCACTGAACCGCCCAGGGAGCGCAAGTTCATTCCCTAGTTTAGCGACGTGCTTCTGTGGAGGGAAAAGCGCGCTTTGCACGGGTGCAAAATAGGAATGAAACATGCGTCGGTGTACAAAGTCAATTGCGCTGGGTGCAAGATAGGGCCCCTGGTCTTCTTTCATCATATCTGGTCCTGGATCTTTAGGCTGTTATCCCCTAACACTAGAAACATTGTAAATCATGTTAAACCATGCTAGAACATTGTAAAACGTTTTCAAACTTTCTGGCTAGGCTTTTTCAAGCCAACTTAGTTTTTCTATGAACTTTAACATCTAGTTCAGAATTGTTGTTGATCATTCTGATTTCAAGCCTGTTTCAAAAGTTACAGCTGTTTTATAAAACAAAGACAAGAGTGTATTGAAATGCTACAAATGTAAAACTGAACTTGAATGATAGCAAAATATGATTTTAAATAAAGGTCATTGAGACAATGTTCTTTTTTTCTTTCATGAAGTTTAATGAATGTTTTATGTACATTTAATAAGTATACAATATGATTATATAGGCATTCATTTATGTATATATTTAATAGAGGTGGGCATAGATTAATTTTTTTAATCTAGATTAATCTAGATTAATTTTGAAATTAATCTAGATTAATCTAGATTAAAATGGCTCATTTGAATTCTGCCGAAGGCATTCAGAATATGTGTGCTACCCAAATAATGACTATAAAAGTAAGTCTTTGAGAACGGGTTTCTCAAGCCATGTGGCGCATTAGACCAGGGGCTCATCTCCTGTTTCCAAAATGCATCACAAACTGCTTAAGAAAGCTGTTCTACTCATAGACTGTAAAAAGTTACTACTGTACTGTTACCGTCCGTAGGCAACATTAGGTAGGTCTATGTTATTATCAACTAC
The DNA here is from genome assembly GCA_021464565.1 of Rutilus rutilus. NCBI lineage: Eukaryota > Metazoa > Chordata > Actinopteri > Cypriniformes > Leuciscidae > Rutilus > Rutilus rutilus. Next base: position 2,993,977 of record JAJAQA010000005.1, read on the forward strand.
TATAGGCTATCAATTAGGGATGGGCGATATGGCCTAAAATCCATATTGTGATATACATTGCAGCCTCTTGCGATAACGATATTATAATAAAACCATTTCAGAACAGGTTACACAGACCCTGCTAAACAACTGCTAAATGTTTTTTTTTTGGGTGCATGTAGTTTTGAGAACATATATTGTGCAAAACTGTAAGTATACAACATCATTTTGCAGATAAATAAAATTTAAGTACACTAGCTGCAGAGACTTAAGTAGGTCTAATGTTTATTATGGCTTGGAGCTTATGAAACCCCAAATTTAAAATTAGAATATTCTAACTGATGTCTTTTCAGTTAAAAAGAAACACAACAACGATTCTTTAAATCGGGCGCAGACAGAGATTATGTGCTACACCACTCAGATATATTGGGGATAATACGCGCGCGCTGGTATTCAGTTATATGTTTCGTTTTGAATTTGAGGTGGTAGAACGGATCAGTCGTGTGTTAACTTACCGAACTGTTACACCACACAGTCTACGTCGGACGGCTTAAATCTGAACCAAGTCCAAATAATGGATGTTGCACCGATCTTTTACACCAGCTTTAACTTTCAGCCGTGTTTACTTAAGATGACGACGAATATGATGCGTTGCAGCCGTGTCTTCCTCGCGGCCGCGGGTAGATTGCGTCATCATAGCTTGTGTAGTATAGAGCCAGCTCCGAACCCAACTTGGAGAATAGATTAACGGCGATATTTTTTTTATCACGCGATAAGAGTCTCGCGTTAACGCCGATAACGGCCCACCACTAATATTTAATTATTTAACAAACATGTACACTCATTCATAAATTATATTTATACATGTACAAATTCATAATTTCAAGTGTAGCTTAATGTTTGTTTTTTGTATTATGTCTATGATCTTCGTTACTTGATTTATATTTGATAAACCTTTTTAAATCAAATACAAAATAATTACAAATTTAAGTATTTTATTTAAATAAGTACTAAAATTATATATATAAATTGATATAATAATTGATTTGCCTTGCTAAAAGTGACATCCACCTCCGACTTCCGGTTATTAGCGGCAGCTGATGTCAGCTCCTTCCTGCCTCCCGATTTTTCGCTGAACCCCTACAGCTTTGTTTGGCACTAAAACACACGTCTTTGATAATGTAGTCGATGTTCATGATTGTTTAGAGGAAGATTTCTGTGTCAAAGTGCTAAAACAGATTCTTATTGAACACGGATGATAAACTACAGGCGCTGCTCGTGCGTTTCATTATAAACTGACAGACTACGGATCATATCATCAATAAAACACGGTGGATGAACTCACAATCACAGCTGTCAGTCCACACAGCGATCAGTTCATGCTGAATGTTGCTGGTGAAATGAGCTTTTCTTCATAAGAAGAGCATCACAACAGCAGCAGCGGCCCATAGCAACGGCTCTCCACTTCCCATAGCAACGGCTCTCCACTTCCCATAGCAACGGCTCTCTCCACTTCCCATAGTAACGGCTCTCCACTTCCCATAGCAACGGCTCTCCACTTCCCATAGCAACGGCTCTCCACGTCCCAAAGCAACGGCTCTCTACTTCCCATAGTAACGGCTCGCCACTTCCCATAGCAACGGCTCGCCACTTCCCATAGCAGCGGCTCTCCACTTCCCATAGCAACGGCTCGCCACTTCCCATAGCAACAGCTCTCCACTTCCGCTCCACTGTTAAGAAAAGAAAATCACTCTTATAAATGTACATAGGCCTACATATATTTATGATTTTACACATCGCTGAAAGGAAATAGTGTTTGAGTTTAGTGTTTGTCGCTGTCTAAATAGTTTTTTCAGACCGTTTCTCAAAATGCATTAATATGAAAAAAAAAAAAAAAAATTATATATATATACAGTATATTACAACATAACATAATTGAGTAATAATCAATCAATAAAGAAGAAAAAAACTGAAAAGAAATCTAATCATAATAATAAATAAATGAATAAATAAAATGCCACTACTAATAATAATGATACATGAAATATTAATAATAGTAGTTGTAATAATAATATCAAAAGTAAACAACGTAAAAGAAAAGCTAATGGTGAATCTTGAATATAAGCACAATAAGACTTTTATTCACAATAATGTTTTCCTCACTGTTGTATTTTCAGATGCAGAGATCGAACACAATATTGTTGAAATTACACCTTAAAAATGTGGTTTATGATTGAAGATATGTGAAACTGTGTGTGGAAGAAGAACAGATTTAGAAGATAAAACTCTTTTAATTAAATTCACATTTATTTGTACAGCGTTTTTCACAACACACATCGTTTCACAGCAGCTTTACAGAAAATACATGAGATATTATAATCTACAGTGATCTGATATCAGAGAAAACTGTCCAAGTTATGTATTTCAGAAATGTACATATACAAATAGTAAAATTAAGTAATGAAGTTTGTTAATAAATGATTATGAGATTTAGAAATATATCATTGGTGCGTGATGATTCATTTTTACAGTGTTTTGACCCACATTAATGAAGGACTGTGTGTGTGTGTGTGTGTGTGTGTGTGTGTGTGTGTGTGTGTGTGTGTGTGTGAATCATGTTCTGAACAGATCGAGAAGTTGAGATAAAACATCCCTGAATGTGTTAAACTGAGTGTAATAGCAATTTTAAATCTCAATGAAAAACACAGCATCAACAGGTGTAAGAAACATTCAAGAGACAAAACTGTAATAAAGAGAAAAGGTTTATTTCAATGAGGATTCTTTTCACAAAAGCCGCAGCCACCCAGCTTTGAAATAGAATACCTATAGACTAGATAAAACATAGACATTTTATACAGTTTCTTGGCAAAAAGACTCCTCCTTCCAGGTTTCTTGTAAATTTCCAGAAAGATACCCCCTATCTTCAGCTGGTTTGGACTGGTTTCTACCCCCCTGATGCAGGTCACACTGTTCTTTGTCCCTGAGACACCCAAAGGCCTTCATCTATGACCTAATTGTCTCCTGCTTCCCTAGAGCAGAGGGCCTCTTTCTCGTGCTCAGGTATTTCACTATCTTCCTGCCCATCTGTTTTATTGGCCTGCTCTTTCCTGTCCCCCCTCAGCTGCTGGAAAACCTCACAGAAACATATGATTAAACAGTTTGGAAACAAATGATTATAAGAAATACTGAATTTTCCCATAACACTGAGTTTAGAGTTGAAAGTCTAGTTTTGCTCGTATCATCCAGACATGTTTCAGTGAGTCACACACACACACACACACACACACACACACACACACACACACACACACACGTTTCAGTGAGTCTCATTGTGTCTCATATTTCCTCTCTTCTCTGTGTGTGTGTGTGTGTTTCTCTTTATTTCACTGACAGAAGTTCAGCTGTGTTATTAATGTGATGAAGAGACAATAAGAGACTCTAGAGCATCATCTCACTGTCACTGATTTATCATGAGCTCAAAGCATTATGGGTAGAGTCTCTCATCAGGCTACTCTCATTCATCAACACAGTCTCACTGATGATCCAGAACTATAAACCACAAACCCAGGATAGAGTGTGTGTGTGAATGTGGTCTGGACTGTGTGTATGAGGCTCAGTGTGTCTCTGTCAGAGACGCTGTAGAAGGACAGAGTTCCTGCACTGTGATCCACATACACTCCTACTCTACACACTCCTGTTCTCCTGATGATGGGCTTTACAGGGAGATCAGTCTCTATGCCATTGTGATTGAATGAGTAACTGGAGGGAGAGCAGAGCAAACTCCAGGACTGATCATTATATCCAAACCAACACTCTTCACCCCGTCCCTTCCTGCTGATGCTCTTATATGACACTGATATACACACTCTCCCACTCCACTCAATCTCCCAGTAACAGCGTCCACACACACTCTCTCTACACAACACCTGAGGATAATGATCAAATCTGTCTGGATGATCAGGATACGACTGACGCTCTGGGTGAGTGACAGTAATCACTCTGTTCTCCTCAGACAGACGGAGGTCTTTATGTGCTGTGTTCAGATCCAGAGTGAGGCGATGAGGATCTGATGGAGAGAAAACACACATCAGTGAATTAAAGAAACTTTCTATCTCGAGTCTTCATTTCAGATCTGACTCGCTCATTCAGGATTGTGAGCAACCAATGATTATAAAGCACTAAAGAAATATCATTCTGTAACAGCTTTTGTCCTGAATGAGGCTCTGACTGAAATCACCATGGTTACCTCACAGAAAACATAGGATTCTTAAAGGTGCCGTGCGTGTGTGAGTGTGTGTGAGTGTCTGTGTGACTGTGTGTGTGTTGTAACGCTTGGACCAGGATAACTCTCGTGAAATCAATAGAAGAAAGAGCTTTGAAGGCGGAAAGGCTGTATTACGCACATTTAATGGCAGGTACACAGACAAGGAGCTCCTCCCATACATGAGAGATTACTCTTTCTTAGCGTCGCAAAATAAATTAATAACCAAAGGTATAACAAGACGGTAGAGCACTAGTCTCAGCATCTACTGTGGTTATCTCAAAACTCACAACTCAACAACGTCATCACGCATAGCGCACGTCATGACTGACGTGATCAGTCTCTTAAAGGGCACACCGCACAATAATGTGATGCATGTAAATACACAGTTTCGTTCGTTACAGATTCCCCCCCGGAAAGAAAAAGGCTGTCCCCAGCCGTACACATCATAAGGACATACACATCCAGCACCATACATGGAAACATGGAAACCTGGAAAACCCAAACTATGTTTCACATAGTGAAGCCAATAACTGGCATACATGTCAGTATGAACTACACATTACACTGTATGCACTTCAAAGACATCTCATAGAAAACAAAAGCTTGTGAAAACCATTCCATGTGTACAAAATACAATTTTCTTGTTTTTTTTTTCAAACATAACATGAAAACTTAAGAACCAAAATCAAATGTACATGTTTCTATTCCCTTGTCAGAAAATAATATCTCAGAGGAAACATTTAAACACAGAATACATTCAAACCCAACATTACTTTAGGTCTAATCTGTCGGTATGATACTCGTTAGTCCATCCACTGTCCGACCAACCTGAAGTGATTCTAGGGGCCAACCTAGGTCTGAGATTGTAACGAGGGCCCTGTGGGACAAAGTCACAGTCAGGGAGGTTTGTTAATGTCAGTGTCAGAGATTTGAGTACAACTTGTGTAGACCCTGGTTACGTCATGAACATTTTCAGTGAAGTCGTCACCATCAACAAGAGTCTCATCAGGTAGAGCAACGCATGTTCCCTGAGATATATCTCCATTCAACTGTGTTGTTTGCTGACAGTCCTCAAATGCATCATAGGGCAGTTCAGCCGCATCCTGATACACACTCATCATATTGCTGCCACACGAGTTCCAAGTGTGGAAAGGCTGCATATTGACCACATGAAAGACTCCAGCATCCTCACCAGTGTCCAACTTTGCAAGTCTATAGTTCACACTAGACAAAACTTGAGTGACACGGTATGGACCAGTATCTAACGGTATGGACTGTATCTAACTCTTGATACAGAGTTAGAACCACAATTCTCTCCTACTTTCAAAGGGAGATAAATTTGTGTATCGTCGGCGTACAAATGGTAAGACATGCCATATTTTTTAAAAATCAAACCCAGGGGCAACATGTACAAGGAAAATAAAATTGGGCCAATAACAGAACCCTGAGGAACCCCACAAGTGACGGGTACCGTTGATGAAACAAAGTTGCCATACTTCACTGAGAATGCTCTATCTGAAAGATAGGACTTGAACCACTTTAAAACTGTCCCACGTATTCCAACCAATTGGGATAGCCGCTTCATGAGAATAGCATGGTCTATAGTATCAAAAGCCGCACTCAAGTCCAGTAAAATTAGAGCTGCAGCATTACCTGCATCTCGGATTAAACGAAGGTCATTAACAACTCTCAAGAGTGCAGATTCTGTACTATAGCCTGCCCTAAAACCAGACTGAAATTTATCTAAGATCTCATGTTTACTTAAAAATGACATCAGCTGTGCATAAACCACCTTCTCTAAAACCTTAGACAGGCAAGGAAGTTTAGAGATGGGCCGGTAATTCTTCAATTCACATGGGTCCAAATTATGTTTTTTAAGAAGTGGCTGAATGACCGCTTGCTTGAGGGCCGTTGGAACTATCCCATTATGAAGACTACTGTTAATAATAGAAGCAATACTTGGCCCAACACAATCCACTACTTCCTTGAGAAGGCGTAAAGGAACCACATTACAATCATCAGATGTAGGCTTCAAACGAATAATGATATCTTTAACTTGCGCCACTGACACCTGCTCAAAGAAGTAAAAACTCATGACCCTGTCTGTCAACAACACAGTCTCACCCGGCGGTATGTGAAGACTGGATCTAATCTTCTCCACTTTTTCCTTAAAATGTCTGAAACATTTCACATGTTTCAAATGAGGGAGTTAAGGCAGAACTGCCAATTGGTTTTAGAAGTCTATTAATCGTCCTGAAGAGGGCTGAAGGGGCATTGCATTTCTGTGCAATGACACTAGAGAAATAATTTTGCCTTGCAGTTCTCACTGCATCCTGATAGTCTGAAAAGCACTGCCTCATAATTTTAAGAGAAACTGTAGCTTATACTTTCTCCATTTTCGTTCAGCCTTTCTGCATTCCTGCCTCAAGGAACGAGTAGAATTATTAAGCCACGGTATTGACTTACGCTTTGGTTTCCTAACTTTATATGGGGCCACTACATCCAAAATATCTGAGCAACCAGAATTAAACAATATCAACAACTCATTTGGATCCACAGAACGAGAAGAAATGGTCACATTTACAGATGAAGAGGAGTTATATACCTTAGTAAATTCCAAAGCGTTGATGACGTAATGAGACGAGTACAAAACAAATCTGTCTGAGGCAAATTTGGTTTGCACGGCATACAGGTCACCGGCTCTTCAGGTCACTGGGCTCTTTCTTGCAAGAAAATGACATCTATGAAAAGTTTCAGTCAGGATTCAGACCGCATCATAGCACTGAAACTGCGCTCATTAAAATCACAAATGATTTACTCTTAGCTTCTGACCAAGGCTGTATCTCAATACTAGTTTTACTTGATCTTAGTGCTGCGTTCGATACTATAGATCATACAATACTCTTAGATCGACTACAAAACTATACCGGTGTTCAAGGACAAGCATTAAGCTGGTTTAGATCATACTTAACAGACCGCTACCATTTTGTCTATTTAAATGGAGAAAAATCGATCATAACTCCAGTAAACTATGGAGTGCCGCAGGGATCTGTGTTGGGCCCTCTGTTATTCTCAGTATATATGATGCCACTTGGAAATATTATAAGGAAACATGGAATTAGTTTCCATTGTTATGCTGATGACACTCAAATCTATATTTCATCACGGCCAGATGAAAACGCTAAATTATCCAAATTGACAGAGTGTGTTAAAGATATAAAAGATTGGATGACGCGTAATTTTCTTTTATTAAATCCAGACAAGACAGAGGTAATACTTATCGGTTCAAAAAAATGCCCACAAAACCTCTCACACTACAACTTTAACATCGTAGGATGTCTTGTTTCTTTATCCTCTACAGTAAAAGACCTGGGTGTTATACTCGACTGCAACCTGTCTTTTGAAAATCATATTTCATATTGTAACCCCCTAGAGTTTAACACAGTTTTAATTTGTTTAGTTGTATGCAGTACCGTAGTTTCCCTGTAGGGGCCGCTATACAAACGAGTTGAATGAAAAGAAAATATAGAGAGAAGAAGACTGTAGAATAGCTGATGAGCACAAGGTGATCAAGCGCTGCTTTTGAATTACTAAAAAGAGCGCGTTTTTCTGAACAAAAAGAGTTTACACTTTCCATAAGTCTTATGAAGTATGTTCGTGAGTCCAAAAGGAATCCCATTTGATTCTATTGGGAAACTTCTGCGAACTCTGGTGAGTTTCTGTGTTTAAAGAAATGTTTAGTTGATGTGTTTTAACTGATTAACGATCAGAATTGTATATATGTTATACTGAATAGAAAAAAATGTGATGTTTATTGAAAGTCAAAATGTTTTTTGTATTTGATTTCACGTTATACAAACGGAGATCGGGGAAACTGATAAATTTGATCCTTGATACATTTATTTTATGATGTTCCCTGTATACATATGGAGGACAAATAATGTGAAAGTGTATTTTGAAGTGCAGATGATAAATTTGTGCGTTGAACAGTCTTATTTGAGCTTAATTAGTATGCTCACGTATACTGACGTTAATCTCATGTGTACTGATGTTAATTAGTTGAGCTAACACAAACATGTGAGTGATGCTTTTGCGATTTCATAAGGAGTTTATTGAATGAAGAAAAAAAAACATATTTGAATTTTGAGAGATGTTAACTGTGAACTGTAAATTGTGTTTTGTGTAGACTGTTTTTTTTCTTGCCTGATTCCGTCCTGTGAAAAGATCTGTGAAATGAGCCATGAGCCAAGGCGAGCCAGTCCGTGATTTAGAGAAGGTCCTATTGCATTCTACTTGACGTCCAACCCGGACCAGTTGCATCAGTTTGCATCGTGGGATTCAGCTCAATTACAGCTAAGCTGTTGCTTTATACACACACTACCCGGGTAGTAGAAAAAAAAGGCCTTAAATACAATTAACTTTACACACATATCAATTTTCCAAGGAACGAGGAGAACTTTAGACATTTTAATTTTCTTATTTTCATTTTATTTTTTTCCTTGGGCTTTTCGTACACAACCTGGACTAAATACTGCTTTTCCCTTTTCAGAGTGTTGTGATGAGACCTCAATATATTTTGCATTTTTTTATTTCATTTGTTCTATGTACAAGAAATGTACTTCATTTCTATCCTCCCAAGAGTCGAACCTAGTCCTAAATATTCAGTGATACAACCCTTATGGTGTTGGGTTGACTTTGAAAGTGTTACAATATGTTACAAGAACAGCCTTTTTCCACCTTAGAAACATTGCTAAGCTACGTAACATGCTATCAGTTTCTGATGCAGAAAAGTTAGTTCATGCATTCATGACCTCGAGACTAGATTACTGTAATGCTTTATTAGCCGGTTGTCCTGCATCCTCAATAAACAAGCTACAGTTAGTCCAAAATGCCGCCACTAGAGTTCTTACTAGATCAAGAAAATACGATCATATAACACCAATTTTATCATCATTACATTGGTTACCTATAAAGTTCCGTATTAATTACAAGGTATTGCTTCTGACTTATAAAGCCCTAAACGGCTTAGCTCCAGTCTATTTAACGGATCTTCTATCGCCCTATAATCCATCGCGCTCTTTAAGATCACTAAATTCGAGGCTTTTGGTCATACCTAGGATATCTAGGTCCACCAAAGGAGCGAGAGCATTTTCATATTTAGCTCCAAAACTCTGGAATAGTCTTCCTGATACTGTTCGTTGCTCAGACTCGCTCTCCCAGTTTAAAACTAGATTAAAGACGCATCTCTTCAGCCAGGCATTCATATAATACTTTTAATCTTACAGTTAAATCCGACCTCTAGTTCATAAACGCCAGAGGAGAACTGGCCCCCGACTGAGCCTAGGTTCTCCCAAGGTTTTTTTTTCTCCATTAGGTCACCTGATGGAATTTTTCGGTTCCTTGCCACTGTTGCCTTTGACTTGCTCAGTTGGGATATTTGGGGATACTTAATTTAATTAATCAATCAACATTACTATTGATCAGCATTACCTAACGTGGACGTTTTCCACTAGAAACGAACATTGATGTATTATTTTAATTTAATACTGTGAAGCTGCTTTGATACAATTTGTATTGTGAAAAGCGCTATATAAATAAACTTGACTTGACTTGACCGGCATATGATCAGACAAAACATCATTACCAACTTCAATATTACAAATTGGAAGGCCCAGAGACAAGACCAAATCCAAAATATGTCCCTGTTCATGGGTACAGGGTTCGTACAAGGTGCTTGAAGTGCTTGAATTTGACTTTTTGAAATTTAGTCCTGGAAAACCCTTGAAAACAGCCATATTTTTGAAGAGGTACTTGAAAAGTGCTTGAATTATTTAAAGACAATATATATGAATTTAGAAAATGTAATTTTGAAGTGTTAATTATTTTCTAAAAACATAAATACAGTCTTTTCGCTCAAAATTAACGCCTCAGCCCATCCCCCCTCCTGCTACCCGCCTCTCGTTATCTCGCTCATTCTGACGTCACTCACGTGGTGGAGCACTACGAAATGGTAAAGACGAAGAAATGCCGGGGAAGTGCAAATTTAATCCAGCATGGCTGGAAAAGGAGCCATATAAAAATTGGCTTCTTGAAGACCCCAAAAGTGTGCATCGTGCACATTGTAAAATATGCCACAAATCCCTCGAGATTTCAAACATGGGTGAATCGGCACTGAAGAGTCACATGCAAGGGGAGCGTCATGTCAGTACAGTTGCTCGCACTGGACCATCATCCGTCCGAGAATATTTCACCCCCACAGTCCCAAAGCAACAGGTAAGCACCATCCGTTTTTTTATGGGATTTGGTTTGCGTTATAGCATATGATCATGCTTTCATTCAAGTGCTTTTCAAGCACGATAAATGCCAAAGTAGAAATCAATTTGGTTCTGAAGAAGCGCTATCTTAAGCGGCATTCTTTGCAGACACACACACACACACCGAGAGAAAAGCCGCTTCGGTAACACTTTAGAATACTGTATCTTACTTACTGCATAACTAATAAGTAATTATTGAAGAACTAATAGGTAATTATTCATTAACTACTTCTTCACTACTGTTAACTACTAAGGAAGATGTGTTAACTAATCAGTATGTAATATATTTTTATGATTGTGTTAAGTAACAGTTAGTTAATCAATAAATAATGAATTCTGTCATAACTCTTAAAGAACTACTACTAATTATCTACTAATTAAGGTTCAAGAAAAATAACTAAGAAGTAACTACTAATGAACAGTCATACAAAACTAACCTCAGATTAGTTTTTTATATTTTATATACAGTACTGTGTGTGTCTGTTTTCCTCAGCATAGAATGCCATTGAGTAAATTCATGTTTGAGGCAATGACTGAGGGAAACTGAAAATATAGGGAACTTATTTGTAATTCATAAATAATTATCAAATAATTCTGCAGGAATTACTTAGAACCTGGAACAGTATTCTAAAGTGAGAATATAGGGAACTCATTAGTAATTAATAAATAATTATCAAATAATTATCCAGGAATTAGGCTACTTATAACCTGAAACAGTATTCTAAAGTGAACATATAAGGAAATTAATTGGTAATTAACAAATAATTATTAGATAATTCTTCAGGAATTACTTGGAACCTGGAACAGTATTCTAAAGTGAGAATATAGGGAACTCATTAGTAATTAATAAATAATTATCAAATAATTATCCAGGAATTAGGCTACTTATAACCTGAAACAGTATTCTAAAGTGAACATATAAGGAAATTAATTGGTAATTAACAAATAATTATTAGATAATTTTTCAGGAATTACTTGGAACCTTGAACAGTATTCTAAAGTGAGAATATAGGGAACTCATTAGTAATTAATACAGAATTACCACATACTTCTGACTCAAATCAAACTTACTGTAAAAAACACATTATTAACGGTATTATCTAAACCTTTGTAAAATAGATAAGTTATCATACATTATGATACATTTTGCTAATTAAATAAAAAGTTTGCTTATTTGCAGATCAATATATAGCCTAGTAAATGTCTGCACTTATCTTTCTTATTAGTGCTGAAGAATGACTAAAACTGGCTAGAAAATAAACTAAAAAACATTGATCAGTGCTTTTTACTTTTCAAGTAATTACCTTTGTACATTTACTAAGGTAATTTTGAAAATGAATAGGCCAATAGTTTATCATTTTACTGGAGTAATATTTTATTGGGTTATCTGTACTTTTACTCAAGTACTTGATTTGTGTACTTCATCCACCACTCCACTGCTAAAATAAAACGGTTTATTGTAGACTGTTCATTAGTAGTTACTTCTTAGTTATTTTTCTTGCACATTAATTAATAGATAATTAATAATAGTTCTTCAAGTGTTATGACATAATTCATTAGTTATTGATTAACTAACTGAAATTTAACACAATCATACAATTCTATTACATACTAATTAGTTAACACATCTTCCTTAGTAGTTAACAGTAGTGACTTAAGTGTTAATAAATAATTATCTATTAGTTCCTCAATAATTCCTTATTAGTTATGCAGTAAGTAAGATACAGTATTCTAAAGTGTTACCGCCGCTTCTTCTCAAACAGTGCGCGCCAGTACAGTATTGATTACTTGAGGACGAAACAGAAAATTGTCAAAAATACTTTTTTTTGGCGAGTATCCTCGTAAGCACAGTCTTAAATGAGTTTCAAAGTCTTAAATGAGAAAACCGGATTTGTGTCAGATCTGCGACATGTGCGTCAGGTCTTAAAGAGACAGCAGTCTAATAAACCCACTGCTGTCCTTCTCATTATTGTTAATAATAAAACAAAAGAAAAAGATAAAATCACTCACTGCTCTTGATTGAATAACATTTGTAGCTTTAATAAGGATTAATCTATATTTTAATAAATGTATTTGTCATGTCCATGTCACATTTAAAACTTTTCCTGTTTTTTTTTCTACAACATTAAAACATATGCATTTCACAAAGGTTTTTTGTGCTCAAAGTAACTTTAATATACATTATGTAATAAATTGTATATTGTGTTTTGGATACTATATATCTGTAATTTGAGTGGATACATTTTTTACAATATAAACAATAATTTGATTGTAAGCAAGTCATTAGAATGCATTAAAATAATTACTTTGTAAATGTTACAACCAACACTGCATGCTTGCTAGATTGCCATGACTGAATAAATTTGGTGTAATTTAATTTGTACTTCTTTTGCAGAACCCTCAACCTCGTGGAACATCTGGAGACTTGGATTCTTGGGTCAGAAACAATGATACTTGGCGGGCTGAAATTCTTTGGACTTTAAAGAGTGTTACATCCCACTATTCCAACAAGAGTGCTGAGGATAATTCCACGTTATTCCAGCTAATGTTTCCAGACAGTGTGATAGCAAAATCTTTTGCTTGTGGTGAAAAGAAGACATCCTACATGGTTAATTATGGTATTGCTCCTTATGTGAAGCTGCAACTGCTGGAAAAAGTGAAAACAGATTCAGGGCATGTCTTGCTGTTTGATGAATCGCTTAACCCCCTGGGGTCGACGGTATCGCCGGCGATACCAGCTCGCTTTTTTTCAGTTCAGTTCAAAAGAAATTAATTTTGCTCTGTGGACTTTGATATTACAAGCAAGTTTCATACATCAATCGATTCTGTTAAATGTGTATTATTTTTGTGTATACTCACAATAAAAACAAAGTGTTGTGCTTTTTGCCAAATAAAGAAAAATAAACGTGATGCGAGTTCTACCTTCTCTCTCTCAGTGAAGACCATTCTGAAACGTGTCCGAAAATGAACTGTAACTCAGCGAATACTCAGTCAAACAGACATACAGATACACAGACATGAAGCTTGAATTCTATGCTTTTAAATTAGGTAATTTATATAAAAAACAAATATTCTCATCTTGTGAAATCTGTATTAAAAGAGAGCGATCCCAGTCGAGCTCATTAGAGCTCATTCAAAGGTAATGTGACTCCGCCCACGGAGAGCGCGTGCTATTCAAACGCAAACTACTGAGGCAAACCAAGCAAACCTGTGAACGCCCCCATCTCAGCTCGAGAAAACAAGTTTATTCAGATCATTGTTGCCTACGTGTTTACACCATCTGGCAGCGCTGTGAGAAATATTAATAATGGAAAATCTACCTCAGAGTGCGGGTATTGCAGGAGAGAGGATCCGAATATGTAGTAAGTTTTTTTTCCTTCTCAAGTTAATCGCGTTTCTGTGAATGAATGAACGGCAGAGATGCGCTGTTTATCACAGCTCACAAAAAGATAGTTTAAATTTAAATTGCGTCTCTGTGTGAATGAATGATGATGTTTTAGCAAACTGTATTGCTATACTGAGTTGAGTAAAAATCGACAGAAATAGCCTATGTTGAAATAAAATGTAGGCTATTTGTATAAGCAACGTTTTAAACTGAAAATTAACATTTATATGCCCTAATATTTCATAAAAACAACGTTACAGTAAGGCGTTTCTGTTTGTGTATGAATGTTTCGGTTTTAGCAAACTGTATTGCTACACTCAGTAAATATCGACTAAAATATGTTGAAATAAAATGTATTTGTATAAGCAACGTATTAAACTGCAAATTAACATTTATATTTCTTATAATAAAAATGAAAGACCTATGTTACAGACATATGAAAGACAACATTTCGTTGATTAGTTTTGGATAGATTATACATTTTTACTGTAAAATATCTGCCACCTCAAATAAGCTTTTGTTTGCCAATATTTGCTTATGTTAAATATAATATGTTTTGTCAAAAATAAAGTTATCAAATAATCAATCAAATCCTTAACTTTGAAATATGTATGATAAAATGTATACTTTAGTTTTTACAAAGAAAGATTACACTTGAATTGTTGTTGTAATTGAAACCTTTTTAATAAAAAAAATATATTTACAAGATAGATGTAAACAAACTATTAAAAGGTAAATATAAGCCTTTTCTTTAAATAACTTTTATTGTGTTTTATTATTGACAAATTTGGGGAGAAGATAAATATTCCAAAACTGAAAATACAATATGAGAATTAACTGCACAATTACTAGACATGTTTTCCTTGGATATTATAGGCCAAATTGCAAGCACAATATGTGGAAAAATAAAAAAGAATTGAGATGCTTCCAACTGTTGCTCTTGCATTCTTGTGGCTCAGTGACTCACCTGAATGAATGCCTCATTAAGTATGCAGGCCCCATTGTCTCCTCAGGTGTGAACCACTACATATACATGACCGTTGACGCCCACTCCGCATATGGCCTTTCCAAACAGAAAGTGCTTTGCAAAATTCAAATCAATGTATTGTGTTATGTGAATGATAAGGCAGGGTGATTTTCACTTTATTTTGAAGAAAAAACACTAGGCGATGACATCTTTTAGACAAAAGTCTTATTGGCACATATTTAGAATGTGTTTTATGGCCTAATTTCAGAAACTTTAGTTTTTAGTTTTTTCAATAACCATGCATAAACATTATTCTCTCAAAAATGCAGACATGTACATTCTTGTTGCTCACATTTCATGGTAGCCCTGTTTGTGCTAAATAGTGTGTAATTTTTTTTTGCCATTAACATGTTTATAAGCAACTGAAAAAAGCAAAAATGTCAGGGCATGTCAGAACATCTCAAGGACCCCAAAAACACCTTAGACCCCAGAGGGTTAACAAGCAACTTCAGCTGAAGCAGATGGATGTGCACATTAGGTTTCTGGATTCAGTTGCAAACAAGGTCACCACACACTACTTGGATTCTGCCTTTATGGGGCATGGTAAGGCAGAAAACTGTCTGGAACATTTCAAGCACTTGACCGAAGAGCTTGATTTGAGTAATCTTCTTCAGATATCGATGGATGGGCCCAATGTAAACCATAAATTCTACCGGGATTTTCAGATCCAAGTGTTGGCTGAATGTACAGACAAACAACTGATTGATATTGGGACATGTTCCTTACATAGTGTACACAATGCATTTCGAAATGCCTTTGTTGAAACTAATTGGAACATTGACAACCAGTTACTTGCATTTTATCGCCTGTTTCACGATACACCTGCACGAAGGGATGATTATGTCACAATAACTGGTTCATCACTGTTTCCAAAGAAGTTTTGCTCTCACAGATGGGTGGAAAATGTAGAGGTTGCTTCAAGAGCGTTAGAGGTGTTGCCTCATCTAAGAACCTTTGTGAAAACAGTAGAAGCAGACAAGAAGTTTACCACTCCAAAGTGTAAAACATTCACAGTAGTGAAAGAAGCTTGTGAGGATCCATTACTCCCTGCAAAGTTTAATTTCTTTGTCTATGTAGCAAAGCATGTGCAAGGGTATCTACAAACGTATCAGACTGATAGCCCCATGATCCCATTTATGACCTCAGACTGGGTAGACATGATCTCCGCTGAAATGAGTAGAGTACTTAAAACTAATGTAATGGAGACAATTAAAGACCCACTGAAGATGTCCAAGTATGAAATGAAAGATGAGGATGCAAGAGGTCTGGCTAAGGTAGACCTTGGATTTTCCACAGACAGATCTCTCAGACAAATGGCGGGGAAAGTGAGTGAAAAAAGAATTTTGGAGTTCAGAAGCGATGCAAGGCGGTGTTTCCTTCAACTCTTAAAGAGACTTTTGGACAAAACCCCCATTCGCTCCAGTTTTGTGAGACAGACTTCCTGCCTTAACCCCAAGGCCATGGCCCATGATCCTGATGGATGTGAACGAAGGTTCAAAAGGCTTCTGAACCATTTAGTTGAGCTAAAGAGATTTCCAGAAAGCAAGTGTGATGATGCTCAAATGCAGTACACAACCTTCATTAAAGAAGAAGTGGCTAGAAACCTGTCCAAGTTTAGGGACTTTAATATCCAGTCACACACTCTTGACCATTTCTTCTCAGAAACCTTGCAGGGTAAAGCTGAACTCAAATACCTATGGCAGGTAGTAAAAATTGTGCTGATTTTGTCACATGGTCAGGCTACTGTGGAACGAGGATTTTCTGTGAATGCAGCCATGAGCACTGAAAACAAAAAGGACATAAGCTATGCATCACAGAGACTTGTTTGTGATTATGTCTCAAGTGTTGGAGGAGTTAAGAAAGTTCAGATCATTCCCAGTATGATTGCCAGCTGTAAAGCAGCACGACAAAGATATGAGGGTTCTCTCATCAAGCAGAGAGAAAAGAGAGCTGAGAAAACCAAATGCAGAGACCAAGAAGAGGAACGAAGAGAAAAAAAGAGGAGGCTTGAGTCTGACATTGCCCACTTGGAACTAGAGATAGAAAAGGCAGCCACTGAAGCCGAGACCTCCTCCAAACCAAGAGAATGCATACTTAGATTTAATAGTTTTAGAAAGTCCCTGAAAGACAAAAAAGATGAACTTAAACAGATTTGTTAAATCTGCCACAACCTACACCATAGGGAACACAAGACAGAGAAATACAGTTAAGTATTTTATGTAATTTGTACTGCAAGACAAAACCCTGTTGAATACTTATGTAAAATTACTCCTGTTTAATTGGGAGAAAGTTAAATGTTTTTCTCTACTTCTGTTTTATCACTGAATAAGAAGTGTATGACCTCTTTGTACATGGTCTTTTATGCACAGAAAGTACTGTGGATTTCATGTTCTCATATTTAGAGTTGTTACAGTCATTGAACACTTAAATGTGCTGTACCTTATTTCTGAAATGAGTTTTTTATCTATTTTTCTTTTTTGAATTTAAAGTAAATAAAGTATATGTATGATAAATGAGATCTCTGATTAAAGTCCTTGAAAACCCCCAAAATAGTGCTTGAAAAGTCCTTGAAAGTCCTGGAATTTCATTGTACAGTATCTGTACGAACCCTGTGGGTAGGACTTGAAACAGACTACTTGAAATTAAAAGATTCCACCAATTGTAAAAACTCAGAAACCATAGGCTTATTCGGACAGCACACATGAATATTAAAATCCCCAAGAATTAAAATATTATCACAGCTTGACACAATATGGGATAAAAACTCTGAAAACTGCTGAATAAAATCCTTATTGTATCTTGGTGGTCTATATACCAGAACACACATAACAGCTTCCCAAGCATCACACATCATAACTTGGGCCTCAAAGCTCTGATAATTCACCGTCGACAAAAGCCGGCATTTAAATCTCCTCTTAAAAACACAAGCAAGTCCCCCACCCCGACCAGAAGCTCTAGGGGTGCTAAAAAATGAACAGTCATCTGGAGAAAGTTCAATCAAAGGATGCATTTCGCCGACGTTAAGCCAGGTTTCAGAAATAAACAAAAAATCCAAATCATGTTGTGTATAAAAGTCATTTAAAACAAATGTTTTGTTTGCGAGTGATCTTGCATTAACCAATGCCGTTTTTACTGTACCAGTCTCCAACGGGAGCAGCGAAGTTCCATCCGCGACCACAGTCGACTCGATATAACGCAGATTGTTACCATTTACTTCTCTCAAATGACGCTGAGTCACAATCCGCGTGGATGGTATCCAGGAAACCAGACCGGCTGGATGCAAACAGGGAAGTGTCTCGATTGAATTACCTCCTGTAGTTAACAAATGCCTTTCAAGCTTCCACACCACTCTGGCTTTCACAGCGATTCCCGCCCGTCTACCACGCCCTCGACGGCGTTTGCTCCGAGACCGCTGGCACCCAGAAACTAGGCCAGTCCAAGGCTCCACCGGTACAGACGGCATAAATCGCGGGTAAAAACAACATTTTCCACTCCGAGTGAGATCTGCCATCACTGCGTGAATGTGAAGCAAAGTTTTGCAGTCATAGGTCCACAGAGAGTAGTTGGGACTAATAAAACATACAAATAAAAACAACAACAATAAAATGGACAACACAGAGCGACGGCCAGCCAACACTATACACGGCGCCATCTTTGTTAGTCACTGACACTGGCTGTGCTGCTGGGTCTAACCCTAACCCTAACTCTTGACCCTTTGCTGTAATACTAGAGCCATCAGAGCCTGCTGGGTCTAACCCTAACCCTTGACCTCGGCTGTAATACTAGAGCCGTCAGAGCCTGCTGGGTCTAACCCTAACCCTTGACCTCGGCTGTAATACTAGAGCCGTCAGAGCCTGCTGGGTCTAACCCTTGACCTCGGCTGTAATACTAGAGCCGTCAGAGCCTGCTGGGTCTAACCCTAACCCTTGACCTCGGCTGTAATACTAGAGCCGTCAGAGCCTGCTGGGTCTAACCCTAACCCTTGACCTCGGCTGTAATACTAGAGCCGTCAGAGCCTGCTGGGTCTAACCCTAACCCTAACCCTAACCCCAACCCTTTCACTGCATCTACTACATCTAATGCTTTTTTAACACATAACTTTTCAGCTCCACCTTTTCTTTTCTTCCACCTTTTTTTTTTGTTCCACATCATTTCTTCCGTCATTTTAAAATATATATATATTTGCCCACATTGGCCAGCGGCCCACCGGGAAAAGTCCCAGTGCTCCAGATGGCCAGTCCGCCCCTGTGTGTATGAGAAAGGTGTGTGTGTGAGTGTGTGAGTGTGTGTGTGTGTGTGTGTGAGTGTATGTGTAAAAGTGTGTTAGTGTGTATGTAAGAGTGTGTGTGTGTGTGTGTGTGTGTGTGTGTGTGAGAGAGAGAGAGAGAGAGAGAGAGAGAGAGAGAGAGAGAGAAAGAGACCGTGTGTATGTGTGTGTGAGAGAGAGAGTGTGTGAGAGAGAGAGAGAAAGAGAGAGAGTGTGTGTGTGTGTGTGTGAGAGAGAGAGAGATTGTGTGTGTGTGTGTGTGTGTGTGCCCTTGTTTATAATCCATTGTGGGGACCAAATGTCCCCATAAGAATAGTAAAACCTGAGATCACCTACATTGTGGGGACCAGCCAGCGGTCCCCACTTTTCAAAAGGCTTATAAATCACACAGGATGAGTTGTTTTGAGAAAGTAAAAATGCAGAATGTTTCCTGTGATGGGTAGGTTTAGGGGTAGGGTTAGTGTAAGGGGACAGAATATACAGTTTGTACGGTATAAAAACCATTACGTCTATGGAGAGTCCCCACAAAGATAGTGAACCAGACATGTGTGTGTGTGTGTGTGTGTGTGTGTGTGTGTGTGTGTGTGTGTGTGTGTGAACACAGTGAACAGTTCTAAAGATTGGACTTTAAACAGTATAATTTAATTATCTACAACGTGATGTGTGTGTGAATGCTGTCACAAGCTAGCTCACGTTAGCAGACTCTTGCTAGCTCTCTAGCTAAAAGTAGCAGGCTCTTGTACTCTGCCTTTGTATTGTCAGCAGAAAGTGAGAAGTCATGCCAAGGCAAAAGCCAGTAACCTCCAGATTATCAATATTTGGTTGCTGATCACCATTAACAAAATCATTATAGCAACACCTCTATAAAATCTAGTGATCATGGCATTTATTTTGTATGATTTACAGTTATTTATAGCCATCTACTCATTGCTATCCTGTACTTTGGTTGCGTTCTGATGGCATTATTAATACATTTGACTTGACAAAAGACCTCCATAGATATATTAGTCCAGCATTGTTCGACGGTGTTTAGGGCGGGGCTGAAGGCGCCGGCGAAGTGTTGGCACTCTGCCAACTAGAGTGTTTCAACCAGGTCCTGTACCCGAGCTGGGTGAGGCGGGGCTTTAGCTCTTTGTTGTATTCCTCTGATACGGCATGTGTAACGTTTATCTGTTAACTCTGCATAATCCTTCGCCATCAAAATCGCACGTTCGTCGATGGAGCGGTTTCAGACCATAGGGCCACCGTAATTTTGATTTTAAAGGGTTAGTTCACCCAAAAATGAAAATTCTGTCAGTAATTACTCACCCTCATGTTGTTCCAACCATGTAAGTCTTTCGTTCATCTTCGGAACACAAATTAAGATATTTTTGATGAAATCTGACAGAATTTTGACTCCTCCATAGGCTTCCAGTGTGACCGAAACTCACCGGCCCAGAATAGTTATTAAAACATCGTTAAAATAGTCCAAGTAACTACAGTGGCACTACATTAAGTTTATCATGCGACGAGAATACTTTTTGTG
Organism: Rutilus rutilus; assembly: GCA_021464565.1. NCBI lineage: Eukaryota > Metazoa > Chordata > Actinopteri > Cypriniformes > Leuciscidae > Rutilus > Rutilus rutilus. The sequence continues at coordinate 3,014,738 of JAJAQA010000005.1, forward strand.
CGCAAAAACAAACAAAAATAACGACTTTATTCCACTTTTCATTTCCTTCTCTCTGGGCCTCGTAGTGTGTTTGCGCTGCGCGTCTGTGTTGCACGTCATCCGACGTCATCACGCAACACACACATGACCGGCGTCGGCCAATAGTGAGCCTACGTGGTGACGTGTAACACAGACGCGCTGCGCAAAAACACTACGCGAACCAACTAGAGGTCCAGAGAGAAGGAAATGAATAGTGGAATAAAGTCGTTATTTTTGTTTGTTTTTGCGCACAAAAAGTATTCTCGTCGCTTGATATACTTAAGATTGAGCCACTGGAGTCACTTGGACTATATTAACGATCTCTTTAATAACTTTTCTGGGCCAGCAAGTTCCGGTCACACTGGAAGCCTATGGAGGAGTGAGACAAGGCTCAGATTTCATCAAAAATATCTTAATTTGTGTTCCGAAGATGAACGAAGGTCTTACGCGGTTGGAACAACGTGAGGGTGAGTAATTACTGACAGAATTTTAATTTTTGGGTGAACTAACCCTTTAATGGACAGTAAAACAAAGGCAGATGAGCGGCTGCTGCTAAGTAGCGATTGTGGTATTTTACAGTTTCATGTCATTTAACCACATACTAGTGTATATGTCGAGCCTGGTAATATTGGGGGGAGTACCTAGACACGTAATTGTACATTTAAATGCTGACAACTAACGTTAAACACTGTTAACGCGTTAACTGTCTGTAACTAGCGAACCTATCTCGTAAACAACATCATAACAGTAGTCTTGATAATCAATAACTTACCTTCACAGTCATGAATATAACTGGATATGTACAACTTAAATCCTTTTCCCCGTTTACTGGACAAAGCCTTGGAGTTTTCCTGAATAAGGCGGTGTAAATCACTGATGCTGAACGAGTGTAGAAAGACGTTTGATTTTGGACAGTTGACCGAGAATGACTGAGCTGGCTCACCTAAACCAGGAAGTGGCCGTGCATATAGTCCATTGTGTGTTGTAGGTGTGTTGGTGCGTTAAGAGTTTAGGAAATGTGTTAAAAGTATGGAAAAAATTGTCATAGCGATTGTAAAAAAAACTGTGTGTTTGGAAGATGAACGAAAGTCTTGCAGGGTTGAACAACATGAGGGAGAGTGATTATTACTGACAGAGTTTTCATCTTTGGGTGAACTATACCTTTAAGAAATATCATTCTATAGTGAGGTTACTGAAATCGCCATGGTTACCAAACAGATAAGATTAAACAGATATAAACAAATAAATAAATGAACAAAAGAAAGATGCGATAGTGTTCTTAAGTTAAGATCTGTAATCAGTAATTATGAAACTGTCTGACCTTTTACAGTTTATTTTAACTGCACAATTTTCACATTTTCAAAACTCTCCGTACCAACATCACAACAGATCATCAGAAGTGCACGCTTTCAAATATTTCAGCATGTGTTCAATTGTGTTAGTTCCATACACAAAATCATAACGTATCATTTTCACTATATATATATATCTATCTATATATATGTCTATAGATATATAATTTCTACTTTGTTTGCAATTTCTGTTATGTAATGAATTATTTTTAAATAAGCGATTTATCTTAGATTATAACCACTATGTTCAAAGTGTGTGTGTGTGTGTGTGTGTGAGTGTTTGTGTGTGTAGACGTACATTTGTGTAGTCCTGCTGTAATCCTGATCTCTCCTCCATGATCCACACTACAAAACACACACAGTTAATCAGTAAACACACAACCAGACACACACACACTCACACACACAAACGATACACTCCACACACTCACTCACTCACACGCAAACACACTCACACAATCTCACCCTCAATTAAATTATATTCAATTCAGAAAACTTTATTGGCATGACAATTACATTTTGTATTGCCAAAGCATTAAAACAACATAATAAAAAAAAATAATAATAAAACTAAATAAAACAGATAATATTATATATATTCATGGGTAGATAAAGCAAAGTATAATAGAGAAATCATGTAACGAACTTAGAAATGTAGTGTGTGTGTGTGTGTGTGTGTGTGTGTGTGTGTGTGTGTGTGTGTGTGTGTGTGTGTGTGTGTGTGTGTGTGTGTGTGTGTGTGTGTGTGTGTGTGATGGGGTGTGTGTTTTTGGGCTGTGAGTGAGTGTGTTTATTAGATGTTTGCTTGTTTCTGGTCATCATATTAATATTTATGTTTGCTGTCTGTCAAATTCCTTGTTGCAGGAGTTTCTTAGTGTAGGATTACACATTTATTAAATGTTTAATTTAGGTTACTGAATTTAGCATTTGAGGCATAGATGATGATATTCAAAGAAGATTAAATCAAGCAACCCAGGTGTCTGACATTAACCTTTTTATCTGTATGCACCTCCTGAACAGTGTCATGGTCCAAGTTAAGCTATGATCATGTGAAGGTATGGGTGATACTGTCAGGCTGATGGGATAATTTGAATGATAGTGTTATGCTGATTGGGCCTGTTTCTCTTGATTGAGCAGAATTGTTGAGCAAGCCAGATAACCTGCCTAACCGGTTTTCGCATGATAGAATCAAATCACTGAAAGATTCATCCCTACATTTGCATGCTTTGTTTGGATTTGTCTCCACCTCCAAAAGTCCCTCCTCCTTGTAAATGTATTAAAACTATACTGTATAGAACTCAGTTAGATTGTTGGGCGAACTGCAGCAACGCTCAATAAAGAATAACTTCTGCTTGAACGATATCCCATCATCTCCTGGTCTCTGCTTTGAAGAAGGAAAAGAAATTCCCAACATTAGTCTAATAGAGTGGACTATCGCAGTGGATCAAAGACTCTACTCATATTCAGGGCCACACGTTGGGTCTCGTACTATCTTACAGGCTCGATGCCACTGATATTGTGTTCTCAGATGTTCTGCTCTCCGATCATAAGCCTATTTTATTCTCCAGGGCCCAGAAAACACCTCAGACCCCAGAGGGTTAAAGAACAGCGACGTTACTGCCTCATTACTGAGAAATATCCTGTAGCTTTTCAGTTGTGTTACAAAAGCCATGTATGGGGACTCCCGATGAGCAGTGTAAGGGAGTAATGGACTTCCCCATTCAGTGTCCTTTAAATACCCCACCGAGTTTTTCCTGACACGCTACGAAAACTAACAAGACAACTTTTGAATCACAGTACCCATCCAAAATGGCAAGTAAAACAGCAAAAACATCCAAGCGAACGAGGCGCCCGTTACACCAAACGAAGTGAACATGGCGCACTAACAGAGCTGTTGGAAGAGCATAGAGCCGCCTTGGCAGCCGAGTTCAAGGCTGCAGTTTCAACATTAGAAGTATAACTTGACTGTGTGCAAGCCACAGTATCTGATCATGGACAGCGACTTACCACACTGGAGTACCATCCATGCGGAGTCGCTAGATGAGCATGTTGAACGTCTAGAAACCTCCCTCGCAGCCTTAATGGAGAGCAACGCAAAGCTTAAAGCCAAGACTGCGGATCTAGAGGGCCGGAGCAGACGGAACAACATCAGGATCATCGGCGTGCCCGGCAGAAATATCTGACCAACGTTCTAATCCAGACCTCCAGTATTCTCTGACCCCTTCACCCACAATTTATAAAAAAACTTCTCTAATTTAATTCAGAGTATAACTTACTTCTAACTCACAAAGTTGAAAAGCAATTGTTGAGTGTTAGACTGCTTTTTTTTTTTGTGTGTGAAAAAGCTGGCAAATCATTTCGATCTCGAACTGTCCGTGCTTCTAGACTGTCACCGTTAGAAGATTTAATTTTAGGGATCATAGTTTCTGACCCAGAGGAAATTAATTAGATTTCTTTCAAAATACTTTTCTAATCCTTATTCCTCAGAATGTAACTCAAAGTTTTGGAATGGCCCAAGCACTTCTGATCAACTAAAATTCCCCTGCATTAACGATGGCTCCACAAATGATTTGGGCAGGCCTGTGTCTACCACTGAAACATAAGAGGCAATTAATTTCAATTCAATGGCAAATCTCCCTGCCCTGATGCCTTTACCATCGTATTTTATAGACTTTCTCCTCCGTTTTAGCCCCAATTCTACAAAGAGTATATAATGAGACCTTTCTTTCAGGCCGGCTCCTTACAACCATGTCTGAGGCATCCATTTCATTGTTGCTTCAGAAAGATAAAGATCCACTGCTTTGTAGTAGCTACAGGCCAATTTCATTGTTAAATGTGGAATTCTATCTAAGGTTCTTGCCCTTCGCCTTCAGCAGGTGTTGCCTGCTGTTGTTTACCCTGACCAATAATACCAGAAGACTTTTTAATACCATCATTGATGCTGAGAAGGCATTTGACGGAGTAGAGTGGGAGTATTTATTTATTAATGTGGTGATGTAATCAGCCATTATAGGGTTAATTCCCAAATATGGTGTTCCGCGAGTATAAAAAGAGATGCGACAGACATCTAGGCAAGTGTGCTATTCCGAGTCCGGGAAGTTACGTCATTCTGGGGCGCCGGTTTTGGTTCAGGAGGTAAGGGCTTTTGGTGGCAAGTGCATCTTGAATGTTTGGATCAGGAAGGGTAATTTGGGACTTGCTTAACTTGCAGTGTGGCGGAGGAGAACGTGGAGTGAACGCTTATCATTGCGAGCCTTTTATTAGCACGCCTTGAGTGCACTGCGCGGCGTGAGTTATTTACCGCAGGTATGTGATGCATTTTTCTTATGCCTAAGCTAACGAGACGATCATCTCCTAAACCTAATGTTATGTTTTAATAGTGGTATAAGGCGTGGAGGTGTTGCAGCAGGCTTAGCAGACTTATGCTGGGTACACACCAAAAGATTTTTTACATCTTATAAGATTTTCAAAATGTGATAGACCACAAACATGAGGACAAAAAATCCTAGATTTAAGCATTTTGCTCCTATAGTGTGTGGTGTGCCATGATGAGACAAAGACAGCACACCACACACGAACAGATTTTCAACCAGATTCTCGACTGTGAACACAGGAAATCTCGCAAAATCTCGCGAGACTTCAGAATAAGCATGTCGGATGATATGCAAGAAGAAATTATGATGATAGTGTTTGGAATGATTTTCACAGAAAATACACATAAAAAAAACAACAAAACCCACCATTATATATAACCTTTACAGAAATATATTCATTCTTTATTGTCTTAATTTATTCTTTATTGTATTTATTTTCTCTTTAGAAAAAGTTAGCCTATTTAATCCCTCACTGAACCCTTATAACACTCAGCTTCCTGCGTGTGTGTGTGTGTGTGTGTGTGTGTGTGTGTGTGAGAATGACCGTCTTCCATCATCTCACTTTCTGATTGGATATTGTTTCGTTTCACGTGATAATCTCCAGAACGTGCGCGCGTTTGTCCTCGGGGTTCCCCCCACACATCAGGATTTCTGATCGTAAATATTAAACATGTTTAATATTTACGATTCGCGATCGGGGCGGCTCCGACGTTCTTCCGAGCAGGTTCGGACACTCTTAACACACCTCACACCAAGGGAAAATCTGATAAAATAATCTGTTAAACCATCAAGATAGGGACATAGCTAGGATTGTCGGAAGGGGGGAAATCGGCCCAAAATCAGCCCGATTATCTTTTGGTGTGTACCCAGCATTAGCAGGCTTTTGGAGGCTTTGAGGACGCTGTCGGCTCGTGCTACTTTCTGTAACCCTTATCCGCGTGTGACACTGAACGACTCCGGACGGATTGGATGGCGTTTCACTTATAAGTCACTGTGTTCGCCCACCCTTCCGTCTCTTGTTCAAACTGTGCAGTTTCTGTGAATTTGTATGTGAATTCTAACTCGACAGTGTGGAGGACGTCGTCGAAGCTGATCAAAACACGCATCGGGCGTACAGCCTGCCAGGATACATCTAAATTGGTGCTGTGATAGTGTTCCTCGACTGGTGGACTGAGGACAGGGGGTAACCTTACAGAAAGTCTATGTGTGTCAGCCTTATATTTGTATATTAGGAGCGTTTCGTTTTTTTTTTTTTTGCATTTTCTGTTTTGTTTGTGTTGAATTGATTTTCTGTTTGTGTTGAATTGATTCTTTGTTTGTGTTGAATTGATTTTCTGTTTGTGATTTTTGGATATGTGTTTGTTAAGAAATAGGAGAATGACCCGTTATCGCCCGCTATTGTGTTGATTACGGTCCACGAGCATCAGCTGTTTGGCTGGTATCGCTATTGAGAGAGACAGGCCTTTATGGCCGGGTGTGATTATACGTTTCATCGACAGAGTTTTATGTGGAAAGTGTATGTGTTTTTTTTGTGTTTTTGTTTATTGTTATTATATTGACTGTTCTTGTCTTTTCCCTTCAGAATCTGGGGTACCCGTGGTTCCTGAAGTCTTCTGGGTGTGGTGGTGGTTTGACTGACAGTCTGCAGTGTTCACAACGGGTGGAGTGTTGTGAGAGAGCACGAGTGGTTGCTGTGTTGATCTGATAGTCAGGACAAATCCCCAGGTTCTGAACTGGTAGGCGTGTGTGTGTGTGTGTGTGTGTGTGTGTGTGTGTGTGTGTGTGTGTGTGTGTGTGTGTGTGATGCTTGACCTATATGACTATACGATTTCTTATTAAATATTGTGTTGTATTTTATTAAATGGTGTTTTTGAATAAACTGTTTTGTACTATCATCGTTGTCTGTTATCTGACTCAGCCACTACGTATCTGCGTGCTTTGTGTACCTGAACAATCTGTGGGTTCCCGGACTATTTCCTGGTGGCGTAGTCGGACTTAATCTAAAATTACAAACTGCCACATTTATTATAAATAAATTTGGTTTCAGCTCCAATTTTATATCATGGATTTGATTACTATACTCCTCCATTGTAGCATCTTCGCAAACCAATGCAACACTTTCTAAAGCCTTTGCCCTTAATCGAGGCACACGCCAAGGTTGCCCCCTTTCACCTCTATTATTTGCTTTGGCTATTTGGCCTTTTGGTTGCGAAGTGAGGAAAAGTTTGAGGGCATTACCTGGTTTTGAACCTCTTATAAACTGTCCCTTTATGCAGACAACCTTCTTTTATATATAGCTAACCCGATTTCATCGTTACCACCAATCCTCGAGATTTTTGTATCATTTGGCAAACTCTGGTCACAAATTATATCTTCAAAAGAGCTAATTGTTCCCTGTCAATTTAGCAGCTGAGACACTTTCCCAACATATTTTCCCTTTCCCACTTTCCCAATATACTTTTAAAGTGGTCTCAAGAAAGATTAAGATATCTAGGCGTATTCATCACTAAGATCACAAAGATATCTCTAGAAAATGTTTTAATTCTTTAATTGATGTTTATAAGGCGGGTATAGATAGGTGGTCTTCTCTTCCTATTTTGTTAATTGGCCGTATTAACTTGGTTAAAAGGACAATTTTACACAAATTTTTATATCTCTTCCAGCATATACCCATTCTCATTAACAAATATTTTTTTGTCACTCTACTTTTGTCACACTTATTTTGTGGGGCGGCAAGTGTGCACAGATTAGGAAAATTGTACTCGAACTCCCAAAGTCCAGAGGGTGCCTCGCTTTACCAAATTTGTAACAGTATTACAGGGCCTGTAATATCAATAAGCTTTTGTTATTGGACCAACTCCTCAAGAGTTTCTGATTACCTTTTTTGGGCCCAAATGGAATTGCCATCAATTTGCTTTGATTCAATGTGATTTGCTTTCAGCTTCCTAGAAATTGTAAAAAATGTCTCTGACAGTTTAATAGTAGACCATACTCTTAAAATAAGAGTACCATCCTACTCTTATGCATCCTACGGATCCTAGTACCATCGAGAAGTCTTTATGATAAAGGAATATTTTTATCCTCTTCAGAATTGCCAGAAAAGTTTTAACTTCATAAAACGGATCTTTTTCGCTTCTTTTAGATCCGACATTTTGTACAAAATCAGTTTCCCCAGCTTTCTAATTTTCCTCCTGATTCTAAAATTCTACCCATTTCTGTCTGAGCTAAGAGAAAGAAGGGTGTCCACACTTGGGTTAATCTCTGAAATTTATGAATTAATAGATTCATTAAATTCTGGCCCCTCTACTTCAAAAATACTTGGGAAAAAGAGCTAGGGGTCACTATACTTAGATAGAGTGGGATTATATAATTGATTTAGTACATTCTTCCTCTATGTGCCCGGCACAGTTTGATGCAAAGCAAGATTCTTCACAGAGCCAAAATTTACCCAGACATAAGTGACAGTTGCAATAGGTGCAACCAATCTCCAGCCAATCACACTCACATTTTCTGTTTTTTTTTAAATTTATTATATTGATACCATTAATCTCTCTCTTGAAAATGCAGATGAGGATGAACGATATATACATATTTTTTTTTTAGAAAAGCAGAGCTGTGATTAATTTAATTTTTAGATGTTGTATCTCCACAAAATGCCAATAAATATATTTTGAAATAAAAAAAGTCAGACATCCGTCACACCACTGGACCTCAGCTAACACAGTCCCTTTTTCAGACATCCTACATTAGTTGCGAAACTGTTTGACTGATGAAATCGCAGGGAAGCGCTGACAACAAATTTCTGAGTGTGTGTCTGTACTCTATGTGTGTGTGTTTTTATGGGGGAGTGGGAGAAAGCAAAAATAAAAAGTTATTTTGTAGGAAAATCATGGAAATGGTTTGTGATTTTTCCTACTGTTTGTGATATTTTCTTTGTCTTTGTGGGTTTTGGTTCTTTTGCTGTTGTAGGCTGTGGAATTTATACATATATGGAACTGTAATGCAGTCAAGACCTGCCTAGAAATGGGAGCTCTAGCGCAAGTTCTCGGGGAAGACGCTAAGATCACGTCATTCATTAAAGGGTTACTTCACCGTTTTTTCATATTAAACTATGTTATTCCCTTAACTAAGACGAGTTGATACATACCTCTCTCGTCTCACTGCGTGCACTAAATCGCTCAGTCTTGCGGCGAAACTTTGTTAGCACTTAGCTTAGTCCAGTTCATTCAATATGGGCCAAGCAGAGAAGCTACCAAACACCTCCACGTTGTCCCTATTTAAATACAGTTACTCGCGTAGTGTAACTCGACCTAGGACGGTGACACAAAACAAAACGTTGCGCTTTTCTAAGCGTGTAAAATGGATAACTATATTGTATGGCGGAATACCATAGCAAGTGCTTGGAAGCACTTCGACTTCGGCGCAGAAATATCTTCACTAGAGGGAGCGGGGCCGGTGAGAGGATTTTTCACGAGTGAAGATATTACTGCGCCGAAGTCGAAGTGCTTCCAGGCACTTGTTATGGTATTCCGCCATACAATATAGTTATCCATTTTACACGCTTAGAAAAGCGCAACGTTTTGTTTTGTGTCACCGTCCTAGGTCGAGTTACACTACGCGAGTAACTGTATTTAAATAAAAACGTGGATGTGTTTGGTAGCTTCTCTGCTTGGCCCATATTGAATGAACTGGACTAAGCTAAGTGCTAACAAAGTTTCGCCGCAAGACAGAGCGATTTAGTGCACGCACTGAGACGAGAGAGGTATGTATCAACTCGTCTTAGTTAAGGGAATAACATAGTTTAATATGAAAAAACGGTGAAGTATCCCTTTAACCACAGATCTAACCAATCACTACTCGACATATGGAGTATTTAAGCCCGGTTAACACTCATTACTACATTCGCAGAAACTGACGCCGGCATTCACTCACTCGTGTCTCGATTGCAGCCATAACGACACAGAATTTTGAACTCACCGACTCTGGTGGCCGTTCTTGAGCCCCAGGCCCGAGCAGATCGAGACCCGAGTGTAGGAAGCCAGCGCGTGGCAGTTCTCCTTCCCGGGCCTAAAAACAGCAATCTGACGAGAGACGATCTCTACTGCCGTTCAAGTTTTTCAAGTGGGTTTTCAAGTTTTCGGTAGGTGAAGAGAGATTTGGACAGATGGATCAATCTGCCCAACTCTCTGCAGGCCCGAATCTCTATTGTAAAAATTAATATTTTGCCTCGATTTCATTTTTTTAGTTCTATGATACCCCTCTCCCCTGCTGTCAACTTCTGGAATAAAATCCATGGTAATATCTCCCAATTCATCTGGAATAGAAAAAGACCACGTTTAAAACTGGTTACTTTACAGAGGAAGAGGGTAGATGGGGGTTTGGCAGTGCCTGATTGTAAGCTCTATTTTTGGTCTTTTGTACTACGGCCTTTGCTTGTATGGTTTAACCCTTATACTCCTGTCTCTTGGCGCAAGATAGAAGAACATATTGTGCATCCATGGAATCTGGAAGACATTCTTTTCTCTAATGTATCAAATAAGCAATGTCGGCTATGCTTTGGTCCCATAGTTTCCCATCTTATTCAAACCTGGAGGTTAGTTGAATCTAGACAAAGACATTTATAATGATTCTGGTTTGTACTCTTTTCAAGACATTGCAAACATATTCAATTTGCCAGCATCCTAATTTTTCTTTTATCTACAGCTTAGATCGGCAACCTTTGCTTGTACACCCATTGTATAAGTTGACTATTGCTCAAGGGAATAATAGGGGCTTGGTGTCCATATTATATTTACATTTACATTTAGTCATTTAGCAGACGCTTTTATCCAAAGCGACTTACAAATTAGGACTAAATTAAGCGAGTCATCATGAAGAGGCAAAAACAACAACAACGCAAGAAGTGCTCAGAATACAAAGTTCAGGCATTATTCAGAGTAGCATAAGCCTGATAAGTGATGTTTCGAAGGTTTTTTTTTTTTTTTTTTTTTTTTTTTTAAGGTTAAGTGCTCACGGAAGAGATGGGTTTTTAGCTGTTTTTTGAATGTTGCCAGTGATTCTGCATTCCGGATGAGGCCGGGGAGAGCGTTCCACCAGCATGGAGCTGTGAATGAGAATGTTCTGGAAAGTGATTTTGTGGCTCTCTGTGATGGAACCACGAGGCGTCGCTCGTTGATCGATCGTAGGCGTCTGGTAGGGATGTAGACTCGTAGGAGTGAGTGAAAGTAGGAGGGAGCTGAGCCTGTGATAGATCTGTAAGCAAGCGTCAATGCCTTGAATTTGATGCGAGCAGCGAGAGGTAGCCAGTGCAGAGAGATGAACAGAGGAGTGACGTGGGCCCTCTTGGGCTCGTTGAAGACAAGACGAGCTGCAGCATTTTGGATCATCTGTAGAGGTTTTGTTGCACATGCTGGAAGTCCGGCCAAAAGAGCATTACAGTAGTCAAGCCTAGAGATGACCAGGGCCTGGACGAGAAGTTGTGTTGCATGCTCAGTTAGGAAAGGCCTGATCTTCCTGATGTTGTGCAGTGCAAACCTGCATGATCGAGCTGTCTTTGAAATGTGATCTGTGAAGGACAGCTGGTCATCAAGCGTTACTCCGAGATTTCTGACCGACCTTGATGGGGTGATTGATGATGACTCTAGCTGGATGGTGAAGTCGTGTTGTATAGACGGATTGGCAGGGAGGACGAGAAGCTCAGTCTTTGCCAGGTTGAGCTGCAGGTGATGTTCCTTCATCCATGTGGAGATGTCCGCCAGACAGCTTGAGACCCGTGCAGCTACTGTGGGATCATCTGGTTGAAACGAGAGGAAGAGCTGTGTGTCGTCAGCATAGCAGTGGTAGGAGAAGCCGTGTGCCTGTATGATGTGTCCTAGTGATGTAGTGTAGATGGAGAAGAGGAGGGGACCAAGAACTGAACCCTGGGGAACCCCTGTGGTCAGTTGATGTGCTCTGGATACCTCACCTCTCCATGCGACCTTGAAGGACCTACCTGTGAGATAGGACTCAAACCAGTGGAGTGAAGTTCCTGTGATGCCCAGTGATGAGAGGCTGGACATGAGAGGTTATATAACTTTATATTGGAGGCCTCTCATGCCAAACTGCCTTTAGATAGGCTGTGGAGACGTGACTGCCCAAGTTTGGATCCAGAATTTAATTGGGAGGATGTTTGGGTAAATATAAAGGAGGCCTCTCATAATCCTGACCACCAACAGACACATTTCAACTTTGTACATAGAATGTATTTAACACCTCGTAAACTCCATTTGATGAAGAGATTAATTGATCCAACCTGTACCCAATGCGTTCTGAAGGTTCCAGGCACTTTACATATGATGTGGGAGTGTCCACCTGTTGCTCAATTTTGGACTCAGGTGGCATCCAGATTATCTGATCTGGTTTCAGCAACGATACCTGTAACGGTGCCTGTCCTGTTACGGAATAACCTAACAATGTTGAAACTTAAAGGTGCTCTAAGTGATGTTGGGTGATGTCACTTCTTGTTGACATTTAAAGTATTGTCAAACAAAACGGTGGCTAGCTAGACCCTCCCTCCTCCTCATCTGCGCACTAACCCCCCAAACTCCACCCCTAAATCATTCCTGTCGGTTATTGGCTGGAGCAGTTTGTTATGTTTCGTGGTGCGGGTTAGCCCAGTTTGTTTCTCTTGCTGTTTGTGGAGCCTGTGTTGTCTACAGAGACCGCGTTTTTTTACATTGTGTTCAGGGGACAGGCAGCTAGCGGATGGTAAGGAGATGTTTGCTGTATGTGACAAAAAATGTTTTGGCCTAAAAAACGCGCGACATCACTTAGAGCACCGTTAATAATCAGCATAAGCGCACAGTACTAGCTGGCCTCACAGCTGCTAAAAAGATGATTGCATTGAGATGGAAGCCTCCTCATTCACTTTCTGTTAAATGTTGGATTCTTACATTTTTGGACGTGACTTCTAGAATTCTCTACTGCTCGAGTTAATGGGGCGAATGAAAAGGCTCTCTGTAACTGGAACACTGTTTCTGAGTCACTAAAAGCCTGGGTGAGATGATCTCTTTTCTTTATCTGATTTAATTCAAGTTGGTTTATTCTGTGTACTTAGTAATTCAAGTTCCTGAAATTGAGCTATTCCCCATTTGTTTTTTATTTTATTTTTCATATTTATGTATATTGCAATATATATGTATATTTTGTTTTTGTTTTTGTGTGTGTGTGTATATATATATATATATATATATATATATATACACAGTGCAATGCATAAGTGAATACACCCATGCTAAAGTTGACTAAAAAGAGGAATAAAAAATCATATTTTGGAAATTGAACTTAATGCCTTAATTTAAAAAATTTGGAAAAATCCAACCTTTAAGGACACCAATTTTCTTTGTGAATGAATAATGTATCGTAAATAAATAAATGTTCTTCCTTAAAATACATGGTGCATAAGTGAGTACACCCCTATGTTAAATTCCCATAGAGGCAGGCAGATTTTTATTTTTATTTATTTTTAATTAGGATACAAGATAGAACATCCTGACATGGCCTTTGGAATTAAAATAGCCCCACATCATCACATAGCCTTCACCATACCTAGAGATTGGCATGGTTTTATTTCAGTTAGCCTAAAAGCTAGTTTGATTTGCATTGAGAGATGATCTTATGGAAAGTACCCCATGCCAATCTCTAGGTATGGTGAAGGCTATGTGATGATGTGGGGCTATTTTAATTCCAAAGGCCAAGGGAGCTTTATCAGGATGCATAGTATCCTAAAAAAAAATTTTTTTAAATACTTAAAAATAAAAATCTGCCTGCCTCTATGGGAATTTAACATAGGGGTGTACTCACTTATGCACCATGTATTTTAAGGAAGAACAATTATTTACGATACATTATTCATTCACTAAGAAAATTGGTGTCCTTAAAGGTTGGATTTTTCCTAATTTTTTAAATTAAGGCATTAAGTTCAATTTCCAAAATATGATTTTTTATTCCTCTTTTTAGTCAACTTTAGCATGGGTGTATTCACTTATGCATTGCACTGTATATATATATATATATACATTTTCTGTTGACTGCTGCTTGTGATTTTGAAATGCTTAATATCTTGTTGTTCTTTTTCCTTCAATAAACATTTGATCAGAAAAAAAAATAGTTTTTGGGTAGGTGCTTTGTTCCACCAGCCACTGTTAACGTGTCCCCTCTACTAAGATCAAACTTCATTCAAGGTAAGGATATTACCTTGGTTACTCTGTTGCTCCCTTCACCAGCGGCAGAGCGAAAAATGGTGGACTGCGGTGACGTGGCAGTTTTCTTAAAAACTGCTGATCCTTCGGCATTTACAGAGATGATATTTGCCAAACATTTCCCAATCGCGGGAAGATCTCGATTTATGCCAAGTGATGATTGCAGACTTTAATCAAACATATGGGGGCACATTATTTTATGAATATCACAGACCATTCTCTGCAAATCCGGCTCTTTTATCACACTAACACTAAATTGGATTGGTCCGTTACGGACACTGAACTGTGTTCCGCCAATTTGGCAGGCCAAAAAATAAATTAAAAATCTGACTTGTGCATTATGTAGTTCTCACGGACAGTGCATCATTCTGTTTAACTTCAATGCTAAAGGCCGTCCTATATCTGTGTTCAAAGGAATTCCTCTCTGCAATAACTTCAATGAATCTGTCTGCACATTTTCTAAATTTTTCTATTATTATTATCAAAAATATCATTGTTATTATCATTATTGATACGTTAAACAGACAATCAGTGACGTAGGCGTTCCACTTTCAAAAGAGAAAACATTAGACCCATCAACTTCTCCGGAGCTTCTTCATTTCACTAGCTTCAGTTGGTTCTCATCTGTATAAATTATATCAAGCCTTAAAATTCTGCATAATTAAGGGCGTGGCCACTACAGAGACAGGTGATTGCCGCTGCTGTCAGTACTAGTGTTCGACATCGGCTGCGTCTGCATTTGTGGAATTGAAGGTGTGAGAATAAACACGAAACACATGTGATAGTTGTCATGTGGTGAATCTAGCCAATCGTTAAAGAAAAGCTGTCATCATCAGAGCTCGTGCAGCCGCTCTGGAGAAGCTACGCTGGCTGAGTCCTCCGACTGCTCTCGAATCACTCTCGCCGTACTATACGTCACAGTCACGTGGCATCAGCGCTGTCTCAAGTCGGACAAAATTTCTAACCGGCATGCACTGCTCAAGTCAGCTACCGATCGGTCTGCACAGCCGAACAAGCTTTTGTCTGATATCAGTGAGAGTCACATCACCTCAGCTAATCCTGCCTTTTTGCCCATTTTCATTTTTCCGGCAGTGACGCGTTACCAAGATGGTGACTATCAGCTCCGCCGACTTTGGACTTTAAAAAATGCTTCAGAAAACTATGGGTGACGTCACGGACACTACGTCCATTTTTTTTTTTTTTACAGTCCATGTTTTTTGCAAGTGACATCTGTGTAACCAGTTCTAACGCAATGACAAAATTTCGAGCATAGCATGCAAACTGTTCTGTCGTTGCTGCACAGACGAGCACAGAACACTATTTGACCCAAAGAATTAAATAAGAAAATCAGCTGTCCTATAAAGACCTCAGGGAACTGTGTCAACTTCTGTAAAAGTTAATCATGACGGTACATGCAAGTCCATGAGATTAATCAATGTAACTCCACAACAAAAATGTATCCAGCAACTATTCAGAACCGTCCAGGTGCATCTAAAAGTGCAACCTCTTCCTGAGTCTCTCCGTAAGGCTGCACTTCGCTACTTGTTTTTCTGAGATTTTGGAAGAGTGAAATTATTCCTGCGTTTCGTTATTGCCGGTTTATCTGAACTTCGTGTAAAGGATTGGCCCTCTTCTGAACGGAGGCGGGGAGCAGCAGCTCAATTGCATTTAAAGGGACACACACAAAAAACTGCGAGTTTTTGTCACACCCAAAAAGGGGCAAATTTGACAAGCTATAATAAATGTTCTGGGGGGTATTTTGAGCTGAAATTTCACAGACACATTCTGGGGACACCATAGATTTATATTACATTTTGTAAAAAGTGGCATATTATGTCATGATTTAGCGATACTATGTCTTAGATAAGGGGGGCCTGCCCGATCTCAGTTTCTGGAACAACCTGCTTCACAGCTGGAACTGGAATGGAAGATCTTTTTCTAGAATGACATTCCCAAATCGTCCGTAGCTTTGGATCTATTTACTGATGCCGCTTCCTCTATTGGCTTTGGGGGATTTTTCAAAGGCTATGGTTTGCTGTATGATGGCCAGTTAAATTTTCTACCCTAAATTCAGGCTCCATTTCTTCCACTTCTATGAATTAACCCCCTGAGGTCGGCGGTATCGCCGGCGATACCAGCTCGCTTTTTTTTTGTCAGGGTAAAAGAAACTCATAAATACTCTGTTGACTTTTCCATAGGAGTTTCATACATCAATCGATTCTGTTAAATGTGTATTATTTTTATAATAATAATAATGGAAACTGTACCTCAGAAGTGCGGGTATATCGAGGAGCGAGCTGAGCTGTAGTAAGTTTTTTTCCTTCTCACGTGAATCGGGTTTCTGTTTATGAATGAATGAACGGCAGAGATGCGCGCTGTTTACCACAGCTCGCACACTCGCGTTTCTGTGTGAATGAATGATGATGTTTTAGCAAACTGTATTGCTATACTGAGATGAGTAAAAATCGACTGAAATATGTTGAAATAAAATGTAGGCTATTTGTATAAGCAACGTATTAAACTGCAAATTAACATTCATATGCCCTAATATTTCATAAAAACAACGTTACAGTCAGGCGAAATATGAAAGACAACATTTTGTTGACTAGATTTGGGTACAGTTTTTACTGTAGAATATACTGCCACATCAAATAAGCTTTTGTTTAGCAATTTCTATATATATAAATATTATTTTTGTCAAAAATAAAGTCATAGACTAAGATGTTAGATGTTCCAATGTTGGCTATATTCAAACTAATGAATACATAGATAAAATGTAGGCCTATAATCTTCTTTTTTTTTACAAAGAAAGAGTACACTTGAAATATTGTTGAAATTGTAATTATTGTTGTAATTGTAACCTTTTTAATAAAATAGCAAAACATATTTACAAGATAAATGTAAGCAAAATCTTAAATGGTCAATATAAGTCTTCTTCTAAATATATCTTTTGTCCTTGCATTGTGGCTCAGTCAGTGTCACACCTGAATGAATGGCTAATTACGCATAATGGGTGGGACATTGTATTCTCAGGTGTAAACCACTCCTCGTTCACACCCCCCTCGCATATTGGCTTTCCAAGCAAATGTTGAATCACCATGTTTTGCGACAACAAAGCAGCCTTGCTATAATAAACAAAGGAAGATCTCCCTGTCAGGTTGGTTTTAGGGAGAATTATTCAGCAGTCGGTTATTCATAGTTTTATTATTAAAGCTGTCCATATTTCCAAAAACTCTAACGAAATTGCTGACGCGCTTGCTCTTTTTCGCTTTAGGCTTTCAGACATCTCTGCCCAGCGGCAACTCTGATTCAACATCATGCGTCAATGCTTCTTTTAGTCATCTGATAAATCCAGCCAGACATTGTATCACTAAAGGTGTAGCAACACCAACCATTAAAGCTTACAACTTTGCTTGGAATTCATTAATTTATGTTTTGTTTTGCATGTCATATTTCTCTATTCCCATCTAGCAAACCATCAGGAATGCTCAGCAAGCTTTATCATGTAACTTCAAAAGTATGTTCCTAATTCAAACTACTGGTGGTGAAGTTTTTCATATGCTTAAATAAAATCAATCGCTTTAATTTCCAATTCTACCCCATTGTGGGAATAAGCAACCATTCTAACTCCACGAGTTAAGGGTCATCACATGCGGTCAATGCACATTAGACTTACACGACTCTCCAACAAACTCACATCCTCTTTCGCTAACACTAAAGATAACTTTGTTACTAACAAGAGTAAGTTCACCGCATATCATAAACCTTGCCAATAAAACCTCCTTAGGCAAGTATATGTAGTAGTAGGGAATTTCCCTTTCCCTTGTTTTATGTGTTTGTTACCCTTATATGGTAATGGGTGGATGAGGTAATTAAGGCCGGTGTATTTAAGTGTGTAAATGGGAAGCCCTAGAATGTAGGCTTTGTCATACCCGCCCCTCTTCCGGTTATCGGTGTCACGTTAGTTGAGGTAAGTGACGGAAGTTATGTACAGCTTTGTGTGGTTTTAAAAGTGTCTAGAGTATGTGTTTTTACCTTTTGAAGTGATGGCTGTAGCCATCTCGGCGGCGTTCCCTGGGAGTTGCGTCAAGCGCTCATTGAAGGCTTTAAGGTATGTCGGCTATCGCGATGTGTTGTGGTTTCTATGGTGTTAGTGGAGTTTAATGGGGGTTATTGTGTGTTTTAGCAGAACATTCGCGAGTGTATCCTGACCTCGTAACGTGTGATTCGCGTGTGGTATGTATTTAGTGAATGTTTTGTATGATTTTTGGAGTAAATCATTGTCTGACTTAGTGTTGTCAAAAATATCGATATTTCGATAAATATCGATACTGAAATATCTGAACGGTACCAATACTAATTTCCCGAAGTATCGATACTCCCATACTAGCCGAGCTGTCACTTTCACTTCTCTCCAAAGGCGCGTTGACAAACACCGCACGCGCACTCTCACTCGTCTCATTCGCTCTGGTTAGCAAAAGTGAAGTGAATGGAAAGATGGCGAGTGCAGCGCCCGCGCGGACGGCTTTGGTTGATAAGGAACACAGCAGAAGTGCTATCTGGAAATATGTAGCATATGAGGCAAATGAACATGGAAAGCCGAAGGACACAAGCAAGCCAATATGCAAGAGATGCTACAGAACAGTGCTAACAAAAGGCGCTAACACCACTAATATAGCAAAGCACCTGAGAGACCGACACCCGGATCTGTATAAAGAATTTCTCGAGGTTGGTATTATTATTATACATTACTGACACTCTATCCTCCAATTTGATACTGTTAAGAGCTTTGACACAATCTGTATTGTTAAAAGCACTATATAAATAAAGGTGACTTGACGACTTCATGTCGATCCAGTGAGCATTGTTTTCGCGTGTGATGCACGCACGTTTGCGTTTAAATCTGTTAATCAAATAACATTAATGTATTAACCAGCTTTTATGACCGATGAGCAATGCATTTGTTACAGTATATTTTAATCTTTGATAACAGTAGGTAATAAAAATATAACGGATCATGTTAGCTCTGGTCCAATGAAAAAATATGAACAAATAGAACTTTGGATTTTAATTAGTACATGTATTAGTGAATGTTAGTTTAAATCAACTTTTAACTTTGATTAACAAATGTTTTGTAAGTATTTTTCATTGTTTATTCATGTTAACAAATATCTATTACCATTAACCTAAGTTCTTAGATTAGTTCATTCAGTTCATTTTAAAAGTGTGGTCTAAAAAAAAAAAAATGTTTATTAAAGTTTGGCATTCTCTTGTAGCACCAGAAAGAAGATGAGACTCGACCTGCAACAAAAACAACACAATCACAACCTACACTACCAGCTGTATTTGAACAGCAAAGAAAGTATGAAGCAAACTCAAATGAAGCCAAGAAGTTGAACAGGGCTGTAGCAGTGTACATATGCATGGATCAGGTTCCTGTGTATACTGTTGAGAAACCTGGCTTCAAACAACTTCTTGAACATTTGAACAACAGGTATGCCCTTCCTTCACACAACTTTTTCATGCACACTGAAATCCCAGCCCTATATAACGAAACAAAAGAAATAGTCATGAACCATCTTGGAAGGAAAACCTTTTTTCATGCACCACTGATCTGTGGACAAGCAGGGCCACTTCCACATTCATAGCAGTAACTCTGCAATTTGTCACTGAAACCTGGGACATGCAGAGCTGGTGTTTGGGCTGTGTTGGGCTCAACACTGAGCACACAGCAGAATGCTTGAGGGAAGCATTGGAAGAGATGATACAAGAAGCATGGAAGCTGGACATGTCATACATGGCTGGTATCACCACTGATAATGCTTCAGCAAACAAGAAAGCATTTCAGCAAGACTTCACATGGGTCCCCTGCTTTGGGCATAACTTGCACCTTGCCATTAACAAGGGCCTGGATATAGACCGTGTGTCTGGATCACTGTTGAGGTTGAGAAAGACAGTGTCTGCCTTCAGCAGGTCACCAAAGATGTTGCAACAGCTGAAGAAAAAACAAAAAGATTTGCAACTGCCTGAACACAGAATGATCCATGATGAGCCCACACGCTGGGACTCAGCTTATGAGATGGTGGAGAGATTTCTAGAACAGCAGCAAGCTGTCTGTTCAGTTCTAGCTGATGATCGGAAGAAATGGCACCTCATGCCAAAAGATTTAGATATTACAGTTCTTGAGACTGTAAAAGAGGTATTGAGCCCCGTTAGCTCTTTCATGGATGCCCTTAGTGGTGAAAAACTCACCACTCTCTCTGCAGTCCTGCCTCTGAGTTGGAAGATCTTCTCTACTTTGACAGTTGAGGAAGGTGACAGCAACCTAAAACGTCAACTTAAAGACAACATCAGAGAAGATCTCAGACAGAGATATGAGAACACACATCTGCAGCTGATATTAAACACTGCCACATTTCTTGACCCAAGGTTCAAGGACAGTTTTGTAACCTTAAGAGAGGAGGTTAAACAGAATCTTATGGTCAGTGTCAATTTGCTAAAAGCAGGGGGCCAAAGTCAGCAAACATCATCTCCAGATGACAAGCAGCAACCAGCAAAAAAAACTAAATCAGATCTGAAGAGTCTGTTAGCAAACATACAGGGGGGAAAAAAGAGTGAACATGGAGAGGGTTCATCATCCAGAGAAGAAGGTGAGGGTGCAGAAACAGAACTCAAAAATGAGTTTTCAGTATATGAAAAAATGCCTGAAATCAGTGCAGGAGAGGACCCACTCACATGGTGGAGGACACATGAGACAACTTTACCTCACCTTGCCCAGTTTGCTAAGAAATATCTGTGTATCTCTGCTTCAAGTTCAGCTTCAGAGCGTGTATTTAGTACATCAGGGCTCATTTGCAGTGCAAGAAGGGCACGACTTACAGAGGAGCACATTGACATGCTGGTGTTCCTAGCTCAAAATCTGAAAGTTGCAAAACAACTGTAGGATACAGTAATGGGTGTCAATCTCACTCACCTCTGTAGAGAAAATCTGCATAAAACTGCGGCAACAGATTCCATTTAATTATTTTGTTTACTAATTTGATACTTGATGCATAAGATTGCACTGATTTTGTTTTTGCTTGAAGTTAACCATCTGGGGACCAAGCTGTTTTTGGGGTCCTTGAGATGTTCTGACATGCCTTGACATTTGTGCTTTTTTCAGTTATTTATAAACATGTTAATGGCTAAGGTGTAAATTCACTCTATATAGCACAAACAGGGCTACCATAATATGCGAGCAACGTGTATGTAGATGTTTGTATTTTTAAGAGAATAATGTTTATGCGTGGTTATTGGAAAAAATATAAATGAAAGTTGCTGAATTAAGACCACAAAACACATATTAAATATGTGTCCACAAGACTTTTGACTAATGGATGTTGTCCCTTTGAGTTATAGCTTCAAAATGATGTGAAAATAGTCTTGCTTTATCATTCACAAAAAAAAAAAAATACATTGATTTAAATGGTGTAAAACCATTGGAAAGCCAATATGCGAGAAGGAGGAGTAGTTTACACCTTAGATTACAGTGTCCCACCCACTCTGCATAATGACTCTGAATGACCTAATGAGCCATTCATTCAGGTGTGACACTGACTGAGCCACAATGCAAGGACAAAAGATGTATTTAGACTTATATTGACCATTTAAGATTTCGCTTACATCTCTCTTGTAAATATGTTTTGCTATTTTATTAAAAATGTTACAATTACAACAATAATTACAATTTCAACAATATTTCAAGTGTACTCTTTCTTTGTAAAAAAAAAAAAAGAAGATTATAGGCCTACATTTTATCATATGTATTCATTAGTTTGAATATAGCCAACATTGGAACATCTAACATCTTAGTCTATGACTTTATTTTTGACAAAACTAGTATTTTATATATATATATATATATATATATATAAAACGTTAGATATTTTATTTCAACATATTTCAGTCGATTTTTACTCATCTCAGTAGGCTATAGCAAAGCAGTTTATTCTTTCACACACAGACGCGCGATTCATATTTAGGCTAAACAGTCTTACAAATATGTACCCTTCATTCATCTCACAGAAAAGCGAGTCATATTATAGAAATGCGATTCATCTTTTTGCGGTTTACATAGGCCTACACTAACGTTATTCCATAACGTTATTCCACATCAACACTTGAGAAAAGATAACAGCCTACCTCACTCCTCAGCGAGACCTGCTCCTCATATCAGGAGATATTGCTCCTCATATCAGCACTGTTCTGAGGAATCTTTTCTCCATAAGGTAGGCTATATTATGCCTCACTCGCGGCGCTTTGTTTACAGCTGATGTGGGCGTTTCACAGGTCTGAAATGGTTCTCAGAATTTGTGTTTGAACAGCACGCGCTCTCCGGGGCGTGGTCACATTACTTTTAAATCTGCTCGTAATGAGCTCGACTGGAGTCACTCTCTTTTTATACAGATTACAGAAGCTGAGAATATTTGTTTTTTATATAAATTACTTCATTTAAAAGATGCGATCTCAAGCTTTATGCCCGTGGGTCTGTTTGCCTGTTTGACTGAATTTTCGCGGAGTTATAGATCATTTTCGAACGCGTTTCAAATGGGAGTTTACTGACAGAGAGAAGGCAGAAATCGCATCATGTTAATTTTTCTTTATTTGTCAAAAAGCAAAACACTTTATTTTTATTGTGAGTATACAGAAAAAAAATAGAAACTGAACAGGATCGATTGATGTATTACACGAAAATGAAAGATCAAAATTAACAGAGCATTTTGTGTTTATTTTTCATTGCTAAAAAAAAAAAACGAACAAAACGCGCCGGTGCGTTTTTGGTCCCCAGAGGGTTAAGTATCTTTTGTTGACATTGTGATTGGATTTGATTTTACTTGGAAATACAAAAGATTGCACTTTTTTTTTTACTTGTACTTTATTGGTTTTTGAATGTAATGCAATCTGAGAGGCTTTTGAACAAGTGCACTAACTCAGGACATTTTTGTTAATGTAAAATATATGGTCTAGACTTGTTATATTTAGCTTTAAATAAAAAAAAATAACCCCTTAATATTGTGGCAGTTTTTTTCTCCGTGGTATCGAAAATGGTATCGAATATCGATATTTTTCAAGGTATCGTATCGAAGTTAGAAATTCTAGTATCGTGACAACACTAGTCTGACTATGTTTTGTTTTGCAGTTTCGCGTACCACGTGATGGTTAATTCAGGTCGTGCTGCTGTTTTTCATGATTAGATTATTTTCTTTGTTTTTCGTGACTAGATCATTCCCTTGTCCTTCGTGGATGGATAGTTTTTATAACTTTATCAGTTTCTGTGTTTTGTTTTACTTTCATTTTTATGGTTTGGGTTATTTTGTTATTTCTTTAATGATGTGGGCTTGACCAGTGTGATTTGGGCCATAGTGGCCGTGTGGTGTAATTGTATATCAGCGTGTGTCTACACCTGTTGAGTATTTCGGGGTCCTCGACGAGATAGGAGGATTATTCGTGCACCAACCGATCTGGTCCATCATATTTGTGTCTGATGTGATTTTTTTTTTTTTTTTGTATTAGTATCGCACCCACTAATCTTTCTTTTTTTTCTTTTTTGGTTCGAGTCAAGGCTGAGTGTACAGAGGGGGAGGCTAGTCACCTGGGTGAACACATTTGTTGTGAGGTTGGAGCACCAGGGTTCGAGTACCTCTTCCAATTTGGTTTGCTGTGCACACATAAATGGTTGAGAGCACAATTGTTTACAGCTAGCTTGCCACCCCTAAAGTAAACTTTAGCCTTGTAGTTTATATTCTTTTTGTATTCATTATTTTCTTGTTTTATTTTGTGGGGACGCTACATACATTTTTCCTGTGATGTTTTGGTTAATGTGATTCAGTGTTTGAATCAGCCATGTTGGGAGGAATGTTCTTTTAACAATTGATATATCCTATTCTTATAATAAACTTGTCAGTGATTTACCCTACGAATAAATGATGCCAGTAGAATATTTTCCTCACAAATAAAATTATTTATTTGTTTATTGAAT
Organism: Rutilus rutilus; assembly: GCA_021464565.1. Taxonomy (NCBI): domain Eukaryota; kingdom Metazoa; phylum Chordata; class Actinopteri; order Cypriniformes; family Leuciscidae; genus Rutilus; species Rutilus rutilus. The sequence goes on from JAJAQA010000005.1 coordinate 3,038,739, forward strand.
GACACGACTCTTGTCTTTTCTCTGCACCACCGAACCTGGGTTCCTTTAATATTTCCTTGGGTGCAATTCCCAAGGTGGCGTAGTCCGTGCTTTCTGGATTTGGTTATACTAAAAACAATACCGCTCCGGTCACATATACAATCTATACAAACTCTGGTTTTGGTGGTAGTTTCCCTTACTTATTTACTTCACAGCCTACGTGGCTGCTTTCTCTATTAGGCCTATCGAGGCTATCTCATGCACCCAAGTTGCCTTCTCCTCACCACGGCCTAACGTGGCCTCCTTTTCACGACCTATGCGGTTTCTCTCACACTGGCCTATTGAGGCCTCTTTCACAGTTTTTCATACTCCTGCCTAACGTGGCAGTCTTTCACTGCCTATGTGACATTACTCAATAACACTCTAGGCAGTAGTCTAATTGTTAGCTCTGTTTTAAAGATTATAACATCTATGACAATGTCTGTGTATTTTTCAATAATATAATCTATTTTCTGCCTAAATATTTTAGGTTCTTCATCCAAGGAATACTCCAACTGGTGGGTATCGACTGCATGAAAAATCTATGTTTTTGCCTGCCGTGTCTCGCCTTAAATAAATCGTATTCATATGTTCCCTTGCCTCCCGAGTTTTTCTGGTAGAAATAGGAGCTCTAGTGCAAGTTATAGCGGGAAGACTCTAATATCACTTCATTCATTAATCACGTCATTCATTAATCAGGTCAGGTCGTTCACTTGCTTCCTGAGTCTTTCTGGAAGAACTACTTTCCCTGTGCTTTTACTGAAAATAATTGCACACTTAAGAATGTTCATCAACCAATCAGAATTAAGCATTCAAGAGACCCGTGGTATAACTAGAGCTAAACCTCTATAAATTCTCAATAAGAGCTTTATGAAATGTGGTAAGGTAATCTATAATAAAGTGTAACTGGTTTGTAATAAGTGAATATTGTAATGCTGTTTTTTTAGTAGTTTAATCAAAACTCTTCCTGCTCTACATACTTGAGTTTTTCCAGTCTGTAGTTTGGATCCGCCAGTTTTTTAGAGAGCAACTTGACTCCTGAATCTCCTGGGTGATTGTAGCTCAGATCCAGCTCTCTCAGGTGTGAGGGGTTTGAACTCAGAGCTGAAGACACATAACCACAGCCTTCCCCTGTCACCATACAGCCAGACAACCTACAGACAGACACAACAACAGTCCACATGACATTAGTTTGGCATTCCCGTCCTTCGGATGAGACGTTAAACCGAGGTCCTGACTCTCTGTGGTCATTAAAAATCCCAGGATGTCCTTCGAAAAAGAGTAGGGGTGTAACCCCGGCATCCTGGCCAAATTTGCCCCTTGGCCTCTGTCCATCATGGCCTCCTAATCATCCCCATATACTGATTGGCTTCATCACTCTGTCTCCTCTCCACCAGTAAGCTGGTGTGTGGTGGGCGTTCTGGCGCAATATGGCTGCCGTCGCATCATCCAAGTGGATGCTGCACATTGGTGGTGGTTGAGGAGATTCCCCCATCAATGTAAAGCGCTTTGAGGTCTCAGAAAAAGCGCTATATAAATGTAACGAATTATTAATTATTATTAATTATTCAAATCAGCCTCTTTCACACAATGACCTGCGTAGTTTGTATTTTCAGCTGTATTTTCTGTAGATTCTAGGACCTAGGAGCAGAGGAATCTTTTCAAGGGTTCTCAAAATTTGTCTCTGACAGCCAAATTGTCACGGTTCATAGATTCGTGTGTTCATTTTGCGTATTTGTCGGGTGTGTTTGTATTTGTCAGGTGTGTTTGTAGGTGTTGGGTCTGTGTGTGTGGTGGCTTGTTTGTTGCCTAGTAACCAGCTGATCACTCAATCAGTCATTCAGCTGCAGCTAGTCAGCTACCTATATCTAGCTGGAGTAAGATATGCTTGGTGTCGGTTCATCATTCTTGTTTTGTTCTCTCACCTAGTTCCTGCAGAGTCATTCCTGCAATTCATCTGTGCTTCCAAGCAGCGCAGAGATCATCCTCGAGTTTTCTTCAACCAGCTGTTCGGTCTGAGTTACTATGCTGTGTTTGATTCCTGTCTCTTCATCTCTCTCTCCTTTGGATCGCTGATTTGAGTCCACCAGAGTATTGACTGTTCTTTCTGATTTTTTCCGCTGTCCTATCTGTCAATAAACTGCTTTCTTGCAATTGGATCTACGACTCCCTTTCTGACACAAATAGTGGCCAAAATCTTACAGTGTGAACCTGGCTTTAGGCAGGTCACTCCACCAGCAGGGAAGGGCACCTAAGTAGTGAGTTTAGGTATAGGGGTGAAACCCTGAAGTGACATTTTTAATTTCTCTCACCTTAATTATCTCATTAACTTCTACACTGCTTCAGTGTTACTTTTTTAACACTCTGAATGTGAATTATATAAACACTGAGCAGTGTACATTACTGGGAATTTTGATGCAAGGAATCATCCTGGAGAAGATTGATGTTAAAGTAAGATTTTTGCACCAGAATGCAGGTAGCAAGGTCAAGCCCCAGAGATGATGTTAATTGGTGTAGTGATGAATATTGGTATTGAATTGAAGGGTTACAAATCAAATCTATTTCAGATATGCTTCCTTACACTGTAAAAAAATTCTAACTCTCCCAAATCAAAAATTTCAAGTGACCGATAACATCAAAATTTTTCAATTGGCCCAAGTGAAATTCTTGTTGCAATAGTCTGTTAACATTGGCTCAATGAGAAATAATACGTCAGACTAAGTGAAAAATTTAGATGTTATCGGTCACTTGAAATTTTTGACTTGTGGATGTAATTTTTTTTTACAGTGTACATAACATCACGGTGAAGAATACTGATTTTAGCATTTGAGGTTTTAATTTAGATTCCAATATAGACTGAGAAAGTTTAGCAGCGTTATGATGATTATATCAAGAGATTCATGCCAGTCCTGTTCACTAAATGAGTCAATTCTTGAGACTCTCACCCTCACCCTTTGTCTTTATGCATTTCCTGACCAGTAAGCTCAATGTACAGCTGTGCGTTTGTCTCTGTGATCATGTGAAGGTATGGGTGATACCGTCAGGCTGATTGGATCATTTGAATGATAGTGTTATGCTGATTGGTTCTGTCTCTCTTGAGCAAGCCGGATAACCTGCCAAATTGGTTTTGACTTGATTGAATCAAATCATGCCTATGCTTTGTCTTGATTTGTCTCCGCCTCTATGTAATCCCTCCCCCTTGGAATGTATATAAGTACAATGCATACTGTATAAGAGTTAGATTGTTGGACTGCAGCCATGCTCAATAAAGAAGAACTTCTGTTTGAACGTGATTCCAACATCTCCTGGTTTTGCTTCGATGAAGGAATAAAAAGTTTCCAACAAATGCATTATTTTTTAATTGCAAATGTCATGTTCATAATGATGGAAATGATCAATTACAACCCTGCAAATGTTGTTTTTGTCTCTTGTTCTGGCATTCCATTGAGAGCAGATTTGTTGAAAAAATGTAATCATTATTTGTTGTGATAATATATTTTATATGAATTGTTTCAAGGAAAACCATTTACCTCAGTGTCTGTAGCTGACAGTTTGGACTCTTCAGTCCATCACAAAGAAGCTTCACTCCAGAATCCTGCAGGCCATTGTTACTCAGGTCCAGCTCTCTCAGAAAGATGTTTGAGGATTGAAGAATTGAAGACAAACTCTCACAAGACTGAGCAGTGAAATTACACATGGGACACCTGAACAAGAAAAGCACAATGCAATTGCATACAGAATAAATCTTAGCAGAGTTATTTTTACATAATTAATGCAAAATAAAATCAAATGTTAGTATTTGAATTCAGACCTCAGAGTCTCCAGCTGACAGTTTGGACTCTTCAGTCCGTCAGAAAGAAGCTTTACTCCAGAATCCTGCAGGTCATTGTTACTCAGGTCCAGCTCTCTCAAGGTGGTGTTTGATGATTGAAGAACTGAAGACAAACTCTCACAAGACTGAGCAGTGAAATTACACATGGGACACCTGAACAAGAAAAGCACAATGTAATTGCATACAGAATAAATCTTAGCAGAGTTATTTTTACATAATTAATGCAAAATAAAATCAAATGTTAGTATTTGAATTCAGACCTCAGAGTCTCCAGCTGACAGTTTGGACTCTTCAATCCGTCAGAAAGAAGCTTTACTCCAGAATCCTGCAGGTCATTGTTACTCAGGTCCAGCTCTCTCAAGGTGGTGTTTGATAATTGAAGAACTGAAGACAAACTCTCACAAGACTGAGCAGTGAAATTACACATGGGACACCTGAACAAGAAAAGCATAATGTAATTGCATACAGAATAAATCTTAGCAGAGTTATTTTTACATAATTAATGCAAAATAAAATCAAATGTTAGTATTTGAATTCAGACCTCAGAGTCTCCAGCTGACAGTTTGGACTCTTCAGTCCATCAGAAAGAAGCTTTAGTCCTGAATCCTGCAGGTCATTGTTACTCAGGTCCAGCTCTCTCAGGGCGGTGTTTGAGGATTGAAGAACTGAAGACAAACTCTCACAAGTTTGAACAGTGAGATAACAGCCATTTAATCTGTGTGGAGAACAAAACAAACAGCAATATTAATGTGTTATTCATGTAGGGTTTATAACAGGGGTTCTCAACTCAGGCCCTTGAGATCCACTCTCTGGCAGAGTTTAGCTCAAACCCTTATCAAATACACCTGAACAAGCTAATCAAGGTCATCTGGATTACTAGAAAGTTTCAGGCAGTCTGATCAGGGTTGGAGTTAAACTCTACAGGAAAGTGGATCTTGAGGGCCTGAGTTGAGATACTTGTTCATGCTTTCATCACCAGCAGGGTGGATTATTGTAATGGACTCCTCACTGGCCTTCCCAAAAAGACCATAAGACAGTGTCAGCTCATACAGAACGCTGAGCAGAACCACAACATATGAGCACATTACACCAGTCCTCAGGTCTTTACACTGGCTCCCAGTGGATTGAATTTAATTGATTTAATTTTAAATTATTATTACTGGTGTATATATATATATATATATATATATATATATATATATATATATATATATATATATATATATATTTATATATATCACTCAATGGCATGGGACCTCAATAAATTGCAGATATGCTCACCGAATATAAACCCAACAGATCACTCAGATCATTAGGATCACATCAGCTAGAAATACCAAGGGTTCACTCTAAGCATGGTGAGTCCGCTTTTAGCTATTATGCTGGAACCAGCTTCCAGAAGAGATCAGATGTGCTCCTACAGTAGTCACATTCAAATCCAGACTCAAAACACATGACACTGTGTGAAACGACAACACTGTTTAGCTGTGCATTTACTGAATGAGCACTGTGCCACTGTGTGTCCGACTGTTTGTACTGTACTGCATTTTATTTTTTATTCTAAACTGTTTTAATTATTCTTATGTCTTTTGATTTTAATGTCTTCTATGTAAAGCACTTTGAATTACCATTGTGTATGAAATGTGCTATATAAATAAACTTGCCTTGCCTATAATCTGAAGCACACATAGCAAAATCCCCAGAGTAAAATGAACAGTGTTCAGTGTTCATATGTGTACAGATGTACAGTTACATCATGCGCATGCATCAAGGCTGAGCATATCGGGAGAACGCCAATCTCAGGCAAAACGTGAAAATACTGGTAATTAAAGGTGCTGTATGTAACTTTTCTACTAAAATGAATCCTTTTTTTATTGCCTGTGTGTGAAGGGGTTGTAATCTTACATTAAAATGATCCACTTTACGGGTTTTGCTATTACTTCGGAAAGCAAGTATTCTTATTTTTATGTGAAGGTGCCGGGTCGGATTTACCGCGAAATCCAGTGATGTGACCTGCGCGCGCGCTCCCGAGCCTCTCGCCTCGTCTAGCCTACTGACTTTGCACTCAACAGCGACGACACTGCAACTTATGACATGGACTTATGATTTATGCAACTTATGACATGGACTTATGACTTATGCAACTTATGACATGTCTGATAACACTAAGAAACGACCTGCTCCCAGCACAACACAGACTCCAACACAAACTCCACATATTGATAAAAAAACAAAACAAAAAAGTTTTTTTCTGCTGAAGCTCGTAAGGCCAGACGTGAATTGGATGAACTTCGGGTAAAAAAACACGGCTCAACATCGGCAGGGCATTTGAATCATGGATAAACCTTATCTACAAACCTAGAATGTACATTTCCTGAAGAAAATGTGAAGTGGTGCTTGCAGTGGAAAAATTCGGCACGGTTGATAGGGTTACATACTTATCATGGTACGAGCATGGAGCATTAGTTCAGCGTCAAGCTGATAAAAGTAGCCTATTATTGTAACGTTGCAGTGGGAGTTTACCTTAGTTTCCAGCATGTTGTGTGATGCTTTCTCCGGTGTGTTGCGTCTCAGTCTGGAAGGTACCCAGTGCTCGCTCATAAATTCGAGCATGCACAAATATGCGCTTGTAAACTTATTGGTTGCAATCTGAAACATCACCGCTAGAGGTTGCTGAAAACTACATACAGCACCTTTAAAGATCTTTCTGATTTATAATGACGGTCAGTCAAGTATGAAGGTTGACTTGATCGGGTGAGAGAGCTGTGATATGTCTAAGAAGAAAACAAGGTCGCAAACAAAGCTAAGTGGACTCGGCCTCGCTGAACAGGTGCCTGAGATTGATATGGAATCAGGAAAGGATATCAACATGCAGGAGCTGTCAGAGCTGATCCGAATCATAATAAGGGAAGAAATCAATGCGGCGGTTAATAAACTTCAACCGCAACTTGATGTCGTTAAAAAAGACATGTCCGAGTGTTCCAACAAAATTGTTGCTATGGAGGAAACGCTTGACCACATGGAGGTCAGGGTTACAGCACTGGAGTTTGCAAACGAAAGTTTGCGTAAAGAGAACACAGACTTGAAAGAGAAAGCCGATCATTTGGAGAATCACAATCGGAAATATAACATCCGTATTCTCGGCTTGGTTCGAGATACCGAGAAGGGGAATCCAACAAGTTTTGTGTCCGCTTTGCTTAATGATTTGTTTCAAGGATAAACTCTGTCGCGCACCTGAAGTGAAAAATGCCCACCGCGCTGGACCTGTGGCTAAATCTGGTCAGCGCGCAATGATTGCAAGGATGCACAGGTTGGATACGAGAGATAAGATTCTACGTTTAGCCAAAGAAAGAAAGAAAAGCTGTTTGAAATTTGTGGAATGAAGCTGCGCATTTTTCCTGACTTCACTGCGGAGACCAGGGCGCGTTTCCGTGAGGTGAGGAACAAGTTGTGGAGCGCAGGAGTGAAACCCGGGATCATTCATCCAGCTATTTTGATTTTGACTTTTAAACCTCTGGGGTCGACAAACGCGCCCACGCGTTTTGCTGGATTTTCTTCACATTGTAGCACAATAAACTTAAATTACTCCGTCATTTATGGTCATAAAGAAAAAAGAAATATAAAAAAACTATCTGTGATATTTCTACTTTTGTATGTGTCCACTTACAATCAAATCAAAACATTGTGCTTTTGTAAAATAAAGAAAATAAACAGGGTGTGCTTTCTGCCTCCCCGTCGTGGTGAACTTTTATTTCTTGAGCACGTATATAAACTGAAACAAAACTCAGCGAATACACATTTATGAGCCATATACCTTTATAATCATTTAAGTGTGTACTTTTAAATGATCGGATTCAAACTGAAAACAAATATTCTCTGTTTAAGTAATTTGTATAAAACCAACAAGATGTCCAGCTTCTCACGCGCTTGCTCATTAATTTTAATTTGACCACGCCCACGCGCGCAAAAGAGATTCACATGCAAATCTCCACATGGAACGCGAACGTGCTCATTAGCCTACCTCAAAAACAAGCACCAAAAAACTTCACAAGTCTCTGCTTTTCGTCGAGTTTAAAAGACGTATACGCCGTGAGCGTACATTGGCTTTACCTCAGAAGAAGAACGCGATTTGAAGACAAGAAAGATGTAAGAAAGACAAGAAAGATGTAAGGTAAGAAATTTTTACTTATTAGTTTATGTTATTGTTGCATAAACTTCACATTGCAGTCGAACTGTTGGTAGATATATGGTGAATATTATAATATTTAGACCCGTGTTTACTGTTACTGTGTTTGTGGATATCTGCGCAAACATAGATACCATAATGTTTCATATTTTGGAGCGCGTCGTGCATTTGAATGTATCATATTTTGGATCGCGTTTGAAAAGCAAAACGCACCAAACATTAGGCTTCATGTTTTTACTATTATCTCATTTCATATTATCATAACGAATGGAAACATTTAAAGTAACATGATAATCAATATATTTTTCTCGTAGTTGTTACTGAAATCTTTTGGAAGATTTATATGTTGCTATAGGTTATTGTTATTATTATTTTATGCAGCATTGCGCATAGCCTATGCATACAAGGCACAACAAACCTGGTGTTCCTTATATTATACATTGTTGGAAACATGTGGGTGTGTGTGTGTGTTCTGTGAATTTTAAAAAGCAATTTTAACCAGAAAATACTGATATCAGTATGGTCACCTTTTTTTTTTTTTTTTGGGCCCAGATGCTGCACTAATGAGTCCTGCTGACTTCAGCATGTAACAGATTGACCTAATTAGTTGGGGTGCCAAGCAGGTGATTAGACCTACTAAATTTATTTGAGTCAGTCAATCGTACAAATAGTCCGTGAGGCGGGCAGAAAATTGGTATCAAAAAGGGCACCAATTCTAATGTTTATTTTTCAAAACAGGCATGCCCCCTGACCACGAAAATGCATGATAGCAGTGCCATGTAGGTAGCTTAAGGTATGAAAATTACAAATTTTACATTTAAACGTGCTGAAAAAAATATAATTATGCAAAATAAATCTCAACATTGATAAACTGTATTATATTGACATATCTATTGCTTTAGATCTCTTTTATGATATATATATATATATATATATAAGAGCCTATATTATGATTTTATTTTACTTTATTTAATTTTATTTTATATATATATATATATATATATATATATATATATATATATATATATATAAAATTAAATTAAATTAAATAAAGTAAAATAAATCATAATATAGGCTCTTTAGGACAGAAAATATACAAAAAACTAAGGAAAATATAACACAATTTTGAAATTTTATTAACACAAAATAATATTTTGTGCAAATATGGTTCAATATACCAACATTTTTAGGAAAATATTTTCATGAACATCCACCTAGTTGGATATTAGCCTTATTAGAAGAACTTTTAAAGAAAACTAAACCACAAGTCAAGTGTATCAAATCCTAGAGTGTACAAATGAGCAGCTTTAAGAACCCCTTAGTCACATACAGGTAACAAAGTTATTCAGTGTCTGTCCCAGATAGCAACATTGTTTCGGCCCAGATCCGGCCCACATCTGGAACTTGTGGAATGCGGATCTGGCCCACATGCAGCGTGGAATGATGGCACTTGGGCGCATCACTCCTGTTTGCCAGATCTGGGCCACAAGCAGGCCATAGCAATGCCACAAATCAGCCAAGAGCACAGCCAACCTTATCTGAGCCACAAAACCTGTGTATATTAAATATGGAGTCATTTCAGCCTTAATAAGCCTGTTAACAAGCAGAATCACTGAAGGAAAGAAGAGAACAGAAAAAGAGATCAGTGTTTCCCCTAGGTTTACAGGTTTGGGGGGGGGGGTTGGTTGGTTGGTTGGTTTGGGGAAAATTGACACAGACGCTATCTATCTATCTCTATCTATCTATCGACCCAGGACCGAACCAGACAATGAGAAGGAATGCCACTGTACATGAGGTTATAACAGAACAAGGTCCTTTGCTCCAGAGGTGCAGCTGTGGGTGGGCCAAAGTAACATCCCTCAATGGCCTGCGGATCCATCAAGGCAGGAAGAAGTGTATGAAGCCACAAGTGCAGGGGACTCGCATCGACCAATACTTCTTACGGAGCAAGCCGAGTCAGTCGAGTGAAGTTCAGCAGCAGGAAGAACCCCACAGTCTGCAGAACATCAATACCCCTGCCATTGGGGAGGCAGTACATCACACTGCAGGGAGTGCTGAGGCCTCTGTTCCACAGCTCGCTACTGAAAAGAAGATCCAGGGACGAAGACCACTTGTGAAATGGCCTAAATCCCATGAGCAAAAAGATTGGCAAAATGTCGATGAGGATCTTTGCTGTCTGTTGGAACAACTTAAGGGACCAGCTGTGAAGAAAATGGAAAAAATGGGAGAGTTAATTTACAACTACGGAGCTGAAAGATTTGGAACTGTGAGCGGCACTAGAAATCCATGCACTACCAAGATCAAATCCAGGAGACAACAGGAGATAGATCAGCTGGTTAAAGAAAGACGGTTATTGAAGAAACAGTGGAGGAAAGCTTCTGAAGAGGAGAAGGATGGAATAAATGTGCTCCAAGCTGAGATCAAAAGCAGACTTGCAACTTTGCGAAGAGCAGAATATCTGAGAAAGAGGCGTCGGAAAAAAGAACAATCAAGAGCCAAGTTCTTTAGTGACCCCTTCCGGTTTACGAAAGGTCTCTTCGTAAAGGAAAAGAGCGGCAAGCTGGTAACGTCAAAAGAAGACCTCGAGGCATATTTGAGGGGAGTCCATTCAGACCCCCATCGTAATGATCCAATTGTCCTCCCCTCTGACATGCCACCTATACATCCTCCACACTCTTTATTTGAAACCTGCCCACCAAAGTGGAATGAGGTAGTTACAACAGTCCGGGGTGCAAGAACAGCATCTTCCCCGGGGCCAAACGGTGTTCCCTACAAGATTTATAAGAATGCACCAGGTGTGCTAAAGTTCTTGTGGAAACTGATGAAAGTGGTGTGGCAGAAGCAGGAGATACCAACGGTATGGAGAAGGGCAGGAGGGGTCCTCATCCCCAAAGAAAAGAGCTCTACTGCTGTCGACCAATTTCGTCATATCTGCCTCTTGAATGTTGAGGGTAAGATCTTTTTCAGCATTCTGGCACGTAGATTAGCCCTTTACCTTGAGAAAAACGGGTACATTGATACAACGGTGCAAAAAGCAGGTATTCCTGGCTTCTCAGGGTGTTTGGAGCATACATCCATGATCTGGCACCAAATCCAAGCTGCCAAGAGGGAGTCCAGAGACCTGCATGTTGTTTTTTTAGATCTTGCAAATGCCTTTGGATCTGTCCCACACAATCTTCTCTGGATGGCATTTTGCTACTTTGGTGTGCCAAAACCGATCCTCAATCTAGTCCAGGCCTACTTTCAGGACATACAGCTATGCCTCACAACAGAGCAGTATACTACTGCATGGCAGCACTTGGAAGTAGGGATAATGGCTGGATGTACCATCTCTCCTCTGACTTTCACAATGGCTATGGAGGTTATCATTCGTGCGTCACGTTGGGTGGTTGGGGGGGGAGCGCTCAGCAGCCGGACTCAGGCTCCCTCCAATTAGGGCATACATGGATGACCTAACCACTCTTACGACCACCAAAGCTTGTACCCGGCGACTCTTAGGCAAGCTTCAGGACACCATCAAGTGGGCTCGAATGAAAATAAAGCCTTGTAAGTCCAGGAGTGTATCTATTGTGAAAGGAAAGTTGGCAGAGCATCGTTTCTTTATTGATGAAGAGCCAATACCAACAGTGGCAGAGAAACCTGTTAAGAGCCTCGGACGATGGTATGACGCATCATTGAAGGACACAGTGCAGGTTGTCCAACTTAAAGAGGTTACCAATAATGGTTTGAAGAGCATCGACAGCACCTTACTGCCTGGCAGTTTAAAACTCTGGTGCCTGCAGTTTGGCCTCCTCCCACGCCTAATGTGGCCACTGACTGTCTACGACATTCCTCTTTCCAAGGTCGAAAAGCTGGAGCGGCTGATTAGCTCTTATGCCAAGAAGTGGCTTGGTCTTCCCAGGTGCATTACCAACACAGCACTGTATGGAAAAGGTGTATTAGAGCTACCTGTGTCCTGCCTTACAGAGGAGTTCAAGTGTGCCAAGGTGAGGCTTGAGATGACTCTGACAGAGTCTCGAGACACTGTAGTTGCCAGAACCGCCCCTACCCGATCGACTGGAAGAAAGTGGTCCTCAGCTGTGGCGTCAGAGCAAGCAAAATCTGCTCTCAGGCATCAAGAAATTGTCGGGCGTGTACAGTTGGGGAGACGAGGTCTAGGAGTTGGGGAAAATGTACCATTCTGGCACAAAGCTACTCCTTTACAACGGCGAGGTTTAGTCGTGGAAGAGATACGCAAACAGGAGCAGGTGATGAGGCTTACAAAGGCAGTTTCACATGTGAAACAAGGCCAATGGACACAGTGGAAGGAGGTAGAAAAGAGGAAACTCTCCTGGAAGGAGCTGTGGGGGATGGAGGCATACCGAGTCAGCTTCTTCATTCGAGCAGTGTATGATGTTTTACCATCACCAACTAACCTCCAGCAGTGGTATGGGAAGATGCCACCTGCTCCCTGTGTCCCTCTTCAGCAAACCTAAAACACATCTTGGTTGGCTGTAAAACAAGCTTGGCACAAGGCCGTTATACATGGCGGCATAACCAGGTGCTAAGGTGCTTGGCGGCCAGCCTTGAGGCCAAGCGAACAGCCACAAATACCCTCCCGCCTTTGCCAGCCAAGCAGTATCCATCAATGGCCTTCGTTCGTGCAGGTATAACACCAAGTAAATCGCAGAGATTCAGCTCATATCTGGGCCTGCTGCACAAAGCACGAGACTGGAAGTTATTAGCGGATCTGAACCAGCGGTTGCACTTCCCCACTGAGATTGCAGTAACAAACCTTAGACCTGACATCGTCTTTTGGTCCTCCACCCTTCGCACTGCCTTCATAGTGGAACTGACAGTGCCGTGGGAGGACTCAGTGGAAGAGGCGTATGAACGAAAGAGACTAAAGTACTCAGAGCTGGCAGCTGATGCTGAGCAGCGTGGGTGGAAAGTCAGGATCTACCCAGTAGAGGTCGGCTGTAGAGGGTTTGTCGGCCGCTCCTCAGTTCGGTTTTTGAAGGACCTAGGAATGCGAGGTCAGGCTCTGCAGCAGATTGTGAAATCTCTCTCCAATGCAGCAGAGGAGGCCAGCCGTTGGCTGTGGTTGAAGAGAAAGGATAGTATCTGGGCCTGTAGACAGTAATAGTAGGTGAGCAAGGGGGGATCACAAGCTGAGGGGGGCACACCTGGGACGCTAGGTGTTGCCGATGAGCCCTCTGGAGGTGTTGTGGGTTAATCATCGAAACACTCGTGAAGGAGGGTGCCCACCTGATGACCCCAGTGAAGCCAGTGATCCTCGCCACTTGTCTCAATGTCTCTCCTATTTTCAGCTTATAGTATAACCATCTTGGGATACGTGGATTCCGGGATTGTAACATCCAGTCCTTTACCTGAGCTATCTATCTGTCACATAAATTGGTTGTCTGGGAGGGTAATGGTTTGTAAAAGTTAAAAAAAATTAACATAAGATATCTCTTTAAAAAAAAAATAAACATATTTAAATCTTTTTAAAATTGACTTTTGCAAATAACCTTTGTTAAATTTATAGAAGTATTTGTTAATATTAATGGACCAGAGCTTAAATAGTTTTATTTTTTAACTAACAACTAAAAAAAGATTTATAAATACTAACCAATATATATATAAATTTTAAATGGGCTTTTTTTATGAGAAGTTTTTATTTCTATGATGCATTTATTGGAGAGAATAATCCTGTCAGACGCACCACTGCTGTGAACGCGCGTTCACGTAAACACAATTTAAACAATGTATTATTCAATACATTACTTCTATATAATTATTATTCAATACATTACTTCTATATAATTATATATTAAGTTGCTCAAGCAAGTGGTAAAATATTTAACCATGTACTTATATTAAAATCTTTTGTATTTAAATTTTAATACAATAAATCTTGCATGTCACAAAGAACTTGTTTTTCCACCTCCACGAATAAGACGAGTGTTGTTCATTATGTCGCCTTGTTGAGGTAAATTGTAGTTTTCCTTGCTTTAACTCAGTCTTAAAGTGAAAAAAGTAGTAATTAATTAAATAAATTTATGGTGAGATTACTACATTTTATTTAATTAATCGCACTTATGGTGAAATTACTACATTTTCAGGTCAATCGGTGTTCATTTTGACCATGAAACATGCGCTGTCACTTTAATTCAGCGTTTGCAGCACAGCAGAAATAGACTCGGTGCAGAAACGATCTCTGCACTGCTGTATACGCACCGCAACTGGAACGGATCGATCATCGACGGACTGCATCCTCGTGCAGTGTGAAAGCTCTGTTAACATGGGTACGGAAAAAAAATACTCACCGCAAACGAAATATATGTGAAACGGGCGTTAGACTTGGAGCAGGAGAGCTACTCCGGCTGCTACTCGCAGTAGAGCGAGTGTTGCCATCTTCAGTTCAGCGACACATTTCCAGCCGCGCGCTCTCTGTCCGCTAGTGCTCAACTGTATGTGACGCAAGTGTTTGTTTGTGTGTGAGTGTGCGCACTCATTGGGATAATTGTAAACACAGACAGAAAAGACATGCCATCGTGGAAATAAGATAAATAACATATTACTTAAGGGCCATTTAGTTTTTTTTTTTTATAAAATAACAAATTGTAATCTGTCGCTATAAAGAAAATCAAATCAAATTTACTTGACCTCCAAGGGGGGCGGGGGGAGCCGTTAGGAGGGCGGGGCGCCCCCCTTATATAATGGTAGGGGAAACACTGGAGATGAGCAGAAACACAAGAACTACAACTGACTTCAGTCACAGCCTCAGATGAAATCAACTGAAGAGAAAAGAACACATTAAATCTCTCAAGATTTCAGCAGAGGAGGATTAAACAACTCCACAAACAGCATTACCAGCTTCACTTATTACTAACCAGACTGACTTTATTTCTGTCAGACGTCTACAAAAGTTTTTATTGAGAATTAACAGGTTTAACTCTAATGTGTTTCATTTGAAGTCACCATAACAGTGATCAGTGTTTCCATTAGTTGGGCTCTTAACTCTTATTATATCTTTTGTCTTTTTTTGGCCGCTGTGACAGTGTGTTTGTCAAACACATTTGCAGCAGCAAAGAAAGCTAAAGTGAAATGATATCAGGTGATGATGGTTACCTGTTGATGGTTTTATAATCATCATAAAATAACCTCATTAACTGATGTCTTTTGAATTTAACAGTTGTGTTGTTCCATTAATATTTTCACATCACAAACCCTGTGTTACTGCAGCATGAGATCCAGCAATATTATAACAGTCAGTTTAAATCTTTTAATAAACATGAGATCAAAAACTAAGCTTATTAGAGGTGGGCGGATCGATACTGACGTGGTATCGAAAAGGATCGATCCTCACATAAAAATATCGATCCAAATGTGTGTTTTTTTTACCAGTAATTTTTATTAATTTAGCACGCAATTCAGTGCGTAAAATAAGCTTCTAAGTGGAAAAATAAGCGAATATTAGCGGATAATTGTGTAGGATAGAACTTTTTCTCCTAGTCATCTGGATACAAGACGAAACCAATCAATCACAGAGAGCGTTCGATGCTGGTGCTTCACTGAGCTCACAGGCACGTTTGGGAAACGAAGCCTTGCTTAGATGACAGAGAAACAATCGGGAGTTATTTTGCAATAAACAACGCAAAAGTGTATATAACGGTTCAAAATGTTGAGGACAGTAAGATTTTTTTTATGAAATTAATATTTTTATTCAACAAGGATCGATGCATTAAATTGATCAAAAGTGACAGTCAAGGGTTTTTCACTGTTAAAAAAAACTACTTCATATAAATGCTGTTCTTTCAACTTGGTTCATCAAATAATTCTGCATCATGGTTTCCACAAAAAAATATGAAACTGTTTTCAACATTGATAATAAGAAATGTTTTCTGAGCTGTAAATCAGCATATTAAAATGAATTATCATCATAACTGGAGTAATGATGCCGAAAATTACTCTTTGATCAATTGAATAAATTACAGTTTAGTATGACATAGAAAACAGATAGCCTATGTTAAATTGTAATATTACAGTTTTTACTGTATTTTTGATCAAATAAATGCAGAAGAGAATTAAAAATCTTACAGACCCCAAACTTTTGAACAGTATAGGCTAGTGTACAATAGTACTTTTACTATAATTAGGGTAGTTTTGTAAAAGTCACTGACTAATAATTACAGGCAAGTTGAGAGCACAAATCACAAAATATTTAGTAGTCATGAAAACGTTTTCAGATTTAGTATATTAATGATGCATTCACCTCATAAATTATGACACACTGCTCTAGCACAGGAAAGTGCATACAAGTTCAAGTGCATGCTTTTAAAATTAAAAAGTATTGGTATCGGCGATACTGGACTTGTATTTACTTGGTATCGGATCGATACCAAAATTTGGAGTATCACCCACCTCTAAAGCTTATGCTGACACACACAGACATCAACAATCAGCGTATGAATCTCAACAATGGTGACAATCACAAATATTTAGATAAACAGATCAATTCAGAAAAATCACTGAAAAGCTACTAATTCACAACAAAAACAACAGCAAAAAATAAAACAAAATATTTAGAATTAAACAAAATTATAGTACAATTAAGCTGCATAAGTTATTCATGTTGCAATGCATGCTGGGAGTTTTGTACTATGCTGGTACCCAGCATGCATTGCAGCAAGGCACTTTTGATTTTCACCATTGTTGAGATTCATACGCTGATTGTTGATGTCTGTGTGTGTCATATTAAACTGACTTTAGCCTGCTCATGTTTGTTAAAATCTAACTGATTGTTATAATATTGCTGGATCTGATGCTTTAGTAACACAGGGTTTGTGATGTGAAAATATTAACGGTACAACACAATTGTTAGATTATAAAAATCTCAGTGAATCAGGCTGTTTCATGATGATTATAAAACCATCAACAGGTAACCATCATCACCTGATCTCATTTCACTTTAGCTTTCTTTGCTGCTGTAAATGTGTTTGACAATGTATGTACATTGTGTGTATGTACAATTTGGGCAATTAGCATTCACTTCACTTGTTTAGTTATCCATAGTAATTAGCATACAATGAATTGACTTGATAGATTAATCAATAATTGTATAATATATTGTTACATGGAAGCATATACTGACTGGTCTTCAGTTTAAAACAATGAGTGAAAGCTGTACACCACTATGTTTTATGCAGAAAAATAATCATAATAACTATATTATTGAAACAAGTTAAAGTTTTGACAATATTCCAACCTAGATATCACCAAGTATAAATGTTTTGGTACCAAAAATAATGAATTAAAGAAATAACTGACTTTACGTTGAATTCGACAAATTTTGGGAGGGTCATACATAAAATTGGTGATTTTTGTACCTTAAAGTCCCTGTAAAGTCAAAATTAAGTATGTGTTCTGAGTTTGTCATACCACCGAAAAATGTGTTATTAGCCACCCAGCCCAATTTCAATGATTAAAAAAGCCGCCAAGTAAATAAAATAAGCTATCAAAATCTCGAAAAAATGAGCAGTAGTCTCAGCTCTCAAACGCTGGGGGCGTGTCCGCTGGCTGCGCTGAAACCACGCCCACTCGCGGGAAATATGACTCGCGCACAGCTGAGCTCGTGCATGTCGGCGCGACGGGAGGATGAAGGCCGAAGCGGACAGCGGGAGATAGTCGGTTCGGCCCCATTCACCAGTAACAGCGGATTATCAGTGAATTCCAGTTGTCTCCAACGAAAGTAAACTATCCTGATCTCTACAGAGGCGGGTGTGGTGGTGATCATCAGCTCTCCATCAAGGTAACGTTAGCTCTTCACAAGATAAATCCACCTCTTCTTGATATGATCATTTATTTAAATAAGGACACCGATCTGTTTTCTAAGTGATTGCATCCAGGGAATACGCATTTACATGACGAAGGCATAGCCAGAGCCGTGGGCATAGTAGCTAGCAAACTGTAGGCTGTCTGATAGTAACTCGCGATTGAGCGATAGGCTTAGTGACTCCGTGCGTCATCAAGTAGGGGCCCAATCAAGCTCAGGGGGTCGCAGTGCGTCATCGAGCCCCCGTTTTAGCCCCGCCCAAAAAATCCGGCTCACAGCAAGGGTGAAAAACTGTTAAACGGTCTAACTCCACAATTTAGTACTTCACAGTTCTCAGTCTTTGTAACATGTTTTAGCAATACATTTCTAGCACTTATAATGTGTTTAGAATTTTTTTGTAGAATTGCCTTTACAGGGACTTTAAGCTACCCACTAAGAATTGCTATCATGCATTTTTGTGGTCCAGGGACATCCCTCTGTTGAATAAAAAAGAGCAACATTGGTGCCCTCTTATGATACTAATTTCTGAAATTTGGGGGTCTGCCTCACGGACTAAAAGGATTCAGACAAAATAAAAAGTAGGAACCCTTAATATGTGGATGAAGAAACACACAAATATCAACAGGCTCAATTCATAGAAACTGTTATTAGCTTTTTGGTTTGAGCAAAATAACATTCAGTGCGGGGAAAGCATTAATGATTCACAAAATGCAAAGTTCAACAAAAAACAAAACAAGAAACCAAAAAATTATTCAATTTATAAGGAAAGGATCCCAGAAATTAACATACTCAATTCCCAATTCTGCCCCACTTAACATGACAAAATCTTTCAGCAAAAAGAAGTCATTTCATTCAAAAATTTAATTAATTTAAATTCAGTTCATTCCTTTTCAACTAATTTGGGGTGCAAACCACCAGTATCACAAGTTCACATTAACAGTTCTTGACTGAGTTCTCAATCCAGCATAGTAGCTTAGAGTTCTTATGTTCTTAGACCATTAAGTCCATTCAGACCAGCACTGAGCAACCAGTCCACTGTGCAGTTTTTTTTTTTTAGCACTTCAAACAATATTTACACAGTCCCATGGACACTCAAGCTGGCAAACCCAACATAACCCAACATAAGAATATAAGAAAAAGAAAAAACAATACTTGTTTGGTTTTGTCCCGTCAGTCAGTCAAACAAATGATCTGTCCTCCATTGTCGTTTGTACCATTGGTAATTTCCCTGAACATCCAGCAACTTCCAAAAAGTCCATAAATCCCAAGGCAATCAATGAAAGGTTCCTTTCACCTCACAGGTTGTTTGGAGATATGCAGGGATTAACTTCCCACATCTTCCCACTACACAAGGCATTACTTTCTAACTGCCATCTTCCAGCTCTCTTAAGCCATGTGCTCCACACATCATGTGACTCAGTGCATCATGTGACTTAGTGTATCATGTGACTTAGTGTATCATGTGACTTAGTGCATCATGTTCGTCACAAGCATTCTCATGAGTCTCTGTATATGAACATGGTAAATTGAAAATCAAACACCTTGGAAATGAAAGGTATGTACAATGTTTTTAGGAATGGCAGAAAAGGTCTCTGGTTTTGGATTATTGTTTTCAATAATGTGCTTTTTTGTCATTTGTTGTGTATCTTTGGATTATGTTGTGTTGTAAATAAATCCAAACAGTCAAAAAGCCATTCTTTTTTTAATCTCCTCATTCTTTGTGCAAGGTTGCTCAGAATGATAGGGCCTGATAGCTCCTAAAATCGGGCCATTAGGGAGTATCTTTGTCTTTCTCAGGGGTGAAAGGCTTACATATTAATGAGGTGATCACGCCCCATTCGCATAAAGCTTTCTCACACAAAACATGTCTTACAGTTTTTAAATCAATATATTGTCTTCTCTGAATGAGCAGTCAGGATGATTTTCACATAGTTTTGGAGCAAATATTCTAGGCTACGTGATACAATTTTCAAAAGTCTTGTGAAGAAATAATCAGTATGGGTTTCATGAGCTTATTTCAGTGACAATTGTTTTTTATATTTTCACAAACCACGCATAAACGTCATTATCTCAAAACTACAAACTTTTACACACATGCTGCTGACATATTATTGTAGCAGAGTTTGTGCTGAATACAGTGTAATCAGACATCAGCCATGAAAATGTCAGAGCATGTCAGAGCATGTCAGAACACCTCCAGGGCCAGAAAACACTTCAGACCCCAGAGGGTTAATGAAGAGACCATTAAGTTTACTGACAACCTAGCTGCAGAGATATTCTACAAGACTGTGGTTGAACCGGAGATGCAAAGTACGAATGAACACTGATGGCCAAGCACAGGTATAGACTTTGCGCATGTAACCTAGTCTACAGACATATTTAAGTCTGCTTCTGAAGTTCTAATTACAATGTATATGCTCTCAGTATCTCGGTTTAAATTATATCAGTTTAAATGGTAATAGTCAAACTAAGTGGCTTGATTTATGACTTAAGGCCCTTTCACACTGGACGCGATTTTGACGCACAAATAATTCGCGCAATGGTTTTATTTTTTGATCAGCTGTTTGTGTAATGAGTGTTTCCACACCGAACTCGAATGTGCTGCGGCGAAAAAACTACTTTTATTTTTTCCGCTTCAATGTCGATTTTTTTTCTTTTGCAGCGACAGAAAAGGTTTCCGCCAATCATATACTACAGGACAACGATTTGAAAGACAATGTGTGGTGTAGCATTGCCAACCAACTCAGTTATCATGACTGAGTATGTTGTGTGATAATTTTAGTCGTGGTATAGTCCTGTGCTGTGTAGGCTAGCAGGCTAAACTACATTTGGAATAGAAAGCTAACACTATTATCCTCAAAGATAGAGACAGAGACCGTGTTTACATTGAATATGTAACAAAATGTAGTGAGACTATTTAGGGACCGTTCGGTATTTATGGAAAGGACCACCGGAGGAAAATAGGGGAGGGTCATGTCTTTTTATTCTTTGTTGAGGGGAGGGTCATCCAACTTTTTTTAGTCTAGAGGGAGGGTCACCCAACTTTTATATTCATGAAAACAGCGACATTTCAAAGTGGCTTGTTTGCTGCATATCTTTTACATGTAGCTTCATGTTGCTCTCGCGGTATCAGCCCCCCCATCTATATCAGATGGGTCTGACCCAACAAAAATCCAGTTTGGCGCTGTTTGACAGTGCGCGCTGTAACAACAATGGCATCTGCTTTTCAGATTAAGTGAATCATGTGATGGCGAACACATCGTCTTTGTCCTCGGGAAGACAGCGCTGGTTAATAATTGCCCCACGAGGACCAATTTACCAGCACCCATGTGACTCGTATCCCCCCAACGTTACAGCCTCATGACATTCCGCACACACACACAAACACCCTTTTGTGTATAACTGAGAATACGAGAAATATCTTTTCTTTTATTTTCATAATGTGTGTACATTCCTATATGCACGTGTAATAGAGGTGTGGGTTGCTAAGAGTAAAATCTTGAATTCTAAATGTTCACTGAAAGAAGGTTCCTCAATAGTGTCTTGTAAACCGACCCCGACATGGTCGTAAACTTTATGACTCCAAAGCTGCATCTTATCCAGTTCCTATGCAAGCCAACATTCCAACACATGGAACTTTTCAGGGAACTTTTCAGAGAAAACCCTTCAAATGTTTGATACGTATTCCTTTGTTTCCCAGGTGTCTTCACTTACCATAACGGAAACACTGACAATTTTATTGTGTGTTTAATCAAACTTTATTTGTGTGTAATCATGCATATAAATGTAACGTTATATTTACCTGTCATAATTGGTATCTGTCTGACCGTCCTGTTTTAATTCAACCAGTCACACATAGGAGATTACAGTAAAATGTATTGTTCTGTGTGTACAGTCGTAAGAGGAAATATGAATTATTTCTCTCATAAGACAAATGGTAAAGGTAGGCGTGTCTTCTCCACACAAAGAGAATCTTTCCCGCCTCAGATAAGAAGATCTGATTCGCTGTCGTTCCAGAGAGAAGGCGTAAACAGAGGTCTGTTAAAAGGCAGAAACCCCCTCATCTCGCTCTCTGATCCCTGCTCTTCTCTTCTCCGGCCTCTCTCATCCCGGAACTCCTCCTCTTCTCCCCGGCTTCAAGAAACATCTGAAAGGCTCAGGCCTTCTCCTCGGACCAACACATGTTCGAGTCGTAGCTGCCGTTCTTCGCAACTAAGCTCATACGTGCCTTTCCCCTCCAAAAGGGAAACGATCTGAACTTTCTCGGTAACGTTAAATTCAAGTGAGCCTTTCAAGCTTCCCGCGACACCAGAAGACGCAACAGAAACCGGACACTGTCCGTGTTTCCTTCCTGTCTCAGCCTCACCCGAACAGAGAACAGACTTGCAAGTATCTTTTGATCTCTCTCTAACAGCTGATTCCTGGTGTCTAGCTCGTAGGTCTGTGAATTAAGTTACCGTCTATCTTTTATCTCTTTATTTCTTTCTTGCTTTCTTTCTTTCATTTTCATTTTATTCTGATCACATATTTTTCTTGTTTGTTTAAATGTTTGTTTGTTTTATTGTTTGCATTTTACGTACGTTTATATTTGTAGCTTATATAATCTCTTAGTGTGTGCCATTTTATTAATAAACCCATTTATACTTTTAACTGTCCCTGTGTTTGAAAAAACACTTTTTATGAAGTCAATGAAATCAAAGATCTTATTTAAGCTACACGCTCTATATTATAGGCTAGCCTACTTTGAGTAGGCCTAGTTTTAATTTATAAACCCAAAAAGGCTTTGTCTTCGTGGCCAGAAGATAAACTTTCTTGGAGTTTTGTAAACAGGAATACTTCTTCTTAACTGTGATAGTCTTACATTTATTCGCGGGACGAATAACTGATGACGAAACCAGTTACAGAACGAGGCATTTCCTATAATTGATAAAGTAAATGCATATGCGATTTATGAATTATGACCATAAGTTATGATTATTAATATTTCTAAAATTCCCTATATCCTTGAGCTAATTCGCATTAACCCAGAGGCATTTACTCTACAGCGCACTTCAGTACGCGCTCAGAAAAAGTGCATCATGTCAGAACAGAACGCCAATGAAATGTTTACCCGGCAAAGCTTTAAAGCACGAGCAAATAATGAACTTGTGTGATTGCGAATAAGTGCACAGTGTCCTGTGAGTGTAACTCTACCACTGCATTAACATGTGTGATGTGAATGTACGTCGAGTTTTACAGTATTGGGACTGAGGCGCCAGAACTGCAGCTGATAGAATGTGCGCTGTAGCGCGATACTACCATATTTTGTTTCCACAATAATGTTAGAGAGTAAATATACTGAAATTGCCACCATAACAGTGGAGTGTGATGTGTAAGATGTAGGGCTACCACATCTTTAAATTACTATTACTATTATTTAAGTTAACATAATAAAATACATAGACCTACACCAAAAAACTAGTTGAGGATAAATTCGTTAAAATTGGGCAATTCCAGCGTTATGGACGTGACATTTGCAGTCAAAACTTGAAATATAAATTCTCAGAAAATGCATTTAATACCAATATATTGAAACGTCTGTTTATATCATACTCCCTTAATAAAGGAGTCAAGACATTAGAAAAATATCAGTCTACACATGCGTTTTATATTTAATATGAGGGAAATAGCCTACACATGTGATGTGACACAAAAAATCTTTAACTTTTAGGTGGCAAAATATTTTTTAGTAATTCTATGAATTACACTGCGCAAACCAAAAGATGTATACCCACCGGATGAAGAAGGGTCGGCCTCCACAGAACATAAAATATTTGTTTTATTTTATTTTTCGTGTTCGCATTTATGTAAAAAAAAAAAAAAAAACAATGTTAAGGGCGTGACGTGACTTCTCCAGTTCTCCATTACGGACATGACTGCTCTGAAAGCGACTTTAAAAAAAGCACAGAGACCTCAAACAGAAAGCACAAAGCCTGTCTTTAAAGTGAATTAAATTTTTTATTAATTGTATCTTAATTTTAATCAATGTTTCATCAACCATTTGCCTGGATTTAATAAATAAGAAGTAGAAATATAGTAGAAAATAGATAATCATGACACGGAGGCGCCGGCAAGTGCTGGATTTCGTCTTATAAATGAACCGAAACTCAGCGTAAGGTAGGCTACTTGCCTCACAGACCTGAGAAATATATAGAAAGCTTGAAATGTCTACTTTTAAACAGAACAATTAAAAACGAAAGAAAACAGACTGCTTTCTTATGTAATCCGTAAATGTGCATTTCTCTCTGGCGCGTTCACTACTGCGAAGATCACAACGCATCGTCAACTTCATCTTTGCAGTCGACACAGAAAACAAGTCAAGTCAAGTCAAGTATATTTGTATAGCGCTTTTCACAATACAGATTGTATCAAAGCAGCTTCACAGTATTAAATTAAAATAATACAACAAGGTTTGTTTCTAGTGGAATTTATTGATAAAATCAAATTAGATATCCCCAGAATATCCCCAACTGAGCAAGCCAAAGGCAACAGTGGCAAGGAACCGAAAAACTCCATCAAGTGACCTAATAGTGTCCTAAAACTCCATCAGGTGACCCAATGGAGAAAAAAAAACCTTGGGAGAACCCAGGCTCAGTCGGGGGCCAGTTCTCCTCTGGCGTTTATTAACTAGAGGCCGGATTGTAATTTGAACTGTAAGATTAAAAATATTATATGAATGCCTGGCTGAAGAGATGCGACTTTAATCTAGTTTTAAACTGGGAGAGCGAGTCTGAGCAACGAACAGTATCAGGAAGGCTATTCCAGAGTTTTGGAGCTAAATGTGAAAATGCTCTCCCTCCTTTGGTGGTTCTGGATATCCTAGGTATGACCAAAAGCCTTAAATTAAGTGATCTTAAAGAGCGCGATGGATTATAGGGCGATAGAAGATCCGTTAAATAGACTGGAGCTAAGCCGTTTAGGGCTTTATAAGTCAGTAGCAATACCTTGTAATTAATACGGAACTTTATAGGTAACCAATGCAGTGATGATAAAATCGGTGTTATATGATCATATTTTCTTGATCTAGTAAGAACTCTAGCGGCGGCATTTTGGACTAACTGTAGCTTGTTTATTGAGGATGCAGGACAACCGGCTAATAAAGCATTACAGTAATCTAGTCTCGAGGTCATGAATGCATGAACTAACTTTTCTGCATCAGAAACTGATAGCATATTACGTAGCTTAGCAATGTTTCTAAGGTGGAAAAAGGCGGTTTTTGTAACATATGAAATATGATTTTTGAAAGACAGGTTGCAATCGAGTATAACACCCAGGTCTTTTACTGTAGAGGATAAAGTAACAGGACATCCTACTATATTAAAGTTGTATTGCGAGAGGTTTTGTGGGCGGTTTTTTGAACCGATAAGTAGTACCTCTGTTTTGTCTGGATTTAATAAAAAAAATTACGCGTCATCCAATCTTTTATATCTTTAACACACTCTGTCAATTTGGATAATTTAGCGTTTTCATCTGGCCGTGATGAAATATATATTTGAGTGTCATCAGCATAACAATGGAAACTAATTCCATGTTTCCTTATAATATTTCCAAGTGGCATCATATATACTGAGAATAATAGAGGGCCTAACACAGATCCCTGCGGCACTCCATAGTTTACTGGAGTTATGATCGATTTTTCTCCATTTAAATAGACAAAATGGTAGCGGTCAGATAAGTATGATCTAAACCAGCTTAATGCTTGTCCTTGAACACCAGTATAATTTTGTAAAACACTTGTTTATTAATAAACAATTAAAATGTCTCCTTGCTATATTTGACATATTCATAATCATTACTTTTGCTGGTTCTTTGTGACAGCTTTTAGATGCTTTATTGGCAGCGCCACCCACATGTTTAACGCGTCACACCGCATCAGCACCGAAAACATGATTTTTTTTCTAATCTAAAATCAAAAATCGTGATACGAACCGAATCGTAGGTTTGGTCTATCGTTACAGCCCTAGTAAAATGAGAAAGCAAGAGTTTATGGTTGTAAAAAAAAAAAAAATCGCTATCTGAACATCTTTGCCAAGCGCAAACCAGTACAGAAGTAGGGCTAATCAATAAATTATCGGGGAGGGTCATGCCTTTTTTCACAATCATTTTGGAGGGTCATAGAAAAATGTATTGCTGGCGAAGGGAGGGTCATGTGTTTTTTGACTACAGATCTCAAAACTCCTCAGGTGGCCCCTTAAATAAAAAACGAACAGTCCCTTAGGGCTGCTTTTAGTATAGCCTACTATTCTTTGTGTGATATCTACAGTTTCTAGTCGAATGATTTTAACTTACTTCGTGTTACATGTAATGTGTAGTGACATTACAAAACGCACTGTGTTTAGTTGAAGACGCAAAAAAACTGTGCACATTAGCATACTCCCCTTCAGACTCTCTGTTCTGTAAGATTGGGTGCACCCAAAACCTTCTTTTCTGTCTTTTAAAGAAAATGAAAAGCTCGTCTTCACTGGATGATGATGATGATGATGAAGTGTCCATGTTTTCTCAGCGCGATTCACGCGAAAGTTTTGGAATTTTGAAGCTCTCTGAACGGTACAGACGTCGTAAATTCGCGTCGCGGCTGATGTGAATGGTTTTGACGCGAACTATTCGCACACGAACTATTCGCTTTTTCGTTTCACTTTTTCATTACGCATCCGGTGTGAAAGGGCCTTTATGATGTATGATTTCATGACCACAGAAGTTATGTGTAAAATAGTAGGCTTGTCTGAGTTGGTGTAACATCTTATTTGTTGTTGTTGACAAATGTTGGCAAAATGGGGGTGCATCTGTGTGAATGTGTGTCTTTGTGTGTTGTGTGTCTTCTTTGTCTAATTTGTTCATTTGATAGCTCTTTACTATGTTTAATCAGAAGTTACTATTTTTGTAAAATAAAAAATGGTGATGGATAAAATACTCTCAAATAAAAGGTTAAAAATAGCTCATTTGAATATTTGTAGTTTGCGAAATAAGATGCAGGATATTACTGGGATTCTGGAAAATAATAATTTACATATTTTGGCAATATCTGAAACGCATTTAGATGCAACTATAGAGGACTCCCTTTTGCATGTAAATGGATACAAATTATATAGATGTGACAGGAATATAAATGGAGGAGGAGTGGCTTTTTATGTTCAGGATCAAATACCAGTAAAGACTAGACAGGACCTTGGTTGTATTGGGGTTGAAGCGCTGTGGTTGGAAGTGCAGTTACCACACTTAAAGCCTATTCTAGTTGGTTGCTGCTATAGGCCACCCAAGGCACCAATAGTCTGTTTAGATAAACAGATTACAGATTTGAACAAGTAGAACAAGTATTAGGGACATGCACAATCAGTTAGCATGGCTTCATGTAAGAAGCAGAATGAATTATTCTCTTATTAAATTCTTAAAAAATATAATTATTAAAAAAGCACCTGAAATTATTTATAAAAGATTGACTTTCTTCAGTGACGTTCATACTTATTCCACTCGCCAATCAAGTGAAGGGCGTTTCTTGTTACCTGCCTGTCGAACAAATCAACTTCAAAGAACATCGTGTTATAGAGCAATTGTTCTCAGAGAGTCACAATGTTAGTTTTTCCAAAAGACTGATTTATTTACTTTGGAGTAACTGTAATTATGTAATTAATAATGACTGTATAATGAGCTATAGCAATTGAAATGTGATTTTTATATTTTATATTATACCCAGAGAGTGGTAATATTTTGTACATAGAAGAGCTTATATAGTTATGTTGTTATGTTTAGTGTTTATGTGTTGTGTGTGTGTGTGTGTGTGTGTGTGTGTGTGTGTGTGTGTGTGTGTGTGTGTGTGTGTGTGTGTGTGTTCTTGCGTGCGTGCGTGCGTGCGTGTGTGAGTTAGACGACTTAGATGATGTTGTGTGCACTTCTGTATTTTGTCTTCATTGTTGTACAGCTTTGATGTTAATATTTTGGTAAAAAATGGTTAAGACCCCAGGAAGAATAGCTGCTGCTTAATGGAGTAGCTAATGGGGATCTAAATAATAAACAATAAACAATATGTGTCCACTGTACAAACTACAACTGACACACAGCCACACAGCCTAAGATGAAATCAACTGAATATAAAATAAGACATTAAATCTCTCAACATATCGCCAGAGGATGAGTAAACATCCACTTACCAGGGGGATTTTAATTTTAACCATGACAATGACATATCCAGAGCTGGTCCACCCTATATGCAAAGTATGCAAGTTGCCTGAACCAGCAGTGGCCCCCTTGCTCTCAAAGATGATTTCATGAATAGGGCTCCGCGATTAATAGATTTTTGATTTTGGCTTTGAACGATTATGAAAACACCATTTCCTTTAAAGCAGTGCGCTGTCGCCCCTTCCACATGTCTTCTTCCAGATGTACTTTCTGTGCACACGATCCAAAACAGAGCAAAACACGGACAAATATAGGCTACTTTGGGCTTCGGGTGTGTGTGCTTAAATGGACAAATACACACAGAAATATGTCAAAATGTCTAAATGTAGTAGCTAAAAGTACAGGGTAATGTCACAAAAGACAAAAAAATCTGTAGTGTACGCCTACATGTATGACCATTTTCAAAAAATAAAAGCTTTATTGACATGACCATTTTATAGTATTTTTGTGTTCATTGAGTTAAACTAAAACTTTTTATTTCTATTTATTTAGTTTTGCTGGGAAAATAAATATTAGACAGATTCTTTAAAAAAAAAAGCTGAAATATAGGCCTCATTCACTTAAATATTACAGATTAAAAAAACTAAAGAAAACGTGCTGAGTTTCAGTTCAGTGTGTCATGCTTCAAAGGAAACACAGAAATAAAGGTTTCTTTTTCTTTTTTTTTTGACAAAATCTGAATATCTTCAGTAAATTCATGGATTATGTCTTGCTTTTATCTGCATGATCATAAATTACAGAGTAAGAGTTTACTCACTTAGAAGGAAAAATAAATAGTGGTTGCGCCCATAGTTCGAATTACAGGGGGTACTGAGGGGTACTATACCCCCCAATGAAGACCTAGTACCCCCCAAAGGGACAGAAATATCAGTTTTGGGGGGGTCAGCTCATTTTTCTGATATTGTGAAAAAATATAATTACAGTTACAATACAAGTCAACTCCTATTTTCACTGTAGGAACATTTAATGTAAAGCGATTTCAGACACCCCTATTGTGGACCGTACCATTTTTAACCACCGTGGCGTTAGAAGCAACGGAGATAGAGAACGACTTCAACTTCTCAAGCAAGTGTCAACGTTGAATGACAAAATGCTAGTTTCATAAAGTATCATTCTTTTCAACATTCCTTATTTGTATATTCAAAAATATTTAAAATAATCTAATTTAATACAGTTACAATTTTTCAATGTAAATTATTTAATTTTATTGGTAACAGCCTAGTGTCTAATTATTTTAATTGAATATATTTATCAAATTTAAGAATTTGAAATGAAAGATGGAGCATACATTTAATAAAATTAGGGGAAAATGCCCTTTATAAAGGTACAGAAAATTATTGTGAGTGTTTTCAAACAGTGATGTAATGAAACAATTTAAGTAAAGCCTTTGTTTAGGCTATTAAGGAAATGTAATTTTGCCAAAAGAAGAACTTTTATTTTAAATAAATGTTCATTTTAAATCAGCCTACTTCAGTGTGATATGTTACCATATTATCATGCTTAACACTGAGAATTTGAATAATTGTAATGTGATGATCAGATGCAGATATCTAAATCAAAGAATATGGGCGGTTTGCGGGTGGATTATTTATTTTTAATAGTGGATTCGGGGGACTCAAAGTGCACCAGATTAATGAATTTATCTTTAAAATGTACAACATTTTCTTCCGGGGGGGGCATGCCCCCAGACCCCCCTAGAGATACCAAGCTCCACCAACAAAATAATGTGGGAAACACATTAGGCTATATGATGATCTACAAAAAAATAAACATTTAATTATCTTATTAATAAAATAGCCTACATTATTAGGATTTTACCGCCTCATTTTAAGCCAGGAAAAACCCTGAAATAGGCAATAGGCTTCTTGTAAATATATTCCTTTTACTAGTAATTAGAATGGCATTTCAGTGCACTTAACTTCTAACTTTGGGGAGTTGATCAAACCAGTTCTCTTTTGGATATATAATAACAATGAGATATTCTTTAGCCTACTGATTATCAGTTTGTCGCCTGTTTAGACCTTGTATGTGTGTTGCACAACACATGTTGCACTTGGCGATCACGGTGGGGATTGACATGGTAGTGGACCATGATGGTCATAGAAGAAGTGAAGGAGCAGTACCCCCCAATTATGGTGGGGTAATTCGCACTCTGGTCGCGCCGCCGCCTCACACATGCACACTTTTTTTTTTTAATTGCTACTTGATATCGCAGCCTGTTCATTATTAAAATAAAATACAGTCAACTGAAGAATATAAAATTTAAGAATCTCTTTCAAATATGCTTCTTACATAAACATCACGGTGAAGAATACTGATTTTAGTTTAATTTAGATTCCAATATAAACTGAGAAAGTTTAACAGCTGTTATGATGATTATATCCAGTCCTGTTCTCTAAATGAGTCAATTGCTGAGACTCTCACCCTCACCCTTTGTCTTTATGCATTTCCTGATCATTAAGCTCAATGTACAGCTGTGCTTTTGTCTCTATGATAATGTTAATGTATGGGTGATCTAGTCAGGCTGATTGGATCACTGTTATGCTGATGAGATCAGAGCTGCGGAAATTCTGGTAACGAGCTGACGCCTATATTGTATTTGCATACTTTGTTAAGGGAAGGTCTCCACCCCCAAAAGTACCTTCTCCTAAAAATGCCTATAAGATACCATGTAAAGTTATGTTAGATTAGACTGTTTTGGAAGAACTGCAGCACGCTCAATAAAGAATTACTTCTGTTTGAACGCGATCCCAAATGTCTCCTGGTTCTTGCTTCGATGAAGGAAAAAGTTCCCTACAATTTGGTGCCGTGAAGTCCTTACGAGTAACCCCCAATTTCCACCGGCTGCGTTACGGCTCCGGCACGGCGGCGGAGTCAATAGGTTTCCATTAAAGTCAATGAGTGTATTTCCACTGAATGCGGTACAGCTGCGTTCCGACTCCGGCGATCCGCAGCCCTCCGGAGCAGATACGCAGAGCTTCTATTTTTGCCGGATGCCGGAGAGCTCCGCAGCAATTCAGCACTTATATCGCGCGATCATACGTGAATTTGCGAGATCTCGTGGGTCCTTGTGACTTCAGCTGTAAGTCATGACCGCAGCCATTCCGCAACAAATACGGACCTGGTGGGTATTGACGGACGACGGAACACGGAGCTGTCACGCAGCGGAGCCGTTCCGCAGCCGTTACGCATCTGGTGGAAATTGGGGGTAATAGTCTTTTCTGGTTGAAAACTGTTATTTCCTTGTGCTGGACGTGAGTCATTTGTTGGTTGACACACTTGATACTAACAGGTTTCCGAACCATGAAAAGTTATCTTCAGTCATTTTAACCAGGTGCAGCACTCAGATAATGGTGCAGGCTTGTAGTCTTGATCATATCGATGGATGACTGAAGGTTTTGTATCTCTGCGTTGTGTTTTTTTTTTTTGTGTGTGTGTGATTGGCTCGTTCAGCAGTGGGTGTAGTTGTGTAGCGGCCCTTCAGCTTCGTAGAAAAGAGGCAGAGAGTTATTGACGGGTGCTTTCGATTTATTTTGTTAAGATGCAATAAACTTCATTGCTGAAGTGTTCATTGTCTCGTTTCTTTGTTGCAAACGTTCTCCATGCATCACAACACTGTGTTCACACATTGACTTCATAGCACCATAACAATCGCATCACAGCACGGTAGCACCGTAAAACTACAAAGAAAACAAAGAAACAATACATAAATATCAAACAAAATAAACTCAAAACAACATACACAAAATAAACTGTGTTCAAAGAAATCAACAAATGGTACCAAAGAAATACAGGGAAAACAAACTAAACATACCTCGCTCTGCTTGCCAAAGGGATACTAAAGCTTAAAGCTTGAACCATTTTCTCAAGCTGGTTAGCTCAAGAACAAACGTGACAATACTCTTACTCTGTTTCCTTTCCCTTATATGCAATAAATGTATTCCGCCATCTAGTGGTGACGCAAAGCAAAACAAATTAAAGGGGAAGGCCATTACACTCCCACCAATCATGTTATGATAAATTAACAAAACAAACCCATACAAATATCATACATGATTTCAACCTTCAATGACCCTTTTTCCACATAACACACAAAATACAACAACAACAAAAAAAAAATAATAATAATAATAATTTTAAACCTTGTGTTTGACCCAATTGTCTAATGTTCGAGTCACTATCAATGAATCATTCGCTTTCAAGTAGAACCACTAATTTTTGAATTGGTCGCTCAATGATTGAAGGTTTAGAGTGATGCCCTAACTTAGTCTTTAGTTTTCGTTCTCCTGTTTGAACTTTAACTCGTCGGACTAAGCCATCGTTCCCTTGAGTGACCTCAACTACTCTACCTAACTGCCACTGGTTCCTTGGCTGCAGACAATTCCAATCTCGGAATGCTTTTGATCTTTGCGGGTGCAACTCGAGCTTTGGTCATTACGGGACTACAGTGTACTTCATCTTTGTCATTCTTGAACCTAAGATAGGAACATGCGCCATACCCCAGGTTAGTTGCATCAGAGAAAAGTTGCAATTCTGTCCAGACAGGGTTACTAAAGGATGGCAGATGATAGCATCTTTGATTGCTGAAATCTTTCAGGTCCTGAAAACTACTTTTCCACACCTCCCACCGTAGGAATAAGTCATCAGGAAGAGGATCGTCCCATCCAATATTTTTACGGCACAACTCCTGTAAAATGCACTTTCCCTTCAAGAGGAACGGAGCAACAAACCCAATAGGGTCGAACAAGGAAGCAACAATTGACAAAATCCCCCGACGTGTTACAGGCTGGTCTTTCAATTTGATGTCAAAGCTGAATGTGTCATCTTTTGTGGACCATTGAATGCCCAGAACGTATCCTGTCGTTTTAGGAGTCAGGTTAAGAGGTTTAGTTGTTATTGCCCACTCTGATGAATTCACACAACGAAGAACTTCATTCTCATTTGAATTAAACTTGTGAAGGCGTAATCCTCCATGCTTACACAGGGATTGAGCTTTGACAATCAACTCGACAATCTTCGCTTCCTTGATCAATGGAACAGAAATCAAGCCATCATCAACATAAAAGTTCTTCTTTAAATGTTGCAAACGTACCATAGCAAGCTTCTTGTTATTAGGTAGTGAGGGAGGACTAATGCTCTTGAAAGGAAGGGGCAGTTGAAAATGTCCATCTTCTTTATGTTTGATGTTATCACTAAGCAGACGTATAAAACGGACATCTTCCTGGGAAACATATTTATCCTCATAACCTTTCTCATTAAAGTCCGACTCTAATACCTTTAAGACATCATTAGCTGAGGGGACGAACAATTCTTTCACTAGGACTCGATGAATGAAACTTTGACTTCCTTGTCTGTCCAGATAGGGATTACAAGATCCAATGATACTCCAACCGAGCTCTGTTTTCTGTGCAAAAGGCTCATTTTCAGTGCCAATAATGGCCTCTAAGGGAGCTAATGCTGAAGGACAATCGTATCCAATCAATAATCCTATATCACAGGTCTGGAGTGGTGGCAACTCATTGGCAATGTGTTTGAGGTGAGGCCATTGCAGTGCAGTCTTTCTAGTTGGAATATAAGCTTTATCCACAGGAATAAAGTCACAAGTATAGGCTTGCTGTACTTTAATACATTTCCCACCTTGGAGTCCTCGAACTTGCAGGCCACTAACCTTGTTACTTGCGGTGACTGTATCTGTGGTCGTCATAGTACTAAGTCTCAGCTTCACTGCTTGACTGCTTACTTGGAGCTCATCAAGAAAATCTTTCAAGACAAAAGTCGAATCACTCTGTGTGTCAAGTAAAGCGTAAGTGAGAATCTCATTTTGTGGCTCATCCACTGTTGAAATAAAAACAGGAACAATGCTAGAGGTAGCAGAAGCACGTCGTGTTACTGTATGAGACATAACCTTTTGAACTTCTAAAACTTGACTTGTGTGCACTTCTGTAGGAGTGAACTCCGATCTTAACACCTTCATAGGCCCTCTGATTCTATCTTCATGCAGGCAAGTTGGATGGCGAAAGCTACATATGCCACAAATATGCCGTCTTTTGCAATCTTTGGAAATATGGCCCTTTCTCAGACATCCAAAACAGATATGATTCTCACGAATAAAAGACCTTTTGTCATCCATGGACTTTTCTGCAAAAATAGGACATTTAGAGATACTATGCGTTTCACTCCTACAGACAGAACATGGTGATATCTTGAATTCTGTTCTTGTTGAATCTTTAACTTGAGCATTTGTGTTGAAAGCTCTTGTTCTTTTGGGAAATATCTCATCTGAAACCTTAGAACTCAGTAGAAGTGAAGAAGTGAATGGATTGCATGCTATTTTTGACTCCTGCAAGAACTCTGCAAATCGTTTAAAGCTTGGATAAGCGCCAGTCATGTCTAACTCTTCAACCACAATTTTGCTCCATTTACGTACAATCCACTCTGGTAATTTCTTGAGTAGTTTATAGTTTTCCTCACAGTCATTCAAAATAGCCAAACCTTTAACATGTGGAATAGCTTCAACACAGCCTTGTAGGAAGTCAGTGAACTCTCGCAAGGAAAGTGGGTCATTTACTCCCACCTTAGGCCATCTCATGAGTTTTTCTCGAAAAGCTCTCTGAACAATAAACGGATTTCCATACCTCTCTTCAAGGACCTTCCAGGTGCCCTGGTATGCATCGTCAGAATTTCTATAGAAGAAACCTTCCACAGCTTTTCGAGCTTCTCCAGCAAGATAGGTTTTCAAGTAGAACATCTTCTCGCTTGCAGGAATCAATTTACGATCAATAAGTGCTGTAAAGGACATTTTCCAATCAATGAACTTCAAAGGATCACCAGTGAAAGTCGTTGGCTCTGGGACAGGTAATCGACTTATGCTTAGAGAGTTCGCTAACACTTGAGCCAAGTTTTCAGTCTCATGAGTTGTCTTTACCTCTTGAAATACTTGTCGAGGATGGAATGACTCTACCCGAGGATTCAGCTGGGGTTGGTTATCAGCCTCTCTCCATGCAGACCGGTTCATATTACCTCTTCCCTCCTCCTCTTCAAGATTACTCTCACAATTGTTGTAGGCCTTCACTCGAGCTGCGGCTACCTTGACTTCTTTATCTGCTTGTAGCATCTGTAACCTTGTCTTTTCTTCTTCTAGTCTTAGACGCATCTCTGATTCTTTCCGTTTCATCTCTGCTAGCATTCTTGCTTCGTCCAGCTTCCAGTTATTCTCCATCTCAAGTAGTCTGGCCTGCTGATTGTGAATTTCTTGAAGAGACTTCGCTTGCTCTACTTTAGCTGCAAGTTCTGCTTTTGCATCAGCTAGTTTACTGGAAGCTTTGGAAGAGGTCTCCGATGTTGTTATGCTTTCTGAAGCTTGAGATGATTCTGAGATGATGGTATCGGTGTTGGTGCAACCAAAGACAGATGCATAATCATCTTTCTTTAATATCTGCCTTACTCTCTCTTTTACCACATCTTTGTTTTGAACGTGCTCAACAGTTTCTATTCGTTTGCTCACCAAATCAGAAATTTCTGCAGTTAGTGTGGCACAAACATCTACTCTTTTAACAATCTCTGCAGTTGTTGTTTGATTACGCAATAAGGGAGCATAGTGCTGGGTAACTACATCATGTCTAGTTTGAATGTCCTTCAATATATGTTCAAGCTCTTTATGTGTGCAACAGACTTTCAATTTAGACCTAGATTCCTTAGCTGTATGCCTCCAGGAGTCATAAGCTTTATTAAAAGCTTTCTCTTGCTTCTTTGCCTCCTGTTTATGCATCTCTAGGCCTTTCTCTGTACGATTTCTTTTTCGAGAACTTGATCTTGATCTAAACGGTTGCATTTCTGTTTGAACATTTAAATCCTTATCAGGAACTAAACTTTGACTTGCTTGTGCTGCCATTTGCTCAACTGTGTCTTCCATTTTGTCTGTCTACAAACTTAAGAGCAATGCATTGCTCATATCAGACATCTATAATTTAGACACTCAATTAATCAGCAATGGTAATAAGTCAAATTGCATATGCAACACAATCATAAATTCTTTGACATTCAACATTTTACACGTGTTTGTAACGTATACTATAAATATAAACCCAGCATTAACCTGCAGCGGTCGATACCTTGTAAAGGAATACTCAAATCAATAACTTCAACATCATGAATCAATATTTCACAACTCATTCAACTTCATATCTTGAAACTTCAATTTTCTTTAAAATTCAAAATATTAAAAAACATCTAAAGTGTCTTCAATTGTAAAGGTTTCAACTCACACAGTCCAGGAAGTTGTATTTGCAGTCTTACTTCATGTAACGTTCTTTTACTGAAAGTTTACCTTTTCATCTGTAACAGTAACGTTGATATGCGATCACCATCCAAACGTTCATGAATGAGCCGCGTTCCAAACTGACTGTGTGATTTTACAATCCTGATGAGGTATCCGTCTCGTGCTGACGTGACGCGATGCAATCAGCGCTTTAGATGCAAAGTCCAGTGTCCCACTCACGCGATGAAACAACAGCAACACGATGAAAACCTCATATGTAGCAGCGAGTTTTACTGTAGCGGCCCTTCAGCTTCGTAGAAAAGAGGCAGAGAGTTATTGACGGGTGCTTTCGATTTATTTTGTTAAGATGCAATAAACTTCATTGCTGAAGTGTTCATTGTCTCGTTTCTTTGTTGCAAACGTTCTCCATGCATCACAACACTGTGTTCACACATTGACTTCATAGCACCATAACAATCGCATCACAGCACGGTAGCACCGTAAAACTACAAAGAAAACAAAGAAACAATACATAAATATCAAACAAAATAAACTCAAAACAACATACACAAAATAAACTGTGTTCAAAGAAATCAACAAATGGTACCAAAGAAATACAGGGAAAACAAACTAAACATACCTCGCTCTGCTTGCCAAAGGGATACTAAAGCTTAAAGCTTGAACCATTTTCTCAAGCTGGTTAGCTCAAGAACAAACGTGACAATACTCTTACTCTGTTTCCTTTCCCTTATATGCAATAAATGTATTCCGCCATCTAGTGGTGACGCAAAGCAAAACAAATTAAAGGGGAAGGCCATTACATGGTGCTACTGTGCTGTGATGCGATTGTTATGGTGCTATGAAGTCAACCTGCTTTGTTATGGCCCACCTTTGTCTTGAGACAGGACACGTGAATCTGCAATTGTTTGATCTGTTCGTTTAATTTAGCAATACACTGAGCTTGTTCCTGTGCAATGTATAAGCTAAATTCTCTGTGACAACAGATAATGCCTTTGACATTTTTCTTTCTGATACATGCACCCAGCACTTTCTTGCAATCTTCAATTGACCATACTTTGTCTGCATCAATGCCAAATTTCTTTGTCATATTCAATCTGACTGGCTCAGTCACGATGGCGTTCATGTGATCTGATAACAAAGACTTGAATTCCCTATCTGACCATAAAGGTGTAGCTCGTCCAGCTTTTTCAGTTGTGGGAAATAGTCTTGCATTCCTTCTAACCATTTTGTGAGTTTCTTTGTTACCACACAAACAAACACTAAAAAACTTCTCTCTACTGTCTACAACAGAGGGTACAATCTTATTAGCATATGACGCTAATTTTCTCTAGCTTACAGAGGATAGGTCTTCTCTTAGCAAAAGGATACACACAATATCAACATGTAACTGTTAACCCTCTGGAGTCTGAGGGGTTTTCTGGGCCCTGGAGGTGTTCTGACATGCTCTGACATTTGTTGTTTTTTCAGTTATTTATAAACATGTTAATGGCAAAGGTGTAAATTCACTCTATATAGCACAAACAGGGCTACCATCATATCTGATCAACATGCTTGTAAATCTTTGTGTTTTTTAGAGAATAATGTTTATGCGTGGTTATTTGAAAAAATAAAAATGAAAGTTGCTGAAATAAAACCACAAAACATATAGTAAATATGTGTCCACAAGACTTTTGACAAATGGATGTTGTTGCCTAGGATTTTTTCTTCAAAATGATGTGAAAATCATCCTGCCTAATCGTTCTCATAAAACAATACATTGATTTAAACGTTGTAAAACAGTTTTTTTGTCAGAAGAGGTTTATGCATGGGAGTGGTAATGGCTATAAATATTAATGAGATTCAGACCAGGGGTGTGACATAGACACCCCCCCAATGACTAATGGCCCATCGCAGCCTGAACAAAAGAAGTAGAGGAGGTTTTGTTTTTCAATCTGTTTTATTGTAATTCCTCTATGTGGAGGAACATAATGTTCTAAATTTGCTCTAAGCAAATCAAATGTGACCAAAATAAAAAAAATAATCAGTCTGTTATAAACAAAGCAATTGTGAGCGATAAACAAAAGTAACTTGTACAATCCGACCCCCCAAACATGAAAAGAGCTGAAAGAAGTTAAAGAGAAAACAAATAACGCACACTATAACCTTATAAACAATAATATGTTATAAATTATATGGGACTTTTAATACTGTATGGCAGTAGCCTACTATTCCCGGAAGCAACCTCCGAGTGGCCCAGCCCATGGTCCCGTGTCGTCAAAAACGTTACATAAATTCGAAATAGTGCGCGCAGAAGCACATGCGCAAAACCGTTTTGTAAAATGATATATGAATTATTTTTATTTTATCATATGTCATTTTGAAAAAAAGGACATTTTACAAACCTACGTTTTGCGCATGTGCTTCTGCACGCACTTTTTCAGTCAGAACACAGCAATCAGAGGAGGACGCGCTGAGGAATTTGTGACTGTTTCACCTGTTCAACCACATCAAAGTTTCGTAATTAGTAAGTCCGTGCTTTTTCTCTTTTTTTCTTTCTCTTATGTGCTGAAGGGCCGCTGTGCCTTAGTGAAACGGTGTTTGTACGTGAAGAGCTCTTTTCCAAAACGCCATAAACCTAAAAAGCTGTCTCAAAGATCCAGCAAAAATAATGATTATGAATATGTAAAATATTGCAATAAGACATTTTAATTGTTTATTAACTTCTGGCAAAGATGAAGTTGACTATAGGCTATTGACTCGCGATCTTCGCAGTAGGCTAGTGAACGCACCAGAGAAATGCACATTTATTAGGCTACATAGTTTTTTGTTTTGTTTTGTTTAGAACCAGCTTTCTGTAAATATATTTCACATTTTTTAGACCTGCGAGGCGAGTAGGCTACGGTCTGGTTCATGATGATCTCCAGTTCAAGCACCTTATGTTGTGATTGCTAGCATATTTACTTTTTATGTATTAAATCCAGGAAATTTGTTAATGAAAATAATATTAAAATTAAGATACAATTAATACAAAACGAAATTCGTTTTAAAGAATGGATTTGTGCTTTCTGTTTTGAGGTCTCTGTGAAAGTTTGAAAGTCTTTTAGTGCTGCTTCAGAGCGCTCGCGTCCATAATGGAAAACTGTCACGTAATATTGTTTTTTCCTCATAAATGCGAACATGTGTCAACTAATGCAAGTAAATTTAAAAAGACTTACTCACCCGAAATATTATCCACGGCTGGATCAAGTCACTCAACGTTCGTCGCTCAAAATACAAACGTTCGTCGTCAGAGTCCTGCTCTTCTTCTGAGCAAAATTTGAACTCGTGTCATCTTCCAACAGCGCAGGAAAGTGAATAAATGAAACTTGCTGGTTTTAAGGCATTTCAGGGGGCGTTTACCTTATTTTGCATAGATCACCTCAGCTCATTATCTTATGAATAGCGCGCTCTGCGAGTGGGTGTGAACTCATTACCAATAATTAGGTGAGACGGGAGAAACTGTACTTCTCTTTAGTTTCATACAGATTACATTGCAGGAGAATATTTGTTTTGAATGTGAATTGTTTTATTTAAAAGTAGAAATTTAAAGCTTTCTTTAGACGCATGTTTCATGGTTGTGTGATAAGTATTAGCTGAGTTTCAGTTCATTTTCCAGACTTGTTTCAGAAAGATTTTTGCGGAGACAGAGTGAGCTGAAAGCGCACCCTGTTTATTTTATTTATTTAAAAATAAAAACAAGGTTTTGATGTTAATGTGAGTGTACACAAAAAAAAGAAGACCCTCTATAGTTTATAATCATGTATTTATTTTATTAATATGACCGTAAATGACGGATTTTTTTAAGTTTATGTTGCTGCTATGTGAAAAAAATCCAGCAAAACGCGGGGGCGCGTTTGCCGACCTCAGAGGGTTAAACTTCCCTGCCTGAAAACAGAGGATAAATTTCATCTCTAAAAGCCAACTTTTAGAGGGTAACTTAGTTAACCAAACTCTACAGCTGTTTGTTAACTACTTCTCTGAATGGCGCAGAGGAAAAACAAATTTTGTACTGGTCTGCAATGGTTCTTTGAATGGAGTGAAAACTCACCGAATCGTTGGTTGTACAGAAAAATTTAATCTGGAACTCAGT
The DNA here is from genome assembly GCA_021464565.1 of Rutilus rutilus. Lineage (NCBI taxonomy): Eukaryota > Metazoa > Chordata > Actinopteri > Cypriniformes > Leuciscidae > Rutilus > Rutilus rutilus. Next base: position 3,079,190 of record JAJAQA010000005.1, read on the forward strand.
CAGCTTTGTTGAGATCTTTGAGCTTGAAGTTTCAAGATTCAGTCTGGAACTCAGTCAGCTTTGTTGAGATCTTTGAGCTTGAAGTTTCAAGATTCAGTCTGGAACTCAGTCAGGCATTGAGATCTTTTTGGAGCTTGAAGTTTTCAATCTGGAGGAAGCTGGAAAGATTCAGTCTGGCAATCTTTGTCAGATCTTTTGTTGAGCTTGAAGTTTCAAGATTCAGTTCTTTGAGCTTAAAATTCTTTGAGTTTCCTTTTTCTCCAGCCGGGTCACGGCACCATCTGTTGTGAACTTTTTATTCCTTCATCGAAGCAAAACCAGGAGACGTTTGGGATCTCGTTCAAGTAGAAGTTATTCTTTATTGAGCGTGCTGCAGGTCTTCCAAACTAGTCTAACTCAATGAAGTATGCGTTGTAATTATATACAGTCCAAGGGGGAGGGATTTACATAGAGGTGGAGACTCTGAACAAAGCATGCAAATGAAATAGGAACACACCCTACTCTGAGAGCGCTACCAGTTTCAATTGAATATGCGTAACTATTCAAATGCTGATATTGGCCAGGAAACACCGGATCCAAGAGCCATTCCAGAGCCATTAAAGACAAACGGTGAAAGTCTCACCTAAAGCTAATCCAATCACCATAAAACAGGTCTGGCAGAAACTGTTCATACCATTCTCCTAACCTAACCTTAAAATGCTAACTTCAATGTACTCAACTTTTACTGTTGCAAACTAAATTAAACATTTAATAAAATTGTAATCCCACACAACCAAACATATAAGTCGTTACACTGCTCAATTTGAATAGTCTGTATTTCTGACGTTTAGAATGAGCACCGCCTCACTGCTGTTATATGGGAAAGATGATATTTTATGTCAATAATGCCAGTGAAGTACAAAGTTTATTGCCTACATAATAAATAGGCCTTATAGTTTAGCATTATTCGCAAATAATGAAACAGGCTAACGAAAATAGGCTATATATCCATAGAAGCTGGCATGGTGTTGCATAAGAAAAGAGAGATATTATTATTATTATAGCCTAATTATTATTATTATTATTATTATAAACTAGGCTACATTTAAAAAAGGTTAATAAAAAAAAAATAATAATACAGAAGGAACGCAAGAACAGAAACGTTCCTGATTCTGCTCGGAGTGAACCAATGGAATTTTGTGTTTTCAAAAAAAGGTTACAATAGCTGAAGTATGATAAAATGGATAAAAAACCTTTACTTATAGAATAAAACAATGATAAATACACCAGCGCCACCTAGAAATACAATTTGCCCAAAGCCAGTCTAAAGAAGTTATATTTCATGTTTGAGGATGATCCAACAAATTCTGAGATTCCTTCGAGAATTTTCCTCTGACTATTCCCTTTTCCAAAAACAGTCAATTAGAGCCACAAAGTGACCCTTGGTAAGAAAATGATCAGAGGACTTGAGAAAGTGTCACGTTTTGTCATTGTCATGTTTCTGTGTCCTGTCATGTGATTCCCTGTCTGTCATGTGATCCTGCCATGTGTCTTGTCATTGGTTAAAGCGAGCAAGTTTCACATTAACATTTAATCATTTAGCAGACGCTTTTATCCAGAGCAACTTCCAAATGAGAACAATAAAAGCAACAGTTTGTGAGTGCTGTGTCCCAGTTAGTCTAGCAAAGTGCAAGTTTCTTTTTCTTTTAAATAGAGAAACAATAGAATAGAAAATCATAGAATGAAGTAATTAAGTGTTACGAACCGCTCCGAGACTCGAAGGTTCAGATCCAAATGCAGCATTATTGGCTGGGGCAATCCAGAGGCGTAATCAAATGTACAGGCTAGGGTCATACACAGGCAGGCAGTCAAAACAAAGAAACAAACAAAACAAACAAACAAACAAACAGGCAGGGACCAGAGGCAAGAGAGTAATCCAGGGAACAGGGCAAGATATCAAAAACCAAGAAACAAGAAAACCAGAGAAACGCTCAGAAATGCAGTGTAACACTTAACAAGACTTCGCGGTGAGTGAATGAATGAACAAGGTATATATAGACTGAGGCTAACAGGATGATAAGACAAAGGTGAATGCAATCAGTGAATGAGGTAGAGGTGAATGTGATCAGTGATAAGTGATAATGAGTCCAGGCAGTGAGTTCTGGGAAATGTAGTTTGAGAGTGATAATAGTCTTATGTGGAGTGCCCTCTGGTGGCTCTCAAGGGCAACTCCAGCTGGTGATCGTAACATAGCCCCCCCTTTAAGGAGCGGATTCCAGATGCTCCTGTCCAGGAGGGAGGTGGAGCGGAGGCGGATCCGGGGGCGGGACGGAGGGCCAGGCTTGTGCAGCGGAAAAGGACCTGAAGACTCCGGCAGGGCGGAAGGCCAGGGCAGAGTAGGCTGTGCAGGCGACCAGGGCGGAGCAGGCAGTGCAGGCGACCAGGGCGGAGCAGGCAGTGCAGGCGACCAGGGCGGAGCAGGCAGTGCAGGCGACCAGGGCAGAGCAGACCCTTCAGGCGGCCAGGGCGGAGACGACCCTTCAGGCGACCATAGCACAGGAACAGACACCGGCTCAGGAACAGGAACAGACACCGGCTCAGGAACAGGAACAGACACCGGCTCAGGCACAGGAACAGGAACAGGCACAGGGACAGACACAGACACAGGGACAGACACAGGGACAGACACCGGTTCAGCGGTGGCCATCTTGTCCGAAGACACTGGCTCGGTGGAGACCATCTTGTCCTGAGACACTGGCTCGGCGGAGACCATCTTGTCCTGAGACACTGGCTCGGCGGTGGCCATCTTGTCCTGAGACACAGGCGTGGTTTCGGCCATCTTGTCCGAAGACACAGGCGTGGAGTCGGCCATCTTGTCCGAAGACACAGGCGTGGAGTCGGCCATCTTGTCCGAAGACACAGGCGTGGAGTCGGCCATCTTGTCCGAAGACACAGGCGTAGAAAAAGGAACAGATTCAGGCTCAGTCTCTGGATCGGCAGAAGTGACGTGAAGCTCAGTCTCTGGATCGGCAGAAGTGACGTGAAGCTCAGTCTCTGGATCAGGATCAGCGCGCTCTGAGCTTGACGGGACCAGCGTCAGCGAGGGCTTTGAGCTGGGTAGGACCAGAGGCGAAGAGGACTCTGAGCTGGTTAGGACCAGCGATGAAGAGGGCTTTGAGCTGGACAGGACCAGTGATGAAGAGGGCTCTGAACTGGACGGAACCAGCGGCGAAGAGGGCTCTGAGCTGGGCAGGACCAGTGGTGAAGAGGGCTCTGAGCTGGGCAGGACCAGTGGCGAAGAGGGCTCTGAGCTGGGCAGGACCAGCGATGAAGAGGGCTCTGAACTGGACGGAACCAGCGGCAGAGAGGGCTCTGAGCTGGGCAGGACCAGCGATGAAGAGGGCTCTGAGCTGGACGGAACCAGCGATGAAGAGGGCTCTGTGCTGGGCAGGACCAGCGGCGAAGGGGGCTCTGTGCTGGATGGGACCAGCAGTGAAGGCTCTGTGCTGGACGGGACCAGCGGTGAAGGCTCTAGCTTGGCGGGTATGTCGCTTGCTGTCTCAGGCGCGGCGGGCATGACGCTCTCAGTCTCAGGGGCGGCGGGCATGACGCATACTGCCTTGGCTTCTGCAGATCTGGCGTGAAGTGCGGGCTCGGCTGGACTGGCGTGAAGTGCAGGCTCGGCTGGACTGGCGTGAAGTGCAGACTCGGCTGGACTGGCCTGAAGTGCAGGCTCGGCAGGGCTGACGTGAAGAAGCTCAGGCTCGGCAGGGCTGACGTGAAGAAGCTCAGGCTGAGGGGATGCTATGAGCCTGTGGGACCCCTCATCCACAATGCCCACAGTAAAAAACAAACCGCTTATCCGAAGGGCGCTGTCAATATATTGGCTCAAGGTCCATTGAGGGGTGTTATCAGGCATGAGGTAATCAACCATGTCCGTAAGCCCATAGCGGAACATGTCCTTTAAGACACCCTCATTAAAGTCCACCCCCTGGCAGAGCTCACAAAACTCCTCCACATACCTCTCAATAGGGCGGTCACCTTGGCTGAGACGGAAGAGACGGATTACTGGGTCCATGGTAGATCTGGGTCTCACTCGGCTGCTGGATCTATGTGGGCGAAGTCTTCTGTTACGAACCGCTCCGAGACTCGAAGGTTCAGATCCAAATGCAGCTTTATTGGCTGGGGCAATCCAGAGGCGTAATCAAATGTACAGGCTAGGGTCATACACAGGCAGGCAGTCAAAACAAACAAACAAACAAACAAACAAACAAACAAACAAACAAACAAACAAACAAACAAACAAACAAACAAACAAACAAACAAACAGGCAGGCAGGCAGGGACCAGAGGCAAGAGAGTAATCCAGGGAACAGGACAAGATATTAAAAAACAAGAAACAAGAAACAAGAAACAAGAAACAAGAAAACCAGGGACACGCTCAGAAATGCAGTGTAACACTTAACAAGACTTCACAGTGAGTGAATGAATGAACAAGGTATATATAGACTGAGACTAACAGGATGATAAGACAAAGGTGAATGCAATCAGTGAATGAGGTACAGGTGAATGTGATCAGTGATAAGTGATAATGAGTCCAGGCAGTGAGTTCTGGGAAATGTAGTTTGAGAGTGATAATAGTCTTATGTGGAGTGCCCTCTGGTGGCTCTCAAGGGCAACTCCAGCTGGTGATCGTTACATTAAGTGCTAGTATTAATGGGTCAAGTGTTAATGAACAAGATACATCTTTTCTTGAAAATGACTCCAGATTCAGCTTGAGTTGGGCAGGTCATTCCACCAACTTGGAACAGTCCAGGTAAAGGTCTGTGAAAGCTTCTGGAGGGCGCATAAGTCTGAAGTAGTGAGTTTAGGTATAGGGGTGCAGTGGTTGTTCTGTAGGCAAACATCAGTGTCTTGAATTTAATGCGAGCAGCTGTTGACAGCCAGTGCAAACTGATGAGGAGAGGCGTGACGGGCCCTCTGTTCGGCTAGTTAAAGACAATGCATAATGTGGCTCAATTAATTAAAATGTAAAATTTAAATAAAGATTTAATATACACCTTGGTAATAAATGATACTTTTTACAGACATGCAGATGCAGACACATTAAGCATTTTCTTCATAACAGCTTTCCATGCGGGAGAAAACAACATAAAAATATTGTTTTTCCACTCTGTTTACGGTGTCGTCCTCTTAGACGAGAAGTTGGTGTTGATGACAAGAAAATGTGCGAGATAATAGTTTTCCCTGGTTGTTGTTTTAGTACATTACGCCACGTAGAGCATTTTAAAATGTTCCAGTGACGTGGTTTTAACGCATTGCTTTTAATGAGAATTGAGAAACATTTCATGTCAAACCTCCACGTAGGGCATGATTATTTTGAGTATAATTTGGTCATGACATTTGTTATGTTGGAGTATTTTAAATTTTAACCACCAGCTACATCTCGCATAGGCTATTGTCTCCTGAACCTTTACAATTTCTCAGTGTAAACATATAACACATAACAGCCAAACAAAAAAATTCACAGTAATTTAAATGTCATTTTGACCTTTATTCATCTGAAAAAGAGGGAAGACGATAATGTGTTTAAACACTAAACAATAAGATTTAGAAAGTAAATGTAGCGTTTAAAATTGTGGGAATCCTGAATCCCATTTTTTTGCTGTTGATTATTTTTTCATGATATTTCTTTAGGAGGCACTGTTTACCTCGTCTGTTTAGAGAAAACACCACTGGTTCATTCATACTACAGTTCACACAGGGGAAAGAATCTGCAAGCCATAGTTATGAGACACCTTTTCATACACACTTTTGAACACAGTGAATCAGCGAATGTGAAGGTAAAACCTGAGTATGTTGAGTTGACAGTGTGAACAACAAGATATTTCCAACTGTATGTTAACTTTTAATTGTTGTGAAATTGTGTAATTACTCACAGGGCTTTTCTGCAGCATCTCACAGCTGGAATGAGTCTCTCGTAGTCTGCTGGTGATGAAGTGAACCTCTTTGGATTGAGCTCGTCCAGCACCTTCTCTGACGTCAGCAGTGTGTAGGCCAGCACTGTGCACATCGAAGAGGAGAGTCCCCTTCCTGGATGATCATCTGGACCGAGGTATCTCTGGATTTCCTCATATAATGAATTATCTTTGAGCTCAAGTAAGCAGTAAAATAGGTTGACTGAAGCTTCATCTGAGATGTACCACTGTAGTTGTTGTTTAATGTATTCAGTTGTTTGTCTGATGCTCTCTGTGGTGTCTTCAGTGTCTGTGGTGTCTTCAGTGTCTGGGAGCAGGCCTTTGAGCTGTTTCTGACTGGATTCCAGTGAAATGCCCATCAGAAACCGCAGGAAGAGGTCCAGATGTCCTCTCTTACTCTCCATGGCTTTATCAACAGCCTTCTGCAGTAGCTCATGTAATGTGATATCTTCTTTGGGCTCATCGAAGAAAAACTGAAGCTCCTGCATGTTCTTGTTCAGGTAACAGAGGAACACATGCACTGCAGCAAGAAACTCTTGAACACTCAGATGCACAAAGCAGAAGATCTTTGACTCATGAAGTCCGACTTTCTTCTTAAAGATCTCAGCGATCATTCCTGTGAACTCTGTCTTTTTACTCACATCAATACCACATGATTTCAGATCTTTCTCATAGAACACAACCTTTTCCTTCTTCAGCTGTTCAAACGCTAGCTTGGCCAACTTTAATATCATTTCTCTATTTGATTCTAAGAGTGTTTCACAATCTCTCTCTTCTTCTTCATCGTACTTCTGGTTCTTCATGTTCATCTGTATCAGCAGAAAGTGAATGTACATTTCAGTGAGTGTTGTGCTGATGTTCTCTGCATTGTTCTCTATGAGGATATCCTGAAGGACTGTGGCCGTGATCCAGCAGAACACGGGAATGTGGCACATGATGTAAAGACTACGAGACGTCTTAATGTGTGAGATGATTCTGGAGGCCGCAGTCTCATCTGTGATTCTCTTTCTGAAGTATTCCTCCTTCTGCTGGTCAGTGAATCCTCGCACCTCTGTGATCAAACCCACATACCGAGGAGGGATCTGATTGGCTGCTGCTGGTCGTGAGGTCACCCAGACGAGAGCTGACGGAAGCAGTCTCCCTTTGATTAGACTTGTAAACAGCATGTCTACTGAGGATTCTTTCTTAACATTGTTTAATGATCTATTATTAAAATCCAAAGACAACCGACTCTCGTCAAGTCCATCAAATATAAATGCTAGCTTGCATTCCTTATATAACTTTGATTTCTCCAGGTCCTTTAGGTCCTCCAGTTCAGGATAAAATTCCAGCAGAAGCTCATGGAGACTAAAATCTTTATTTTCCATCAAGTTAATCTCTCTGAATGGAAGCAGGAACACAGAGTCTATATTCTGATTGGCTTTTCCTTCTGCCCAGTCCAGGATGAACTTCTGCACAGAGACAGTTTTTCCAACGCCAGCGATGCCCTTTGTCAGCACAATCTTCTCCTTTTTCTTCAATTCTGTAAATATATCATTGCATTTGATTGGTTTGTCCAGTGTTTGTTTGTTCTTGAAAGCATCATCCATCTTATGAACCTCATGTTCCTGATTGACATCTGCCATATCTCCCTCTGTGATGAACAGTTCTGTGTAAACAGCTTTGAGATCTGCTTCATTTTCCTCTTTGCCCTCAAATATACATTCTGCTTTCTTCTGCATGTTGGCTTTGTGTTTTCCCAAAAACTTCTGCAAATTCTCTGTTTTAAAAATAATGTAAGCAAATTAAATTACAGGAAAAAAGAGTTTTATTTTTAAGCCACACTTTTTACAAGGTGCCTTTACCATGTACTAACATTTAATACAAGTCTATGGATTTACTGTGTGACTACACTTTGTTCTGGATGATTCCCACATTTCTGCTAATGAGCTGAGTTATGGGTTTGGTTAAGGGTTAGGATTATAGGGGTCAGAGTTAGCTTCTGGGTCAAGGGTTGGGCTACAGTTAGGGCTAAAGTTAACTGTAACCACAAATGTTAATTAAATGCATGTACTTTAAATGTAATTGCACTACGGAGGCTGTTGAATGCTTGATTCTGATTGGCTGACAAACTTTCTAAGGTGTTCAATTATTTTCCAGGAAATGCACTCCAGGCAGTTCCAGGTAGGTCTAAACACACACACACACACACACACACACACACACACACACACACACACACACACACACACACACACACACACACACACACACACACACACACACACACACACACAGACAGATGTGCCCCACAACTTTATCAAAAATAGTTTTACAACTGAAAAGCTACATGACATTTCTCTGAATTCATAAATACATCCATCATATCTAAATCGTTTAAGACCTCTATAATGAAGAAATGATGGTTGCACCTTCTAACTGTTTCTCTGGTGTCTCCGTAACTAAGGTATTTTGTGGCTCTGTGAGGAAATAGAAAATGAGTAAATTTATAAGGAAAGAGACAATAGATAGAATTACACAGAAGAATAAAGTGACTAAGAATAAAGTACCTAAAGCATTTCTGAACAATATGGCGACACACTAAACTTCCTTAAGAACAGGATTCACAACTACTGAACATTATTTCATATATGATTGTTAATAAGCAGTGTGTCTCAGAAATCACAGTTATTGTGTCTTTTTAAACATTACACTTTATTATATTTGTATTATATGAATTGTATTATAGTCATTATAATATATATATATATATATATATATATATATATATATATATATATATATATATATATATATATATATATATATATATATATATATATATATATTACCATGTCCTGCAGTGTTGTAGATGTATTTGATGGTCACTGGGCCTCTGATGGTGTTATCTTTGAGTACAGGAGCATTTACAGTTGCTCCTGTTTCAGCTTTCACATCAACACTGACTCCAGTGTGAGCATTGCTGCTCATCTGGCCTGGAATAGAGATAGAGAGATTAATTACATTGCTTAATCACAACTTTAACATTTCTGATATTTTTTTATTTTATCACTATTACCTTCTTTTAGTTTTTTGTTTTCCAGCTCATCTAGTGTGTTATCATCATGCTGTCTAACATATGCCATTGTCCTTTACTGACTTGCAGCTGTTGGACAAGAACACAAATGTCTATAATGAATCAGACACTTTCCAAAAATACAAAAAAAGAGCAGAGTATAAGTGCTGTCAATTGATTTAAAAATAAACTAATAATAATAATAATTTTAGGGGGATTTTTGTCATTTTTTGCTAATCGCGATAAACAATAAAAATTTTAATATATTTTGATATTGTGATACTACTGTGGTAGGACTCATTGACAACAATAATGAAACTGAACATAGGGATGAGGTGAGTAATTTGATCATGTGGTGCCAAAGAAATAATCTGTCCCTTAATGTGGGGAAAACTAAGGAGATCATCATAGATTTTAGAAGAAATAAACCCACACATACACCTGTCTACATTAACAACTCTGCAGTTGAAATTGTTAATACCTTTAAAGGGTTAGTTCACCCAAAAATTAAAATTCAGTCAGTAATTACTCACCCTCATGTTGTTCCAACCCCGTAAGACCTTCGTTCATCTTCGGAACACAAATTAAGTTCTCTTACGAGAGGTTCTCTCGTATTGTGTAAGTTAGCTTACGCTACAGGAAAGTTCTCTTTTCTCGAGATCTGAAGCCAAAAAATGATCCTTAATTTTGTATTCATTGTCAACACAGTGCGGCAGCCGGCAGACCATGGCAGGCTACATTAGCGTGCTCATTGGCTGTCCAGCGGCAACTGCTGCAGCCTATCAGTGAGCCCTGTGTGATGTTGCGCCCTCCACGCCCCTCTAACCGTCAGGATGGGTGTGGCTAGCGTGTATATAAGCAAGAGTTCACAGGCTGATAAACTGCTGGATCTTGAGATCAGCCGCCGTTGAAACCAGCGACCAACAAGCTTAGGAAAGCGCCTGAGGAAGCCGGCCGCCTTCAGCCATCCGTGCCTGCTACGCTATCCGGTGACATATCCTTTCATTGCTGTGTGCTCGCCCCGCGACGGCTGACAGCTGTTCCATCCTGGCCTCTGACAGCCAGGCGTGGTCTACCGCCTCCTCGTCTATCCAGGATTCCGGCCGCACTCGAGCTGGCGAGGACACGGAGCTTTTGCGCCTCCTCACCAAGGCCATTGACCAGCTGGGCCTCGAGTGGTCTCCCCCTAAAGAGCCAGCGCCTAACAGACTCGACGGCTGCTTCCTTCATCGCCGCCACTGAACACCAGCATCCAGGGTCTGCACCTTTCCTTCCTGAGCTCCACAGCGAGCTTTCTAAATCGTGGAATGCACCATTCTCCGTGAGAGTCTCCTCCCATTCCTCATCGACGCTCTCACAGGTTGACGGCGCCGCTGAGAAGGGGTATAATGCCATTCCCCCTGTGGAAGAGGCGGTTGCAGCGCACCTTTGCCCGCCCTCTGGTTGGCGCTCAAAGGCTGCCCGCGCTTTCACCGCTGCCGGACAGGCTGCATCTGCCCTGCACTCGATGGCCGTGCTGCAGATTCTCCAGGCCGATCTTCTCCGCGATCTGGACGAGTCTACTCTCGGAGTCTGCTTCCATCACGGATTTACGCAGTGCGGCGGATCTCTCTCTTCGCGCCACGAAATCCGCTGCCCAGGCCATAGGAAGGTGCATGGCCGCTCTGACTGTTACAGAGAGGCATCTCTGGCTCACACTCGCCAACATGAGGGAATCCAAGAGCGCAGTGTTTCTCAACGCCCCCCTCTCTCCCACCGGCCTGTTCGGCCCAGCGGTAAATGGGATCGTGGACCGCTTCTCGGAGGTGCAGAAGACCACACAGGCTATGAATCTTTTTCTGCCTCGACGCTCGAGCTCAGCCGCACACCGTCCTCGTGACCAGCCTGCGCAAAGCTCCGCCCAGGGTCCAGCTCGACCTCCGTCCTCGCAGCGACGACAGGGCGGCCGCCCTAGATCGCGCTCGTCCAGCCGAAACAGACCTCCTCCCCCGCGGGGACCCCGGCAGAGGATAACGGTGAAACCCGAGCCTGCTAAGTCCTCCTAGCCCGAGGGAGGAAAAGACGGTTAAGTCCCGCTGCGGCCGGACCACCGTCAAAGCTTCACGCCCTGTCAGTCCCCGTTGCCACGGCTACTGCAGATGTTTACCTCGCAGCCAACGAGCCGGTAAAACTGCCCTCTCGCCTGCACGCAACCGCCGTTTTCACGGCGACCCAGAGAAATCTCAAAAAGAGTATAAAGTCTGGTTGCACGGCTCGCGCCGCATATATTTTAAGTGTAGTGAATGTGCCCACGTTTCTGTGTTCACCCCTGCACACAAGCACTATAAATCCCGTCTCTCACAGAGCCCACTCTCATAAAGCGGGCAAAAGCCGCTCGAGTGTTAGAAGTAGGTCACGTGTCCACTCCCCCGTGCCCACACCTACTCACTGCCCGCTCTGTTACACGGCCTCTCACTACCGGTCATGTTTTAAATGTAAATCCTGTGCCTGCCCTCGAGCGCTCACACATACTAACAAACATTTCGCCCCCGACGCTGCCCTCGCGCGTCGCACCTCACACTACATGTTCCCTGTCCAAAGCCACCGGGACACTGTGTGTAAAACGGCCAGCCATCGCTGCATGCGAGCCGCCGTATTTAAGCACCAAGAGCGCGCGCGCTGTGCCCGTGCCTCCGTTTCGTGCTCTCGAGCCTGTGATGCGCGGAAATCAGAGCCTGGAGGCCATTCTGCCCCTAGCTGCACACGCGAAAGCGTGGGAAGCTATTCCAGGCGCGTCAGAATGGGTGCTGAGCACAGTAAAAAAGGGCTATACTCTGCAGTTCGCTCGCCGGCCCCTGCGCTTCAAATCGCGAACCGAGACGAGAGTGAATGGGGAAGTAGCACATCTACTTCGAGCAGAAATAGCGACGCTTCTGTGCAAAGGGGCTATAAAACCGGTACCCCCTTCTCTGAGCGAGGGAGATGGGAGAACCAAATCTGGTACCTAGAGCTAGTGAGGCTGTCGCACTTAGCCCCATGACCGATCCCGGTGAGAAAAGATCTCCTCTCTCAAGCCGGTGGATCAATCTGGCATCCCCATCCAGTGCGCTGGTCTCTGCATGCGTGGATAATCAACAGATACCCGTTGACCTGCCAGAAGGGGTCGTAAACACGATCACGCAGTCTAGAGCTCCTTCCATGAGAAGGCTCTACACGTCTAAATGGTCTGTGTTCTCTAAATGGTGCGCTACTAAGAGCCTGGATCCACGGGTGCTCTCCTTCCTACAAGAGCTGTTGGACAAGGGCAGGTCCCCCTCCACGCTCAAAGTGTATGTTGCGGCTATTGCAGCGTTCGCGGAGACAACGCGTGGCCGTACAATAGGAAGGAACGAGCTCATCATCCGTTTCCTCAGAGGAGCCAGACGGATGAATCCCCCGTGGCCCCCCTCGGTTCCTATTTGGGATCTGTCCTTTGTCCTGGAGGCCCTGAAGGCTTTTCCCTTTGAACCGCTTGAATCCGTGGATTTGAAATACCTTTCGCTCAAAACCGTTTTTTGATAGCTCTGTCATCAGTAAAACGCGTGGGGGATCTACACGCGCTATCTGTTAGCCCCGCATGTCTTGTCGGACCAAATGACTCCATAGTCATCCTCAAACCGAGACACGGTTACATCCCCAAAGCGATTGGTACCCCCTTTAGGGCGCAAATCATCTCCCTGTCGGCTCTGCCAGCATCCGATAACGAGGACAGTGATAACCTCTTATGCCCCGTCAGGGCGCTGAGGGTTTACATCACGCGCTCCGCCACCTTTAGGCATTCTGAGCAGCTCTTTGTTTCGTTTGTGGGCACACCAAGGGTCTCGCCTCCTCGAAACAGAGCCTGTCCAGGTGGATAGTGGACGTGATCGCAGCAGCTTACGATCGTAAGCTAACTTACGCAATACGAGAGAACCTCTCGTAAGAGAACGTATTCGGTTACGTAATGTAACCTCGGTTCTCTCTAGAAGAGGGAACGAGTATTGCGTAACCTGCCGTATCGCGCCACAAGCTTTTGCGCTTCAGACTATGAAAACCAGTTTATCAGCCTGTGAACCCTTGCTTATATACACGCTAGCCACACCCATCCTGACGGTTAGAGGGGCGTGGAGGGCGCGACGTCACACAGGGCTCACTGATAGGCTGCAGCAGTTGCTGCTGGACAGCCAATGAGCACGCTTATGTAGCCTGCCATGGTCTGCCGGCTGCCGCACTGCGTTGACAATGAATACAAAATTAAGGATAATTTTTTGGCTTCAGATCTCGAGAAAAGAGAACTTTCCCGTAGTGTAAGCTAACTTACGCAATACTCGTTCCCTCTTCTAGAGAGAACCGAGGTTCCATTAGGTAACCGAGTACGATATTTTTGATTAAATCTGAGAGCTGTCTCACTCCTCCATAGACTTCTATAGACGTTATAACTTGCTGGCCCAGAAAATGTATTAAAGGCATCGTTAATATAGTCCAAGCGACTACAGTGGCTCAATCTTAAGTTTATAAAGCGACGAGAATACTTTTTGTGAAAAAATACAAAAATAACGACTTTATTCCACTATTCATTTCCTTCTCTCTGTGCCTCGAGTCTTTTCACGTAGTGTGATAGCACAGCGCGTCTGTGTTGTACGTCACACGTAGGCTCACTATTGGCCGACGCTGGTCATGTGTGTGATGCGTGTGACGTACAACACAGAAGCGCTGCGCAGTTATACTACGTGAAAAGACTCGAGGCCCAGAGAGAATGAAATGAATAGTGGAATAAAGTAGTTATTTTTGTGTTTTTTTGCGAACAAAAAATATTCTCGTCGCTTTATACACTTAAGATTGAGCCACTGTAGTCGCTTGGACCATATTAATGATGTCTTTAATACATTTTCTGGGCCAGCAAGTTATGATGTCTTAGAAGCCTACGGAGGAGTGATCCAGCTCTCAGATTTAATCAAAAATATCTTAACCCCCTGAGGTCAGCTGTCGCGCCGGCGCGATAGGCTCATTTTTAGCGCAATTTTCCACCGGACAAAATTGTGCTTGTTAACTCATGATTTCTGTTCTGTGCGTCTGTGCGCACCAATCTTGCACTTCTATCTACTCCTCAACCAGACCACCTAGAGACTTCGGGTTTTCGGCATTATGTTAAGGAAGGTCTAATCTCGGGAACGCACAAAAAAAATCCAGGAAAAAATGTACTATCTCTTAGTGTTGTGATCCCATGAGGTGAGAAAATTGCGCTAAAACACTCACCGAGTTTTTATTACTTGTTTTCCTTATCAGTTAAATTTTTTTTTTTTTTTTTTTTTTTTTTTTATCTTATATGCTTGTGTTATACATCAATCGATCCTGTTAAGTGTGTATTATTTTTGTGTATACTCACAATAAAAACAAAGTGTTGTGCTTTTTGCCAAATAAAGAAAAATAAACATGATGCGAGTTCTGCCTTCTCTCTGTCAGTGAAGTCCATTCTGAAACGCGTCCGAAAATGAACAATAACTCAGCGAATACTCAGTCAAACAGGCATACAGACACACAGGCATGAAGCTTGAATTCTCTTCTTTTAAATGAAGTAATGTATACAAAACAAATATTCTCAGCTTGTGAAATCTGTATTAAAAGAGAGTGATTCCAGTCGAGCTAATTAGAGCTCATTCAGATGTAATGTGACCCCGCCCCGGAGAGCGCGCGCTATTCAAACGCAAATTACTGAGGCAATCCTGCAAACTGTGAACGCCCACATCAGCTCGAGAAAACACATCAGATCATTGTACTTGTTTACACAGTCTCGCAGCGCTGTGAGGAATAATACTATAATGGAAAATTTACCTCAGAAGTACGAGGAGCAACAGATCCGAGGCTATGGAATAATGTAGTACGTTTTTTTTCATTCTCAAGTGCGTCGTGTTTCTGTGCATGAATGAATGAATGAACGGCAGAGATGCGCGCTGTTTACCACAACTGGCAAAAGACGGTTTAAATTTGAATCGTTTCTGTCTGTGAATGTTTCGCTTTTAGCAAACTGTATTGCTATAGGCTACTGAGTAAAAATCGAGTGAAATATGTTGAAATAAAATGTATTTGTATAAGCAACGTATTAAACTGCAAATTAACATTTATATTTCTTATAATAAAAACAAAAGTTACTATGTTACAGACATATGAAAGACAACATTTCATTGATTAGTTTTGGATAGATTATACATTTTTACTGTAAAATATCTGCCACCTCAAATAAGCTTTTGTTTGCCAATTTTTGCTCATATGTTAAATATAGTATGTTTTGTCAAAAATAAAGTAATCAAATAATATGTTATAGTGTTTATTCCAATGTAGCCTAGGCTATATTCAAGTAATGAATCCTTAACTTTGAAATATGTATGATAAATGTATACTTTAGTTTTTACAAAGAAAGATTACACTTGAATTGTTGTTGTAATTGTAACCTTTTTAATAAAAAAAATACAAGGTAGATGTAAACAAACTAATAAAAGGTAAATATAAGCCTTTTCTTTAAAATATTTTTTTTTTTATTAGTGACAAATTTGGGGAGAGGATAAATATTCCAAAACTGAAAATACAGTATGAGAATTAACTGCACAATTACTAGACATGTTTTCCTTTTCATATTATAGGCCAATTTGCAAGCACAATTTGTGGAAAAATACAAAAAAATGTAGATGCTTCCAACTGTTGCTCTTGCATTCTTTCTTGTGACACACCTGAATGAATGCCTCATTAAGTATGTGGGCCCCATTGTCTCCAGGTGCGAACCACTAAATATGCATTTAGTGCATATTCGTTGACGCCCACTCCGCATATTGCCTTTCCAGACAGAAAGTGTTTTGTAAAATTTAAATCAATGTATTGTGTTATGTGAATGATTAGGCAGGATCATTTTCACATCAATTTGAAGAAAAAACTCTAGGCAACGACATACATTAGTCAAAAGTCTTATTGACACATATTTAGTATGTGTTTTGTGGCCTTATTTCAGAACCTTTAGTTTTTCGTTTTTCAATAACCATGCATAAACATTATTCTCTCAAAAATACAAACATGTACATGCATGGTGCTCACATATTATGGTAGCCCTGTTTGTGCTAAATAGAGTGAATTTACACCTTTGCCATTAATATGTTTATAAGCAACTGAAAAAAGCAAAAATGTCAGGGCATGTCAGAACATCTCAAGGACCCCAAAAACACCTTAGACCCCAGAGGGTTAATTTGTGTTCCGAAGATGAACAAAGGTCTTACGGGGTTGGAACAACATGAGGGTGAGTAATTACTGACAGAATTTTCATTTTTGGGTGAACTAACCCTTTAAGTTTTTAGGCATCCATATTTTAGACTCCCTTTTATGGTCTTTCCATATTACACCTGTGCCTTTAAGAAGGCACATCAGAGGCTTTATTTCTTGAGGTGTCTCAAGAAATATGGTATTTTTTTATTTTTTTTACCGCTGTACAATTGAGAGTATACTGACAGGTAATATAACAGTGTGGTTTGGCAGGGCTACTTCACGTGAATTGGATCTTCTGACAAAGGTGGTTAAAACTGCATCCAAAATTATTGGGGTTCCACTGGAATCGCTCCAAAACATTTATTGGAAACGCAGCACTAAGGAGGCACTGGGTATTATACAGGATGTTAGTCATCCGGCACATAATCTCTTTTCCCAACTTCCATCAGGGAGACGTTTGCAGAGCATCCCAACGCGCACATCACGCTTTAGAGACAGTTTTTACCCACAGGTTACAAGAGGAAGGAGGGTTGAGGTTTGAGCGGATGTTTTAATTTTATTTTATTTATCAGTGATTTCAGGCCCAAACATAAATGATCACATTCATCTAATCTTTCCTAAAGATCCACCAGCTGCCCGCCCCATAAGCAGGCCGTCAAAAAACGCGTCTCTGTAGGCAGCCTAGGCTCTGAGATCTGCACACAAAAACAATTGGTTTCACCAACCACTCAAAACCAAAACAAATAGTGTTCCAACCAATCACCGACAGGGGGAGGGTGTTGTGAGGTTTTGTGCTCGTGCACGGTGGCCTATGCCTATGCCACACTCTGTTGCAAGCGTATTTGTTTACCTGAATGTTCTTGATGTTTTTAGGTTGATATAACTATACCAAGTGGATCAAAGTGTTGGTAATAATAAATACCATAATAAAAAGCTATGAAAAGGACTTGCGTTGACTGACACCGAAGCACGAGAACAGATGCCGCCTCTCAGATGCATGTGATCCCGACTTCAGTTCTCTTACACAGCTTATTACTGCACTTATAATTTACCATATTTTAGTTTTCAGAAAAGAGGACGGGGCGTGGTTGATGGGTAGGGGCATGGTTTGGGGAGGCGTGGTTAAGGGGTTGGGGGGATGAATGTATCAAAAATACTTGACAAATGCATTCACAACCTTGCAACTATGTTATTCTACTTTAATACATAAAGTAATACATCCTTTCCATTCAATGTTTGGCCCGCAACAATAGAATGTTCTTGATGTTTGAACATTCACATGAACATGAACATGTTTGAACACCTAGAATACTATTAAAAAAAAAAAAGTTTAGCTATAAGTGGGGAATTTCTTCTGTAACTCATTGGTAAATGTGCATTTGCGCTTCGGCATGTTGCAGGCAGAAGTGCTCGGACGGCTGCCTGCTCGCTCATTGTGAGTGTAAAGAGAGCTGGCCACACGGCAGCCTCTCAGGGATTACGGCACATGCAGCACTGCAGGTGTAGATTGCCCTAGTGCCGGTCAATTTAATGAAAAATAATGAAAACCAGGACATTTTCATAACTTCATAAAAAACAGCCAGGATGACCAGGACAGGACATGAAAACAGGACATGTCTTGGGAAAACAGGACGTTTGGTCACCCTATAATGTATCTAACGGGCTCCGTACATTTTAGTATCATTATATAATTATAATATTTCTTTGGTTAATTTGCCTTTGCATTTTTCATTTTTATTATTGTATAAAAATAAATATATTAATAAAAATATCAAATGCAGATGCAAAATAACCAAAGAACTTTTGTGTTCAACAGAAGAAAGAAACTCATGCAGGAAATGGTGAGTAAATGATGACAAATATTTCATTTTTGGCTGAACTGTCCCAGTTTAGGGCATCCCTCACTATCAGTGTTAATTTTGACAGACTTTTTTCATTTAAAAATAAATACGACCTCACGTTTTGTCAATCACGTTTACACACTGCCTCTGAAACTTTCATCTGTCATAAAATCGTATCAGGTTTGATTTTCTGCGTTTTTCGCATCCGTAGCAAGCAGTTTGAATGGTGTTTTGACAATTCAGAGCCATTGAATGACGAATACGAAAAAAAACACAAATACGAAAATTTTGGACTCAGTGTGCAAGGACCGTTAGTCTTCATCTTCAGAGGAAATTGCTTATTTTTCTTAGACACATTTTGGTCATTTTTGTCAACTTTTAGTTATTACTGCAGTTTGTGTGTGTGTGTGTGTGTGTGTGTTTGTGTGTTTGTGTGTGTGTGTGTGTATGTGTGGCAGGATGGGTTATTACCCCTCCTAATTTTTTAATTTGAGGTTTGGCCAATGGGCTGGGACCATGGGTGTATGGGACCATGGGTGTATAAGAGCATGGGCTGCCAGTCATAGGTGTGCGTCACTTTCCGGGGCCGTGACGTCACCTACGCGCCCTGCTGCTTGTGCTGGAGAATCAAATGTGGACATTTGATACGGTAAGGAAAGCATTTACGACGACGTTTGTGTAATGAGATTCCTGTAGGTTGCTTTAATCGAGCGGGTACTATTCTGGGCCGGGTTTCCCGATAACGATGTATCTTAGCTCTTAAGAGCGCTTTCTACGTGCAAGGTTACGAAGGCTCGCAGCAATTCCACGAGCGTTTCCCAAAAATGCACTTAACATGAACGCGCGAGAACGCGCTCTACGTGCTACTTAAGAGTCGCTGTCCATTCGCGAAGTGCTGAAATATAACCTTATATGGAATCGTATTCTGAACGTTTAACCTAATAATTGTCATCTGTTGTGGATTAGCAATCAAGGCAAGTCTATATAAAGCACCTACAGGCGGAGGCACTGACAAAATGGCTGAAATTTTATTTTATTTTTTTAAAGATACCTTTCAAAAAGATGAAATTAATGTCCTTTTAGAGGAGATAAAGCGAAACAAAGATTTATTTTATTTATTTTTTGTTCATTCATTTCATTTTGATCAAAATAATTAGATTAAATTATTTCTATTTTTTGTTTTGTTTTCTGACCTTTTTAATTATTTAATTTATACATTAATTTAACCAACAACAAAAAAAAGAGTAATAAAGTGTACAATAAAGTACAATCAAAACCTTAAATTATAATCACATTGCATTTGAATAAAGCTAAAGGTGTAATCTGCCGGTTGTCCTGCAGGTGTCCTCATAAATCTGTCTTCTTATGATGCACTTGGGAATGTACGATTACTCCAGAGCACTCGTAGTTCTACGAAGATTTTCAAGTGCTACTTAAGCTACGATGCTTTTGGGAAACAGACCATAATATTAAGATCAGTCGTTCGATCGTTTTTACGATCAGCTTAGGCTTACGATGCTTTTGGGAAACGCAGCCCTGTATGCTTTATGTAGTCTAAAGTTCATCCGTGCTCTCTGCTGATGAGATATCCGGCACCATGCATTGCTAGGAGTTCGGGATATTAATCCCAGTGCAGCATCTGTTATTGTGAGTATGTTTGCTCGAGCCGGAAGCCAGGGGGAGAATGAATGGCAGTGTAACACTTTCTGTTTTGTTTGTAGGCGCGTGACAAGGGCAATGGCGGCGTTCTGGTCAATTGTTATATGCTCTGTGCCTCATCATAGAGTTGCTGGTCGCTCCGACGCTCCGTGCTTCATCATTGAGTTGCTGTTCGCTCCAATGTTCCGTGCTTCATCATAGAGTTGCTGTTCGCTCTGATGCTCCGTCTCTCATCATAGTTGCTGTTCTGTTTCCAATTAGTTTTTATCTGTTTTCAAAAGACTGAGACGCTCCCAATGAGTTTTCATCTGTTTCCATCGGATTGTTCCGTTTCTACGAGACTGGACGCTCTCAATGAGTTTTTCTGTGTTTCAAGTGAACTTTGTCGTGCTTTTTAGGCTGTGTCTCAGTGATACGTTTTGAGTTTCTTTTTGTTTTTTCTTTTTTTTGGTTTATTTCGTTTAATTGATGTCAATGGTTGGGTATTTTTGAATTTGTATTTTGGTTTCAATTTATTTACTGTGATTATTGAATATATTGCTTTTATCTAAACACTTCTACAGTTGAGCTATACTGCCAATTTATTTAATTATTTGTTTATATTTAATTTGAGTTTATGCTTCCTTTTGCTATTTTTGTTCTTGATTTGTGACAATCCGGTCGGAACCGGGAAGTTGGTTCCTTCCCGGAGTTACTTTTATGTTATTTTGTTTATGCTCTCTTAACGTCTTTTTCTTTCTGGTTGTTGGCAGGACCTGGGCACCCGGGGGCAGACGAGTGACCTATGGGTGGTGGCATCCTTCACTGTGTGTCGTGGTATTCTTTGACCTTGGTCGCTGTGTGTGTGCTAGTGTGTGTGCACTGTGATTTCAGTGATTTTCATTAAGGGTGATATTCTGAGACTGCCCCTGTTGGTAAGCCTGGGTTCCTTTGCCACTAATGATTGAACTTAACAATTGAGATGAGTGTGATTGCTGGTCAATGCCTCTTTTAACTGCCAATAAAAAACTTTTGTACGATTACTTATGTCTCTGACTCAATGGTGATTAGGATCTGTGCGTGCCTTTAGGGGTTGTGCTTTAATTCTTGGGGCGAAATTCCCCAGGTGGCGTAGTCGGAAATTATATCAATTTGAGTCAGCTCACGCCCGCTTTGCCACATATGCATGTATCCACACATGCACAGGACCAAGGGCTGTATGTTTGCATTCACACATGTACATATGTAAAGTGAACATGATGAACATGCTCCTGAAAACTAAATTTTTCTCTTATTTTCGGTCTCATTTTTAATGGCGGTTGATTTTTGACCACAAGCAAAACAAGTTGACCAAACAAAAGGTTATCCAATATTTTCTGTAGTCGCTGCCCGGTCTTATCATCCCTGATTGCATCCACCTGTGTCTCATTACCTTGTCAGTCTCAGCCGGTTTAAACCCTTTATTGTTCATGAGTCCAACATCCAGCCACTCAAGAAAACATGCAGTCTACCTGAGGGAATAATATGCTCATGTGTTTTGCTGCTCAAGAAACATTTCTGGTTATTACCAATGTTGAAAATCAATGGGGTTTTTTTCAGCATTTTTTGAAGAATAGAAAGCTCAAAACAGATTTATCTGAAAAAGAAAGCTTTTGTAAGTTATAAATGTCTTTACTGCCACTTTTGATCAATTTAATGCATCCTTGCTTAATAAAAGTATTACTTTCTTAAAAAAAAAAAAAAAGATCTTACTGACCCCAAACTTTTGAACGGTAGTGTATAATGTTACAAAAGCTTTCTATTTCAGATAAATGCTGTTTTTAAGGATGGTTTGTGTGTAATTTGACTTTTTTTTTAATGACATTAAAATTATTATTAGAATTAAAGTGTCCATAAATAGGTTAAGCAAAAGAAATCTTTTGTACACACTGTAACGACTGTCAGAGTTTTAAGTCTGCCCAGGATGAATAGAAAAGACAGCGCAAACGGACGGTAGTTCCACGAGTCTTTATATGATTCCTCTCAGTTAAATGCACTCTTCTCATACATGTCATAGAGCGATTATTAACAGGGGAAAAACACTCTGAAAACACGCTACAAATAAGAGTAGAAAGTAAACATAGTAAATTAAAGGAGCAGTCGGTAGAGCGGTCATCTCTCTCCTCTCACGATCAATACTCTTCTCTCACTGCGCGCGCGCTCACTTGAACAGCACGCATACAATAACGTGTCATCTCAAAGGTATATACAACATTCACGTCATGAACACTATAACATTAGGTGGCCGTTACAGATCCCCCCCAGGAAGGTAAAGGCTGCCCTCAGCCGTGCACAACTGAGTACAGCATCACTTTAAACAACCTCATACATGAAAAGTTGTCAAAATAACAGAACCATACAGGAGAGTATATTATTAAGGTACACACTGGCATACATGACAGTACAGATGGACCAAAATACATTGTCTGCAGCAGCATTTTTCAAACAAATGAAAACAGCGTGTAACCAAACAGAAACATAATATAGGACATCCTTTTTTTACACTTTTACATTTTTTCCTCTTTTTGTGTACAACATTGTAACAAGCATGTCAACAGACTATTAACACTCATTTTCGATTTCCCTCTTTTCTCAAATTTAAATCTTCTGCCTTTCACAGTGACAAACCAAGCAAATGAATACACATTGACGTAATCTAAACACTATTTAAGGTCCAGTCTGTCTGTGTGGTACATATTCGTCCACCTATTACTCGACCAGTCCGAAGTGATTCTTGGTGCGCGTCGAGGTCTCAAGTCATAATGGTGTCTGTCAGGAACATTATCAATAACAGTCAAGTCATCTTTTCTAGACTCAACGTCAACCTGTAGGTCAGGCAACTCATCAACACTGTCCACATTTCCTGACACATCATGAGCACTGGATGTCACAGGGAGACTATAGTCAACGTTGATTCCCAAGTCTGTTAGGTTTACGGCGGTAGCACCGGCAGTATCCACTGTTTCCTCCGGCACTTCATCAAGTAAAGAACTGTCAGCTGATGTTTCTACAACAGAAACCCCTGTGGGCTCAATCTCTGACTCAAGCGGCTCCCAGGTACGAAAAGGAAGCAGATTTACGACATGAAATACACCTGCGTCCGCCCCTGTACTCGCGTCTATGAGTCTGTAGTTAACTTCCGACAGTTTTTTTGCAATTTGGTAAGGCCCAGCATATAGAGGTGCTAGCTTAGCCGTGAAGTTCGCCAGTGCATCCGAACGGGGATGAGTCTTAATTCTGACCAACTCATTTACAGAGTAAGACACAGGCCGACGTCTCTTGTCGTAGGACATCTTTCTTTTGTCATGGTTCTCATCCAAAACGGACCTAGCATGATCATGTGCTTCTCTGATTGATGACTCCAAGCTTTCCGGGTATGGGATACCAGGTTCATCCCCACCATCACTATTCGGCTGAGTGATGAGGTCAAGAGGGGTATTCAATTCTCGTCCATACAGCAACATGGATGGGCTTTGGCCCGTGCTTTCATGTGGAGCAGTCCTCAAAGCAAAACAAATTTGGGGCAGGTAACGATCCCAAGCAGTGTGCTTGTTACCGACGTAAGCACGGATGGCAGTTTTCAACGTCCGATTCACCCTCTCCGTTGCATTCGTTTGGGGGTGATACGCAGTTGTAAGTCTGTGTTCCGACCCCAGTGTGGTGAGAACATGCCTGAAGAGTTCACTCACAAATGGTGACCCTCTGTCTGAGATCAGGTAATTAGGCACCCCATGCCGTGCGAACACCTCGCTAAGCAACTTGCTGGCAGCAACTTGGGCAGTCGCTTCACGTACTGCACTAACCTCCACCCACTTCGAAAAATAGTCCACAAAGACCAGAATGTAAGCATTACCGCAGGGTGTGCGTGGTAAAGGACCCACAAAGTCCACTCCAGTATACTCCCAAGGTCTTTGAGGGCGGATGGGAACCATGAACCCAGCAGGTTTCCTCTGGCTTGGTTTTGTGAACTGGCAGACAGTACAGGAGGCAACATACTTCTTAGCGTCAGACGTCATTTTCGGCCAGTAAAATCGAAGCTTCAGCCGCGCTATAGTCTTCGTCATACCCAAGTGACCAGCCATCGGGTGATCATGGTAATATTCCATTAAACTCCTTTTCATAGCCGTAGTTGCGTACAGTTTAAGGCGCTTCATAGGGTGGAGATTACAAGCCACTTTGTCATCCACAAAGTACAGGAGTCCATCCTGGATCTCATACCGAGACAACTCCTCAGTGCTATTCTCATCCTGTGCCTCCAACATCCGCAGAAGCTTTCCTGTCTCTGGGTCGTTGAGCTGCAGCTGCCTAATGTGCTCCCGATCTGAAAACATTACAGGGGGTAAAGCACGCAGGTCCAGTCCCCCAATAATGGCATAATCAGGGAGAAGTCCCAAAGGTACACTGCCAGAAGGAACAGGGTTACGTGAAAGTGCATCAGGGACACTGTTACTTGTCCCCGGCTTATGGACAACGTCAAAGTCGAAGTCCTGCAATCTGAGAGACCACCTAGCCAGCCGGCCAGAGAGGTTTGGGCGCGACATAAGCCATCTCAAACTGCTGTGGTCTGAAAAGATAGTCACGTGTAGACCCTCGATATAAGGCCTGAAGTGTTCGAGGGCCCAGATGACCGCTAAGCACTCCTTTTCCGGAGTAGAATAGGGTTTTTCAGACTTATGGAGGGCATGACTTGCATAGGCCACCACAACATCTCTGCAATTTTTGTCCTTCTGCATGAGTGCGGCGCCAAGTCCACTGTCGCACGCATCCGCATGGATAGAAAAAGGAAGAGAGAAGTCCGGGAATGTCAAAATAGGTGCGGAAGTCAGCTTTTCCTTGAGATAATCCATGGCCGTCTGACATTCAATTGACCATACAAAGGGAACATCCGTCCTGGTCAACGCAAAGAGTGGCTCAGCATGTCGGGCATAATCCTGGATGAAACGCCTATAATAGCTGGTCATTCCCAGAAACTGTCGGACTTGTTTCACATTAGCTGGGGTATGAAAATCAGTCACTGCTCTCACTTTTTCCTCATTTGGCATGATACCATTTGGGGTGATTTTGTAACCCAGAAAAGTGAGTTCGCTCCTGCAGAACTGGCATTTTGCCAACTTGATAGACAGTCCAGCAGATTCCAGCCTGGTGAGAACCTCTCTCAGGTCCACAAGGTGCTGCTCGAAAGTAGGCGACGCCACCACAATATCATCTAAGTAGACGGCACACGACTTATAGATGAGACCCGCAAGGACTGTGTTCATGAGCCTTTGAAATGTGGCGGGCGCATTGCACAATCCAAAAGGTAAGACCCGAAACTGAAATAACCCACAGTGGGAAATGAAAGCAGTCCTTGGCTTGGAGTTCTCTGCCACTGCCACCTGCCAGTAGCCTCTGGCCAAGTCAATGGTGGAAATGAAAGTCCCTCTAGCCAGGAAGTCAAGAGATTCATCAATCCTCGGTAGAGGATAAGAGTCTTTAACAGTGAGCTTATTTAGTGCACGATAATCGACACAGAACCTCGGCTCTCCTGAATGTTTTGGTACAATTACAACTGGGGCAGCCCAAGGACCAGAGGCAGGTTCAATTATTCCTTCTCTCAACATGTCTTTGATTTGAGACTCAATGAGTTCCTTTTTAGCAGGAGACGTGCGGTACGGGGCAAGGTGAACCGGTTTTGCATCAGCTGTAACAATTTCGTGCTCCACTAGAGAGGTGCGTCCTAAATGTCCATCAAACAACCCGCTGAAGGTCTTGAGCATTTCAGTCAATTTGTGTTGCTGCTCGTTTTCCAGCGATGATTCTCCAACCTTCTCAGACAGGGCAGAATAATTGAAATCCAGGCAGGACAAATCAGGATCAGGACTAGGTATCTTTAAGTCAGCACCCTCTAACTCCTCAAGGGGCACCGGTTCATCGCCGAGCACTACCGTCCTGGACGGAACATGAATCGAAACTGAAGATCTCAACATAAAATCCATACCCAAGATAACGGGAGAAGAAAGATTATGGACAACAGCAAAGCGGTGATAGAAACGCTGGCCCAAGAAACCCAAAGACAACCAAATGACGCCCAGCGGGCAACAGGATGCTCCATCCGCAAGTTGAACTGGAGGTGCAGACCACGTTTTTACTCATACATCCCCCCCAGGAATAGTCTGGACAACCGTTGAGTGCACCACAGAGAGAGAAGCACCAGTGTCAAGAGTTGCATCAAAAACTTGTCCATAAAGATTAACCTTCACTCTGAACGGGGTATTCCAATAGGACGTGGAAGCAATATCCTCCACATGACACAGCTCAGGTTGATCATTTACGGAATCATCAGGTAAGCGAGGCACATCTATCTTCTGGAGGGAGGATTGCCTCGTCTGAACATCCTCCCTCCTCTGAAGTTTCCCCTCTGGGCAAAGTCTGAGGCAACGTTTCCTTCACCCATGGCTTGGTCAGAGCCATCCATCCGTCCAACGTCCGACACTCTATTGACTGTATCTCTCTGGGGTTCTGGGGGCTCCATTGGAGACAAACGCTGTCTTTCTCCTAGACTACAATTTGGACAAGTACGAGTGGTGAATCCTGGCAAGGAGCACTTAAAACAGTGAACATCCCTTTTAGGCGTACTGCTAGCTTGTCTCTGTGGAGGACACTCAAAACTTGGACCAAGGACTGCATGAAGCTCGTGAGCCCGCAAAAGAAGGTCCATGACTGATGGTATGGGTGTGCCATAAAGAGCGACTCTATATTTCTCAAGCACATGCTTCCTTATCAAGTCTATTTGCTCTAGTTGAGGTGGAGGGGACCTTAGCTTACGAAACTCACCCAACATATGAGCGACAAAGGTCGGCAGTGGCTCATCCGGCATCTGCATACGGTCCAAAATGCCCCTCAGGACACGTTCTTGATTGTCCGAAGGCAGAAAGACAGTCCTAAAGAACTCACAGAACTGATTCCAACTGGTCAAATGTGTGCTTAGTGCAGCAAACCATTTTCTTGGCTCTTTTGACAAAAAACGTGGGAGCTCAAGGAGAATTTGGACATCTGAGAGATCCAGGGAGGTCCTATACACGTTGAGAGACTGAAGCCATTCCTCAGGATTTAGGGAACCATCTGCAGCAAACACGGGTGGCTCGAGCCGTGATTGGTTAAGCATAGCAGTAAGTGCATTTGTTGTGGCACTCATATCCACAGTGAGTGGCTGAGAAAATGTAGGTGCAGTACTATGAGTTACATTGACTGGCACTGACTATTGAGCTGTTGACTTAACTTGCCCAAACTGTAAGGAGTTGAGCTGGCTCTGGGAGCTGGATGTGGGGTAACAGGCACGGTACACTCTTGATGTGCTAAACGGTCCATCATGTCCTTTTGTAGGTCAATCGATTTGCGAAGGCACCGCTGCAGCACTGCCACTTCTGCTTGTAAGAGCTTGTTCTGAGACTGTAAATCTTCAACAGTATGCTGTGACGCTCCCTGTTGTAGAAAAGAGTCTTCATCTGCGGGCCAGTCAGTAAAGTCAGACTGAAAGTCAGGGTGAGTAGCCATTATGTATGAAATCACAATCAATTAATTAATGCAAATAATAAATCAAAATACATTAAATTTACACAAATATGAGTCAAAAGCCGTACTAACTGAAATGTGAAAAGTGAAATGTTACTTTTCCACACCCACAAGAAAAACAGCACTATTTAAGTAAAATAAGCCTAAGGAAAAAATAAGGTCTGCCTTGATTTTCCCCTTTAACTGCAAACCAAAATTTGTTTTACAACAGTATAACACAGCAATGTGACCCACATAAAAAAGTATCAGAAAAAACTATGAAAAATTAGTGATTTGCACAATAGTCTCAACAAAAATGTACTCAACCAAGTGTCCTTTCCAAATGCAATCTATTCCGCACGTGCTGGATCTGCAGATACGCACACCAAAAAAAAAAAGTAGAAGAGAAAAACCAAGTCCCAGACGAGTATTCTTTCACACAATCCTCAATTTCCACCGTTCCTTATTGTCATTCGTGCATAAATGTCAGATTATTTTTTTTTTAACCGTTATGTCCCGATGCAGCACAATATAATTCAGTTCAGTTATTGATCCACAAGGAAAAACGTAGAGAGAGAAAAACAAAAACAAAATTCTTCCAAACGTTTATATACTATCAAAACAGTCAATATTCGGGCGATCAAGTCAAAACTGACCAAAAAACACCAACATCACCTGAAAATCAGTCACGCACCGACCGCATGGTGCCCATAGTTAGCAAGCTAGTCAGCACGGTGGAATGGTAAAACTCCAGCAACGACAACCCTCTTCCAAAAAAATAAATAAAAAAAATAATCCGAACCTCCTTGTAGATAAAGAACAAAAGATGACCGGTGAATCCAGTTGTTCGGGCGCCAATTTGTAACGACTGTCAGAGTTTTAAGTCTGCCCAGGATGAATAGAAAAGACAGCGCAAACGGACGGTAGTTCCACGAGTCTTTATATGATTCCTCTCAGTTAAATGCACTCTTCTCATACATGTCATAGAGCGATTATTAACAGGGGAAAAACACTCTGAAAACACGCTACAAATAAGAGTAGAAAGTAAACATAGTAAATTAAAGGAGCAGTCGGTAGAGCGGTCATCTCTCTCCTCTCACGATCAATACTCTTCTCTCACTGCGCGCGCGCTCACTTGAACAGCACGCATACAATAACGTGTCATCTCAAAGGTATATACAACATTCACGTCATGAACACTATAACATTAGGTGGCCGTTACAACACACACTTAACTGCAGGCATAGGCGCCGATACCGTGGGTGCTCCGGGGCTCGAGCACCCACGGAAAATACCGAGCACCCACGTGTGCCAAACTGCCAGTTACATTCATTTAAAATTAAACATTGCATTTGGTGCTATGTGAAGCGTCTGTCACACTGTGATTGGTTATGTCGCACGTTCCTCCTGAAGAATTAACCGCAATGGTGAGTTAACAAATATATTTTTTACTGTGTGGACTTGTGTGACCGAGTCCTGCACGGGTTCAGGTGACCCACAAATTTTGCTCAGACGGGTGCGGGTTGGGTCGGACACGGGGGAAACACGGGTCTAAACACGGGCTTAAAACAATCACGTGCAAACGTAAAACATATATGCTCATTTTTAGGAACACATCTACAAAAATATGCCTGTATTTCAAGTTAATAAAATAATTTAAAATCCACATCAGTTTATTTGTGCCCACGCGACGCGCCCTCCCAGGAGTCTCTATACCTACTTTCACTTTTAAAAAGGTCATCATAACCGCGCGCGCGATCTGCTTGCAGTCGTCGAGATGGATGCTGAGGAGGTGAAGAAAATAATAGCTAGTGGAGATGGTAAAGTTGTCGACAAAACTGAAGAAAACTATGTTGTGAAAGGCTTGCTGCATGCATTTTCGGATAGCCGCAAATGTGGAACTTCATCGCTGAGGAAGCACGCAGATAACTGTTACTGTGGTAACAAACCAAGCCGTTCTATCGAACAGTATTTGTCAAATTTAACACTGTTCAGTATGTGTGGTGTGCAGGGCGTGTTTGAACCCAACATTGTCAGATGTAGGCTAGACGAAATTGCGTGGCAGATATAGTATTGTAGCCGCGTCTGTTCGACTGGTAAAATGTTATAAGGCTACTCAGTTTTGTGGTAATGTTAGCCATGTTCTTCATGTACCGGATGAAGTTGTCATTGTGTTAATGGTTGTGTGATAACTTCTGTATGATCTGGCAATAAACAATAACATTTTTGTAAGTGTGATAGTAAACTGATTTTATTTCGGGTCGGGTCGGGTGCGGATTTAAATTAGTGCTGCTGTCGGTAAACGGGTCGGATGCAGTTTTAAGAACTGCGGGTTTACAAAATCGGACCCGTGCAGGACTCTGTTGTGTGACATTGATTCTTAATTTCCCACGAAGCTGATCGCGGTTACGTGTCAGTTAAACTTTTCATCTCCAATCCTGTCTGTATTTGTGAGAAGTGGCGCTGTCCTGAGTTGAAAGATAGCCTACTTTACGGCTTTATTATCAAGTAAATAGGTGTGCGTGTTCGTGTCGGCCGCTGTCCATTTCCTAAGGTTCTGAAATGCAAAAAAATTGACTACTTTTTTTTTTTTTTTTTTAAAGGGCGTGCGTCCATGAGCACCCACGGAGGAAAACATAAATCGGTGCCTATGACTGCAGACACTGAAATGACATGCACTGTGTGGTATAGTACACATATTTTGAGTCTTCAAAGTGTCACGATTGTCCCTTATTTTCCTTTTCTGAAGTTGGCAACCCTTCCTACATCTTGGATGAGCTGAGGCTGGGTAAATAAACAGCAACTTTTCCTTTTTTGGGTGAACTATCCCTTTAAGATGGCAGAATATTGTTTATTAGGCATTGAGAAAGTTCACACGATCAAAATGTTTGCTGTTTTTCTTTTTCTTTATCAAAATAGTAGATTTATCTCGTAACTGTCAGTTTTAGTTTAAGTTCAGATTATGCCTGTAAACTGCACAGGTTTTCAGCACATGTGTAAAACACAGATCAGACGTCAGCAACCTAAGGCACGCGTGCCAACACTGGCACGCGGAGGGTTAATCGCTGACAGTTGACACGCAAGCAAATGCGAGAGAAGTGTATGTATTTCATTCAGATAAAGTAGTCTACCTGCACACAGATCTACATTTTGATGTAATAATTCCTCATAGTAAAAAAAGCTTATTTTATTAAGTTAGAGATGCACCGATTGATCCGCTGGTGGCCGAAATCAGCCGATTTTCACGTGATCGGCCATAACCGGCGACCGGCCGGTCAGTCTGACATATGCCGATTTTATGCCGGTCAAATGCACTCGGTCTCGGGCTCCCCATGATTAACATCGCGCAACACCAGCATCACATGTGCACACGGAACGCACATGTAGGAAACCTCGTGAATTACGGCCGTTTCACGCATATTTTTTTCGGCGTGCATGTTAATCAATGAGTGCATTCAGGAGCAGCGCGTGAGCAGCAGTGAAGCGAGGATTTTGCCGCCTAGTCTATTTTGTCTGCGCTGCTCACGCTCAATTAAAGTGAAAGCACACATTTGATGGACAAAATAAATATGATTTCAAACAAAAGTGCCTAAAATGCACAGAATGTGCATGTCTAGTGTGTTTAACAAGAACTGGATTAGGTTATGTCAGAAAAGAAAATGAAGACTCAAAAATATTTATATAAAATCTACCCATTTAAACTTGTTTTTATTATTCAGTTTGGGTAAAAGGATATGATATTTTATATAAAAAAAAAAAATATATATATATATATATATATATATATATATATATATATATATATATATATATATATCTAAATCCAAAACAAATTTCAAGAGAAATATTTACATTTCTGTACTATTTCTGTGTAAGCCATTATGAAAATGTAAAATGTTTGTGTAGCCTATTTACAGTGAGGAAAATAAGTATTTGAACACCCTGCTATTTTGCAAGTTCTCCCACTTGGAAATCATGGAGGGGTCTGAAATTGTCATCGTAGGTGCATGTCCACTGTGAGAGACATAATCAAAAAAAAAAAAAATCCAGAAATCACAATATATGATTTTTTAACTATTTATTTGTATGATACAGCTGCAAATAAGTATTTGAACACCTGTCTATCAGCTAGAATTCTGACCCTCAAAGACCTGTTAGTCTGCCTTTAAAATGTCCACCTCCACTCCATTTATTATCCTAAATTAGATGCACCTGTTTGAGGTCGTTAGCTGCATAAAGACACCTGTCCACCCCATACAATCAGTAAGAATCCAACTACTAACATGGCCAAGACCAAAGAGCTGTCCAAAGACACTAGAGCAGTGGCGTAGCCACGAGGGGGCCTGGGTGGGCGTAGCCACGAGGGGGCCTGGGTGGGCCTAGGCCCCCTCATTTACATGTCCGTCCCCCTCAGATTTCTGATTGCTTAAAATGAAATAATAAAATATGCATAACCTACGCTGTCATCTTCGCGTGAGAGTTCATGCGGTGACAATGGCAGCGTTGTGCAAAGTACAATATTAGGCACGAACAGATGAGCGAGAAGGAGAAAATAAGCCATCTACATCTGAGTTTGCTTCAGCTTACTACAAGACGACAGCGAGTGAAGCGGCTAGGAGACAGAAACGCACATATTTCATCACAGGAATAGCGGTGAGACTTCGACTCAGATCGGCACAATGCGCAATGACTTGTTTGCGATTGATGAACTGCCTTCACAACCAGTGATGACCACATTTCCTGTATAGCCTATATCTGTTGTATATGAAGAGTTTGGTTTCAAAACACGATAAATCCATTATGATTAATTTGAGTAATAATGTGTTTTCTTTACCAATAGAGTGGAAAGATGAAAACCACTATTTTTTGTTTCAAACTTTCACATAGCATATTTAGGTTATAATAACATAAAACTTTCAAATCCAGATTTTGATTTTCAAATATTTATTATAAAAAAGGATTAGTTTCCCCCCAAAATGCAATAAATTCATGACAGGTTTTTTTTTTTCCAAAATGCAATTAATCCATTGAATCAATATAAAAGTTATTTTTCATATTTTAACTGTTGAAAATACACAACAAAGTAAGTTGATCCACATATGACAGCCTCTGAACTTGGTCAATACTAATCTTATATAACTTACAGGCACTGGACTAAAAATAGCCGACATTAAATCACCAGCAATACCTCCTGAACTTTTTTTACGGCGATCAGCTGTAAAATGGCTTGGTCCTGCTCGGTTTTCGTTGACTTTGAGTAAAACAATTGAAAGTTTTTCAAGAGATTTTTTCCTCCTCCCGCGAGCCTCATCTTTTTAATCTCCTCAAGCAGACAAAAATGATTAGATTTCGATGGCTTACGTTTCTTCCCCACCGCAGAAACCACCACAGGGTCACCAATGCCGTCAAAATTATTATATATAAAAAAAAAAAAGTGTGGATCACAAAGTAGAAGTAAAAATAGGATGCCGGGTTTATTCAAAGCGCCGCCGTTACGGTTTACAAAGCGTGGAATGGTGCGCTCACTGCGCTGTGATTAGTTGAGCTTGAGCGTATCGCATTCTGCAGAGAAAAGGAAAAGGAAAAGGAAAGGGAGAAAACATGACAGAATAACACGGCGGATATCGCATTTTACGTAAAATTAAAAATGGACTTTTCAACACCGACCAGATAGGCCTACAATACAGATTTTTGCGGGACCTAAATATATAACATTTGTCGCGTTTTGGAACCAAACTCTTCATATATTTGCTGAGTAAGATGACATCATTGACACTTTTTATAATCGCCCTTGTAGACTCATGTAAAAGATAGTAATCGCCGAGCTATGTCGTAGGCTGCTATAGCCATATATATATATATATATATATATATAATATTAGTTGCCCCTTCATTTTAAGATGGGCCCCCCCCAAAATAAAATTCTGGCTACGCCCCTGCACTAGAGACAAAATTGTACACCTCCACAAGGCTGGAAAGGGCTACGGGGAAATTGCCAAGCAGCTTGGTGAAAAAAGGTCCACTGTTGGAGCAATCATTAGAAAATGGAAGAAGCTAAACATGACTGTCAATCTCCCTCGGACTGGGGCTCCATGCAAGATCTCACCTCGTGGGGTCTCAATTATCCTAAGAAAGGTGAGAAATCAGCCCAGAACTACACGGGGGGAGCTGGTCAATGACCTGAAAAGAGCTGGGACCACCATTTCCAAGGTTACTGTTGGTAATACACTAAGACGTCATGGTTCGAAATCATGCATGGCACGGAAGGTTCCCCTGCTTAAACCAGCACATGTCAAGGCCCGTCTTAAGTTTGCCAATGACCATTTGGATGATCCAGAGGAGTCATGGGAGAAAGTCATGTGGTCAGATGAGACCAAAATATAACTTTTTGGTCATAATTCCACTAAACGTGTTTGGAGGAAGAAGAATGATGAGTACCATCCCAAGAACACCATCCCTACTGTGAAGCATGGGGGTGGTAGCATCATGCTTTGGGGGTGTTTTTCTGCACATGGGACAGGGCGACTGCACTGTATTAAGGAGAGGATGACCGGGGCCATGTATTGCGAGATTTTGGGGAACAACCTCCTTCCCTCAGTTAGAGCATTGAAGATGGGTCGAGGCTGGGTCTTCCAACATGACAATGACCCGAAGCACACAGCCAGGATAACCAAGGAGTGGCTCTGTAAGAAGCATATCAAGGTTCTGGCGTGGCCTAGCCAGTCTCCAGACCTAAACCCAATAGAGAATCTTTGGAGGGAGCTCAAACTCTGTGTTTCTCAGCGACAGCCCAGAAACCTGACTGATCTAGAGAAGATCTGTGTGGAGGAGTGGGCCAAAATCCCTCCTGCAGTGTGTGCAAACCTGGTGAAAAACTACAGGAAACGTTTGACCTCTGTAATTGCAAACAAAGGCTACTGTACCAAATATTAACATTGATTTTCTCAGGTGTTCAAATACTTATTTGCAGCTGTATCATACAAATAAATAGTTAAAAAATCATACATTGTGATTTCTGGATTTTTTTTTTTAGATTATGTCTCTCACAGTGGACATGCACCTACGATGACAATTTCAGACCCCTCCATGATTTCTAAGTGGGAGAACTTGCAAAATAGCAGGGTGTTCAAATACTTATTTTCCTCACTGTATATGAGTGTGTGTGTGTGTGTGTGTGTGTGTGTGTGTGTGTGTGTGTGTGTGTGTGTATATGTATATGTATATATATATGTATGTATGTATGTATGTATGTATATATATATATATATATAGGCTATGTGTGTGTTGTGGCACAGTGATGAACTCGGAAACTTAAAAATGGCACTTTATGACAAAAAGGTTGCCGACCCCTGACACAGATTATGCTTTTTTTGTGCTATACATTTCCAATCACACATTTTGCATTCAAAAGCAAACAGATTGTATGTAGCTTATTTATGTTGCTTTATTTTCGCAATGGGATATTTGAGAGGTACTTCTATATTTCTACAACTCTCTTGTGTTCAACACACAGTTCATTTAAGTCCTGCTGGTTTCACTGAATGACTCTTGTTATAGAGTTCATCATATAGACAGGAGGCGGCAGTATTTAACTGTCTGTAAAGGACATGAAGCTGCTGAGTGATAGTTTCTGCTTTAAAGATATTAAGAAGGCATTTTAAGAAACTCTGTTTGAGAAATCTCACTAATGAACACCGAAACAGTGATTTCACAGTACAGCAATATCAGCTTTCTGTGATTCATTCACTAACACACAGTTCATCTGTTCGCTCATGACATGAGGAAGTCAAAATAAAATCATCAATATGACAGCATTAGACTCAGAAACACAAAGTTATCAATGACACATTATAAGACGACACACATACATGAAAACAACTAAAGAAAGATGAAACACTCACCTCAGATAATGTTGTAGAACTTTGTTTCCTCTGAGCTGTCGTGTTGAACTGAAATTTCTTTCACTTTCATAAAGGAAATAGTTTTTCAGGAAGAGACATAAAAATCAGAAGAATGACATCCATTGACACACGCACTCAGTCTCCAGTCACTGTGTGTGTGTGTATATATATATATATATCAGTGGCGATGTCTTTAAGACTGCAAGGGAAGCTCGGCTTCCCCTATAATGTCAAAAAATGAATGGTCAAATATGTACTATTGTGTTAACATTTTATTGACTAAAAATGCATTAGAAAACGTTCATCTCAAAGACGAGTTTGTTCAGAATCAGTTACATACAGCAGGTCAGCTGACTCGGCTGATTTTCTTCTCATACATTCCCGTAGCGTCACAGTGCATTTCCCTGTTGAAGCCCAGCTTCCATTGACTTCAATAGACCATTTACGCAAAAACCGGAGATACTGGACAAGGGATATAAATTCTTCCACGAAGAGTTTATCCACAATTACCAAGGTAAGCTTTAGCTAGCTTTAGCCAAAGCCGTATCACCGGTTATAACTGTTTACGTTAACTGTAAATCTTAGGTGCTGTGAATTTGTAATATAAGGTATAACACATCGCAGTGAATATGTCGTGTGTATGTTTAAAGGAGAACTTTTAAGTTAATCTTGATCGTTAGATCTTTGTGAGTACTGTTTATAGAAAAAAAACGAACCGGATTGGTGCTTGCAACTACAGCTTATGTCCAGAGCTCCCACTCAGCTAAAACGGCAGTTTTGGGGGCATATACATAAAGAGTGTCTTTGTGCCTCTTAACAGACACAAAATGCAATTAAAATGTCTGTCCAACATGAACAGGGCCCTTACATGACAACAAGATGCGTTTAGCAACTTAGCCATTGTTTAAATTCACCTAAATAGTGTTTTAGACGGCTAGCTGTAGTCTCGCGGGAACTCAGCTGTAGCCGGAAAAAGGTAAATAACATTGTGCAGGTGGAAGGAGCGAAGAGTTGTGTGTGAAGAATGAAGATCGGAGTTGCTCACAAGTGAAGAAGAAATGGTTCGCGTTTGTGCCGTTCCGAATTGTGGCAACAGAATGTGAAAATACAAGACCTTAAATTTTCATCGTCTTCCTTTCCATGACCTTGAGATTCTGCAGTTGTGGTTAGTTGTACTTCAACTTGATGTGCAAACTCCCATACAAGTAGTACGCGCTAAAGATACCGCATTTGCAGCGAATTTTACAAAAACATGTATTACTGCACATCTCTCCTCAAGCCGTGTGTGCCCAAATGGAAGGATAAATAAAGTTTACATTACCTCCACAGTGGTTGCACCCGTCTTCGTTCACGGAATGGCATTTTTCTTCAACCGGCCCCGCTGTGTTGTGTCTGTGTAACGTTAGTCATCCTTGTCAAAGTGTTCGCTGCAAATGCGGTTTAAATTCTTGTATTTTCGCATTCTGTTGCCATAATTCCGAACGGCACAAACACGAACCATTTCTTCTTCACTTGTGAGCAAGCTACAACTGAGTTCCCACGGGACTTCAGCGCGAGACTACAGCTAGCCGTCTAAAACACTATTTAGGTGAATTTAAACAATGGCTAAGTTGCTAAACGCATCTTGTTGTCATGTAAGGGCCCTGCTCATGTTGGACAGACATTTTAATTGCATTTTGTGTCTGTTAAGAGGCACAAAGACAATCTTTATGTATATGCCCCCAAAACTGCCGTTTTAGCTGAGTGGGAGCTCTGGACATAAGCTGTAGTATCTCCGTGTTGCAAGCACCAATCCGGTTCGTTTTTTTTTCTATAGACAGAACTCACAAAGATCTAATGATCAAGATTAACTTAAAAATTGCCCGGAGTTCTCCTTTAAGTGAGATGGCATGAGATTAACATAACAACCAGTAATTTGGTGAAGCTGTAGTAGGTAAATGTGAAATGTTACTGACATTGTTTTGTAAAGTTGTGTATTTCTATGTGAGATAACATGTAATGTTTTCTTGTTGCATGTGGTTATAGTATCAAATATACTCCAGGGACAGGTAGTAGTGAGAGGTTGGTGCTTCAGGTCAATGAGAAAGAGCGAGGAGCACAAACTGGAGGTTTGACTATAGACAGAATGCCGGTTAGCAAAAGTTCAAAGAGTTGCCCGTTCTTGCGTGTTCACTCTTCTTGCTGCGGTTGCGGCACTTTCTTCACTTACTATTATTTTACTGAAAGTAGGGTGACCAGACTTCCTCTTTTTTGATACCTATATAATAAAATAACATTGAACATACATAATCATATTTACATTACGTACGCAGCTCTACACACCCATTTCTCTTGATGAAATATCTCACAAACTCACTTCACTCCTCTTTTTTACCAACTCAAATCTGGTCACCCTACTGAAAGTTATAGTTTCATGTTATTATGAACATTGATGTAGCAACATAAGTATGACTTCTTTGTAACCCATTTAATTTATTGTGTCTAGATATCACTGGAGGCAGAAAGTGCCAACCTGAAAGCTTTCTGCTGCAGTTGTGCGGCTGGTAAAGGATTCTCCAATCACATAGTTGCCATCCTGTACCAGACCGCACATTATTCCCAGATGGGTCTGCAGGCTGTTTCACCCCCCCTGGCCTGCACAAGTGGCTTGCAAAGATGGCACAGACCAAGTGAATTTTTTAAGTGAGTAAGTTTAAGTTTTAAGTCTTTTAAGTGAATCCATCCTGAACCGGTTAGTGAGCTGGTGGTGCAAAAGCCCAAAACAGTTGGCAGGGACGGTCTGAAGTCCACACTGTACAAGGCATATACAGGTGATTAATTTAACTTTTTGTTGCTTTGTGAGAGTAAGTTAAGTTTTTTTTAAATGTTATGACTAACCAAATTATTGTTACCGCAGATATAATGAATACAATTTAAATGTAGTTATGCACTCATGTCTAACTTTTCTTTTGTGTGACCAATAATCTTGTGTTTCTCTTGTCTAGGACTACTGCAAGATCCATATATGATGGCATCTGGAAGCCAAATGTCCTGCGTGGACACAGCTACGGCGACCAAGGCTGACTGCTAGTCGTTTTTGGGATGCTTGTTGTAGTAGGGCGTGTCGTGCAGAGCTGGAGTCTGCAGCTATTCAGATGATCAGAGGCTCCACAAAGCAAACAGCTGCAATGAAGCGTGGTCTACTAGTGGAGCCTGAAGTGCTGGCAAACTATGCTGAACTGTTGCGGGTTAATGTGCTACCAGCAGGATTCATCATTCACCCTGACGCACCACATCTCGGGGCCAGTCCAGACGGTCGGGTGTATGACCCTTCAGAGTCGCCTCCTTTTGGCCTGGTTGAGGTGAAGAGCAGCACAAAAACTGATCCATCTCAGGTTGCTCACCTCAAGATGCAGGAAGGCCACGCCAGTCTGAGGCGTTCACATAAGTACTACTGGCAGGTTCAGGGCCAACTGGCAGTCACAGGACTGACATGGTGTGACTTTGTTACCGATACCCAATCAACTTTAACTGTGGAAAGAATTTGGCGTGATGACTCATTCATAGCGGAAATGAAAGAGAAATTAGATATATATTATTATGGCACATACTTGAATGCATACCTTGAATTACACTAATCTTGTCTTTACCAATCAGTTTAGCCTTCTGTCTTACTGTTGATGATCTGTAATGTTATTTTTATAGCAAATGTTTGATGTTATTTGAGTTGTTATTAATCAGTTGATGTTACACATACCAAAAAAATAAATGATGCACAGTTTTGACCAAAATTGTTTTATTTGTTCATCTAATGTTTTAGTGAAATCAAAGTCACATTTCAACAGAAAAATATTAAGAATATAACAATTATATTTAATTTGATTTTTAAGAATATGTGGGAACACTAAATTATTTACATACTATTTACACATTATACATTTATTAATTCACTCTTCAAAACAAAAAGGTCCTTGATAATTTGCCAAAACACAGCAGTTAAGCCAGATCTGATTCACACTGCCAATCAGTGTGAGCGGCACGGGAGAGTCCCAGATGTGAAAGGACTTTACCCTACCGATCACTCTCTCCACTATAATTATGAGGCGGGCAATGGCTTGGGTTTGTTCCGTTTCCTCCTTGCTGAATTGAGCTGAACGCTTAAAAGGTGGAATGATGAGCTTAGGGTCACCCAACGTCTGCAAGGAGGTCTTGAATGAGGAACCCTTTGTCCGCCATGACATCATCTCCTGGCTCCAGCAAGGGAAGGACTCCACTGATCCTGGTGATCTCCTTATATGAGATGCACCCAGTGTACAGGGGTGAGATGAATGTCACCAAACCATTGGGAGCAACTCCAATTAGCCCTTTCAATGTCGTCCTGTTTTTGTAATTTGAAAATGTTTCTGACTGTAAGGTCAGGGATGAGGCTGTCTCCAGGGCAATTTCTGTGCAGTCCAGTATCACTCTGACATTGGGACAGTACCTCTGGAATTTAAGGGGCATAGTGGACTTAACCTTTTCCCTGCTTTCCAGATGGGAAGTAAACTCAGCATCATAAAAAGATAATTGGCCCAGGTGATGGTAACCCTGCTGACCCTGGCAATGCTCACATTAAACATGTCAGCAATGAGCTGCCCCTTCATGCCAACAGCAACCCGCATGGAGTACATCAAGAACTCATCTATTAATGGCATGATGCGTGGTGGGCTGGGATCTTGGCAGCCTTCCTCACCTGCCCTCTGTGCTTTGGTCCAGTACACCAGTCTAAGTGCAGATGGTGCAATCGACTCCCAAAATTTTTTAAAAAAACTCTCAGGTGGAAATTTGGTGTAGAAACGTATTTGGTCGTCCGACGAACAGTGTCGGCTGAAGAGAGTAGGGGGTGGTAGACCGGTGTTTTGCAACTTGGCTTCTAAGTCATGGATGTAATCCAAAGCCTCATCCAGATCACCTGTAAAGATAAAGAAATTAAAAACCAGTCTTAACATATTTATGCTACCTTTCAACACAACACAGTAATCATGTTTTAAAAAGTATTTTAAGTATTTAATTACAAATTACATTTCATTTATTTTTGTTAAGGAAAATACAAATACTCAAAAGTAATTAAATACATGTAATTAAAATAGGGGAGAGCGGGGCACAACCTAACACAGGGCCAGTTGTAACACACTTGTCTTAAATATTCCACACATGCTAGTATGATGAAACTTAGTGTATTTACTAGCTGCCACAGCAATAAATTGTTTCATTATTAAAAAAAAAAAGAGACATTTTATATGAACACTTAATAATTGTATTTTATTGAGAAAATATTTTAAGATTTTTTGTATTTTTTTTTTTATTAGATCAGATTACATTTTAAACTGTTATATGGTCGTGTTATAAAATTAATTTGGGGAAAAAATAAATACTCTAAACCCAAAGTAGGTTTACAAAAATGGAGAAAGTCAAAAAGCATTAGGTTGTGCTCCGCTCTCCCCTACTGCCCATCGCTGGCCCCTTACAGCTAGACAGCACGAGACTATGTTAACTTACAGATGTAGGTTAGTTACATGGTTAGATGTCAACGTTAGTTGAATTTCGTGAACAGCTTATATTATAAACATTAATTTGTTCAGGTAGAAATATTTATCCAATAACGGTACACATAGTTGACTAGCGTTAACTAAACACATTATGAACAATCTTACCTGCAGGTGGGTGTGTCACGTAGTCGTGATCCATCCTTACTGCCTAAGCCACCATGTCGCTATCTTCACAGCATAGTATAGACTGACGTTTGAAGGTTCTGTCATATACTGACTCCCTTGTCAAAGGAGCTGTAAAGTTGTTCCAAGGGAATAGGCTCGGGACGACACTACTCTTCAGGCGACGAACGACGCAGCCACCACTATAATCATCCGGAGCGAAGTGCCGGCTGCAGACATAGGTGCTACTTGTTTTAACATTAAAACTATGCCCTTCCTCTCTTCGGATCGCCTGTATCCATTTGGGTTTCAGGTTTGGATCCACAGGAAAAGAATGAAATGAAAGGTAGGGCTGTTTTTGGTTGAAAGACAAACAGCCTGGAACACACCAGAAACTGTGACTCTTCGACTCTATTTTTCGTATCTGCCGCTATGATAACAGGAAGTTCTAATACACTTCATTGACGTATTTCCGTTCGAAAAATGCGGAAGTGCGTAAAAGGTCTATGGGGCTGCTTCAAACAGTTTTTTTCAGCGCTTCGAAACTAGACGGTCATTGGATAAATGCTGCGATTATGTCCCGCCCATGGAAGCTCAGCTTCTCTGAGGGTGAATGAGCAGTGGGCTGGCCTGGACTCCGAGCTTCTGCGTGATGATTGGAGGGTCTGTTGAAAGGCTGCATCTCCTTTTGATTGACAGCGATTTCATACAATAAAAAGTCGCTGATGTTGAAGCTGTTCGAGCTCAGTCCCATCGCGGATTTTTCAAAGACAAACTGCTGCAATCATTTCTTGGCATTTGCTTGTCGA
Organism: Rutilus rutilus; assembly: GCA_021464565.1. NCBI lineage: Eukaryota > Metazoa > Chordata > Actinopteri > Cypriniformes > Leuciscidae > Rutilus > Rutilus rutilus. Next base: position 3,120,873 of record JAJAQA010000005.1, read on the forward strand.
AATTACTAGCCAATTTTCATAATACATTTCACACAATTATACATTTATACCTTTATTATATTATTACTTATTATATTTTTTATATTATTATTAGTAATAATTAAAAAATATTTATTAAAATAATTCAAAAACATTATTATTATTATTAGTATTATTATTATACTTTATTATATTATTATTTATACCTTTATTATATTATTACATTCATTTTTCACAGAGCATTTTCTTGAAAAGGAATTTACGTATAAATAAATGAATAATTTTTATGATGTAGGCCAAAAATGAGCTTCCCCTCTTTGAAAGACCAGCAGCCGCCACTGATATATATATATATATATATATATACTATATTTGCTATTATATGCTCCCAGTCAGCGGCGCGTTTTCAAAGCATGTCCCGATTTACTGCTGTAATCCATTGAAGCTTTAAGGGATCGGGAAGTTCCCACAGCATTATCAGATCGCAGGAAGCGCAAAGGCGTACAATGAGCAAGAATATCACACTTTATACATGCTATTCATGTCCATGTCTTGCGTCTGTTTCTCAATACTTGCACTGCAGGAAGTTTCTGCTGCTAAAGTCGGAAGTTTACAACCAGAAGTAGGAGGTTCAGTCTGTCGCTTGTGGGCAGCGTCAGGAGGGGAAATAATGACTAGAGAGAGAGAGTGATCTTATGACTAAGAAAGGGTAGAGAATCTCCAGATCCAAACACAAGCAAAGAAGAAGATCTGCATAAACCAGAAGAAGCAGATCTGAAGCAGATCAAAACTGCCTAATGGGTCCGTATATCTTTTGGTCATTTGATTTTTCCTTTCAGAAAAAAACTAAAAACAAGTGGCTATTTGATTTTTGTTTTAAAATACAAAAAATGTAAATTAAAATACAAAGAGTTTCTCGTTTTCACTGTCAAAAAGGGATGAGCGAAATTTAAAAAATGATTTGAGTTTAATTTTCTATTTCGGATGACAAAAAATAAAATTACTCTAAAACAGAAACGAAAAAAGGCCCGTTTGTTCATATTCCGGGACCGGATGTGGTTACTTGCGTGACAAGAGCGCCCAATTATGACAGAGTGCCAGTGTTGCTTTAGCCCAGAATAAAATGTCTTTAGAACCTTACTCAGTTATGATTTTAGACATGACAAAACAAGGCCTTTCATCCACAGAAATCTCAGCGCAGATATCACAAGTAAATGGGGGAGCAAGAGGATGTTCCGCAAGAAACGTGAGGAGATTTTGCATTGAAAATGGATTAAGTTTGATGGGACTCGCTGACACACATTTGGAGTTGGAGGTGGCAAAAGCTAAAACCGAGGTATGATCCTGCTTTTTTACCTTTTGCTACAGGGTGTGTGTGTGAGAGAGAAAGAGAGAGAGTGTGAGAACGAACATGTGATATGCACAGTATGTCCCGCATTTATATGTCTTATCAAATTTGACTGGCATCTTTTATGCCCATTTAGTACAAAAAGTAAATAAATCCCAATAAATAGCCTCAGCCCAGGGTCGTGGGAACTATATTGTGAGAGGGGGGCGGGATTCTTGATTGGGGGTGGGCTAGTGTAGGCCGTGTTATGTATCCTGATTGACTTTATGATTAGTTAAATCTGTTTTGCACATGCATCGCCACAGAGTTAACCATTTCAGACATCTGTGGGCGTTACGCACAGCTCAGTGTGGCCGCTCCAATTTACCTTCAATGAAATCTATGTCAAAACGCGTCAAAAGAGACAATGAGTGAAAGCGTGGCCGTGTGTGTCTGGAGTTCAGCGAGCTCCACGGAGCACTCCTTCAGTCTATCCACGGAGCGCTCTAAAGTCGGACAGAGGCTGGTCACTTCCCCGGAGCAGGGCGTGAGCTCAGGGCCTTGCTGAGCTCGGTTCATCTGGTCGTGCGTAAAAACATCGGTTCTGAGAAGCAGTGTTGTGCAGTGTTGGGAGTAACACGTTACAAAAGTAATGGTAATAACTTACTCGCACTTTTCATTCGGTAATGTCTCGCGGTCGTGCTGTGTTTTTCCCCGAGTTTTTTTTTTTTTTTTTTTTTTTACAATTCACAAGTTCACACTTACAAATAAATCAGATAGAATAAATGCGTATTTGGCGTGCTGTCCAAGGAGAGGGCTCCGGGCTCGGTATTCGGCCCGAACCCAGAGTACTCCCCCCGTATTCCTGGCTGTGAAAGAACAAGCCAAGGGTGAGGAGTCGGGGTGGTGGAGGGATGCTGAAAACTGTCAAGGAAGTTAGGTGAGTTGACAGAGTGAATATATATATGCTTCCTCTCATGCTGATAGGGTAGACATGGTAATTGTTTGATGAGATGATTGATAGATAGGTTGATTGATTGATTATTTGAACGTGCTCCTCCCGAACTTTGTTTATAAAACATCATTTAAATTTTGGGCTAAAAGTGTGTTGTACCGCAAGCGTTACTGAACATGTACCGAGTAAAATATTACTGAAAATTGATTAGTAATGCCTTACACTATTGCAGCAAAAGGTAATATGTTACTGTAATCCTGTACGTGGTCAGTCAATAGCCGCGTGTGGTGTCCAAGTTTGTAAATAAAGACTAAACGACAGCTCTGCGCTCGCGCTGGCCAGTGGAAAAGCGGCTAATGGGAGAATATGGCAGAAGAAGAGTGTACATTCACGAGATGGACGTATGCGCATTAGCCTACTCTGTTTGTCCTTTGTTTTCTTTCTAACCAGTTAGGCTATGTTTAGGTGGTGTTTTTCATCATGTTTTCATCACGCAGTCATGTTTTTGATGCGGTGGCGGCGTGTACGTAAATGGGTGGCGCTGGCGCTGCCAATAAAAGCACCTAAAAGCTGTCACAAAGAACCGGCAAAAGTTATGATTATGATTATGTCAAATATAGCAAGGAGACATTTTAATTGTTTATTACTAAACAAGTGTTTTCTGTGTCATTTGCTGAAAAAGTTGACAATGCTGACTCACGATCTTCGCAGTAGTGAACGCGCCAGAGAGAAATGCACATTTCATACGGATTACATAGAGAGCAGTCTGTTTTTTTTCGTTTTGAATTGTTCTGTTTAAAAGTAGACATGTCTGTGAGGCAAGTATGCTGAGTTTCGGTTCATTTATGAGACGAGCTGCTCCAGTTCACGCGTGTCCTGATTATCTGTCTACTATACTTACTTCTTATTTATTAAATCCAGGCAATTGCTTGATGAAACATTGATTAAAATTAAGATACAATTAATACAAAATGAAATTCACTTTAAAGACAGGCTTTGTGCTTTCTGTTTGAGGTCTCAGTGAGAGTTTTAAAGTAGTCTTTTAGTGCCGCTTTCAGAGAGCTCACGTGCGTAACTGAGAACTGACTCGTCCGTAACATTGTTTTTTCCTCATAAATGCGAACACGAAAAATAAGATAAAATTATATATTATGTTCTGTGGAGAGCCAACCCTTCTTCATCCGGTGGGTAGTATTACTTTTAGTATGCTTAACCTTAGTGTAACTGACAGAACTACTAAAAAATATTTTGCCACCTAAAAGATTTTTTGTGTCACGCATGCATGCATGTCTATTTCCCTCATATTAAATATAAAACGCATGTGGACTGATATTTTTCCAATGTCTGGACTCCTTTATTAATGGAGTATATAAACAGACATTTCAATATATTGGTATTAAATGCATTTTCTGAGAATTTATATTTCAAGTTTTTACTGCAAATGTCGAAATGTGCGCTCTTTGGTCCATCAGTGCTTGAGTCACTGATCACATTAGAATAAAATATCTCATAATAAAATGCAAAATTGACTGATTATGAATGTATATGCATAGTTCTCATCATTAGGAAATACAGATAACAAATTTCATTTGTTGTATTGTTTTTTTAGTACTTATGTGAATTTATATGTCTGAAACCTAAAATAAACAGCAGCCTATGTGGTTGAAAACACTGAAAAGTTGTGATATATGACAGCTCTGAGCGCGCCTGTCTCTGGCTAAATTCAACATTTGAATTTAGCAATTGATCATGTGATGCACTGACCGTTCTAATCACACCGGTGTGATCATACGCTCCAGGGACCAGCCTAGACTGATTACACCGGTGTGATCGTACATGCGAAAGGTTTAAAAACAAGAAATTTTATGACACAAAATTTTTCAATGTAGGCTTAAATCAAACACATTTTAATTCAGATTCTGTATTTATATATATTTAAAAAAAACAACGGAAAACAAAAACAACGAAAAAAACAGCTGGCTTTTCTAGACTGGACCTACATATGGAAGAAGGATGATGAAGGGGTATCTCGCCATGAAATAAAAGGAGTGCATGCTGCAGAGACACGAATTGGATCAGCGCTCAGAACTATGCATCAGCCTTACTATGAAGCAAGACGTCAGCTCTGTTACTGTCTCCTCTCTAATATTTTACATAATCAAACATGTGGAATTTATGTGTAACTATGAGCTAATGTGTGTGTTTTTTTGTGTGTTTTTTTGCTTGTATAAGATTAAAAACTTAGATATTTATAGTAAGCCTATAATCAGAACAAACTGCCCTAATTTTGTTTACCAGAGATTTCTGACTCTCTCTGCGAAGATTTTGCAATATTCTTTAATGAGAAGATCTCAATGATCAGATCTCAAATGTCTCTGTCTATTTATATGCCACTTGAAGTTCCCATATGTTCTTCTACATGGTCTGTCTTTGAACCTGTTTCCCTTGACTCTCTGGTTGAGATTGTTTCAACTTTAAAAACTACTAGCTGCTTTCAAGATGTGATTCCTACTAAATTTTTTAAGCAGGTTGTTTGTGCTATCGGTTCTGATTTGTTGTCTATTATCAACAAATGTCTCTACACCGGGGTTGTTCCTAACAGCTTGAAACATGCCTCGGTCTTGCCGAAACTTAAAAGAGCTAGCTTGGACCCTTCAATTCTAAGCAACTACCGCCCCATTTCAAATTTACCCTTTATTTCAAAAATTTTAGAAAAAGTGGTTCTGAGCCAACTCCAGTCTTTTTTAACTGACAGTCTGATCTACGAGAAATTTCAGTCTGGTTTTAAATTACGTCATAGTACAGAATCTGCGCTTCTACGAGTCATGAATGATGTTCTGCTCAGTACTGACACAGGGCAATCTGTAGCTCTCGTCCTTTTAGACCTTAGCTCTGCTTTTGACCTGGGGCCCGTTCTTCGTACTTTGCTTATTACATCCGAGATCAAATGACACATCCAAGATGATATCATCGTGCGAATCATGATCCGGCTAACTCGGTTCTTCGAACACACTTGCCGGATATGATTAGTATCGCTGGATTGAGTTATCTGAGATAATTGCGCGTTCATGCGCTGGTTAAAAGGGGATATGTATCGATAGTAGAAACATTGATCAGTAACGCTGCTATTGGCTGTTCAGCGTGGCCAAAGAGCGCGCTCAGTTTTTCTCCTCAGCAGAGCAAAATAGTCTAATTTTATTCGGAATTTTAATGTTTAATCAAAACGCCAGGGAACACCTCAAAGTCTGCAAAAGCCAGGAGAGAGGGCTGGCAAAAAGTAGCAGACAATTTAAATCCGTCAGAAGTGGCCATGTTAGATGTTTTATAACTTATTAGCCTATATTTTTGTATTTTAATAATTGCATAATTACTTTGTGCATTGTAATGTCAGTCACCATACTAGAACATGGGAACAAATAAAAGTACAAAAATAATCTACATAATGGTCATTTTTAGTTATATAGTCTCTTTTATAAAAGGCACTGTTAAATAAATGGTGTTCTGTTTATAAAAGCAACCAAGAAAAAGGCTGAGAAAAAAATAGAAAATATCTTAGTAGCCTACACTGTAAAATAATTTTTGCTGCATTAAGTTAAGGCTGTATAGTCATTTCAACTGTTAAATCTTGAGTAATGGTGAATTGCTTTGACTTGTGAAAGTGAAAACTGATAAACTTATGTTAATGTAAAAATATTTTGCCATGAGTTATTGATCACATTTTTCCCCAGTGTAGTTCATTGTAATGACATTGTGTTTTCCTCTTTTGTGCAATTTTACATAATACACCAACACTTGTATCTGTTCCCAAGAAAGTGGTGGCTGAAATATGTGCAGTAAGTGGACATTTTCTAACTTTCCAAAGGAAAGAAAGTATAAGACTTTGTAATGTCCATTTGTTTCCATTGCACTGGACAGTGAATAAAGCCTCTCAGATAACTGTCATATGGAGGAACTAGCCTACCTGCAAGTGCATAAAGAACTTTACTTCATTTATACTTGTATGCTTTATGGCTGCAATATAAGTTGCAGGATTCCACATCTACAGAAAGGCCTACAGAAGAGTCTGCACAGACAGAGGAGACATAGGCCTACAGGTGGGCAGTGTATAGCCAACGTCTCCTTTTTATTTGTTGCATGAGGCATGTGCCTATCTTTTGTTGCAGGCACTTGACCACTGGCTTTTCTTTACAAAGAACAATTGAAATAAAACTCAAGGAACTAAACATATTTGTTTTTTATTAAACATTTAATGAAAAGTGTTTTTTTTTTTTTATGGCAATGTTGTGTAATATGGCACATGCAACAATGTCACAGGCCCTGTCAGGTGTGCAACCCTCAGACTTTTCAGACACTGAAATCTTCCCTTTAGCCAAAGTTCATTTCATTGTGTGCCCTGAGTTTTACTTGCATCTTGCATCCTCCTGTTATTTCCTCACAAAATCGAGACAACATTTTTCCAGTCTTCAACTGTCCAATTTTGGTGAGCTCGTGCAAATTATAGCCTCTTTTTCCTATTTATAGTGGAGATGAGTGGTACCCGGTGGGGTCTTCTGCTGTTGTAGCCCATCCGCCTCAAGGTTGTGCGTGTTGTGGCTTCACAAATGCTTTGCTGCATACCTCGGTTGTAACGAGTGGTTATTTCAGTCAAAGTTGCTCTTCTATCAGCTTGAATCAGTCGGCCCATTCTCCTCTGACCTCTAGCATCAACAAAGCATTTTCGCCCACAGGACTGCCGCATACTGGATGTTTTTCCATTTTCACACCATTCTTTGTAAACCCTAGAAATGGTTGTGCATGAAAATCCCAGTAATTGAGCAGATTGTGAAATACTCAGACCGGCCCGTCAACCATGCCACGCTCAAAATTGCTTAAATCACCTTTCTTTCCCATTCTGACATTCAGTTTGGAGTTCAGGTCCTTGACCAGGACCACACCCCTAAATGCATTGAAGCAACTGCCATGTGATTGGTTGATTAGATAATTGCATTAATGAGAAATTGAACAGGTGTTCCTAATAATCCTTTAGGTGAGTGTAAAGTCGTGTTTATAAGCGCAGCTGCTTTTTTACAGCGGTACCCAAAGGAATGCTTATTTTCCATAAGCGCCACCTGCTGTCCAAGAGTGAATTTGCATTTTCATTCAGTCCATCTGCTTTTGTTTTATGCAGGTGTGTCTTATGTAACGATTTCACAAAGCTAAAGTCAGACCATTCTGTATTTGCTTTAAAGGATTAGTTCACTTTTAAAAAAACTTTTGCTGATAATTTACTCACCCCCATGTCATCCAAGATGTCCATGTCTTTCTTTCTTCAGTCGAAAAGAAATTAAGGTTTTTGATGAAAACATTCCAGGATTTCCCCCCATATTATGGAGTCCAATGGGACCCAAACGGTTCAAGGTCCAAATGACAGTTTCAGTGCAGCTTCAAAGGGCTTTAAACGATACCAGACGATGAATAAGGGTCTTATCTAGCGAAACGATTGGTCATTTCAAAAATAAATAAAAAAGTTTAAGTTTTATAAGCACCAGTGTTGGGGTAGTTACTCAAAAAAAGTAATTAGTTACTAGTTACTTCTGTAAATTGTAATGAGATTACTTTACTAGTTACTGCATTTGAAAAGTAACTGCACTACTTATTACTTTACTTTCCCATTTCTTAATTTACCCTGTAGATACGACAAACATCATAGCCCTATCATCACTTAGCCTGTTCAAATAGTGTTTATAAATGTAGCCTATACAAAATGGCATGTAAAACCATATGAAAGAACAATATCCATGTCTTCACAAAGAAATATGCCTCACTGTAAAATCCACAAACAACAGGATAAAGGACAAATGTCCATGGTGGTAGACACATAATCAGGGCTGGACTGGGACAAAAAAATCGGCCCTGGCATTTTGGCCATAATAATAATAGCACACTAATAGACATATATTGTAAAACAAATGCACTGAAAAATAAAGGAAACTTTCATAATTAGTTTTGTACTAATTTCTATACTTGAAAGAGATATAAGCACATGATCTTTTATTTTGGCGGAAATCATGGTTTACAAACGCCTCTCATTAAATTTATAGTAAATTACGGTAATCGTCAACTATGCAGATGTGGAAATAATGCGTTACTGGGTAATGGGTTCCTACACTCATGACATAGCCTAAATGTTTTGAAAGGAAATGTCTGCTTACCACAGGCTCTACACTTTCTCTATGTCCTGATCCTCCTCACTATCCTCATCATCAGCCACTGATGAAGCTGATGGAGCTGATGAAGGTCCTGCTGCTGCAGAAAACATTTTGACACATTTTACAGCGTCTGCTTGAAGTGCCTGTGTCTATTTTTCACGCTATTTCTCTGCACATTCCTTGCGTTTCTTCTCCATCTCTCAGACTATTTTGACAGATACACACTGACACACTGCACGCTCGTTTAAAGCCCAAAGGGGGAGGTTTAAAGATGTGATTGCACCAGCACAGTGTCAATCAAGAAAAGATCCAATGGGCCAAGGTGTTTCATGGGCCAGTAAGCTATCAGGAAAAAAAAAACTGATGCAGACTTTTTTAACTAATACATTACACCGGCACGCACTTACTTAACCCAGCGCCGCCAATTAAGCAAAACGAATGGGCCGCCGATGTACGAGTTTTATGGTCCGTTAAGACAAAAAACTGAAAAAGAAAAAAAGTATGAGATGTCGGCCCAAAAGGCACGTCAGCCCACTGGGAATCTCCCGGTAGTCCCGATGGCAAGTACTTGCTGCCTGGGCATAGAGTGCATTTCACGCGAATATTTTTGTCCTTTCGAGCAATAAACTGAAAGTAATGTGAGTATCGCCACTGGCCGAAACCCCCTGTCTCCGTCTCCGTCTCCATTTCCTGCTCTCCTTCGCACCAGCAGCTACGTCACTCAAATCGATCTCTATGACAAGAAATAAAAAACGGCAGCTGGTATCGGCATTGGCCAATTTGCTTGTAAAAAAAAAAAAATCCAGAATCGGATGAATTTCACATGAAAAATCTATACGGTAGATCTTGCCTTTCATCAAAGCTGGGATCTTGGGCTTGAAAAGGTTGGTGACCACTGACTAGTGTGAATGATTAATCCCACCTGACATGTGTGACAGGCCACCAGGGCACCATACAGACTTTATCAAAGAATTTGCTGATTTTCTATCAGAGTTAGTATTGACTGCAGATAAAGTACTAATTGTTGGTGATTTTAATATACATGTGGATAACGTAAAATATGCATTGGGATTGGCATTTAAAGACATTCTGAACTCAATTGGAGTTAGACAACACGTGTCAGGACCTACTCATCACCGTAATCATACTCTAGATCTAATATTATCACATGGAATAGATGTTGATGCCTTTGAAATTCTGCAGCAGAGCGATGACATCTCAGATCATTACCTAGTCTCGTGTAAACTTCATTTAGCCAAGGCTGCAAAGTCGACTCTGTGTTACAAATAAAAACTTCACTTCTACCACTTTTGCTTTACAAATAATATTCCTGATCAGTTTCATCTCCTCAGCATCCCATATAGCTTAGATATTGCAACTCGAAATAAGAACTCGATATTGCAACAGAAATGATTGACTCTCTTTTTTCCAGCACTTTAGACTAGGGGTGTGCACGAATAGTTGAATATTCGATCTGTAATTATTATTAGAAAACTAAAGTACTTTTCCTATTTAGGCTACTACGTTGCTTTTCTGGCCGTAAATGCAGTGAATCCATGATAAATCCCAACCACTAACTCACAGTTATAATTAAATGCACTGGGTGGCGCTGTGGAGCGTGTTAACAACTTGATTGTATTTAATCACAATGTTGTCCTCGCAAAGTTTGTAATTACTTAGATGAAAATGATCTTGCTAAATAATATTGAAAAAAATAATAGAGAAAAAATATTGGTCCATCACTGCATCACGACTGCTGGTAAGCGCATCTGAACCCCACGTGAGACGAGATGATGCCTTATAGCAAAATGATTTTGAGCCATAGTTTAAGGACAGAAAATGTGCTATTAGACATTTTCTCACTCAATCATGTGGATATTATTGTTTTCTCAACATGAACATGTGAAACAATATAAACACGATAGCCATATTCTGACTCAAGTGTATATGTACGTTCTATACGATAATTGGCACAGTCTGCTTTAATAGCATTTTTTTCATTCGCGCTGCTTGAGCTTAAATGCTTTTGTTCTTTATATTTTTTGTTTACACATATTGCTTCATGTTTTTCACTAAAAGAAAACCTTAAAATATAACCTAAGCTTGTTGTGTATATTGCCTAATCGTAAGCTTGTTCAGAAATGTTGACAAAAACTTTTAAAAAATGTCTTTCTCGTTAAACATCATTTAAATAAACGAATATTCGAATATTAAGATTTTTACGAGGTTAAATATTCGAATACAATATTTTTGAAAAATGTCCATCCCTACTTTAGACACAGTCGCTCCTTTGCGCTTAAAGAAGATTAAAGAAAATAGTCCAACGCCGTGGTACAACGAGCACACTCAGGCCCTTAAGATATCATTAGAATGGCATTAGTTTTTTTTTGACTATTATGCTGATGATACTCAGAACTTAAATACACAGTGCCAATTAACTAAACGATGAGCAGCTGTGATGACTGTGATTAGTGTCCATGGTGACTGATCAGTGGCGGGAAACACATACAAGGAAACACATGTGAGGAAAGAAAACAAACTAAAGGTCTATGAACTGAATATAACTGAACATAATGGTGACACTTGCATTTTGATGCACTGTATTATTAGGGCTTACATTTGAATGGGCTGAAATTCAACATGGTTGTATATTTAAGCTGTGAATATTTCAATTAAAAATATTTCACATACATTTTCATTATTAAAAACTCAATAATACATATTCACCTTTCAGAGTTCACTTTCAACATATTCATTCTGTTTAATAATACAACCATGGGGCATGGGGTAATTTCCATAAGATCATCTCTCAATCAAACCAGCTATTAGGCTAACTGAAATAAAACCATGCCAATGTCTAGGTATGGTGAAGGCTATGTGATGATGTGGGGCTATTTTAATTCCAAAGGCCAAGGAAACTTTATCAGGATGCATAGTATCCTGGATCCATGAAGTAACTGGCCTTTAAAAATAAAAATCTGCCTGCCTCTATGGGAATTTAACATAGGGGTGTCCAGACTTATGCACCCTGTATTTTAAGGAAGGACATTTATTTATTTACAATACATTATTCATTCACAAAGAAAATTGGTGTCCTTAAAGGTTGGAGTTTTACAAAAAGATGAATAATTAAGGCATTAAGATCAATTTTCAAAAGATGATTTTTTTATTCCTCTTTTTAGTCAACTTTAGCATGGGTGTGTTCACTTATGCTAAGCACATATAGGCCTGGTTTCACAGACAGGGTTTAGATTAAGTCAGGATTAGGATTAGGATTAAACTAGGACCTTAAAGTAGTTTTTATAAACCTGCCTTAGAAAAAGATATGCTTTCAGTTAAAACTGTTTAAACATGCATTTTAACCCTCAAGCCTTGTCTGTGAATCCGGCAGAAGTGTGCCGTTTGGGACAGAGCGTAATGAATGCGTTAGAATGTGTGACTTCACTGATTGGATCTGGATACAGTTTTCAGAAACTAACATTTCAATCAATTCTACTCCGTTTCTCACACAAAATGATTGTATACTGCCAGAAAGCATTTCGAGGTCAAAGGGGCAATGACCACTGGGCCACCTCCCCTCCAACCTTTCTCAACATCCCTGAGAACACTTTTTTACTGACAACACAATTTTTTGTGAGACATAACAGAACTTTAACTATAACTACAGCCTCAGACTTCTTACCATATCAAGAACAGAGACTCCAGGTAAGATGTGATTTTAAAACAATATCAACAGGCAGTGTCAGTGTGAATGTGTTGGAGTAAAGGTTCACTGAAAGGAAAAGTTAATGCAAGTTTTTCAGAGGATAGACATTAGAAATTGTGAAACCATAATGAGAGTAGAAGAGAGACTAGAAAGTGCAAAGTTTGAATTAACTATTACATTATATTTTAACTTTTATATTACTGTAAAGTAGGTCATAATATATAGTCTGTCTGTCTCATTAATGTTAATAAAACAATTGTGGTATCATGGAAAAAAAAAGTTGAATATATCTTTTTCCTATATACCGTATTTTCCGCACTATAAGGCGCACTTAAAAGCCTTTATTTTTTTCAAAAAACGACAGTGCGCCTTATAATCCGGAGCGCCTTATATATGGATCTGGCGCCTTATGTTAACGTCTGTTAAACAACCGCTGACTTAAACCTTGTTTATACTTTCGCCTGACACCGGAGCGCGAGCCTCCGCTGACTGCGCGCGCAACTCCCCAAACAGACGAGGCATTTATACTTGACGCAACTGTTTTGTTTTAGACACCAGACCATACAACTGATTTAGACGCGCAAACTGGGTGCCGGTGTGATGAGATGTACTACTAATATCCGTCTGCTCGGGCAGATTCGGCTCAAAGTCATGCATCTTCGGATTCAGAGGCGCGCGCGCTGTTAAACCGAATCTGCCTGAGCAGACGGATATTATTTTTTTTATTAACTTAGCGCTCATGCGGACGCGTCGAGTATAAACAAGGTATCTTGGTTTACATTTGGACTTTGGATGTGATCTTAGGCTTGAAAAGGTTAGTGACCACTGCATAACGCAAACCCAGTCAAACGTTTGACTGCAGTATCTTCTATTCTATGCGCCTTATAATCCGGTGCGCCCTATATATGAAAACAGTTCTAAAATAGGCCATTCATTGAAGGTGCGCCTTATAATCCGGTGCGCCTTATAGTGCGGAAAATACGGTATATGGATTTTGACTTGTGACTTGTTTGACTTGGTTTTTGCCAAACGTGATGTTATTATCAGGGATTTTACAGTATGGTTGCTTAGTGAATTTGTTTTGGAACCTTCAGACAATGTTTTTGAAAACTGATTATTTGTTCATATTTGATTACTATTTACTTGTCTTTAATAATGTTTTAAATTGACATTAATTAGGCTTGTAGTTTTGCTGTAGTATCAAAATTGCAATAGATCATTTTGTGATATTTCACTGGCCTCTGAACATTTGAACCACTGACCCAATCCAAGCCTGAGCCCTGCTGAAGCTGCTCTAAATATGTGCTGTGCTGTTAAATGATAGATCAAATATACACCGTGACAGTAACAGAAACTCAGACAATGCATTTTAGCAGGCTTAATTAAGCATGGAAATAACTTAAGGAAATATATATTTGCTGAACAAATTAAGCCAACTAATATGATTTACATTCTTTTGATTTCTCTACCCAATGCATTTAAAAATTACAAATGCAGTGAAAACACAAGCAAAACGCTGATTTCACGCAGCCGTTATTTTGAAATCGAAAAAGAGGCTCCGGTGGGAAGAAAATGGGAAGTATCGCCTTTCAGGAGAGTCGTGAATGCGATGGCGTATTGTTGTGTTTAATGATGTTGTGTCAATTCTAAAACTGTACATACATTTCTTTCATAGGCTACTTTAGACTATATACAGTGAAATTCATTTATAAATAAAATATTTTTTTTTATATCTAATTCAGAAAGTTAAAAAAAGAAGCAGGAATGAACTATATACATATCCTGTATTGGATATTAACATCCAATAGTGTAAATCGCGGCAGCAGCTTCAGGTTGGTAGTCCAAAGGCATTGTTTATCTTTACTTCCAGAGTTCTTCCCACCGGAGCCTCACTTTCGATTTCAAAATGGCGGCTGCGTGAAATCAGCGTATTGGTATCAGTATCGGTACTTGGTATCGGTGAGTACCAAAAATTAAAGTATCTGTATCGGACTCGTTCTGGAAAAAGTGGTTATTGGTGCATCCCTATTATATATATATATTAGGGATGGGGGAATTAACGCGTTAATCTTTGCGCTTAATTTTAGATGTTTAACGCGTTAAAAAAAAATAACGCAATTGACGCAGTATTTTTTTGTTTTTTATTTGTTTTTGCCTCGTTTCCATGACTTCCTGTTGCGGCTGCTATTGTGAGTGTGCCGAACCAAGTCACCCTGTCATGATGGAGATGGACAAGGATGGAGTTTTAGGAGGAATGTTTACATTTAAAAAGTTGCCTGGTGGCCTGTTTGATAAAACAAAGATGGTGTGTACGATTTGCAAAGCTGAATTCAAATATTATAGAAGCAATTCGTCTTTAATCTACCATTTAAAAGCAAAGCACCCAGGTGTTAGCAACGTAACTAGCGAGGCTACAGGAGGGCCTCGCCAATCCACGTTACTAGAGTGCTACAGTAATCGTGGCAGGCCATTGACCAAACCTGTAACTGAAAAATAAACCGATGCTTTAGCTAAATGGATAGCTAGAAACTGCCGCCCAGTTAGCACTGTGGAAGGCGAGGGACTGAGAGAAATCATGCAAATTGCATCGGGAGACACGTCTTACCATCTACCCTCGAGAAGAACGATTATGTCGAGAATACACGGTTTGTATGACAGCGAGAGGGCGCGAAGGATGGACATTTTAGAGAAAGCAAAATATGTCGCTCTCACAGGAGATCACTGACAACTACTTGGGCGTCACAGCACACCTCATAGATGAAGAGTGGCGACTGCGTTCGTTTGCCCTTACTGTGAGTCAGACCACAGAGCGCCACTTTGCAGAGGCATGCGCTGAACATTTTTTGGAAGTCGCCAAAGAATGGAAAGTGGAGCAAAAGTTAACAACACTGGGGACGGACAGTGCTCGGAACATGACGGCGGCAGCGCGACTACTACCATTTGAGCACCTGCCCTGCACGACCCACAGTGTGCAAATAACTATCACGGTTTCTCTTCGCGACTGTGGATTCGACAGTCTTCTGGCCAAATGTTAGTATCTCTCTACCTATGTTTGTGTGTGTGCTCTCGCTCTCTCTCTCTGTGTGTTTCTCCTCTCTTCCTGTGTCTTATGTTTGTGTTCTCTCCATCTTTGTGTGTGTGTGTGTGTGTGTGATAGGGGATGCTCTATTACTCTGTGTGTGTGTGTGTGTGTGTGTGTGTGTGTGTGTGTGTGTGTGTGTGTGATAGGGGATGCTCTATTACTCTCTCTCTCTCTGTGTGTGTTTCTCCTCTCTTCCTGTGTCTTATGTTTGTGTTCTCTCCATCTTTGTGTGTGTGTGTGTGTGTGTGTGTGTGTGTGTGTGTGTGTGATAGGGGATGCTCTATTACTCTGTGTGTGTGTGTGTGTGTGTGTGTGTGTGTGATAGGGGATGCTCTATTACTCTCTGTGTGTGTGTGTGTGTGTGTGTGTGTGTGTGTGCGTGCGTGCGTGTGTGTGTGTGTGTGTGTGTGTGTGTGTGTGTGTGTGTGTGTGTGTGTGTGTTCAGATCCAGAGTGAGGCGATGAGAATCTGATGGAGAGAAAACACACATCAGTGAATTACAGAAACTCTCTATCTGTGTGTGTGTGTGTGTGTGTGTGTGTGTGTGTGTGCGTGTGTGTGTGTGTGTGTGTATATGTGTATGTTATATGGGGATGCCCATATATATATGGGGATGCTCTATTACTCTCTCTCTCTCTCTCTCTCTCTGTGTGTGTGTGTGTGATAGGGGATGCTCTAACTCTCTCTCTCTCTCTCTCTCTCTCTGTGTGTGTGTGTGTGTGTGTGTGTGTGTATGTGTGTGATAGGGGATGCTCTATTACTCTCTCTCTCTCTGTGTGTGTGTGTGTGTGTGTGTGTGTGTGTATGTGTGTGATAGGGGATGCTCTATTACTTTCTCTCTCTCTCTCTCTCTCTCTCTCTCTGTGTGTGTGTGTGTGTGTGTGTAATTTATTACAATTTACTGACATATTTCAAATGGGGGGGGGGGGGGGTTTCTTTGAGTTTATAACTTAAACTCAAAGAAAGTAATATTAATAGATGCGTGTACTGCACAACACCAACTCAATTGTGTGCACTTCAATCAGTCAGTGATGTACTACAATGCAAATAAATATCTTAATGAGAAATAAACCGTGTTTGAGTCTTATTGCCAAATAAATATATAAACAGACACTACTGAGAGAATAAAACGAAATACTAAAGAATGTGCAGGATAAATTACAAGAACATATAAATAAGTGTTTGTATGCGTGTGCGTGCGCAACATTACCGCTCACTGATGTGTGGCTGCATCGGGGCCATCACAGTCTGTGTCGCGGGAGTGTTGTCATTAGCAGTGCCCTGCGTAGAATTGCATTCTGACTCCTCTGTTCCGCAATATAGTAAGAGAACTGAGCATGTATCTGTATACATGTTATAAGCCCTGTTAGCACAGTTATTATCAGAAATATTTGGGCTACGTCCGCCATTGCACAGAATCGTCAACAAAGCAGTCAGCGGCGCACAATCTGACGTCAAACACAGTGGATAACGGGCGCACACTCTGACGTCACAAGGCAAAAACCCCGGTTTTACTCTCTACATGACAACACTGCAACCGGCGTTTCTGAAAATCCTCACCCTGGCAGGGGTTTTCAAAAATGTTCGGTTGCAGTGACCTGATACTGCGTTTCCGTGTGGACGAACGGCTGAACCGCGTAAAAAAAGTCACGGTTATAAAAATACCCATGTCCGTGAGGACAAGGCCTAAATCCTGATTGAAAATCCTCCCAAGTATTATTTCTTTCTAAAAAGGAACATAGTTGTGAAGATACTGCCTTCTCTAGTATCTTTGACAGAAAAGGTGCATTCGAGATTGGCCTGTAATTGACTAATTCTGTGGGATCAAGTTGCGTTTTTTTAACAAGCGGTTTAATCATAGCCAACTTAAAAGTTTTTGGTATGTACCCTAATGACAAAGATTAATTAATGAGATTAAGAAGAGGATCTATGACTACTGGAAGCATCTCTTTCAGTAGCTTAGTCGGTATAGGGTCTAACATACATGTTGTTGATTTAGATGATTTAACGAGTTTAGAAAATACTTCCTCTCCTATAGGAATGAATGAATAAAAATTTTCTTTAGGGAGACTACAATGCACTCCCTGATACGATACTGTAGTATACGGTTGCATAGTTATAATTTTCTCCCTGATATTATCAATCTTATAAGTGAAGAAGTCATTACTGCTGTACTGCTTGGACACTTCTGGGCTTGAAGCTTTATTTTCATTAGTTTAGCCACTGTTTTAAATAAATACCTAGGGTTTTGTTTATTTTCTTCTAATAGGGTTGAAAAATAAGCAGATCTAGCAGCTTTTAAGGCCTTTCTGTATGCAATCGAGCTCTCTTTCCATGAAATGCGAAATACCTCTAGTTTTGTTTTCTTCCAGTTGCGCTCCATTTTTCTGGCTGCTCTCTTAAGGGCCCGAGTGTGCAACTGTGTCTAAAGTGCTGGAAAAGAGAGAGGTAAAAGTTTCTGACGCAATATCGAGTTCTTCTAAGCTATCCGGGATGCTGAGATGATGAAACTGATCTGGAAGATTATTAATAAAGCAATTTAGTGGCAGAAGTGATAGGTCTAACATATTTGTAACACGGAGTCGGCTTTGCAGCCTTGGCTAAATGAAGTTTACACGAGACTAGATAATGATCTGAGATGTCATCGCTCTGCTGCAGAATTTCAACGGCATCAACATTGATTCCATGTGATAATATTAGATCTAGAGTGTGATTACGACAATGAGTAGGTCCTGACACGTGTTGTCTAACTCCAATAGAGTTAAGAATGTCTTTAAATGCCAATCCCAATGCATCTTTTTCATTATCTAGATGTGCTTCTACGGAACGACGCAGGGAACCAAGGGCATCACAGACATCGAGGTAGAGAGCAGGGACCCAGCTAGGAAGGCCCGAAGCAGGGTCTGAGTGTGTAGTGTGACTCTTACCTGTCTCTACATGGCGGCAGAGAGAGCGTGCCAAGGCGTGACCGGGTCCTCGAACCGCACCCAACTGCCGACTGGCGATACAGGTATCGCCAGGTAGCAGATACAGGTAGCTGAGGGGTGCAGGGCTTTACAGAGTCGCACACCACCAGTCTTGCCCTCTTTAGACCCAGGAACAGAGGAAACTGCTCTTTCTTTGAAGTGTGGGTACCGCCATCTCCGCTGTTTTTGGGAGCCAGCGGTGGAACAGACACACACACAAACAAAGCCTCCACCCGGCCCTCCACCGGGGGGAGGGAGTGAATCAGTGACCAACTCCAAGAGCATCCTCCTTCATCCCTGAGTGTCCTGCTCAGGAAAGCTTTCACTGTCGCTTGCCACTTGGCTTGGCAGCGCCTAGAGCGGGCTGGGCGTCCCTACTTCACGCTGAGGCCTGGCTGGAGGCTGCTGCGGAGTTCCAGCGGGAGCAGGAGCCTCAGCAGGGGGACGCCCTTGGTGACGAGCAGGCGGAGAAACTGCCACCAGCAGCGGGGCTGAGGCAGCAGCGAGCTGCCGGGGCAGGATGTGCCGGATTGCCTCCGTCTGCCTTTGGGCAGAGAACTGTTGGGCGCAGCTTTCCACCGCATCGCCGACCAGCCCAACCTGGGAAACTTGGGAGACCAGGAACCGAACCTTGTCCACATCCGCCATATCACCCAGGCTGAGCCAACGATGGCACTCCTGGACCACTAGGGTGGACATCGCCAGACCTCATGCATGCCACGACACTCCTGCGCCCAACGCACCCGTGTTGCTCTATTAGGAAATGGGACCCATCACCAGTGACGGAGCACACAGGGGAATGAGCATTGGCTCGTTTTTTTTCAATACTCGAAGATGACAGGCTCCCTAAGCGTGATCCCAATCAGTTGTAACGTATGACTACATCGAACGTGAGCGACTAAAAGGCAACAGTGAAACATTTCTATACTCCTTTACTCACAAAATTTAGCAAATTAAATATGGAATTATACTTGCTCCATTTGATCAACCACAAATTACTCCACTATCCAGCTCTCTGACTAATTTTAAACAAGTTACATCAGAACAAGTGTTCCAGCTATAAGCTGGATTCTCTTTCTACACGTCAAAACAGAAATTTTTATGACTTTCAGTGCAAGTGTGACAGCTATAATTAACAGCTCATTAGCAAGTGGAATTGTTCCAAGCAGTTTTAAACACGCAATCTTACATCCCTTGTTAAAAAAAAATAACTTTTCTGGATCCGGCAATACATGACAACTACAGACCGATCTCCAAACTGCCTCTCATGTCAAAGATTTTGGAGAGAGTTGTTTATTCCAGTTTATTCCCAGCTCTACTTTTATCTAAATACATTTAACATTTTGGATACATTTCAGTCTGGTTTCAGATGTGTTGCACAGCACTGAATCTGCATTATTGAAGGTCACAAATGATATTCTACTCTCCATGGACTCAGGTTCACCTGTTGTCCTAGTTTTGTTAGATCTCAGTGCTCAGTTCGATACAATCGACGATGATAGTCTTTTAAATTGTTTATAATGTATGGTGTGCATGCAGGGGACAACCCTCCAGTGGTTTTCATCCTATCTAAAAGAAAGGACATTCTCTGTGAATTTGGGCAACTTTTCTTCTGCATCGGCTCAGCTACTATGTGGTGTCCCTCAGGGGTTAATTTTGGGACCCCTGTTATTTTCATTGTATATGCTTCCCCTGAGCCTTATCTTTCAGAAGTACATCATATCTTATCACTATTATGCCGATGATTCCCAATTTTATTTCCCAGCGAGTATAGAAAAAAATTGCTCATCTGAAAATGCCTTAAATTGTTTTAAAGATATCAAACATTGGCTGGCTATATTGAGAGCAATTAAATGAGAGCAAATCTGAAGTATTGATCTTAGGTTCCTCCTTGCAGAGGCGGACAGAGTACACAGCTTCATTACTTGAGTAAAAGTACAGATACCCCTTGCTAAATTTTACTCAAGTACAAGTAAAAGTACTACAGTCAGATGTCTACTTAAGTAAAAGTACTAAAGTACTTGTTTTTAAAAGGACTTGAGTATCAAGAGTACAAGAGTACATTTTCTAAATATTGCATTACTACTGCCACAGTGCTTACATTGGTAAACACAGCAAACACTTGAAGCGAAAACTATCATTAACTTGTTCAGAAAATTGAAATAGTCTGGCGAGGTGGGGCCACGGGTTGGCACATTCCCGGGATGGACCTGCTGCGTCTTCATCCATTGTTTCGTCCATGGTTTGTCTCTTATCTAAATCTGACCATGGAGTTGACTTTGGCGGAAAGCTGAAGGTGATTGCTGATAGGCTGTCCCAATCAGTGGTGCCTGCACAATCCAATCACGAGGGAATTTGGGAATCCAATTTGAGAGGGAAACAACAAATTGAGGGTTTCCGAGATTTTTCTTTTTTTCCTTTTTTTTTTTTTAGAAGAAATAACGGTTACTCACGGTTATGGATAGAAATGTAGCGGAGTAAAGAGTACAATATTTGCCTCTCAAATGTACTTGAGTAAAGTCATGAGTACTCCCCAAAAATGATACTCGAGTAAAGTACAGATCCCTCAAAATTGTACTTAAGTACTGTACTCAAGTAAATGTACTCCGTTACTGTCCGGCTCTGCCTCCTTGTCTCGTTAACCTGGCCTAGTTGTCACGTTAGGCCCGTTATTGTTGAACTCCCAAGATCAAGTGAGGAACCTTGGAGTGATTTTTGACTCATCTCTACTTTTCAATAAGCAGATCAGTGCTGTTGTAAAGAGTATTTTTTACCATCTGAGATCAATTTCTAAAATAAAAACTTTCCTTTCCCTTACTGACTTGGAAATTGTGATCCACTCATTTATTTTATTTAGGTTAGACCATTGCAACTCATTGTATAGTCGTCTACCCCAAGCTGCATTATCCCGTCTATAACTCGTCCAAAATGCTGCACCCAGTTTTGGTATCTCTTCCATGTGAGGTCATCTTCATCGCTAGCCATTTTTAAGTCTTCTTTAAAAAACATATCTGTTTTCTTTGGCTTTGAATAGATCATCATGAAATGGGTTTTTGAAGCTGATAGAATGTATGATGTTGTATTTAAATGTGTTTTTTAATTCTTGCTTGATCTGTAAAGCACTTTGGGTCAACTTCTGTTTCTTTTTAAATGTGATATAAAAATAAAGGTTGACTTGACTTGATCTGAGAAAACAGTTTAAAGAGACTCCTGTGAAGTTTGAGTCAGCAGGACTCATCAGTGGCATCTGGTCCCTGTAAAAAAACATCAACAAAACAACTGTGAACAAGCTGATATCAGGAGCAACTAGGGCTGCACAATTTAGGGGGGAAATCTGGCTAAATTGTGGTGAAAATTGCGATTTAACATTCACAAAAAATGATAAAGAACACCAGGTTTGTTGTGCCTACTTTTAGGGTTGCATAATTTGGCCCCAAGAAATTGGTTCTTATAGATCAATATGATTAATAATTATTATTATGATTAAAAAAATATAAAAAATAATTATAATTGTAGTAATAACACCATTTCATTGTTATAAACATACAGTATTTAAGAATAAATATAATATAGTAATTAAAATACTAATAATAATTTTACCTTTATTTTACAGGAAAAATGCAGGCAGCCTATAACTATAAATAATTAGAAAGGAATACTTAAGAAACAACAAACAAAGAACGAGAACAAATGGTGACAGGGAAAACTAAGCAGAATATGACAATGAAACTAGACAAGACAAGGTCGTGACAGGCATCTCCTTCACATTGACATTCAAACAGGTCTCCTTGTTGACGATTCCAAGATGGCGGCACTTTTGACATACCTGAATCAGCCGAGCTGCATCTACTGTACATATCTATGGTTGGCGACCCTAGCTGTGGTGAATGCACAGGTAAGTGCACTCCCTCAGACAAAATGTGCAAGTGTAACCAGATGAATTTCATGAGATTAAGGATAAAAAAATCTTTGTGGAAGTTTTTTATTTATTTTTTTTTATATTTTTTTTAGAAAATGATTTTATGAACCATTCCTTCAAAAATAGGAAGTGTTACAACCCAAACCTGATGAACTTCAGATTTTAAATAGAGACACCAGAGGACTTCATTTCTTAGCAGACGAAGGAAACAAAAAACATTCAGGTAAGATTGAAATGTTGTTACAAAATGTGAATGTGCTATCAAAAATATCACTGGACAGATTCAATATCATATGAAGGAAAAATTGTCTCAGGTTACGTAGGGAACCAGGTTACAAGCATAACCTGAGGCGTTCCCTTTCGAAGGGAACTCAACGCTGTCATGGCATTGACACTATGGGAATGTCATTACCAATGCTGCCACACTGAGGAAGATTGCCTGCCCAACAAGGCTGTGTAATACTGGCACAGAAAATTGTGGAATGCAGACATGACTTAGTAAACCCTGAAGGACCTGTGACCCTGGGGTTGAGCCCATGTCCAGACTGTAATTCCTGAGGAATGTGTGCGGAGAGGGCCAGCCGGCTGCAGCACAAACCTCATGTAAGGGCTCACCCCTAGATAGAGCTTTAGAAGATGCTACACTCCTTGGGGATTTCCAGAGGCAAAGCCATTACGAGAGCCTCATAGGACAGAGCGATAGCATCTATAATCCAATGGGAAAGGCACTGCTTGGTGACTGTGTTACGTGCCGACAGGTCAATTGCTACAACAGAAACTAACCCTGCTGCACACCTTGGCCGACAGCTTTCACAACCAATAATAAAGACCCTTGCCCACACCCCTACCATTCGGCATGCCTCAACCTTTCTTAATGTTCATCACCCCAACCTGCATATATCCACACTTGTAAATAACTGGGAGAATGTACGCCATTGGCCTGACATAAATCCTAAGAGCCTGGACTGGATATAGCAGATGCAGTCTCTCTATTGCTACAGCGATTCATGCGGCGAAGGGAAGTACGGCAGGGTGGCTGGTTACAGGAGGTGTGCAAAATAGCTCTGATCATACCTGGGGAAAAGTCTAAGCAGGAGGAAGCTACTGACAGGGCCTGCAGATCTCCTACTCTTTTGAGCAATGTCAATGCAAATAGTAGAGCCACCTTAAAAGTGAGAAGCCTCTCTGAGGCTGACTCTAAGGGCTCAAATGGAGCCTCTAATAAAAAAAAAAATTCCGGGACCACAGAAAGATCCTAAAAAGGAACTCAGCAATTTTAGGTCTTACAATTTTCTTGTGGTGGGAGCTCTGGAAGTCAAAAGTGACTCAACATCCTCAGTTGAGAGATCAGAATCTATGAGCTGTTACCTTTCAGGGACAAGACCCAAAGTTTCCAATTCTCCAGCCAGAAAGTAAATAGCCCTCTGGAAGAGCAGTTTGGTTTCTGCCAAAAGCATGAACTGCTGCATATGCCTGAATAGGACGGGCAAGCACAGCTCGCTCTGGTGATGTTAGAGACTCTATTGTAAGTTGCTTTTTGCAAATTAAGCATTTTATATGATATAATTATACTGACCTGAAGGTCAAAAGTTTAATTCTGTATTTCCTCTGACCAGTTTCTTTGCCATGCCATGTGCTTGCTATGGCTTCAGTGCTTGCTTGACCCCATATTGCTGCTTGCATCTTTATTTTAAAATGGATTTCTTCAGTATTAACTCTTTCCCCGCCATTGACAGAAATTTTCGGCTTTTCGTGTTTTCACTGTTTTACAGTAGGGGCATATTACATATCTCCTGATCAAAACACAGGTGAAAAAGAAGCAGAAAAATGTATTCATCAACATTAAATATAACATTCACGAGTTCACACTTACAAATAAGTTAGATAGAGTAAATGGAATGCATATTTGGCGTGCTGTCCGGAGAGAGGGCTCCGAGCTTGGATATTGGGTCCGAATCCAGAGTAGGGATGGCTGACGCGAAACTTACGTTCCGAAGCTTTTCGAGATCCCGAAGCGCAGATGTTTCGAAACACTGATCCGAAGCGTGATTCAAAACACCCATGTCAGGTGACTACGGCTAAATGAAGCTTCGGAGTGTTTCACAAGTGTTTCGACAGGTGGCATGGTTCGCCAAATCAGCGTTTGATTGACAGGGTCGGGAACAGACCACACAATCACACATCTGTCAACGCATCTTGACCTCGTGGGTTTTTGTGAGAGGAGTTTGATTTTGAGATAGTGGATTTTTGGTGATATAGTGACATTTATAGTGCGATTTGTTTAGTTATATTTAGGCTTACATTTAAATTTACACATTGACTGATAGGCTAGAGATATACAGAGTACAATATAGTGACACATTAATAGATGCATAGATAGAAATATATATATAGACAGATAGATAGATTAATAGATATATACATAAATTAATAGATATATATATATATATAGATAGATTAATAGATAGATACATATATAGATAAATAGATTCATATATAGATAGATTAAGAAATAGATAGCCTAGATAAATAAAAATGGAGGCTCCACAGAAGAGATGCCGTACATCTGTGGTGTGGGAGCATTTTCATTTAGAAACCCCAAATAAAGTGAGATGTGTGTATTGTGATAGGCAGCTAGCCTACTGCAACAATACATCATCTATGATGCGCCATTTGAGGAGCACTCATCCTGCCATTCTGTAGGGTGCAGAGGATGGTAGCATTCCCCCTGTACTTAGGCCTGCGACTGACACTGCTGGGCATCTAAGCAAGGTATGCATTGTTTGAAATATAATTCTTTGTATGTCCTTGCTAAAAAATATCTTTGCATGCCAGCAACAAGTGTCCCTTGTGAGAGGATTTTTTCAAAGGCTGGCTAAGTCCTTCCACAGCAGAGAAATAAATATTTTTAAATAAAAATCTATAAAAAAGTGAGACTGTAACAGTCACCAGCTGGAGTGCCCATGAGAGCCACCAGAGGGCACTCCACACCAGACTATCTTGTTCACTCACAGACTACATTTCCCATACTCACTGCCCGGACTCATCATCATTGGATTCCTCTCTTGCCTCTGACCCCTGCCTGTCTTGTTTTTGTTTTGTATTGTTTGTTTGTTGTTTTGGACTGCCTGCCTGTGGATAACCTATTGCCTATACTTTGGATCATTCCTTTGGATTGCCCTTAAATAAAGCTGCATTTGGATCTAACTTTCGAGTCTCGGAGCAGTTTCGTGACAGAAAACTTCGCCACACCAGATCCAGCAGCAATGACCAACATGGATCCAGAAGGCTGTCTCTTCCACCTCCGCCAATGTAACCGACCAATTGAGGATTTTGTCAAAGAGTTTTGTGAGCTTAGCCATGGGGTTAACTTTAATGATACTGTCTTGAAGGACATTTTTCATCAAGGTCTAATTGACCATCTTTACTATCTCATGCCTATCAATATCCCTCACTGGACTCTAGCTCAATATATTGACATTGCCCTTTTGCTGAGTGGTTCATGTACTGTGGGATTTACGGATGAGGAGCCTTGCAAGTCCACGGTATCCTCCGAGCCTGAGCATCTCCATCTTGCCCTGTTACAGATCCCGAGACTGTTCAAGTCACTTCGGCCGATCCAGAGACTGTTCACGTGACGTCCGCCGATCCAGAGACTGTTCACGTCACATCCGCCGATCCAGAGACTGTCCACGTCACTACCGCCGATCCAGAGACGCTTCACGTCACGTCCGCCGATCCAAAGATGCTTCACGTCACTTCTACCGATCCAGAGATGCTTCACGTCACGTTTGCTGATCCAGAGACTCTTCTCATCACGTTTACCATTTCTGAGTCTCTTCACGTCACTCCTGCCAAGTCTGAGTCTCTTCACGTCACGCCTGCCAAGTCTGAGTCTGCTCACGCCACTGCTGCCGAGCCAGTGTCTCCGGACAAGATGGCTGCCTCCGAGCCAGTGTCTCCGGACAAGATGGCCGCCCCCCGAGCCATTGTCTCCGGACAAGATGACCGCCCCCGAGCCAGTGTCTCCGGACAAGATGACCGCCCCCGAGCCAGTGTCTCCGGACAAGATGGCCGCCGCCGAGCCAGTGTCTCTGGACAAGATGGCCGCCGCCACATTGCCTGAGCCCTCAGCAGAGATGGCCGCCGACACGCCTGAACCTGACCCCTCAGCAGAGATGGCCGCCGATGTGTCTGTTCATGTGCCTGAGCATGTGTCTGTTCCTGTGCCTGAGCATGTGTCTGTTCCTGTGCCTGAGCATGTGTCTGTTCCTGTTCCTGAGCATGTGTCTGTTCCTGTCCCTGAGCCAGAGTCTGTTCCTGTCCCTGAGTCGGAGTATGTCTGTTCCTGTGCCTGAGCCGGTGTCTGTTCCTGTGCCATGGTCGCCTGAAGTGTCGTCTCCTCCCTGGCCTCCTGAACCGTCTGCTCCGCCCTTGCCTCTTGAACCGTCTGCTCCGCCCTGGCCTCCTGAAGGGTCGTCTCCGCCCTGGCCTCCTGAAGGGTCGTCTCCTCCCTGGCCGGCTGAAGGGTCGTCTCCTCCCTGGCCGCCTGAAGGGTCGTCTCCTCCCTGGCCGCCTGAAGGGTCGTCTCCTCCCTGGCCGCCTGAAGGGTCGTCTCCTCCCTGGTCGCCTGCACTGCCTGCTCCTCCCTGGTCGCCTGCACTGCCTGCTTCGCCCTGGTCGCCTGCGCAGCCTGAGCCTGCTCCGCCCTGGTCGCCTGCACAGCCTGAGCCTGCTCCGCCCTGATCGCCTGCACTGCCTGCTCCGCCCTGGTCGCCTGCACAGCCTGAGCCTGCTCAGCCCTGGTCGCCTGCACAGCCTGCTCCGCCCTGGTCGCCTGCACAGCTTGCTCCGCCCTGGTCGCCTGCACAGCCTGATCTACCCTGGCCTCCCATCCTGCTACAGTCTCCAGTCCTTCCGCTCCACAGGCCTTGCCCTCCATCCTGTCCCCGGGTCCGCCTCCACTCCACCTCCCTCCTGGACTATTTTTTTAGCGTCTGGAAGCCACTCCTTTGAGGGGGGGCTATGTAACGGTCACCAGCTGGAGTGCCCATGAGAGCCACCAGAGGGCTCTCCACACCAGACTATCTTGTTCAAGTCAAGTCAAGTCATCTTCATTTATATAGCGCTTTTAACAATGTAGATTGTCTCAAAGCAGCTTCACAGAGATAAGCGTATAATTTAAGGTAACAGAGATTGTTTCGGCTTTACAGCAGAGTTAAGTTATTTCCATCTAAAGTTAGTTTTAATTGATTTGGTTCCGTCGCAATGATCATTTGTTATTAAATTAGGGGCCGCTAAGACGACACCATTCTCTCTACACAGACTTTAAACGCGAACCTGTGAGAAACGCTGATGGCGTTCACATGCGCATTTATAATGGGTTCTATAGTTATGTGCGTTAGAATATACGCAGGTTTGGAATTCCCTACAAGCCAAGCCTAAACAAAATACTTGTCTTTCCTTATAAATTTTGATAAGGAATTTTATTTTATTTGTTGCTTTGGGGTAGGACCGCGAGACGAATTTCCTCACAGACTACATTTCCCATACTCACTGCCCGGACTCATCATCACTGATTGTATTCAGCTGTATCTCATTCACCTGTATTTCATCACCTTGTTAATTTCAGCCTATTTATTCCTTGTTCATTCTTTCAATCATTGCAAAGTTTTGTTTAGTGTCACACTGCATCTCTGAGTGTTTTCCTGGTTTTCTTGTTTCTTGGTTTTTGGATTTCTTGCCTGTTCCTTGGATTACTCTCTTGCCTCTGTCCCCTACCTGTCTTGTTTTTGTATTGTATTGTTTGTTTGTTGTTTTGGACTGCCTGCCTGTGGATAACCTATTGCCTATACTTTGGATCACGCCTTTGGATTGACCTTAAATAAAGCTGCATTTGGATCTAAATTTCGAGTCTCGGAGCAGTTTCGTGACAGAGACATTGTGGCTTGATACATTATGCACAGTGAGGAGCCTACAGGTTACAAGCTTCCACATATTATAAAAATACAATAATAAAAAAAAAAAAAAAAAATGAATGGCTCGTTGTCAAGGTTGTTTCAGACCAACACCTGCAAGTGACCACTAGGTGTCACCCTTGAGACGGGTGTCGGATTGTTTCAAAGCCTCGACACAATATGGCACATTTGCTTCAACTGTTTCATTGTTTCACGAAGCCTCGATCTGCCCACCACTAACCCCGAGTACTCCCCCCGCATTGCTGGTTAGGAAGTAACCAGGCGAGTGTGAGGAGACGGGGTGGTGGAGGGATGCTGAAAAACTGTCGAGGAACATTGGTGAGTCAAATGAGTGTATATATAAATATAGGTCTCCACTCATGCTGATTGGATAGACATGTTGATTACTGATTGTTGACAGCTGGTTGGAATGATGTGATAATTGGATCAATTATTTGAACGTGCTCATCCAGAACTTTGTTAATAAAATATAATTTAATCAAAACTGCCTAATGTTACCGAATGAAAAGTCGACCCAGGACAAGCTATAGGACTGTGCAAGCTTTGAGGGTGTTGACTCAATCTACTCTATCTATCTATGTTTTGATCATCGGTCTGAATTAGAACCAGACGTATTCTTTAACAAAAATGTGATTTTCTCAGCTTTTTGCTCGAATTATTGTTATATTATATAATTATTATATTATCTTTTCTTTTTACTTAAAAAGGAATGCATGAAGCTAGTATAAAATCTTTTTGTTTTTTAAAGCAGAGGGTGTGCTCTTTCTTTTGAAATTTTGCAAGTTTGAGATATTTATACAACAAAATATTCTGGGGGTCATGAAAATTTTGTGAAAATTATAAAAAAAAATGCTGGCAGTGGCTGGCAACTTTTTTCAAAAATGCTTCCAGGTAAAAAGTTAAACAGTATTCATTACCATCAGATATAATTTTGTAAATATATGATAAATATTCTAATTATACCTTTTATTTGTTATTTACTGCAGCCCTGACATCACAGACCATTGAAGTGGCAGCTCTAGGAAGACCTCTGTTTCCTGGTATGCTGTATGACTGCCGCAAGGATACCTTCACTCCAGGTGCTTTATAAACCTAAATATATATATATAAATAATTACAAGTTTATTTTCCCCTCTTCATCAAATATTGCATCACTAATTACAAATTCTTATGTAACAACACTATAAAACCTGCATGTTTTTTCAACAGTACATCACTTCCTCGTACATAACTCTAAAAGTAATTTCTCATTTCAGGTGTTACTCTGTGGGATAAGACATCATTGAGTAAAGATTTGGACAGTCGTCCACAGCCCAGGACAGATTTGAAGTTCAGTAGCTCCGACTCTCTCTCCAGTAAGTCCAGTCTCCTGGATGTGAGTGCTTCCCTGAAGGCCAGCTTCTTAGGAGGGCTGGTGGAGGTGGGAGGATCTGCCAAGTTCATGCGTGACACCAAATCCTCAAACCAACAGTCCAGAGTAACAATGTATTACAGTGAAACCTCCAGATTCGAACAGCTCACTATGACTCAGTTGGGTCAGATCACCTACCCTCAGGTCTTTGACCAGAAAACTGCAACTCATGTGGTCACAGCTGTACTGTACGGAGCTCAGGCCATCATGGTGTTTGATCGGACATTTACAGAAGACGAAGAAAAGCAGGAGATTCAGGGAGAACTGAATATCATGGTCGAGAAGATTCCTCAATTTTCCATTACGGGACACAGAGTTGTAAATATGACAGATGCTCAAAAGAAAGTGGCTGAGAGCATCTCCTGCACATTTTATGGTGACGTCCGCCTTGATCAGAACCCCACCACTTACATAGAGGCCCTAGAGGTGTACAAGAAGCTCCCCACTATACTGAAGGAGAATCCACAGAATGCAGTTCCAATAAAAGTCTGGCTCTATCCTCTTTCTCTACTGGATACAAAAGCAGCTCAGTTGGAGAGAGAAATCACCACACGTCTGGTTTCCAACACTGAAGATATAATAGAGGGGCTGGGAGAAGTACAGAGGACATGCAACGACCTGTCTAGTAAACCGATTGTAAATGTTTTCAAAGACATTAAAGAGAGGCTGCATTCGTTTCAGAGCTCATTTAGCATTTTCAAAACGGTGCTCCTGAAAGCAGTGGCCAAGGTCTTGCCTGCTATTCGAGGAGGAGAGATGGAGCAACATTCATTGGAAGACATCCTGAAGATCCACTACAGCTCCCCCTTTAATGCTGACATACTTAACCAGTGGTTAGAACATGCAAAGGCTGAACTTAACCTCTTGAGTGCTCACACTGAGGTACTGAAGGGAATCATAACTGAAGACTCAAACCGACTCAACACCATCCTCTTTAATCCTAATATTGATGTTGTGGTGTGCTTGACCTTCACATCTCTGAAGTATGAAGACCCGTATCTTTCAGCCCTGAAGAAGTTTCTGGAATCCGACGATTTTAAAGAGCTAGATGTGGGAATGAAACCACATTCTAGCACGTTTGCATCTGTCAGAAAGTGGTTCAACGATCCTGATGTCACCTCAAAGATGAGAAATAACTTATCTCTTTTCAGAAGTTTTTCAGAGGCTAATAAAGATGAAAAGAGGTATCGATTCATTATTTCTGCCATCTCCGATCCCTCCAATCCTGGCTCCTCTATCTACCTGTATGAATCAGGGAAGCTGATAGAGAAACACTTCCAGCCCGTGTCGAAGCCTCCTCCACCAGAAGTGATCGAGGTCCTGGAGGACAGTGTGTCCCTGAAACTGCAGAAGTCCCCAACTGGAGAAACTGTGCAGTTCAGAGTGGAGTACCAGCAGGAGAAAGCAGATTCTGGCTCTGAGGAACAGTGGATTATCATAAACACCGCTGATGAAGACTTTACTCTGACTGGATTGGAGTTTGGAAAGCAGTACTCGATCCGCTACAGGATAGTGGGTAAAGTGGGAGTGAGTGAAGCCAGTGACACTATCGTCCCCATACTGTCTTCAGGTGAGTGTCATGTGCAATTTTTTTTGCATGAATCTTTTTTTAAAAATATATATAATTTGCTTCTTTCACCCAGTCAATGTTTGTATTGATAACCATATTTCCTAACAGGTGTGGCTATTAATAAATGAGTAACATGTTGTGAAGTGTTTCTCATTTGACTGTATTTCTATACCGCTGTCACCCATAAACCATTCTCATACATCTCCATAATTTACTGCAATTAAATATTTCTCTTACCTTTTGGATCAAGGATGTAGGATATCGATTCAGGGTCCTCGGCGGTGCCTCTGACCAGTTCAGTCATGAAATCGAATGCACTGGGCATTTGACAGTATTAATGTTCCATTACCAAAATCAAGATATATTCCCATACACAAAATAATTTATTTGAAATATATTTTCAGAGTATATTTTGGAATATGTGCAAATATTTGAAATTGGCCCAATAAATATATTTCACACTTAACATCATAAATTTTTGTTATATTTCAGAATATATTTCAATGTATTTGGAATATATGCCACATATATTTTTGACACTTTTGGGGACCCATAGAGGGAGTTGAGCCTTAGTGGAAGACATTCGCCAACGTTTTTCTCTCCTTCTTCTCCATCTTGCGAGCTCTTTTTGCGTTGTCCCTCTGGATGTGTTGAACTATAAGATCATCCATAAAAATCTCAACTTTGCCTGTGACATTAACATTTCTATTTTCTGCTTCATCTTCATCAGTTACAGTTAATGCATTCAACCAGTCTTTAATATATTCAATTTCTGGGGAGTTTTCAGAAGGTTTTTCAGAAGGAGATTTATCAGAAAAATTCATAATCATTTGTTCTCCGATATTTATTACAGAACATACTATTTTCAAACATATTTGTTACGAATAGTCCTTAAAGACGCAGAGTATATTATGTATTTGATGTCTAATGGAGGCTACTGTACTTAATCATATGACATTCACAATAAACAATACAAAGCCTTGAACAACTGAAATGTACATTTCTCTGTATGAAAACCAATAGGACATTTAAAACTGACATAAGAATAAAAAACAATAACAATAATAAACAAAAATAATCAACTTAACACACAAAAACTGTTGACACTTAAACCCACTGTGTATGAAAGTAAGGTGCGGATCTTAAACTAAGTGACAACCGCTACAGCCCGCTAAAGAAACGTTATCAGCAAGATGGTCGAAAACTGTACATTTCTGGTCTATTACCACCCACTGCCACTTATTCCAACGACGGAAATAAGCGCAGTTACAATAGTTAAATATTTAGGAGAGCGTTACTAGTGTGACGCTAATGTATTGCAATAGGTAGAAGAAGAAAGAAAAATGCTGGGTACACACCAAAAGATTTTTTACATCTTATAAGATTTCCAAAATGTGATGGACCACAAACATGAGGACAAAAAATCCTAGATTTAAGCGTTTTGGTCCTATAGTGTGTGTGTGTGCCATGATGTGACAAAGACAGCACACCACACACAAACAGATTTTCAACCAGACTCTCGACTGTGAACACAGGAAATCTCGCTTCAGAATTATTAGACTTCAGAATAAGCACGGCGGACGATATGCAGGAAGAAATTGCAATGAAAGTGTTTGGAATGATTTTGTTGTTGGAATGATCAACAAGCTGATCCTCCATCTCTGCTGTCCACATCTATTTCACTTTGTGCTGCGCCGTGACTGCGTTTGCTATGCTTCCGTCTGACATCATCTCACTTACTGATTGGATATTGTTTTGTTTCACGTGATAATCTCCAGAACGTGTGTGCGTTTGTCCTTGGGGTTCCCCCCCCCCACACATCAGGATTTCTGATCATAAATTACAATTCGCGATCGTTCTTCCGAGCAGGGTCGGACACTCTTAACACACCTCACACCACGGGAAAATCTGATAAGATAATCTGTTGAACCATCAAGATAATCGGTAATTAGCTAGGATTTTTGGAAGGGGGGAAATCGACCCCATTATCTTTTGGTGTGTACCCAGCATTAGAAAAGAGAAGAGAGAACGAGCCAGAGGAAAGAAGAGAGAGTGAATCGAAGAGCCAGAGCAACTGCCTCAATCTTCTTTTATCCCTTGACGATGTGACTGTAACCCAAATGTGAGATGTTCAAACTGACCAATCAGAAGATGACAGCTAAAGGTGTGATATGTATATTACATGTCTTGAAATCATTAATGTGGGTGAGTCGACTCAGATCCAAAAACGGTGTAACTTCTAACACCACTAACATGGGCCTACTGTAGCCCGTCATTACTGCTAAAATCACACATTTAAATACTGCTGATTCTACTGATACCAAGAGTCGAATTAATGTCCGATAACAATATGTTTTTAAGAATTTAAGAGACGTGATTTTGTGAAATCAACATTTAAAACCAAACACCAATGATGCATTTTTGATTTATATTTAATTATAAATAAAATGTGGCTTCCATATTCACAGAAATTCTAATAAGCAGTAGAATTATAATATAGGCTAATTCAGTTATTGATCATGAGACATTTATTGATCTATTGATGTCTCTTTGAAAATTATAAGGAGGTTGAGGTTTAATCCAAGTCTTATGAAGCGATATGATTGATTACTTTGAAATATGAGCAAAGTGAAATTTAAGTCCTATTCTCTTTCAAATCAAATCTGTGATCAGTTCATGTCTACAGAAGCCAAATCAAATATGGTGACATGTCAATAATATCAAACCTTCAACAGTGGTCATGTCAGGATTTGAACTCTGTAAACACGCGTTGTTGTCTTTGGAGCTCCACCGATTTGATTTATAATTCTTGATTTTCTTGATTGATCTTTAAACTCACTTACAACGAACATTTTCTACTTTTCCTCACCTCATAGTTACAACGCGGACTGTTGAGCAGACGCGTCTCAAGCCTATTAAGTGATCCAACGCTGGATACTCTTATAGGTTACGTCCGTGGATCACGGCTGAACGCGTCTTCTCCAAACTCACTTACAAACATCTCGTCTATCGTGCGTCTACTCTACACCCGTACCACTAAAAAGACGGATTATATCCAAGACTTCAGTCATAAATTAGTATTAATATTGCTAGCATCACTGGTAGCGTCGTTGCTAACTTACTGTCCATCTGTTAAAATGGCGAATATATCAGATGTAAGTAGTCTACCTTTTGGTGCAGGTGAGGACACATTTGAGCTGCACGCTGTGCAGTCTGAACTGGAAGCTGTTGAGAAACAGATCCACGACCTTTTAATGAGACAGGCCGAGCTGAGGGACCGGCGTTTAGCTCTTGAAACATCACGCGTCGATGCACACAAATCAGTGATTAACGTTACTAACCCGCTGACTCCGACCTCGTCTACTCCGTGCGTTTCTCAGCATCGGTCCCGAGCGCCGAGGTCGCGATCAGCCATGGTTTCCTTCACTCCGGCTCCGACACGCCACCACGAAGCCTGGATGGTTCCGCAGCAGAAGACGCGGGCCAGGATCAGAGCAAGAATCTCTCCGACCCTCCCGGTTTTCGAGATCTCCACCCAGAACCGTTTCTCCCCTCTTCGCGAAACGGAACGCAATAACCGAGAACGCGCTGTGATCATCGCCGATTCCATCGTCCGGCACGTCCACGCTACGTTAGGAAAAAGTAAGGTGCGTACTCACTGCTTTCCTGGTGCTCGTGTTCTCGATATCGCTACGCGGGTACCCGAGATTTTGAATGGTAATGAGCGTGTCGAAGCCGTCGTGTTGCACGCGGGAGCGAACGATATCAGGCAGCAGCAGACAGAAGTTCTGAAGAAAGACTTCAGGAGCCTGATCGAGACGGTACACAGTACATCGCCTGAAACAACGATCATTGTGTCTGGACCGCTTCCCACGTACAGACGAGGCCATGAAAAGTTCAGTAGGTTATTTGCGCTAAATGAATGGTTAATGTCATGGTGTAATGAGCAGAAACTGCTCTTTGTAAATAATTGGAATCTGTTTTGGGAACGTCCTAGACTCTTCCGTGCTGATGGCTTACACCCAAGTAGAATCGGAGCAGATCTTCTGTCGGATAACATCTCCAAAATGTTAAATACCGATTGACTAGTAACCAAAAGTTCAAATTACAGTCTCTGCTGAACCAACTTAACTGATATAAATACTAGTGTAGAACATTGCATAGAAACTGTGTCTATTCCTCGTTTAGTGAGATCAAATAATAAATCTACTGCAGGATCTAGGAAAAATCTAATTGTTATTGAAAAAGAAAATCTCGCTATTAGTGAACAAAAACAATTTATAAAGCTAGGTCTTCTAATAGGGCTGTAGTACTCGAGTCCGGTCTTGGACTCGAGTCCGGACTCGAGACCGTTTTTCTATGGTCTCGGACTTGTCTCGGACTCGCTGGTATTCGGACTCGGACTTGTCTCGGTCTCGGCCACTGGTCTTGCCAAATATGGCTTTTGGTCTCGACCGAGTCCAGGAGTCTTTATTATGTTCCCAGTAATCACACATACGTCGCCGCGATATTAAAACAAAAATATTATTGGAGGGAAAGTGAAACACTGGCCACTTAATAACTATGGGCATTTCGGGTCTTTTTCGTGAGCCGGCTCGTTTCACTCAGCTCACTGCGGCTCTTTTTCGTGAACGGGCTCGTTTGATCAGCTCACTGAAAAGAGCCGGCTCTTTTGACTCACAAACGGCTCTTTAAAAAATAAATGTTTAAATAAACTCGCTGAAAGTCCACCGCTAGTGCAACGTGAATATTCACATTTTTGATTGTCCATAACACCCCGAAAACTAGCCTGCTTGCCTTGCACATCTAATTAATGGGCAAAGGTTTCCGACTTTTTTCTTACCTTTCTTTCTTTGCCTATCGTTCCACGAGTGGTAACGTTAGGCTCCAATGACTGGCTGTTTTAAAATATAGCTAATATCGAAACAAAATAACCCAGCTCATAACTTGCAGGTTTGCTTAGTGGCAAACTTTTTTCATTTGATTGCTTCAGCCGCCACCCGCCTGAATTTAATTAAAATATTATTTTTCGTCACGTCATCCGCCCGATCCGCGGTTTATCCGCATCTCTAGTGTGTGTGTGTGTGTGTGTGTCTGTGAGTTGGCTCGGCCTTCCCTCATGCAGTTTAATTGGTTGACATCGTGTGTATGATTGACAGGAACAGAATGTGAGACTGATCAGAGTCAGACAGTCGAAACGAATGTGTGTGCTCCTTTAGGCCTATATAATTTTTTTTTTTTTTTTTTTTGAATTTGTCAATTATTTTAAATAAAATTAAAATTATTCATTATTACATAGTGATTTAATTTCTATAGGCTATAGCCTATATTTTTTTAGCAGACTTTTTTTTTTCCTGTCCTGGACTCGGTCTTGACTCGGACTCGAACCTCTTTGGACTCGGTCTTGACTCGGACTCGAACCTCTTTGGACTCGGTCTTGACTTGGACTCGACTAGTCCTGGTCTTGGACTTGTCTTGGACTCGACAAAGGTGGTCTTGACTACAGCCCTATCTTCTAAACATTAGATCACTCACACCTAAGGCAGTTATTGTAAATGAAATAGTCACAGATAATAACCTCGATGTACTTTGCCTAACTGAAACCTGGCTTAAACCAAATGATTATTTCGGTCTTAATGAGTCTACTCCATCTGGATACTGTTATAAGCATGAGCCCCGTCTGATTGGTCGTGGCGGTGGTGTTGCAACAATCTATAAAGATATTCTTAATGTTACTCAGAAAACGGGTTATAAGTTTATTTCGTTTGAAGTACTTGTACTAAATGTTACGCTCTTAGATGTTAGAAAAACATCCCTATTATCTCTAGCCTTGGCTACCGTATATAGACCGCCTGGGCCTTACGCTGATTTCCTAAAAGAGTTTGCAGATTTTCTCTCAGATCTATTGATCAACGTCGATAAAGCATTAATTGTTGGAGATTTTTAACATACACATGTTTATGCGATCTGTCTCTGCTGCTGCCTGAACCCAAACAAACAGATGAACTAGAAGAACTAACTAGCACTATGAGCACTATTCTCTCTAGAACATTGGATGTTGTTGCACCTATTAGATTAAAAAAGGTCAGAGAGAAAATTAAAGCACCGTGGTACAACAATACTACGCATGTTCTAAAGAGAGAAACCCGTATTTTAGAGCGTAAATGGAAACAAACTAATTTAGAGGTCTTTAGAATCGCGTGGAAAGACAGTATGTCACGTTATAAAAAGGCCCTAAAAGCAGCCAGGGCTGAGCACCTCCGCAAACTAATAGAAAATAGCCAAAATAATCCAAGGTTTTTATTTAACACCATGGCTAGACTAACAAATAAACAGACGTCACCTGAACAAAATATCCCGTTACAGTTTGGTAGTAACGATTTTATGAATTTCTTCACTGAGAAGATAGAAAGCATCAGAACCACAATTGTAAACGTTCAATCTTCAATCGTGCCTTATAATTCAGCCTCGATTATCACCCCGCAAGAACAATTACAGTGCTTTACAACTATAGAACAAACAGAGTTAAATAAACTTATCACTTCATCTAAAACAACAACATGTTTATTAGATCCTATACCAACTAAACTATTGAATTAGTTGGTAGGTCATGTTCCAAGAACATTTAAATTGGCAGTTATAAAACCACTCATTAAGAAACCTCAATTAGATCATAATAACCTAGCAAATTATAGACCCATTTCAAATCTTCCTTTTATGTCTAAAATATTAGAAAAAGTGGTGTCCGCTCAACTGGGCTCTTTCTTGCAAGAAAATGACATCTATGAAAAGTTTCAGTCTGGATTCAGGCCGCATCATAGCACTGAAACTGCGCTCGTTAAAATCACAAATGATTTACTATTAGCTTCTGACCAAGGCTGTATCTCAATACTAGTTTTACTTGATCTTAGTGCTGCGTAATTTAATTAATCAATCAACAATACTATTGATCAGCATTACCAAACGTGGACGTTTTCCACTAGAAACAAACATTGATGTATTGTTTTAATTTAATACTGTGAAGCTGCTTTGATACAATCTCTATTGTGAAAAGCGCTATATAAATAAACTTGACTTGACTTGACTTAAACAGCAGAGACATTTCTAAATATCTTCTGTGTTGGAGGATTTCTGCATGTGTTCGCAATGGATGCAGGATCACTTTCTCTTGACATGATAATCACACTCTTCATGTCTGTTGATTTCCACAGCCACTGTTCCCAAGACCAAGACCGAGTTCCTTCAATGTAAGTCAGAAAACAAGCAGAGACATTTCTAAAGATCTTCTGTGTTGGAGGATTTCTGCATGTGTTAGCAATGGATGCAGGATCACTTTCTCTTGAGATGATTATCACACTCTTCATGTCTGCTGATTTCCACAGCCACTGTTCCCAAGACCAGGAGCGAGTTCCTACAATGTAAGTCAGAAAACAAGCAGAGAAACTCACTTTGTGTGTTCATGTTCTTCCTGTAGACACTGAAAGAAAACACGACTGTAGATTTAAAAATCATGGTTTCCCCCATTCCCCGGTTGAATCACGAAAGCTACACCAGTTACTTTTGCCAAGAGATCTCTAGAAACAGGCATATAAGAATATAAGGCTACATGAGAGTGGTCTTCATCCCAGATCTCTATCTTCTCACCCCATCATGCAAGCTGTAAACACTTTCTCTGGGTTTCTCCTTCCTTACCCCATCATCTCTAATTTACCCTCCTCTCACGCCCTCATGTCTCAGCGGTGGTACAGTAAGATTGAGCTTATATACATCACAGAGAGACTTACAGCTTCCTTTTAAGACAGCGAAAACATCTAATGACATGGTACAATCCACTATCCACATTAAGAAACTATTTCTCAGTGTATACATTAATGCATTAGTGGTATACAAATGGTACATCAGTTGAAACATTCCTTTTCTCGCAAAGAGCACAGCAACTGTACACATCTGAAGCATCATCATCATTGGAGCATCTCTGCTAAGTGAACACTGCATACCTCTAACATATAACTCTACCAGCTCTCTGCTCAGCACACAAGTGCAAACATAGTCTGACTCCACAAAATACATTAGAAAATTATAAAGAAAATGAATAAAGAGAAATGAAACGTTGATCATGTGAATGATGATTGAACTGTACTGAGACACACTGCCGATATATTGAACATGAAGAGTCCAGCTACATTAAAAGATCAGATTCATAATTCCTGATTGTGATGTGTTTTCTCTCCATCAGATTCCCATCAGCTCACTCTGGATCTGAACACAGTGCATAAACAGCTCCTTCTGTCTGAGGAGAACAGAATGATTACTAACACTGGCGGAGTCCAGCCGTATCATGATCATCCAGACAGATTTGATTGTACTGATGTATTGCATCGTCACGTGCTGTGTAGCGAGGGTGTGTGTGGACGCTCTTACTGGGAGATTGAGTGGAGTCGTGCTGTGGGTATATCAGTGTCATATAAGAGCATCAGCAGGAAGGGACGGGGTAAAGAGTGTTGGTTTGGAGGTAATGATCAGTCCTGGAGTTTGTACTGCTATTACTCCTATTACTCATTCTGGCACAATAGCATAGAGACTAAACTCCCTGTAAAGCCCATCGGTCGTAGAGTAGGAGTGTATGTGGATCACAGTGCAGGAACTCTGTCCTTCTACAGCGTCGACAGAGACACTATGAGCCTCATCCACACAGTCCAGACCACATTCACACACACACTCTATCCGGGGTTTGCGGTTGATCTTGGATCATCAGTGAAACTGTTGATGAATGAGAATAGCCTGATGAGAGCTTCTACCCATAATGCTTTGAGCTGCATGATAAATCAGTGACAGTGAGATGATGTTCTAGAGTCTCTTTTTGTCTCTTCATTAGATTAATAACAGCTGAACTTCTGTCGGTGAAATATCATGTCAGAATAACTGTGTGTAATAAATCCTCATATAGACATCAGTGTGTGTGACGGTGTGTATCTGTGCTTTTCTCAAGCTCTGTTTGTGTTGATGAAGATCAGCTTCATTTAGTTTCACAGTAGAGTCACATCAATCATTTGTAATTCATGTAGAAGTGGGATTTATTAAACATATATAAATCCATGTGTATTTTAGAGGTTCAAGCACTGAAGCCGCTGCAACATTATTATACTTGCACTGTTTTATCAATTATTATTTTTCTGCTGTTTGGGCGTCTGAGACTGTAAGGCATAAAGATCTCAAACTCGAAACTCATCAAAAATCCCCTGATACATCAAAACACTGTGAAGATATTAAATTATCATTTGTATGTGTTGATCTATATCTGCTGTACGTCATCATGATCAATCCCAACGAATCCTGATATTCATCTTCTCTGGGTCAAATAATATATATTCTTCAAATATCCCCGTCAGCAGCCAATGAAATCACAGCAGCCAATAAGGTCGAATCATAATGTCTGACTGTTATGAAAATTGACATATTTGTGTTAAAATGAGGCTGTGTATCAAATCTTGTGAGATTCAGCCACATGGCGGCGCTAATAAGCAACTTTACCTTTTTGCTGATAACTCTGTATCCCAGTGAAGCTTTGAAACACAACAAGTCCTGAAAATTGATCAAAGAACACATATTATACAGACACCTGATATTTAATCTTATTAGATCATTAGTTCACTGCATTTGATGGATTATACAATCAATAAAACATTTGAATGTGTTTGTAAAAGCTGTATTAGTGCATGTTTGGCCTGAGTTATTGCATTCCCACTGTTCTGACCAGCAGGAGTCGCCAGCGTGAGGCGATTCCAACCATTCGAAACACTGAATCATTTGTTCAGTTGATTCAAAGCTTTATAAAGCTCAGCTTCTCCCATCACTAGTCCTCTCCGAACTTCACACATTCTAAGGATTGATGTTTGCTGAGCTACCAACCGTTTATATCAATGGGAATGATAGATGACGGCTGTAATATTAATGATCTCAACTATAGGATAAGAAATCAATCGATCTCCTTTCTTACTCATATCTTCAGTTCATGTATTCCTACTGCACTTTAAGACGATGTTTCCTCACATAAACCACTGTTTAAACTATTCTAAGTCTTAATAACACACCTGTTGGAAATCTAACTTCTCTCCTGCATATTGGAAAGCACTGCTTTAAGTTCATGAGTGTTAGGAAGTATTAATTCCTTCAGTAAAACCACAGAAGGGTCTTCCAGCAAGATGGCGAGCTAGCCGCACATGTTTTGCTGAGCTCTGGCAGAACTATTTCAATTTATACTTTTCATTGCCGCCATCTCATAAACTAGTCTCAGAAACTGATTGCGTTCAGTTGTTTCTTCTGATACGCTCTAGATCGAGCGAGTAAACTTTGACGGGAACGTGGCGCATTCAGCAAACAGAGCCCCAAATTTACCCATGGAAATGGATCATCACAATTACGGCCGAGAGAACCCAAAGGAAAGACGACGGGATGCTTCTCACATTACTCCAACCAAAACTCTTCAAAAAAAGGTGAAGCCAGACGACTGTGAAATCTCCAGCTTTGCTGCAGACGATTAACTCCTTAACGTGAGATTTGATTCTCAAGATAGAAAGCTGGAGGACATTGCAGACAAAATTAGACAAAACAGCACCATGAGTGCGAACATCTCCAAATCAGTGGAGTTTAAAGCTGCAGAGATTGAGGAATACAAGCAAAAATATGTCGTCTTGGAAAAGAAAACCGCAGTTCTCCAGAAGTCTAATGAGGAGTTAAGTTGAAAATGTCCGAGCTTGAGCGTTATAAGCGAGACTGAATCTTCGTATTAAAGGGATGAAAGAGCAATGGCGCAGGAAGGGGGGTGCTGAGGGGGCTGCAGCCCCCCTGGTGGGCCTGCTGTCACTTAAAAACGTGAAATAAAATGGGCATCAATGGACAGCGTTAACTAACGCTCTTATGCCTAATGTAGTGAGTGTTCAAGCTACAGAGAAAATGAAATAAAGTTTGAATTTGTCATGCTTTGTTCCGATCAGAGCTTGTGAGCGGAGAGCGCATTTCTAAATATTCTGCTCCGCTCGCTCATTCCGCTCAGGGTCGCTCGCTCAACCCAGAATGGCCTGCTGGTGCCAAAATATGTGGAATAAGGGCTGCCTCCGACTAAAGTTTTTCTTGTCGACTAGTAGTTGTTCATTTAAGGCATTAGTGGACAAATCGCTCCTTTATATTAATTTAATTACGTAAATAGGCTATATACAGGATAATGAGCGTTTAATATAGCCGTACTTCAGCGCACGACCGCACGCATTAAGCTTGCCCCAAGAACCGGCAAAACTAATGATTATGAATGTGTCAAAAATAGTAAGGACACATTTAATTGTTTATTAATAAACTGGTGTTTTCTGTGTCGCTGCAAAGATGAAGTTGACGATGCGGACTCGCCATGAACGCCAGAGAGAAATGCACATTTCATATGGATTACATAATCAGAGAGTAGACTATTTCTTTTCGTTTTGAATAGTTTCGTTTAAAAGTAGAAATTTCAAGCTTTCTATAATAGATAGCCTATATTTCTCAAATCTGTGATGCACAAGCTGAGTTTCGTGCCCTCCAGTTCACGTGATTGTGCCGGCGTCTTATTACATTGTCTGCTATGTTTGCTTATTATTTATTAAATACAGGCAATTGGTTGATAAAACATTGATCAAAATTAAGATACAATTTATACAAAACTAAAATCTTTTAAATTGAGTCTTTCTACAAAACTAAAGTCAATGAAGTGGTCAAAATCATGTCTAAACCACTATATAAAAAAACCATAATATTTATAATATTTAATATTAATTATAATCTATAATATTTAAACATAAATATGAAACTAAATATGTTTTCTTTAATGGCTACAGCACGTACACTCACCTAAAGGATTATTAGGAACACCATACTAATACTGTGTTTGATCCCCTTTCGCCTTCAGAACTGCCTTAATTCTACGTGGCATTGATTCAACAAGGTGCTGAAAGCATTCTTTAGAAATGTTGGCCCACATTGATAGGATAGCATCTTGCAGTTGATGGAGATTTGTGGGATGCACATCCAGGGCACGAAGCTCCCGTTCCACCACATCCCAAAGATGCTCTATTGGGTTGAGATCTGGTGACTGTGGGGGCCATTTTAGTACAGTGAACTCATTGTCATGTTCAAGAAACCAATTTGAAATGATTCGAGCTTTGTGACATGGTGCATTATCCTGCTGGAAGTAGCCATCAGAGGATGGGTACATGGTGGTCATAAAGGGATGGACATGGTCAGAAACAATGCTCAGGTAGGCCGTGGCATTTAAACGATGCCCAACTGGCACTAAGGGGCCTAAAGTGTGCCAAG
The DNA here is from genome assembly GCA_021464565.1 of Rutilus rutilus. Taxonomy (NCBI): domain Eukaryota; kingdom Metazoa; phylum Chordata; class Actinopteri; order Cypriniformes; family Leuciscidae; genus Rutilus; species Rutilus rutilus. Next base: position 3,164,296 of record JAJAQA010000005.1, read on the forward strand.
AAAACATCCCCCACACCATTACACCACCACCACCAGCCTGCACAGTGGTAACAAGGCATGATGGATCCATGTTCTCATTCTGTTTACGCCAAATTCTGACTCTACCATCTGAATGTCTCAACAGAAATCGAGACTCATCAGACCAGGCAACATTTTTCCAGTCTTCATCTGTCCAATTTTGGTGAGCTCGTGCAAATTGTAACCTCTTTTTCCTATTTGTAGTGGAGATGAGTGGTACCCGGTGGGGTCTTCTGCTGTTGTAGCCCATCCGCCTCAAGGTTGTGCGTGTTGTGGCTTCACAAATGCTTTGCTGCATACCTCGGTTGTAACGAGTGGTTATTTCAGTCAAAGTTGCTCTTCTATCAGCTTGAATCAGTCGACCCATTCTCCTCTGACCTCTAGCATCAACAAGGCATTTTCGCCCACAGGACTGCCGCATACTGGATGTTTTTCCCTTTTCACACCATTCTTTGTAAACCCTAGAAATGGTTGTGCGTGAAAATCCCAGTAACTGAGCAGATTGTGAAATACTCAGACCGGCCCGTCTGGCACCAACAACCATGCCACGCTCAAAATTGCTTAAATCACCTTTCTTTCCCATTCTGACATTCAGTTTGGAGTTCAGGAGATTGTCTTGACCAGGACCACACCCCTAAATGCATTGAAGCAACTGCCATGTGATTGGTTGATTAGATAATTGCATTAATGAGAAATTGAACAGGTGTCCCTAATAATCCTTTAGGTGAGTGTATACAGTACAGAGAAATTTCATGTCTTGTCGTCAGCCACAACATAATCACGTCACATATTTCTTTGCATTTACTATCTAGTAATTGCTGACTCTATTACTCCAACTCTGAGCGAACTCTCTGCTCCTCACCACGGCGCTTCTCGGGTGCTGCGCTAATCACTCCGCCCAAGTAGCAGTTGGCAGTCGCCTTCTGAGAAAATAGTTCCCAGTATTTCAACGTTTAAAAAATGACTGCGTCTCATACGACCTTGTTATTTGCACACACTGTGACTATACAAATTGCAACATGTAAATAGGAAAATGTTGGCGTTATTTTGTCACTTATTGGGATTAGTATGCTAGCTGGAGCCGTTTACCTCCAGTCTTTGTGCTAAGCTAGGCTAGCGGTGGGTGCGTCAAACAAACTTACAGCACGCACGGAGATGAAAAAGGTATGTATGGACTTATCTAACTCTGAGGGATACGGTGAATAAGCTAAAGTCCCAAAAAGTCGAAGTGTTCCTTTAAGCCCCAATCTGTACGAGTTGGGGGCGTGTCAGTGAGAAACATGGCGGAATCAATGGATGCAACGTCTGTAGTTGACGGTAAATTTTAATTGAGAGAAAAGTGATAGTAAAATATATATCACAATACTTACAGGTATTTAGCAATGACATTGTAAGGCTTTTTCATTTATAACAAAGTAAGCTTTCTGCACAAAATATGACATCATTGTAATATAACAATTATATTATATATAATAAGTATATAATGATACAGTTTACATGGATACATGGATGGGTGAAATGCTCATTTTCACTCAATCTCCTGTTAATCTTGAGTACCTATAGAGTAGTATTGCATCCTTCATATCTCCAAAAAGTCTTTAGTTTTATTATATTTATAAAAGAAAGATAGGCTGTACCGAGTCTTTCCGGAAAAAAAACGAGCGTCTGGAGGCGGGCCGTCACCGTGTGGGCGAAGCTAAAGCTGTGCTTGCCGAGCTAACAACACACAGAGACATTTGAAGCAGTTTTACTCACCGCCTGCGACCGCGAACCTTTATCATTGTGCTTTATCATCCTTAAGCATTAGATGATCTGCAAATCCGTCGATCTGGGCTTTGTTTATAAAACAATCATCGTCGAAATGCAGGGAACAAACAGTCTTACACAACTCCGTTGATGCTCTGAATAAACAAACTCCATCCACTGGTCCCTTAACGCTGGGTTCTTTGGGAATCTGTGCAGGGTTGTCTTGCCCTGGCAACCAAAAACACACTTCTTTGGTGACACTGACCTCCCAAAAACTGAGCAGAGCGCTTTGAGGTAACGTACTGCTTTCGCTCTCTTCTCTCTCTGTCTGGTCTACGAGTGCGCGCGCGCCCGCGGAGAAGAGCCCTTAGGACCCATATAAGGAAATTCCGCCCTATCTTACGTGACACAGACCCATACTCGAAAAAAACTTTCCTAAACTTGTGACAAAACGGAAGGACAATTTTTGGCACAGAAATACTCCTCAAACGTACAATTTAATTTTTGAAACTTTGTCCATGTTTAGCATGGGAATCCAACTCTTTAACAGTGTAAAAAACTCAGTATGCATGAAATAGCATTTCACCCCCCCCTTTAAAGGAGAACTCCGGTCAATTTTAACATTGAGCTCATTTTTTTGTACATTTGGAGTGCTGTCAGTACAGAGAACAACGACAAAAATCGGTGTTGCCTACACCATGTTATCCTCTTTTTAAAATTTGCACCCTGTTGACTTCAATGGGGCAAGTAGTAAACCTGCTTTTAGCCTCTTAATATCCTTGATGTGTCATTACAAGTGCACAGGTCATGTGAGTGATTCGTTCAGAGTGAACGCGGGTGAATCTGACTGCAGTAGATGTGCAAGATATGAATAAAAATGATGTTATTTCAGCCAGCGCACATACCTGTATTTACATCCTGTTTTCTGTCCACAGTAGCCGATTGTCGAGTTCACGCGCGTGATCATAAGTTGTTCTCTGTATTGACAGCGCTCCAAATTTACAAAAAAATGAGCTCAATGTTATAATTGACAGGAGTTCTCCTTTAAAGGGGAGCGCTGGGTTTTTAGTAGGCGTTTAATGATCTGCACTCCGTTCTCCGCTAAGCCACTGGATGGCGGGTAAAGGGGCCTTGATGTCAAATGTTCAAACGTTGACACACGTTTTCAGTCCCAGTATAGCTTGTTTATTTCCTTCCACAAGTACGAAAAGAACATCCTTCTTTTTCCCATTACCGGTTAGACTTACTCTGCACACTCTCTTTGTGGGTATGGTCTTGTTGTCATAAGTTTTCAGATTCACTTTTTTGTCACATACCTTGGGCTTTTTCCTCAGTCTTTGAAAGTCTTTCATGGGCAGGATGTTTACCTGTGCCCCTGTGTCTAATTTCAATGAAACGTCAGTACCATTTACATCCATGTGTGCTATCCACTCATCAGCTGGAGCAGTTTGTCCATCTTCAATTGAGTCCACGAAGATTGATGCTTCTTCATCTTAACTGTCGCTTCTCTTTTCTAGAAGCTGGACTTTTTTCTTTGAATAACAGCACTTGGCAAAATGATTCTTTCCTCCACAATTCCTGCAGTCCTTTCCGAAAGCTGGGCATTTTCTCGGTGCATGTTTGTTGCCACACTTTCCACAGCGCCTGCTCTCTTGGCTTGGCTTGTTCTTTTTCTTCTTTGACATAGCTCTTTCAGTAGCACTTCGAACTGCATCCACTTCTGCTGTCTCCTCATCACTGAAAGACTTCAGCTGTGCCATTGCACATTCTGATGCTTGGCAAATTTGTATTGCCCTTTCTAATGTGAGGTCAGTCTCTTTTAACAATTGCATCCTCACTCTTTTATCTTGGACACCAAGATATTTGCATTACTATTTGATCTCGAATCATGGAGTCTCAAAGCGTTCCAAAATTACATGACTGACTTTTCAGTCTCAAATCCGTAACATACTGTTCAATGGATTCTGACTCTTTCTGCAGTCTATTTCTGAAGACATACCTTTCATAGGTCTCATTTTTCCTCGGTGTGCAGTATTGCTCAAATTTCTCAATCACAGCCTCATACTTATCTTTTTCGTCTTCCGTGAAAACAAATGTATTGTACACATCCAGTGCACTGCGTCCTGCCACTGTTAGCAGCAATGCTATTTTCCTCCGTTCATTACCATCCAGCCCAATGGCGAGTGCATAAAGTTCAAAACTTAGTTTGAAAGGTTTCCAATTCTCGTTGACATTACCAGTCAACTTCAATTCGTCTGGTGAACGGAAGGAATTCATCATCTTTTAACATTTCTCCTGGTACCACTGTATTGACGAGGCTCACTCACCGGGTACTGTTATCAGAACGCTTTTATTCAGTTCAATAACACAGTGTTGAACTTGGCTTACTGCTGCTTTATACTGCCATCTAGTGGCCCAGTTAGCATGGAACACATATCAATACACCCCCTATCCCTCCTTTGTCCATATTTGATTGAACCTTTTCCAGAAAATAACATGTTGCTGTCTCTGTAGAATGATAAGCCCTAAATCCAAACTGCATTGAGTGCAAAGGACAAGAGCTGCAATTAAGATGATTGGTGATTTGTTTAGTAACCAGTTGTTCAAAAACTTTAGATACTGTTGGCAAAATGCTAATAGGTCGGTAATTAGACGTGAGAAGGGGGTTACCACCTTTAAGTATAGGAATGACACTAGCAAGTTTCCATGACTCAGGAAATTTCCCTTGATCTAGTGACACATTAATGATATGTGTTAGTGGACCCATAATTGACTGACCTATGTTTTAGCATGAGTGTGTCCATCCCATACACATCTTTTGCTCTTGAAGACTTAAGCTGTGTAATTGCCTTTTCCACATCAGATATGGATACAAATTTTGGATATAGTGGGGGCTCAGTTAACAAATCTGAAGTAATGACAGGTAAGGTGTTATATTTCACAGGAAAACTTTCAGCTATGGTATCCACAGAATCAACAAAATACTTGTTTATTGTCTGATGGATCCTGCAGAAGCATGCCATTGTTCTTTAGCTGTATTGAATTATCACTAGAAGAAGTTTTACCTGGTAATTTATCGATATGTTCCCAAATCGCTTTTGAGTTTCCATGACAGTTTTTAATACTTGTGATAAAAAAGTCTGCCTTTGCTTTTCGTAGTTGTCTTGTCACTTTATTCCGTAACGAAGCAAATTTTTGTCTCTCACAAGATAGATTTGATTTTATGGCTTTTTAAAGGGCATTGTCTCTGTCTTTCATTAACTGTTTGATATCATCACTGAGCCAGGGAAGAGAACACTTTCTGTTTCTATGTTTAATTGCCACTGCAAATTCATTCATTTTTGTTTGTAAGCATTCAGTGAATTTCTGACTAATTATTTCCAATTCATTGTCCAATAATAGAGTGTCCCAGTTCATATTTCTTATTGCTGTGTGAAATTGTTCCTGTTTGCTCCTTGGAATGCCAATGAACTCCTTTTTTCCGGAATAAGCTGCAAGTCGCTTTCTGGTTAATGTTCTTGTTATCAGCACCATGTTATGATCTGAAGGTGATGATACACGGGGCAACTTTTTGAGCAATGTCGCCGGGCACTTTCTCATTGAGAATGGGCAACATATTTCTATCTGGATACTTTAGATCAGTCGAGGGCAATCAGAATGCTAGCCGCCGATCACGTGACCGGCTTGGAGATTTCAAACAAGATGGCGGCCTCTCAGCGGCAGTGGAGCGAAGAAAAGGAGCGTCAACTATATCTTTTTATGCTGGTAAGTTGTCACGTGTAAACCCAAAACAGAAAATTTGCTTAATTTAATGCTTAAAATACCAATAGATGTCAAATTTAATGTGCCCAGGCTGTAATATGGACATTGAATGTTTTTGGTTTTGATAACTGCCGTTAGCCACCGCTCCATAGACTTTCTATGGGATTTAGCTAACTTGAGGTGAATTTGCTACATAGTTAGTAACCTGAAAGTTAACTAGATACCCTGACTTCTTGTGTCTTGGTAACTCACTTGTAACGGTGGTTCTGAAATTGAGGCGACAGAGAAGGTACGCGAACAACATTGGCCGTTTATTTAATTCTACCGCATAACATGTATATCTAGCAGGTTAAATGCCGTAAATACATGACATCGTCCAGTCAAAACTGAGTCAAAACGGACTGCCTCCACACTATTAGTGTCCATACGATAGGTTGCGTGCAGAGTCGGCTTCCTTAGCAAATTGCACTAAATACATTACTGCTGTTCTCGACAGTGTACCTTTGTAAAAGTGGGGATTTGGCACTTACTAGCATGAAGAACAAGTATAAACCTATTTGTTTTACAGACCGTGCATAGAGATCGATTTAAGATTCAAACTCTCTTCGATATAAAAAACATACCTTGTGTGAGTGCTTGTTTTTAATGTTGTTCATATATTGTACGAGCAAGAATACAATATATTAACCATCTGGACAAGATTAGATCCATCCATAATTTGCTGCAGCTTTTTCCTTGTACTGTTATCTTCCCAGTGTGTATAATATTAAGATCAAGTCGAATGTCAAATATTTAGGCATAAACATTTCTAAGGATAAGGTCATGATCATCAACGGGATTTGTCTATCTTTGGAAGGATTTATTTAAGTAAACTGGACAGTCTCTCTAGGTGTATCTGTCCTGCATCTCGTCTCTCTTTTTCTAATCGAGCTGTTAAAGGGATACTCCACTTTTTTCGGAAATAAGCTCATTTTACATCTCCCCCAGAGTTAAACAGATGAGTTTTACCGTTTTAGAATCCATTCAGCCGAACTCCGGGTCTGACGGTACCACTTTTAGCATAGCTTAGCATAGATCATTGATTCTGATGAGTCCAGTAGCATTTCTTTCAAAATGACCAAAGAGTTTCAATATTTTTCCTATTTAAAACTTGACTCTTCTGTAGTTAGATGTACTAAGTACTGTAGTACTAAGATCGACGGAAAATGAAAAGTTGCGATTTTCTAAGCCTATATGGCTAGGAACTACTCTCATTCCGGCGTAATAATCAAGGAACTGTGCGGCTGTACCATGAGTGCAGCAGGCGTAATGATATGACGCAGCGCCTGAAAATAGTCCCCAGCTCGGTAACTTCTTCCAACGTGACCGGGACTAAGTTTGTCTAACCTATTAGACCTATTTTCAGGCGCTGCGTCATATCATTACGCCTGCTGCACTCATGGTACAGCCGCACAGTTCCTTGATTATTACGCCGGAATGAGAGTGGTACCGTCAGACCCGGAGTTCGGCTGAATGGATTCTAAAACAGTAAAACTCAACTGTTTAACTCTGGGGGAGATGTAAAATGAGCATATTTCCGAAAAAAGTGGAGTATCCCTTTAAGGCCTCCTGGCTTTGCATTCCCAGAGGTGTGTTTAGAGAATTGGGTGGAAGTGATTTTCTGCTGAGATGTGATGCTACTGTTTCCAGACTGCCAATCAAACTGTCTTCCTTTCACCAGCAGATTCTGTTATAATGGAAGTTATTATATAACCACAGCTTTTCTCCACACTGAATCCCTATATGGAACAATAGATTTATTGTATCTAGATTCAAGTCTCTGTGTGTTCTTGACTGGCTTGAAAAGGGTATTTGAGTGCCATTCCAAAAAGTTTTATACATTTTGTACAAAATGCTTGTGTCAACGTGCCAGAAGGATCTTGTGAACTCTCTTCAAGGGTAATGACCTCAATGCTTCCCAACAAACTTATTCGCTCTTGTTTCAATTCTATGTTACGTCCGACACTTCTGTATAATAACTGTGTTTTGCAAGCTTTTTTGCAATACAGTATATAAGCTTTCCAGTGGCTCCTAAAGCTAAGGAAACTCATTTTAAAATATCCAGTGGAGTATACCCGTGAATCTTTAAGACAACGGTTTAATTTTGAAGAAAATGCCTGTATTTTTGGTCAAGTTGACATAGAGACGACTGATCATCTTTTTTTTTTTTGTGTGTGTGTTTTCTCAAATACTACAAATATTCATTCACTGCCCACTTTTGCTAGGAAACATATTATGTTTGGAATGCTGTTGGATGAGAAAAGATTTTTTATTAATGTAATGTTGATTCTGGGCAAATTTTTCATTCATAAATGAAAATGTATGAAGACGAAACCTTATTTTTCTGTATTAAAAGAGACTTTATTTGTCATTTCTTTTCATCGTTGGAATGTATGAAAAGTAAAACAGGCCAGAAAAATTGGCTGGAATAATAAGAGACATTGATCTCTTAGAAGAGGAATGAAGAGAATTTTTTTTCTTTTATCTCCAAATATATGTAATTTTCTTTTATCATTATCTATTTACTGATATGTGGCTTGCTTAGTACTCGTTGATCTGTACTTACCAATGCCATTGTAGATGTATATTCTGTTTTTCTTCCGTTCTTGGTCTTCAATAAATAATAAATAAAAAAATAAAACAGAAGATCCCGATGACGCGAGGTAAGAGGCGTCATGACGTCACACAGACGCGCTGACGGCGGCTCCCAGCATGCAGTGCGCGAGCGAAGATGGCGGAAGGCGGCGCGGCGGATGTGGAGACGCAGAGAGCAGAGATCGCGACGCTCCTGAAGACGCCGCTGCGCAGGGCAGACACCTGGTGAGACGCGCTGGAGAACACGCGCTGATGCGTCGCGTCAGACAGCGTCAGTGCGTCAAACACTCGCACTCATACAGCAGCAGCAGCACGAGCTGTCATCAGAGATCACGTGAATATTCATCATCACAGCAGCGTGAACCAGCAGATACACACGAGATGATCGCTCAGTTACCGTGTTTCTGTCAGAGCACCTCAGTCACCGCAGTGTGTGTGTGTGTGTGTGTGTGTTGACGTGACTCGCGTGCAGGTGAGCTGATGACGTCACTTCCGCTGTCTCCCGCAGGTACCTGGTGGACAGTCACTGGTTCAAGCAGTGGAAGAAGTATGTGGGCTTCGACAGCTGGGACAAGTACCAGATGGGCGAGCAGAGCGTGTACCCGGGACCGGTGGACAACCACGGGCTGCTCAAAGGTGCGGGTCACAGGGGTCACAGAGGGGTCATAGGTCACAGTAGGGGGTGTAACCTTCACAAAACTCATGGTTCGGTTCGATACGACACTGTGGCGTCACAGTTCGGTGTGTTTTCGATACAGCAAAAAGAAAGAAATGCCTGAGAAATGTCCTTGATTTTTACCAAAAAAATTATTTATTAAAACTAGCATTATCCAGTATGATCTTTTCTGGTTTTGAACAATGATGGAGCTTTATCTCCTGAAGTGTCGTCTTAGTAGGGTTGGGTATCGCTTGGGTTTTTTCGATATCGGTGCCAAATCGAGACTTTGAAAAAAGAGAGTGAATGACGTTAAAGAATTTTTTTATTGAAAAAAATATATATATTATTTAAATTGAATATATAAAAATTTTGGAGTAGCCTAAATATATAAATATAAGTAGTCTAAATACAAAACACAGCACATTTACATGACAAATTTACAATAAAACCTAAGCCGCCTAACCCAAATACAGTAATCTAACACTAAATAACACTATAATAACAGCAGAGTCTGTGTTCTCGGTATGCCACAAACCAGCTTTACAGTTCAGCAGTAGTTTCCACATGTGTTCTCTGGCCAACACGAGCCCTCTCCTGACTCACTGCACGTCCTGCTCACGGTGAGCGCTATTCTAGAGCGCATCCCCTTAAATGCCGTGACGCGAAACCCCTTGTGGAAGAAGAACGCCGTCATGTTTACAGCTGAGACAGTGAGCTCATCAGATCAGCTGAAGGCTGGATTTCAGAAGTGCGTGAGGTTCGCGGCTCTATTGTTGCTGTAAACTTGCACAACGCTCTTGAATGAGTAATGTATTAGATGTACGCTGTTATTGTAGGGACATGGACTTTACATTTTCAATGTGTATCTAAACACGTCATCCATTTATAATTGAAAGGATTGTTATCAGTGTGTATTTTACAAACTACTAGTGCTTATTAGAGCCCGACCGATATGGATTTTTGGGCGCCGATGCCGATACCGATAAAAAAAAGCCAGATACCGATATATCGGCCGATATTATTTGTGTGTATATTACAATAAAGTAGCAATATTATTTATGTGTATTATAGTACAGTAAGTTTGGACACACTTTCCAATTGGTGTGTAGTGTACAAACTTTTGATGGGTACTGTATATAGAATACACAGTATAAACAGAATAAATATATAAACGTTTTGCAATGATATCTCAAATGTGGTGATTAAACACTTGTGTGACAAAGATATGTAATGGAGGCAGGGTGAATGATAGAATGAGAATTTGAGCTGTAACCAAACTAGTTTGCATTGCATTTTATATTATATTATATTCTAAATACTCTTCTATTTTTAATCTTAATTTCTCTAATATCTACCAGTGGAGGAAGAACTCAGATCTTTTTAGTAAAGTAAAATTAATAATATCATAAATAAAACGTTTATAATTACATATGTACAGTAGTTTTATACTATTTTAAATAAGTATTAAGCAAAATGTACTAAACGTGAAACTAGGCTATAGGGCTGGACCCGAATATTCGTTCGGTGGGTTGGTATTCGATTTGAAAATTTGACATTCGAATATTTGTTGTTGTTTTTTTTTCACATCTGGGATCCCCGCGAAACGGTTCTCATTCGCGCTTGAATAAGGCCGGCGACACACTGACTGCGTGGCATGGCAGTTTTTATTTCGGCTCCCATGTTAACAGGTTGGAGTTTGCACACTGCCTGCGTGAGACACGCGTCTCTCAGGCGCGGCTCGAGCCACGCGGAAAACGCGTGCATGCCAGAAATAGAACCGATGCGCAAGTCTTCTCTGGCAAGAGCGCAGAACAGCGGAGTTTGTATGGACGAAGTGCATGTCTGAGCTTGTGTTTTGGATTAAGCTGTGTTGCTTTGACATTGTGGAAAATAGAATAATAGAAACAAAATGTATTAGCCTTTTTACCCGTTATTATCAATCTAAATTAATCTCGTTTTTTAATTTAACTTAATTTCGTTTTTCTTTATTTAAATTTCGTTTAATTTATTTATTTAAATTTTGTTTTTCTTTATTTAAATTTCGTTTTTCTTTATTTAAATTTCGTTTAATTTCTTTATTTAAATTTCGTTTTTTTTATTTAAATTTCATTTTTCTTTATTTAAATTTCGTTTAATTTCTTTATTTAAATTTTGTTTTTCTTTATTTAAATTTCGTTTAATTTCTTTATTTAAATTTCGTTTTTCTTTATTTAAATTTCGTTTAATTTCTTTATTTAAATTTCGTTTTTCTTTATTTAAATTTCGTTTAATTTCTTTATTTAAATTTCGTTTAATTTCTTTATTTAAATTTCGTTTAATTTCTTTATTTAAATTTAGTTTTTCTTTATTTAAATTTAGTTTTTCTTTATTTAAATCTACCCTTTACTGTGTCAGTAATTTTGTTAGTCAGAAAAATATTAGACTACCTTAAAAGTATTGCTTAATTTAACAGACCTGTGTGTGTGCATTTTATATCACTACAGTGTCCGTTCTCGGACGCGTTCTCTGCCGCGTGAGGTGCGCCGTTTCCCGCTCGCGCTGTTCTGTAGTTTACTAAAAGTGTATTAATTCTGAACGTGTCGCGTCTCCATCTGGCTACTTTTAATGCAAAATGGCCCTATATAAAGTGTTATAATTACATAAATTATTGGAATATTGCTTGATGTTGTAACGTAGCAGAATGAGCTTTAATACTGTGTCTACACCGGATGCGGCTGTTATTTTTTTGCCACTTTTGCCAGTTCTTTGTAACAGCTCTTAGGTGCTTTATTGGCCTTACATAAATCACTGCACGCTGCATTTTTTTAAATATTAATTTATCGGCCGTTATAAATGCCGATACCGATAGTTAGGAAAATGCCTAATATCGGCCGATAATATCGGCTCGCCGATATATCGGTCGGGCTCTAGTGCTTATGTGTATTTAGCTGTCCGAACCCTAATATAAAGCTTGTGTGGTAGAAAACATGGAATAGTTGTGATGTATGACAGCGCTGAGAAGGGTTCAGGGTTAGCTGGCGATCACATACACATACATGCTAGCGTCCGCTTCGGAGGACCAGAGGCCAGATGTTTCAGCCGACCGCTGAGGCCTTTAAGGTTTGATTGGGTCCGGTTCCACACCGGTTACTCGGGTGCCGGTTCCACATCGCCTGCTTCGGGACCCAACCCTACTTCTCAGCAGCGTCTAAAACAAAAACAGATCCTTATAAAAATATGTAGTATTGTTTAAACAAAGGTTTGTTTTATTTCAGTTTGCTAGGCTCCAGATTAACATTTGAGGGCGGCAATTTTATTCATAATGTGGAAATGATAATTCAAAAGCAATCTCAATGCCCGTCTCAATGCCCCTCCTCTCAATGCCCGTCTCAATGCCCCTCCTCTCAATGCCCGTCTCAATGCCCCTCCTCTCAATGCCCGTCTCAATGCCCGTCTCAATGCCCGTCTCAATGCCCGTCTCAGTGCCCGTCTCAGTGCCCGTCTCAGTGCCCGTCTCAGTGCCCGTCTCAGTGCCCGTCTCAATGCCCCTCCTCTCAATGCCTGTCTCAATTCCCGTCTCAATGCCCGTCTACATGCTCGTCTCAGTGCCCGTCTCAGCAAGTATTCTCTTGTTTATGTCTTATGTGAAACTGATTTGATAAAGAAACGGGTGTTTGTCAGTTTTTCCGGCCCGCGCATCGGTCTTAAAGTGACAGCACACACCTAATATTCCTGCTGTCGTCTGTGTCATTAATATTAATAAAACATCAAAATACAGCTTTAACACACATGAAACTGTATTTAATTTCTACAGTGTTATTTTACATTTAGGCTTAATTATTAATTTCTGTACCTGAATACAACTGTTAGACTTTGTAACTTTTAGTCTTCATCTCTGCTTGTGTTTGTGTTTATTTTATTACTGACTGTTCACTTGTTGTAAATAATGTGTGAACTTTATCAGTCAGGGCTTTTTTTTTTTTGTTGCTGATCCCGAAAAATGATCCGATCCGTGGCTCAAAAACCATAAATGATCCGTACCGTGATTCTTGCGATCCGTTCCACCACTACCACCTACTGGTTACAGTGAACCTATTTTTTCCTACATCTTGAAACTTTTAGTTTTATAAATGGGGACAATCTTTGAAGGATGAACAAAAAATGTTTTTGGTCATCACATTAAAAATAACATTTAAATTAAAGATGTGTAGTACTGGTAAGCGTTTGACTATTTCTGTCAAAATACCATGGGAGGTATGGGGTAGAGTTAGAGTTAGAGCGAGAGACCCCCGGGAGGTATGGGGTAGGGTTAGAGTTAGAGCGAGAGACCCCCGGGAGGTATGGGGTAGGGTTAGAGTTAGAGCGAGAGACCCCCGGGAGGTATGGGGTAGGGTTAGAGTTAGAGCGAGAGACCCCCGGGAGGTATGGGAAGGGGCCATCCTGGTGGTGGTGGGGAGGATGGAGGTGAATGAAAGCGTCATGAAAATGAAAACTCAGACATGTGTAAGTACCGATCTTTTATACTACAAGTATTAGAACACGATTGGATAGATGAAAAAGTAATAAGTGACGTAACAATTGAGTTTTTTTCCGGCAGAACTTGAACTGGACATTTCATTCACAACGTTTCTCCTGGTCTTCACGTCAGCTCTGTTTGATCTAAAGATCTGCGGTTAATAACAGAATAGTTTAATGTTTCTCACTGGATCTCGTGTAACCCCTCTCACCGGGTCCTTCACACCCCGCTCCGTGCGGGTCTCGAACCCAGGTCTCCGGCATGAGAGTCAGGCGCTCTAACAAGGAGGCTAAAGACTGCAGCCTCTAGCATCTGTCGCTAGAGCGCTTATTGAGATCAGAGGAGTGAGGTTTACTCGCACAGCAACTACTAGCTGGCCTCCGTTACACTCGCAGCGATGTTATTATTTCTGTGGCGCATTCAAATGCTTTCTTCACTGGATCTCCAGCGCTGTGTAGTAACGGTGTCGCTGCGCTGTCTATTACTGGTCCAAACTGATAAACGGTCCGTGAAGCACAAACGAGTAGCGCAGTTTCGTTCCGCTTTCATTATGTTTGCCATGTGATGTTGGGCAGTGTTGTGGTGGTCGCGACTGCTAACACAATTTTGATCGCACCGGCAGGAAAACTGGCCCAACGAATCGTTCGATTTGTGATGCGTACTGAACCCGAAAGCCTTGTACTGAACGGTACAATACGAATACGTGTATCGTTACAGCCCTAGGTCACAGGGGTCACAGTGTCACCAGGGTCACAGGGGTCTCTAAAGCGCCTCTGCTCTGTCCCGTCTGCAGATGGGGACGCGCTGGGCATCAGGGAGCACCTGATCGATGAGCTGGACTACATCCTGCTGCCGGCCGAAGGCTGGAGCCGCCTGGTGAGCTGGTACGACCTGACGGAGGGACAGGAGCCCATCGCACGCAAGGTACACACACACACACACACACATCAGAGACACACCCACACATCAGAGACTCTGACACTGGACTCCGGAGCAGCGGAGACGCATTCTCTGGAGTGACGTATCACGCTTTTAGACCATGCGCCGGGAGCGCCGACCATTTTCCCCATCGATGAACTAGCAAAAGTGGATTCAGACACTCTCTAAGTGAACTTGTGCCATGCGCTTAGATCCGTAAAATAGAGCCCTTAGAGTGTGTGTCTAGATGAATGGTTATGGCAAGGCATCATACACTGGTGAACGTAGTGGTGAAGCGCGTGTCAGTGGCCAGATCTACTGAAGAGCAGCAGTGAGTCGGTCTGACTCAGATCAGCGGGTGATGATGGTGTCCCGTACACACCCCCCCCCTCTCTCTATCTGTATGAGGGTGTCGGGTGGCTCTGAGCTATTTCTGTGCTGACCGGAGCAGCGCATGACCGCCGCACAGAAGCATGGACTCCAGCATGCAGCAGGTTCGGACGCTTCTCTCTCTCCTGGGCTTTGGGGAAGAGGTTCGCGAGGGTCCAGAGACGTCCGGGGCGAGGGCAGAGAGGGGGTATCCGGGTGAAGGAAGGAGCGGGCGTCCTGATAGAGAGGAGAGCGTGGGGTTTTCCTGCTGTGCTTCAGGCCGGACGGAATAAATAGTCTGGAATCCTTCAGCTGTTGGGCTTCAGCTGCTGCTAAAATAAGCCTTTCTCCGGCCGCCTCGATCAACACACTGACCAAAACCTCGGATCTATCGCTCTTTTCTCATCTTCTTCCTCAGTCTTTCAGTCTTAGCATACCAGCACACATATCTAAACTTTCTGAAATTAACATGTTTACTGGAGAAGCAAAATGAAGTGAGTTTGTGCTTAAACCGAGATCAAATATCTGCCAGTGGGGTCAGAAAAATAAACCTGGTTTCTCTTTGAATTAAGTTGATTTTTCTGACCTCATTGGGAAATATTTTATCTTGTTTTAAGCACAAATTCACTTCATTTTCATGCTTATTTCAAGAAAACAAGACTTAATCTTCAATAATTTGTGCTTAAAACAAGATCAAATATCTGCCAATGGGGTCAGAAAAAATAAACCTGTTTTCTCTTCTAATTAAGTTGATTTTTTCTGACCTCATTGGCAGATATTTGTTCTTGTTTTGAGCGCAAACTCACTTCATTTCCATACTTCTTTAAAAAATTGAAAGAAAACAAGATTTAATATCTTCAATCATTTTGTTTCTTCAGTAAATGTATCTTGATTTAAGAATGTTTAGATATTTGTTCTGCAAAACAAGACAGAAACAACATTTCTGAAGAAGAACATGATTTTTAACAGTGTGAGAAGATGAATCTGATTTCAGCCTTATTTCCACAGGGCTTTATACAGTACAGATCGCAGCTCAAAGCAGCTTCACGGGGATAATCAGGAAAATAACAGAATCAATGATGCAAACTTCATTAGTTCAGCTGTAGAGCAGCTCTACAGAAGACCATAGAGTCATTATTGAGATCAGTCTGATCATATTAGCAGTGCAGTCGAGTCTTTGATGGGACGGGTGGCTGTTGTCTCTTGTGTCTGTTGATGGTGTGTGTGTTTGTTCCTCAGGTGGTGGAGCAGGGCATGTTCGTCAAACACTGTAAGGTGGAAGTCTACCTCACCGAGCTCAAGCTGTGTGAAGATGGCAACATGGACAACATCGTCACCAGGAGGTTCAGTAAAGCGGACACTATAGGTACTGGATAACACCAGTCTGAGATCCAGCCTAGACTCCACCTGAACCACTAACACCATGTCTGATCACTATCACACATGACACTTCACAGGAGGTTCAGTAAAGCAGACACTATAGGTACTGAATAACACCAGTCTGAGATCCAGCCTAGACTCCATCTGAACCACTAACACCATGTCTGATCACTATCACACATGACACTTCACAGGAGGTTCAGTAAAGCAGACACTATAGGTACTGGATAACACCAGTCTGAGATCCAGCCTAGACTCCATCTGAACCACTAACACCATGTCTGATCACTATCACACATGACACTTCACAGGAGGTTCAGTAGAGCAGACACTATAGGTACTGGATAACACCAGTCTGAGATCCAGCCTAGACTCCATCTGAACCACTAACACCATGTCTGATCACTATCACACATGACACTTCACAGGAGGTTCAGTAGAGCAGACACTATAGGTACTGGATAACACCAGTCTGAGATCCAGCCTAGACTCCATCTGAACCACTAACACCATGTCTGATCACTATCACACATGACACTTCACAGGAGGTTCAGTAGAGCAGACACTATAGGTACTGGATAACACCAGTCTGAGATCCAGCCTAGACTCCATCTGAACCACTAACACCATGTCTGATCACTATCACACATGACACTTCACAGGAGGTTCAGTAAAGCAGACACTATAGGTACTGGATAACACCAGTCTGAGATCCAGCCTAGACTCCATCTGAACCACTAACACCATGTCTGATCACTATCACACATGACACTTCACAGGAGGTTCAGTAGAGCAGACACTATAGGTACTGGATAACACCAGTCTGAGATCCAGCCTAGACTCCATCTGAACCACTAACACCATGTCTGATCACTATCACACATGACACTTCACAGGAGGTTCAGTAGAGCAGACACTATAGGTACTGGATAACACCAGTCTGAGATCCAGCCTAGACTCCATCTGAACCACTAACACCATGTCTGATCACTATCACACATGACACTTCACAGGAGGTTCAGTAGAGCAGACACTATAGGTACTGGATAACACCAGTCTGAGATCCAGCCTAGACTCCATCTGAACCACTAACACCATGTCTGATCACTATCATACATGACACTTCACAGGAGGTTCAGTAAAGCAGACACTATAAGTACTGGATAACACCAGTCTGAGATCCAGCCTAGACTCCATCTGAACCACTAACACCATGTCTGATCACTATCACACATGACACTTCACAGGAGGTTCAGTAGAGCGGACACTATAGGTACTGGATAACACCAGTCTGAGATCCAGCCTAGACTCCATCTGAACCACTAACACCATGTCTGATCACTATCATACATGACACTTCACAGGAGGTTCAGTAAAGCAGACACTATAAGTACTGGATAACACCAGTCTGAGATCCAGCCTAGACTCCATCTGAACCACTAACACCATGTCTGATCACTATCACACATGACACTTCACAGGAGGTTCAGTAAAGCGGACACTATAGGTACTGGATAACACCAGTCTGAGATCCAGCCTAGACTCCATCTGAACCACTAACACCATGTCTGATCACTATCACACATGACACTTCACAGGAGGTTCAGTAAAGCAGACACTATAGGTACTGGATAACACCAGTCTGAGATCCAGCCCATTATGATCATTCTGTCATTAATTATTCACCTTCATGTCGTTCCAAACCCGTAAGACTTTTGTTCATCTCTCAAAAAGTTCATCAGTACTCAAATGAAGATATTTTAATGAAATCTTAGAGCTTTCTGTCCCTCCATTGACAGCTACGCAACCGACTCTTTGATGCTCAAAAAGTTAATAAGGAGATCGTAAAACTAATCCATGTGATTTGACCAGTTTAGTCCAAATTTTCTGCAGAGACTCGATCGCCCTATATGGTGAACAGATTGAATGAAGGCTTTTATTCACATTTAAACATTGACATGTGTTCATTACACATTGACATCATTAGAAATGTGTATGATCTCTTCATGAGCGTTGGTAGTCGTGTGGACAGGAATCTCTTCATCTGTGTTTCTGAAGATGAGCCTTGCAGTGTTTCAGGTTTGGATTGAGATGAGGGCGGATGACAGAATGATGATTTCTGGCTGCACTAACCCGCTCTTTGAATCGTGGCTGTGGTTTGGTTGAGATCTGCACACATCTGTCCCGACAGACACCATCGAGCAAGAGATGCGGAAGCTTTTCAGTATTCCCGACGAGAAGGAAACCCGGCTGTGGAACAAGTACATGAGCAACACGTTTGAGCCGCTGAACAAGCCGGACAGCACTATCCAGGACGCCGGACTCTACCAGGGACAGGTGAGGCGCTGTTTCATAGGCCTTGCATAGACCTTTCCACAGGACGTCGTTGTTTTCGCAGTGATGGGAACGAGGTTTTTGAGTCGGCCATTTTCCTCTGTCTGTCTGCAGGTTCTTGTTATCGAACAGAAGAATGAAGACGGCACGTGGCCTCGCGGCTCTTCGGCGCTCAAGTGAGTCAGTGTGACGAATGGATTGTCACATGGATCATCAGATGCTTTGACACTGGCTTGTTTGCTTTCTCGATCTCCTTGACCTCTTCCCGACGGTTGGCATCATTTCCTATAACTCATGCTCTTCTTGTCTTTTGAAGGTCATCTGGTGCTTCCTCTCTCTCTGCTTTACCAAAGATCTGCCCTTCATCTCTCGCAAACAATCATAACAGCAGCTTCAGCGGCCGCAAGTAAGCCTGCAGGGGGCGGGGCTAAGAAGAGGGGCTTATGTGGGCAGGGCTCGGCGGGGGTGGGCGGGGCTTGGGGAGGGTGTTATTGGTGGGCGGGGCTAAGAAGAGCGGCTTATGTGGGCAGGGCTTGGCGGGGGTTGTTGGTGGGCGGGGCTTGGGCAGGGTGTTATTTGTGGGCGGGGCTAATGGAACACTGCCAGTGTCATGGAAAACCTTCCAGTTTTCTCCATTTCTTCAGCATCTGATTGTCTTGCATCTTTTGGGTCATTATCATGTGGAAAGCATCCACTTACAGCTCGTTTTCTCACAGATGGCCTCACGTTCTCCTCAAAGACTCTTTGGTGTATTCACTGTATTGTAGATTTCGTAGTTGATGTTGTGATAGCGTGTTGTTACGAGACTCCAGTGCAGTGTTGTGCTCTTGGGACGTCCTGGCCTGCACTGTAAAACCTAACGTCCTGGCCTGGGCAGTTTGCCAGTGGTCTGAAACTCTGTAGAGTATAATTTTAAATGGCTAGGAAATGCTTTAAATCCTGTAATCATAAGCTTTTACAACCTTCCTTCTGGTCTCGGGATGCTCCGATCAAGATTTTTGCAGCCGATCCCGATCATTCAAGCTTTATAAAAGTGATCTCTGTTGACCGTCCCTATCTGTTAACCCCTTAAGGTAGGAACCCACCAAACCGATGGTGAAGGCCGACTGTGTTGTTGCCTAGCATCGCCTGCGTCGGGGGGGAAAGCTGCTTGAACACACCGAAGTTATGGCATTTGGCAGCATGTTAGTCTTTCTATCAGAAGTCCAAACAAGTGTTATAATGAACATAAGAACAAGTTACATGTGTAAATCTTGAAACTTTTAGTTTTATAAATGGGGACAATCTTTGAAGGATGAACAAAAATGTTAAAAATAACATTTAATGACTATTTAAGACTATGTCTGCCACAATACTATGGTTAGTTAGTGTTACTACATTAAATCCATGGTGAATGTTGCTGATTTGTGGCCTTCTATAACTCGTTCATTCATGGCACGATGTTTCTCCTGGTTTGCACGTCAGCGCTGTTTGATCTGATATCTATAGTTTATACCAGAGAACTCTGCGCTGAATCTGAATGTTTCCTCTGGATCTCGCAGTGATGTTCTTAATTCTGTGGTGAATTCAATGGCTTTCTTCACTGGATCTCCAGCGCTGTGTAGTAACGGTGTCGCTGCGCTGTCTATTACTGGTCCAAACTGATAAACGGTCCGTGAAGCACAAATGAGTAGCGCAGTTTCGTTCCGCTTTCATTACGTTTGCCTTTTGATGCTGGGCAGTGTTGTGGTCATGCCTATATCAGATTTTAGTCACACCGGCAGGACAGCGGTCGAAAAATGTCTGGATCTCTGCAAGGTGTGCCCTTCCTCTTCAGTTGGTGCACTTGTTTTTACTGTTAGACCCATGGTGTTGAGGTAATGTCATTAGTTAGTTAGTCCATCTGCCGGGGTTGGTGAACGGTGATCTCCGCCTCTGGAGAGCGTGTGCTTTACGCTGCTCTCCCTGCATGTGTTGAGCTGTGTCTGCATGACCCTGATCATCTGCTTTCACTGCTGCTATAGGCTAACTCTGTTGGGCTTCTCACTCACATGCACGGGTGTGTGTGTGTGTGTGTGTGTGTGTCCGCCCGCAGCATGAAGAACAGCTACGGCCTGTACAGCAGCAGTAGCTACGAGCACTCGGATCAGGGCCGGCGCGCGGAGAAACCCGGCCTCAGCGGCCTCTCCAACCTGGGAAACACTTGCTTCATGAACTCGGCCACACAGGTGACCCTACAGGAGCACAACCTTCCCTTCCACCTATAATCCCTGATCTAACTACAGCCTGAGCAGAGAGAGATGAGTTCAGTGTGTGTGTGTGTGTGTGTGTCGTAGTGCCTGAGTAACGTCCCTCCTCTGACCGAGTACTTCCTGAAGGACAAGTACCAGGAGGAGCTGAACGAGGACAATCCTCTGGGAATGAAGGGTGAGATCGCCAAGGCCTACGCCGAGCTCATCAAGCAGCTGTGGTCGGGGAAACACAGCTATGTCACGCCAAGACCCTTCAAGGTAAAGGCCAGGAGGAGTTGCTCTGACATCCACCCATACAGACGCTCATCCATGTTTCTCAGTAGCTGCGTTTACATGCAACCAGATAATCCGCATTGACGGCTCCTGTACAGTACTGTGCAAAAGTCTTAGGCATGTTAATATGTGTGTCTAGACTCTGGTGGGCCGGTTTGCGCCTCAGTTCTCGGGGTACCAGCAGCAGGACTCTCACGAGCTGCTGGCCTTCCTGCTCGACGGGCTTCACGAGGACCTGAACCGCATCCGCAAGAAGCCTTACATCCAGCTGAAGGACGCCGACACACGACCCGACAAGGTCCATCACACACACACACACACACACACGAGTTCAGAGATACGCCAAACACACGCTCTCAAGGTTACAGCACAGAGAAACCAAGTCCATCTCACGAGTTATCATGGAGAATAGTGTGTTTAGTGTTTTGGTCTTTTGCTCCACCAATTAGCATCTTTCTTTGGAAATTTTAACTGTGATTTTTATATATCTACATGTCTGAAATGCATAACTTAGTTTCCTCTGATAACAGATGACTCTAAATTGTAATGTGGACTCATGCATTTTCTGTAAAGCTGCTTTGAAATGATGTGTATTATGAAAAGCGCTAGGCCTATACAAATAAATGTGAATTGATTTGATCTGAATTGGAATCACAAAGTCCTAAAGTGTTAATTTAACTAATTAACTAATAAAGAGACATTTTCTCTGACACAAATACTGAATATGATATGTGTCATATTAATACAAACAATTCACAGTTTTAACTGGATCTTTGATCTTCGCTTTTCAGTCGATTCTTACAGTCGTCTCCATTTAGTTTGTCGAATTTATGAAGATAATATAAATTACATCATGGGGGGGTAAAGGTCAAATGCTAATCGTAGCTTAAATCGTCCCGTGGTCTAAAAACATTGTGAATTCGTGTGTAAAATTAATTTGCCTGAAAAGCAGTGAAATCACAAAGAGGTGAAAGCTTGAGAAACAGTTTTTCCTTCACTCAGCTATATCTCAGTTTTAACCTGAAGGTTTGATGTAGAAACCTCCCCGCCTCACGTACCTCATATGAGCGATACGTGTGTGTGTGTGTGTGTGTGAATGAGACGGCTGATGGTGTGTGTGACTCGATCTCCTGCAGGTGGTTGCAGAGGAGGCCTGGGAGAACCACATCAAGAGGAACGACTCCATCATCGTGGACATCTTCCACGGCCTGTTCAAGTCCACGCTAGTGTGTCCCGTGTGCGCCAAGGTCTCGGTGACCTTCGACCCCTTCTGCTACCTGACGCTGCCCCTGCCCATGAAGAAGGAGCGCACACTGGAGGTGTATCTGGTGTGGCTCGACGCCCTGGCCAAACCCACGCAGGTACCGTCCCTCAGCTCAGATCTTGTGTTGCACTGAAACGTGATGAGATATAAATCATTAAAAGACTCTGAACTCTCATTTCATAGTGAAACGCAACAAACTCTTTTACTTTCGTTTTCAACCACGTACATCCCTTCAGAGAAAAGCAAGCAAGGAAAACATGCCTAGAGCACCTTCTAGTGGCCATTACATGAGTTTGCTTTAGGCTATAACTTAACAGCTTTAACTAAAAATATACACAAGTTTAACAGAAATGATTCTGATAAGAGTGTTTTCCAACAGTGATGTAATGAGACAGTGATCGTTTAAGTTTGAAGGGAGTAAAGCCTCTGTTTAGGCTATTAAAGAAATGTAATTTTGCCAAAGAAGGCAAATTTTAAATAAATGTTCATTTAAAAGCAGCCTACTTCAGTGTGATATGTTGTCATATCATCGTGCTTAACACTGAGAATGGGAATAATTGTAATGTGATGATCAGGTGCAGATATCTAAATCAGAGAATATCATATGTTTGAGCGGTTGGCGTGTGGATGATTTATTTTTAACAGCAGATTCAGGTGATGTTAGAGCTGATCTGCACATCTCTAGCAAACGAGCCCCCGTCAAAGTTCAGCTACAAGTCAATGCACAGACTTCCTTGGTTCAATTTGCACACTGAACATGGGTTGGAGCTCTTCATTTTGAAGTCTCAAAGTGCACCAGATTACTGAATTTATCTTTAAAATGTACAAAACTTTCTTACGGGAGAGCATGACCCCCGACCCCCCTAGCAGGACCAAGATCCAGCCAACACAGTTTCACAATATCCTTTGGGAAACACAGTATGTGATAGTGTCCTCAAAATAACAATCTACTTGCCTTATTGTTGAAATACCTAAAATATGCAGTGTTTTCTTCAACCATGACCAGGATTTTACCACCTCTGCCTTGTTTTGATCCAGGAAAAACCCTGGGAGCGCTGAAACGTGTTACAGGTGTGGCTGTTGTTTCTGTTTCAGTACAAGCTGACGGTGCCTAAAGTGGGCCTCATCTCGGACCTGTGCGCATCGCTCTCGGCTCTGTCGGGCGTCCCGGCTCAGAAGGTAACCGTGGGCATGGAGACGCTAACCTCTCGCATCTAATGCTGAGCTTCCCAGCATTCACTGTGTTTCCTCTGCCCAGCATTCACTGTGTTTCCTCTGCCCGTCCAGATGATTGTCACGGACATATACAACCACAGGTTTCACCGGATATTCGCCAGCAACGAGAACCTGAGCAGCATCATGGAGCGGGACACCATCTATGTGTGAGCTCCTGTGGTTACTGAGGCGGGTGAGAGGTCAGTGCGTGTTTCTGATCCCTGCGTCTGTGTCCGTGTGGAGCAGGTTCGAGCTGGCCGGCAGCCAGGACACAGATCACGTGGTGATTCCTGTTCATCTGCGGGAGAAGTACAAGCAGTCGGGCTTCAACCACACCAGTACGCCGCTCTTCGGCCAGCCGTTCCTGCTCAGCGTCCCGCGCACCATCAGCGAGGACAAGCTGTACAACCTGCTCCTGCTGCGCCTCTGGTGTGTAGCGGCTTCACACAGGGCTGGGTTTCCCCACGCCTACGCTGTCTTAAGCTGTACCTTACCGTTAATACGTGTTTCCCCACACCTACGCTGTCTTAAGCTGTACCTTACTGTTAATACGTGTTCCCCCAAACCTTCCCTGCGCTACGCCGTTCTTAAGCTGTACCTTACCGTTAATACGTGTTCCCCCAAACCTACGCTGTCTTAAAGGAGAACTCCGGTCAATTTTAACATTGAGCTCATTTTTTTGTACATTTGGAGTGCTGTCAGTACAGAGAACAACGACAAAAATCGGTGTTGCCTACAACGTGTTATCCTCTTTTTAAAATTTGCACCCTCTTGACTTCAATGGGGCAATATTTAAACCTGCTTTTAGCATCTTAACATCCTTGATGTGTCATTACAAGTGCACAGGTCATGTGAGTGATTCCTTAGGAGTGAACGCGGGTGAATCTGACTGCAGTAGATGTGAAAGATATGAATAAAAATGATGTTTATTCAGCCAGCGCTCATACCTGTATTTACATCCTGTTTTCGGTCGAAGTCCACAGTAATCGATTGTCGAGTTCACGCGCATATAGGTTTAGTACCTATGATCACGCGCGTGAACTCGACAATCGACTACTTCGCTTCGCTTTGCTTTGCGGTCCTTTATCTGCTATATCCACACTATGTAAGATTGCCAGATCGGGTAGCGTTTCTGTAGTTCTAATGAGACATAAGAAAACTACAAATTTGACTTGCTTTACGTCAGGCGTTACAATAGTCATTATTTTGTTTGGTAAGGGTCAATGTTATCGGGAAATCCAGCCCAAAACACACATAGATGTATCAAAAACAGCCCCTCTCATCTGATGTTTAGTTGATGGGAATGTTCATTTGTTGCTGCTAGTTGAGAGTTCGTCTGGTGTCGTTTCAGTCGTTTTGTTCGGCCGGCCACTGAGGACGAGGAGAGCGAGGAGACGCTCTCACCCAAACAACACTCCATCAATGGCAACGCCACCAATGGTATAATGGAGGAGGGGTGGCCTAGTAAGCATGTGTTTGACTGCATCTCTTCTTACACTTGTCAGTGTTGGCATTCACTAACCAACAATGCATCCTGCGCCACTGCATGTTGACATGTTTACCTCATCATTCCCTCGGGCCATTTTGTCCCTGAATTGTTTTTTTAATTTTTGTAAAAATTGAGTGTTCATCAGAGGGGTCCAAAACCTTAGGACTTTTGTCACACTTGAACCACGAATACACAAAAATAAAAATGGATTTGTGGAGTTTTGTGGTTGAAATTTAAAAAAGTAACAAATCCTTCCCTCACGGGTCAATTTGACCCCCTAGGAATGAAGGGAATGTGAGGAATGCTTCAGTACACATAGAAAAACCTAAAAATGCTCAAAATTCAGACTAAAAATGCTAACACTTTTCCAAAAAAATATGTCTACACGTGTATTTGAATGCATACTGAAGTAAACTGACTTTAGGACCCAGCAGAACAGCTCATTTGCTCCATATAGAGCTATAAGGCCATCTAGAGTCATGAAATATCATGGTATGGTAAGAGGTCGGCAAAGACACACAATGAAGATATTGAGAGCTGAGTTAAAGGGTTATGCATGAAATTATGAGTTATTTTGTATTTAAGTTGAACGAATGTGAGAAATGTGCTAAAATTACTATTTATTTTAAAAAATTTGATCAAATCAGTAATTTAAAGGTAATTACAATAAAAAAATCCTAGATTTGTCCTAGAACGCAAGGGAAGGATGAGGGTTTAGAGGTTTGAGGCACTGAAGTGCGAGGGAAGGATGATTGTTAAGAGGTTTGAGGCACTGAAGTGCGTGGCTCGTCTGTCTGGCAGGTGAGATGGAGACGGACGAGCCGGACGACGAGTCCAGCCAGGAGCAGGAGCTTCCCTCGGAGAACGACAACAGCAGCCCGTCGGAGGACTCGCTGGGCGGCGGAGACCACGAGCTGGGGAACTCCTGCAAAGCCCCGACGCCCAACGGCCAGAAGAAGCGCCTCTTCACATTCCAGTTCAACAACATGGGGAAGACCGACGCCAACTTCATCAGGGCAGGCGAGCCACGGCAGATCCGCTTCGACGAGGACCACGCCAGACTTAGCGGTGGGAGACGCTAACGTGTGTTTCCAGAGATCAGTGGTGTTTAACGTGACTCGTTTCTGACTCGTTTCATTGTTTTGGTGCAGATAGATGCTATCTCTCCTTGGACTGGGAGCCAGAAACGAAGAGGAAGTACTTCAACGAGTCGGTGGCCGAGGTAAATCTCTCCCGCTTCCCGTCGAGAGTCGTTGGTGTGGTGAGATTTGAGATGCTTGACTGTTTCCTCCGCAGGACTTTGATAAGCACGAGAGTATGGAGTACAAGCCCCAGAAGAAGAGCTTCTTCAAGCTGAAGGATTGCATTGAGCTCTTCACCACCAAAGAGAAGCTGGGAGCTGCAGACCCGTGGTGAGGCCGAGCGGGTGTTCTGGGGGTGGGCCGTGTGGCAAAAATACCACATCACGATTCTTTCAGCAAAATCACAATTCTTTTTCATGTTGGTTTTTCTACATGTATAAAATAAGAGTATAAAATTAAAAGAATGGCAGACATTTAGGCCAAAGTGGTGAAGATAAAAATCTGTTATTTTATGTTTGTTATAAAAAAATAAGAGCAAAGATACACATTAGATACTCACTCTGATGGCAAACAATTTTCTAATACTGAATAAGAGACAAAATGGATCAATTGTCTTTAAAGGTTATTTACTCCCTTGCAAGGAAAGGTCAGCAGTCATACAGTCATTACAGAGTGCCTGCAGAGTGTGACATCCTTCATTCTTTATAGTTGTTGCTCCCCCAAGGTTGTTTTCCCGAGGCTAAATGAAGATATCTCTCAGCCATAACTAATACATTGTTTAGATTTGTCTATCATATTATACCCTTGAATGTAGACCCTGTCTCGGTCATACACTTAGTCACACATTAACTTTTGTCAGGTCATATACAAGGAGATTCACATACATTCATAAGGGTATGTATCGATACTACATTAATCTAATTACCAGCATGTTTCTAAGATTCTATAAATATAATTAAATTAAATTATATTAAATTTCTTCCACAATTCACATTACATACACATACCATAATATACAAACAAAGTAAACAGTGCTTTATTTGTTCAGCCACAGTAGTGATACACATTCAAGAAATGGAATGAACAAATATAAAAATAAAACCCTACTAGAGACTTCCCTGTATAAAGTATACATTGATTCTTATTACAGCTACTGAATTAAAGTTCTCAGTCAAGAGCAGTGAGTGATTAACATTTGAAGGCAGCATTTTATTCATAATGTCGAAATAATAATTCAAAAGCAAAACGATTAAAAAATAAATATTTGGAAGTGGAAATGGCAGCCGCCTACTGGTTACAGTGGTAATTTAATGTCTTTTTTTATTTTTAAATAATTGTTGGTTTTCCTACATCTTGAAACTTTTAGTTTTATAAATGGGGACTATCTTTGAAGGTTGAACAAATACTGTTTTGGTCATCACATTAAAAATAACATTTAAATATGATAATATTTGAGTTTTGAAGTGCTGGAGAAAGATGTGTGACGTTCTTGAAAGCATTTGACTATTCCTGCCACACTTCCATGGTTACAGTGAGTGTTACTACAGTAAATCCATGGTGAATGTTGCTGATCTGTGGACTTAAAGCCTTCTATAACTTGTTCATTCATGGCACAATGTTTTTCCTGGTTGTTCTACGGTTAATTACAGAGAAATCTGAATGCTAGATCTCGCAGTGATGTTATTATTTCTGTGGCGCATTCAAATGCTTTCTTCACTGGATCTCCAGCGCTGTGTAGTAACAGTGTCGCTGCGCTGTCTATTACTGGTCCAATCTGATAAACGGTCCGTGAAGCACAAACGAGTAGCGCAGTTTCATTCCGCTTTCATTATGTTTGCCATGTGATGCTGGGCAGTGTTGTGGTGGTCGCGACTGCTAACACAAGTGTGGTCGCTCCGGCAGGAAAACTGGCCCAACGAATCGTTCGATTTGTAATGTGTACTGAACCCGAAAGCCTCGTACCGAACGGTTCAATGCGAATACGTGTATCGTTACAGCCCTAGTATTAAAGTAGCATTAATGCACACACTTGAGATGATTAGTTTAATAGTTTAATAGCGAGTCTTCACATAATGACAGAACATGAAACAGGCCGATATCTGAGACTCAATGCGAGATCCAGAGACCTGATCAGAGGGATTGAGATGTTTGAGGTGCCTCTGGTGCTCTGACTCTAGCTGTGACTGAGTGTGTGTGTGTGTGTGTGTCAGGTACTGTCCCACCTGTAAGCAGCACCAGCAGGCCACGAAGAAGCTGGACCTGTGGAGTGTGCCGCCGGTGCTGGTGGTCCATCTCAAGCGCTTCTCCTACAGCCGCTACATGAGGGACAAGCTGGACTCGCTGGTGGATTTCCCACTGCGGTACGTCAGCGACAGCTCAGTGTGACAGAGGTGTGTGTGTCAGAGGTGTGTGTGTGTGTGTGAACGGTCTCGCTCTGTTGACCCTCAGAGATCTGGACATGTCCCAGTTCCTCATCAACCCCGACGCCGGGCCCTGCCGCTACGACCTCATCGCCGTCTCTAATCACTACGGAGGCTTGGGGGGAGGACACTGTGAGTATCACGAGCCCGAGCCGGGCCTCCCTCATCGCTGGTACTAGTAGATTAGTAGTATTAGTAGAGTGATATGTTAGGGTTTGTACAGTATTAGTAGTGTTGGTAGACTGTTAGGTTAGGGTTAGTACAGTATTAGTAGAGCATTAGTTGACTGTTAGTGTTAGTACAGTATTAGTAGAGCATTAGTTGATTGTTAGTTGTTAGTACAGTATTAGTTGAGTGTCAATACAGTATTAGTAGACTGCAGTTTCCATTTCCGTTGGTCTTGACTGAAGTAGTTTTGGTAGCGTGAGGACACAGTTAAGCAGCAGTACTGATGTGATTAGTAGAGTGTTAGTAGAGGGTCTGAACACAGATGATGTGAGAGTATGATGTGATTTAGTGCTGCATCTAACGATTATTTTTCCGATTAATCTAATGATTATTTTTGTGATTAGCTGATTTATCCATTGGCAAACTTTCCAATAAATAAGTACAACAATATATCAGCTGTATTTTGAAGAGGGTAGTGCATCTGTAGCCTATATTATTTTAACATGAAATCTATGAATGATGACAAAAAAAATTGTATTTCTGAAAGGGTAATTATCATTTTATTTGTGAAATATGTGAACAGGAAGCATTTTAAACTTTATTTTTAACTAATGGTACTATTTCATAAAATGTAAGATACAGTTACAGACCTATTTAGGAAATGTGTTTACTATAGTCTGTTATTAATTATCATAGTGGGAGTATGATTTACTCAATTAACTTGTCTGAAAATGCACTTGTGTTTATCGTTCACATACACTAGATTAGAGCCTAGGCTACTGTTAATGTAAAAGGTTAGTCGTTTGTTTTTTAAGTCTACATTAGAGACCTGCGCGGGAACGGATTTCTCCCTTAATAATTCTTAAAAAGCTGACATCTCAGTTCATCGCGCGATCTCACAAATCTCTTATTATAAATGAAACTGGCTGCACAATGAATCTTTCATAATATCTACACTTTGTTTGCTATAATCAGATGATTTGCCAGTATGCAGAATTCAGCACTGAACAAAAAGTCCATTTTGAGTGGTGAGGGGATTCTATCTTAAATGCATGTGATTGGCGTTCAAGAAATCAACACACGTCTGTGATTGGCTACACTGTTCAACACTGCAAACATGTTATAAATAGATAGAGACTCTGGCCTGTAAATCATTCGTTTTTAGATGTTAAATTTATAGATAATTCTATTTTGCAGGAGTCCCGCGAATCGTTTTATTCTCCCGCAACCAGCACACACTCGAGTGCATTACCGCCCGCGCCCGCACTCGGCCATCAGATCTATGTTCCCGCGCCGCACTCTGTTGCGTTGGGTCCCGCGGGAGTGCAGGTCTCTAGTCCACATGTGCATACACAACTTTTAAAAACTGGCAAATGCACTGAAAGCTTGATCGTGGTCTGTCATTTTCACCATGAGCGGGAGCAGAAGCCGCCAGATATTTAAACGTAAATAATTAATGTGACGCGTCAACGCATGTGTTAGTAGAGTGTTAGTAGAGTGTTAGTAGAGTGTTAGTAGAGTGTTTGTAGTGTTAGTAGAGTGTTTGAACAGATGATGTTGAGAGTATGATGTGATTAGTAGAGTGTTAGTAGAGTGTTAGTAGAGTGTTAGTAGAGTGTTAGTAGAGTGTTAGTAGAGTGTTAGTAGAGTGTTAGTAGAGTGTTAGTAGAGTGTTAGTAGAGTGTTTGAACAGATGATGTTGAGAGTATGATGTGATTAGTAGAGTGTTAGTAGAGTGTTAGTAGAGTGTTAGTAGAGTGTTAGTAGAGTGTTAGTAGAGTGTTTGAACAGATGATGTTGAGAGTATGATGTGATTAGTAGAGTGTTAGTAGAGTGTTAGTAGAGTGTTAGTAGAGTGTTAGTAGAGTGTTTGTAGAGTGTTTGTAGAGTGTTAGTAGAGTGTTTGTAGTGTTAGTAGAGTGTTTGAACAGATGATGTTGAGAGTATGATGTGTTAGTAGAGTGTTAGTAGAGTGTTAGTAGAGTGTTAGTAGAGTGTTTGAACAGATGATGTTGAGAGTATGATGTGATTAGTAGAGTGTTAGTAGTGTTAGTAGAGTGTTTGAACAGATGATGTTGAGAGTATGATGTGATTAGTAGAGTGTTAGTAGAGTGTTAGTAGAGTGTTAGTAGAGTGTTAGTAGAGTGTTAGTAGAGTGTTAGTAGAGTGTTAGTAGAGTGTTTGTAGTGTTAGTAGAGTGTTTGAACAGATGATGTTGAGAGTATGATGTGATTAGTAGAGTGTTAGTAGAGTGTTAGTAGAGTGTTAGTAGAGTGTTAGTAGAGTGTTAGTAGAGTGTTAGTAGAGTGTTAGTAGAGTGTTAGTAGAGTGTTTGAACAGATGATGTTGAGAGTATGATGTGTTAGTAGAGTGTTAGTAGAGTGTTAGTAGAGTGTTAGTAGAGTGTTAGTAGAGTGTTTGAACAGATGATGTTGAGAGTATGATGTGATTAGTAGAGTATTAGTAGAGTGTTTGAACACAGATGATGTGAGAGTATGATGTGATTAGTAGAGTGTTAGTAGAGTGTTTGAACAGATGATGTTGAGAGTATGATGTGATTAGTAGAGTATTAGTAGAGTGTTTGAACAGATGATGTGAGAGTATGATGTGATTAGTAGAGTATTAGTAGAGTGTCTGAACACAGATGATGTGAGAGTATGATGTGATTAGTAGAGTGTTAGTAGAGTGTTTGAACAGATGATGTTGAGAGTATGATGTGATTAGTAGAGTGTTAGTAGAGTGTTAGTAGAGTGTTAGTAGAGTGTTAGTAGAGTGTTAGTAGAGTGTTAGTAGAGTGTTAGTAGAGTGTTAGTAGAGTGTTAGTAGAGTGTTTGTAGTGTTAGTAGAGTGTTTGAACAGATGATGTTGAGAGTATGATGTGATTAGTAGAGTGTTAGTAGAGTGTTAGTAGAGTGTTAGTAGAGTGTTAGTAGAGTGTTAGTAGAGTGTTTGAACAGATGATGTTGAGAGTATGATGTGTTAGTAGAGTGTTAGTAGAGTGTTAGTAGAGTGTTAGTAGAGTGTTAGTAGAGTGTTAGTAGAGTGTTTGAACAGATGATGTTGAGAGTATGATGTGATTAGTAGAGTATTAGTAGAGTGTTTGAACACAGATGATGTGAGAGTATGATGTGATTAGTAGAGTGTTAGTAGAGTGTTTGAACAGATGATGTTGAGAGTATGATGTGATTAGTAGAGTATTAGTAGAGTGTTTGAACAGATGATGTGAGAGTATGATGTGATTAGTAGAGTATTAGTAGAGTGTCTGAACACAGATGATGTGAGAGTATGATGTGATTAGTAGAGTATTAGTAGAGTGTTTGAACAGATGATGTTGAGAGTATGATGTGTTAGTAGAGTGTTAGTAGAGTGTTAGTAGAGTGTTAGTAGAGTGTTTGAACAGATGATGTTGAGAGTATGATGTGATTAGTAGAGTATTAGTAGAGTGTTTGAACACAGATGATGTGAGAGTATGATGTGATTAGTAGAGTGTTAGTAGAGTGTTTGAACAGATGATGTTGAGAGTATGATGTGATTAGTAGAGTATTAGTAGAGTGTTTGAACAGATGATGTGAGAGTATGATGTGATTAGTAGAGTATTAGTAGAGTGTCTGAACACAGATGATGTGAGAGTATGATGTGGTTAGTAGAGTGTTAGTAGAGTGTTTGAACAGATGATGTTGAGAGTATGATGTGATTAGTAGAGTATTAGTAGAGTGTTTGAACACAGATGATGTGAGAGTATGATGTGATTAGTAGAGTGTTAGTAGAGTGTTTGAACAGATGATGTTGAGAGTATGATGTGATTAGTAGAGTATTAGTAGAGTGTTTGAACAGATGATGTGAGAGTATGATGTGATTAGTAGAGTATTAGTAGAGTGTCTGAACACAGATGATGTGAGAGTATGATGTGATTAGTAGAGTATTAGTAGAGTGTTTGAACAGATGATGTTGAGAGTATGATGTGTTAGTAGAGTGTTAGTAGAGTGTTAGTAGAGTGTTAGTAGAGTGTTTGAACAGATGATGTTGAGAGTATGATGTGATTAGTAGAGTATTAGTAGAGTGTTTGAACACAGATGATGTGAGAGTATGATGTGATTAGTAGAGTATTAGTAGAGTGTTTGAACAGATGATGTTGAGAGTATGATGTGATTAGTAGAGTATTAGTAGAGTGTCTGAACACAGATGATGTGAGAGTATGATGTGATTAGTAGAGTATTAGTAGAGTGTTTGAACAGATGATGTTGAGAGTATGATGTGTTAGTAGAGTGTTAGTAGAGTGTTAGTAGAGTGTTAGTAGAGTGTTAGTAGAGTGTTTGAACAGATGATGTTGAGAGTATGATGTGATTAGTAGAGTATTAGTAGAGTGTTTGAACACAGATGATGTGAGAGTATGATGTGATTAGTAGAGTGTTAGTAGAGTGTTTGAACAGATGATGTTGAGAGTATGATGTGATTAGTAGAGTATTAGTAGAGTGTTTGAACAGATGATGTGAGAGTATGATGTGATTAGTAGAGTATTAGTAGAGTGTCTGAACACAGATGATGTGAGAGTATGATGTGATTAGTAGAGTGTTAGTAGAGTGTTTGAACAGATGATGTTGAGAGTATGATGTGATTAGTAGAGTATTAGTAGAGTGTTTGAACAGATGATGTGAGAGTATGATGTGATTAGTAGAGTTCAGATTCAAGATGAATGGCGTGCTCAATTCCTTTTAAGTTTGATTTGGGTGCTCTTCGGTCCAAGGTGGAACATCTTGAGAGGCAGTGTAGAGAAAAACTCTGGTAACCGAGGCACTCCTTAATAAAATGTCTTTATTGTAAGAATGACATGTCCTAAATGGACAACTTTAAAAT
Source organism: Rutilus rutilus (assembly GCA_021464565.1). Classification (NCBI taxonomy): domain Eukaryota; kingdom Metazoa; phylum Chordata; class Actinopteri; order Cypriniformes; family Leuciscidae; genus Rutilus; species Rutilus rutilus. Next base: position 3,197,606 of record JAJAQA010000005.1, read on the forward strand.
GCCCACGCGTAGCGGCATGGGGCCTTGACTGAGCCCTGCTCCCAATTTGTGGACTTTTTTATAAAACCTCTAGTGCGGGATCTCCCTTCTTTCATTGAAGACACTACTGATGTGCTATGTAAACTTATGAATATCACAAATGTCAAAAATTGTTATTTGGTGACTCTAGACGTAGCCTCCCTATATACCAATATTGACCACCAGGAAGGCCTATCAGCCTTACAACATTATTTGTTACATAGGTCGGAGACGTCACCACCCAACCATTTTTTACTTTCTCTCACAGAATGGATTTTACACAATAATGTGTTCCTCTTCCAAGACGATTTCTTTAGACAGCTCAAGGGCACAGCGATGGGTGCATGTTTTGCTCCTAATTACGCCAATTTATTTTTAGGTCACTGGGAAGAGCAATACATATATAATCGATCTAGTAACAAATTCTGTGACAAGATAGTATTTTGGGGACGCTTTATTGATGATATCCTCTTTGTTTGGTCTGGGAATGAGGAAGAACTTTTGCAGTTTCATGAGTACATTAATACAACTAACCCTAATATAAAACTATCAATTGAACATTCAAAAACATCTATACATTTTTTGGATTTGACTATCTCCATAGATGACAATAATTTTTTGCACACAACAATATATAGGAAAAGCACAGATAAAAACACTTTATTGAGGGCTGACAGCTTCCATCTAAGGAGCCTGAAAGATAACATTCCTTTTGGACAATTTCAGCGTCTTAGACGCATCTGCAATAATGACTCTGATTTCGAAATGCAGGCTCAAGACATGACAGCAAGGTTCAGGGCTAGGGGCTACTCACCAATGATAATAGAAAAAGCAATAATAAAAGCACGCTCCACAACACGCTCTGATTTACTAAAGAAAAAAAAGCGGAGGAAAGACATGGCTAAAAACAACTCTAGACCTGTCTTTGTTACCCAATATAGTAGTAGTGCCTCTGAAATGAAACAAATAATTAAGTCCAATTGGGGGTTAATTCAAAGTGATTCCATTCTGAAAGACGTTTTTCCAGAGCCGCCTATGACTGTGTTCAAGAAGGCACCATCTATAAGGGACAAACTTGTAAGAAGTTACCTTCCAGGTCCTAGACAAAAAACATGGCTAGAAAAAGGGTTGTGGGGGACCTATAGGTGTGGATCTTGCAGTCATTGTGAGGGTGTCATTCAAAGTAAGACTTTTTGTGATCTGAGAACGCAGAGAGAATTTAAGACTAATGGTTTTATTAACTGTAACTCTGAATATGTGGTCTACCGCCTAAAATGCCCATGTGGGTGTTTCTATGTGGGCAGAACTAAAAGAAAACTAAAAGAGCGGTTTTATGAACACAAATACGCAATTCGAGTTAATAACGAAGATTACCCTATGGCCAAACACTATAAAGAAATACACCATAGTGACCCTTCATCTTTGAGAATTCAGGGCATTGAAATTATTAAAAAATCAATACGTGTAGGTGATATTTTAAAACAGTTATTGCAACGTGAAACCTTTTGGATATGGAGTTTCAAAGCAATGGACTATCCAGGATTAAATGAGGAGATAGATTATAGACCTTTTCTGTGATTTCGGAATATTGTTTTTTTTCCTGTGACTACTCACTTTTCATATGTATTGTATATGTATATGTATATGTGTGTGCATATGTATGCATGAATGTGTATACATGAATATATGCATGCTGTTTTTTGCTTACATTGTGACCAACAGCTTTAGTGCTGAGAATCATGTGAGAGGCGTGCCCTAGTAATATATGCATGAATGTATATGCATGCTATCTGTTGCTTCTTTGTTTATTATTGTGACCAACAGCTTCAGTGTTGAGAACCATGTGAGAGGTATGCATGAATGTATATACATGTTATCTGTTACCTGTGTTTCTGTTTATTATTGTGACTAATAGCTTTAGTGCTGAGAACCATGTGAGAGGCGTGTCCTAGCAATCACCTGCAGATCTTCAATACTGATTGTCAGCACCTGTGTGTTTGCTTCTACCTGTGTGTCTTTGTCATTATAAGATCAGTTTTTTATCTGCTTCACTATGCCCTGAAGAAGGCCCCATGCCGCTACGCGTGGGCATTTTAAAGTTGTCCATTTAGGACATGTCATTCTTACAATAAAGACATTTTATTAAGGAGTGCCTCGGTTACCAGAGTTTTTCTCTACACTGCCTCTCAGTGATTAGTAGAGTGTTAGTAGAGTGTCTGAACACAGATGATGTGAGAGTATGATGTGATTAGTAGAGTGTTAGTAGAGTGTCTGAACACAGATGATGTGAGAGTATGATGTGATTAGTAGAGTGTTAGTAGAGTGTCTGAACACAGATGATGTGAGAGTATGATGTGATTAGTAGAGTGTTAGTAGAGTGTTAGTAGAGTGTCTGAACACAGATGATGTGAGAGTATGATGTGATTAGTAGAGTATTAGTAGAGTGTTTGAACAGATGATGTGAGAGTATGATGTGATTAGTAGAGTGTTAGTAGAGTGTCTGAACACAGATGATGTGAGAGTATGATGTGATTAGTAGAGTGTTAGTAGAGTGTTAGTAGAGTGTTAGTAGAGTGTTAGTAGAGTGTTAGTAGAGTGTTAGTAGAGTGTTAGTAGAGTGTTAGTAGAGTGTTTGTACACAGATGATGTTGAGAGTATGATGTGATTAGTAGAGTGTTAGTAGAGTGTCTGAACACAGATGATGTGAGAGTATGATGTGATTAGTAGAGTGTTAGTAGAGTGTTAGTAGAGTGTTAGTAGAGTGTTAGTAGAGTGTTTGTAGAGTGTTTGTAGAGTGTTAGTAGAGTGTTTGTACACAGATGATGTTGAGAGTATGATGTGGTTAGTAGAGTGTTAGTAGAGTGTTTGAACAGATGATGTGAGAGTATGATGTGATTAGTAGAGTGTTAGTAGAGTATTAGTAGAGGGTCTGAACACAGATGATGTGAGAGTATGATGTGATTAGTAGAGTGGTAGTAGAGTGTTAGTAGAGTGTCTGAACACAGATGACATGAGAGTATTGTCAGCAGAAACTGAACTGTTGAGTGTAACTGATTCCCCCGTCAGACACTGCGTACGCCGAGAACAAGGACGAGCAGAAGTGGTACAGCTTTGATGACAGCAGCGTGTCGGCCATCAGTGAGGACCAGATCGTGGTGAGGAGCTCAAGCGTGTCACTGACTCTCCTCTGTTCTTTCAGCATTCACTCGCCCAGTCAGATGAGTGACGTTCTCTCTCTCTCTCTCTCTGTGTGTGTGTGTGTGTGTCCAGTCCAAAGCAGCGTACGTGCTCTTCTACCAGCGGCAGGACACGGTGCGAGGCACAGGCTACTTCCCCCTGGACCGGCAGACTCCCGACCAGACCGATGAGGCCACCGAGGAAGAGGAGGAGGAGGAGGAGGAGGAGGAGGAGGAGGAGGAGGAGGAGGAGGAGGAGGATCTCAACAGCAACCAGCAGCAGCAGGAGCTCCACCGGTCCATGAACACCAGCTGAGGTGAAGCGCACCCAGAGCCATGCCCACTCCAGCTGAAGAAGTGCTGGACCCGCGGGGCCGCTGTAGTGTTCGCATGAGTCCACGAGTGAGAGATTTACATGTACGCTTGTTTTAGCCTGTATATAGCGCTGATGAACGGAGGGATCCGAGGCTGCCTTGCACAATCACTCGTTTGCCAGATCCTCCGAGCCCTTCTGTTGGCTTGAAGAGGGAAGTTTGTTTTCCTGGTGTTCTTTCACCTCAGCCTTAACCGCACTCTCAGACTGTTGCCTTGTCTTTGCACACGTGCGTCACTGGTTTGAGCTCCTGACACAGATGTGCACACGCTCGCTCTCTCTCTCTCCGGAGGAGGATCCCGGTTCCCACGCTTCGCCTTCAGTCTCGATGAATGTTCTCGGTTCTCAATCGGCGATGGCAAACACAGTCTCTCTCTCTCTCTCTCTCTCTCTCTCTCTCTCTCTCTCTCTCTCTCTGTGGGAACCGGCAGACTCACTGACTGACTGACTGACTGACTGACTGGCTTTATAAATTCTGTACATAAGAGTTCACTCTGTGAGTGCGCTTTTAATAAATCTATTTATTTATATGGAAGAAGGCAGAACATGCGTGGAATGTGGCTTGGATCCGTTCACAGGATATGCTGAATCATCTGTGGGTTTTGTAAACTGAACCGACGTCCTTGCATGATACGGGGATTTCGTGCACTTGAGTTCACTCTGGTTTACATTTGAAATGTGCATGTGTATTTATATACTGACTTCAATAAACGTGGGTGAAGTCTTGAGTTGAGTGGGTTCTTTCTTGTGTCTGAGCTCATGTTCGTCGTCTGATCAAGCGTTATCTGTTAACATGTTCATATATAGAGCTGGGACTAATGTAATGGACAGAGACGCTAGCAGTACTCGTTGAAGAGTGAGTGAGTGAGTGAGTGAGTGTGTGTGTGTGCGATTTGAGTGTGTATGAGTGAGCGAGTGCGTTTGAGTGTGTGTGTGAGTGAGCGAGTGTGTGTGTGCAATTGAGTGTTTGAGTGTGTGAGTGAGCGTTTGAGTGAGTGTGTGTGCGATTTGAGTGTGTGAGTGTGTATGAGTGAGCGAGTGCGTTTGAGTGTGTGTGTGAGTGAGCGAGTGTGTGTGTGCAATTGAGTGTTTGAGTGTGTGAGTGAGCGTTTGAGTGAGTGTGTGTGTGTGAGTTAGGGATGCTCATTTCGATTAATTTTCCCGACCGACAACCGGTGTGGTATAGTATTCGGTAACCCTATAGTATTCGGTAACCCTGAGGACCCAAGCAATCCGATTGGTTCAAAGCACGTTTTATGGGTAATCGCTTTAGTGCCTGGTTATAAATCATACAAAATTATTTTATTATAGAAGACGTTTGTACTACGTTTTAACGAGTCATTAATGTATTTTAAATGATACATTTCATATACTAGTATTTAACCGAAGCTATAGATTGTGAAATTAAACATTTCTCGTTGTTCGTGTGTTTTTTAGTTAGCTTAGATAATAGCATAGCATACAGCTAACGTTATCCGATGATCGTGCTATGAGCTTAAACTGCACTGATACTGCCTTACCGTATTCACAGCCATTCGTAATGCAATTATAATTATGTAATTATTTTTTATCCTCAATAATCAGCGCAATATGTTACAAGTACACTTTTATTTATTAAAAGAGCCATAAAATAATATGTATTTGTGTATATTACTATTTTTGCTATTACATTTAAATAAATTACAGAATGCTAGCTATGTTTTGTGGGCATAAATATTAATTTGTTGTCTAGCCTTGACTAAAGAACACTATAATGTAATTATGGAATCACAATCTTAATGTAATTAATCAAACACCTTAATTCATATAATAATCTTTATTTTAAAGAAATAACATGTTAAAGTATGTTTTGTGACGAAATTATTTGTTTTAAAGAAATAGGGCATATGTTTTTTTTTATTACAAGCATGTAATTTGTGTACTAATGCATATGATTTATGTCATAATAATTCTTAATACAGAACATCATACAACACAATAACATTTAATGTAATTAAATTAGAGAATCAAAACTTATATAAAAATTGTATTAAATTACACAATACAATACATAATGAATTCTGAAACTGAATTATGAGATGTAATATATTACATTTTTATTAACACAAAACTACAAGCAAAATGCACATCGTTTTAGGACATTTATAGAGCTTTTTAAAATACACAACAATACAAAGCAGCTTTAAACAAACATACTCTAGTATGTCTTTACTTTCCTAAACACTTTTGTGATAGTCCTCTGGCTATAGATTGTGAAGATTTAAAAACCATTAATGTTGAGTTAGCTGTGTTAAAATATTTAATGAACTGTAAGGTTAAAGTTTTTTGAGAGCTAATGAGACAAATAGATGCAGTGTATTTTGCTGTATGAAAAGTCAAATCTTTAGTTTGAAGTAAATTCATGTTGTCTAGGCAAGTCACCTTTATTTATATAGCGCTTTTTACAATACAGATTGTATCAAAGCAGCTTCACATTGATAACATGAAAATAATACAACAAAGTTTGTTTCTAGAAGAAAATTGCATCATTGTCCACCCAAATTAGACAGATCAATAATATTGTTGAATATTAAATGTCCCCAAATAAGCAAGCCAAAGCCAAGGCAACAGTGGCAAGGAACCAAAACTCAATCAGTGACAGAATGGAGAAAAAAACCTTGGGAGAACCCAGGCTCAGTCGCTCAGTTCTCCTCTGGCCAACGAGCGAACAGTGTATGATTATGATCCAGGCAGCATTACAGGTCAGAGGTCAGATTGGTTGTGTCGATGAGGTCGGCACTTCATGGATGCGTCATGGTTGGGTCCACGTGCAGGTCCACCATCTAGTCTGGATACGGCCGGAGTCCACCTCACTTCAGAAACGGAGAGACTGGTTGACAATTCAGCACTGCGTTGTCGTCGCGTCCAGGCGTAGGTCCTTCATCTGATCTGGATACGGCCTGGATCCGGCGGACTGCGGTAAACCCCGGTATAAGCAGAGAGACTAATATTAACGTAGACGCCATTCTTCTTATGATGGAACGAGAACATCAGGATTTATGGGAAGTGTTCCCGGTTCCGGCTGGGGTAGGAAGACTGTTCCAGAGTTTTGGTGCTAAATAGGAGAAGGATCTACCGCCAGCAGTCGATTTTGATATTCTAGGAATTATCAACTGGCCGGAAATTTTGAGATCGCAATAGACGTGAAGGACTATAATGCGTTAAGAGTTTGCTCAAGTACTGGGGAGCTAAACCATTTAGTGCTTTGTAAGTAATCAGCAATATTTTAAAATTTGTGCAGTGCAGTGTTGACAGAACCGGGCTAATATGGTCATACTTCCTGGTTCTGGTAAGAACTCGAGCTGCTGCGTTTTGGACTAGCTGTAGTTTGAAGGAACTCTTCAAAAACACACAAACAACACGTCACGTGCAACTGAACACTTGCAGTCTTTAGTGCTGTGGAACACCACTCACTGTTTTTGCTTTGATATGCAAGCCCAAAGGTGCAACGCAGCAGCAGACGCAGCTAGCCCGTTGAACCTGAGGTGTCATGGCTGGACTGGCTTGAGGGAACTCTGCAAAAACACACAAACAACACGTCACGTGCAACTGAACACTTGCAGTCTTTAGTGCTGTGGAACACCACTCACTGTTTTTGCTTTGATATGCAAGCCCAAAGGTGCAACGCAGCAGAACGTAGTTAGCTCGTTGAACCTGGTGTCATGGCTGGACTGGCTTGAGGGAACTCTGCAAAAACACACAAACATGCTGCAACACGTCATGTGCAACTGAACACTTGCAAAGTCTTTCTTTAGTGCTGTGGAACACCACTCACTGTTTTTGCTTTGATATGCAAGCCCAAAGGTGCAACGCAGCAGAACGTAGTTAGCTCGTTGAACCAGGGATGTTGTGACATTAAAAGGCTATTTTAATGACACACTCCACAAGATAAGATAAATCAGCCCAAAAGTGACTGAAACCTTCCGTTCGTCTCAGTATTATAAGGCTGATCTGTACAACAAAAGATTAAAAAAAAAAAAATTTAGTTAGTTCACCAAAACATATAAAAATCAGCCATCAGTTTCTCATCAATGCTTACCTCAGGAATCAGTTCACACATTACAAGGTCGATATGTTCAAGCTTTTTGTCCTTCTTTTGCTCAAACACAATGTTGTCGATGTGTCCTAGAAGTTCCTCAACATGTGCTGACAAGGCTGGATGAAAGCTCTTAGGTTTTGCCATTATCCCAGTCTTCATTTGCCACCATTTGTTCCACGTGGGTTTCAGTGAGCCTTTCACAATTCCTTGAAACAACTCCTGAAAAAAATATTTAGTATAGCAAACAATATCTAGCCATTTTAAATTTTGTAAAGTCTTATATGTACCTGAATTTCAGTATCACTGACAAGAGAACAAATTCCTTTTTTTTCCACCTCCTCGACTGTCCTATATTTTCAAAATCATCGATCTACTTGATTTATTAAACTTTTAAGTTGATTTGTATGAATGAGGACACACATTTTACACATACCTTTTATACGTCATGTGCTGAACAGCATATGCTGCCATTGATGCTGCGTGATATCTTCTCAGATGCCACAGATCGTCTCCCTGTATCACCTCGTTTTTCATAGAGGTCCATTTGTCCCTCAC